>CM050167.1:94218429-95448429 GCA_027410445.1 Discoglossus pictus
TCCCAGGCTCTCTCTTGGAACTGAGCCTTTCTTTATGACCTTGTGTGGATTCATCCAAAAATCTTTATTAACAGAACTGGAACAACGGAAAAATGCTATTTATTTTGAATTCATTAATTAACCATTTTTTTGCCAGAGAGTCCTGAACCCACTTACACACTGCCATCATACTAGATAAACATCCAAAGGCAGCTAAGTGGTTAATACACTCATTACATGTTATAATTAGATTTCAAAGAAAATAGACAAATAACAAGAAGTTGAGGTATTATGGAGTGGCAAAGTTTGTACATGTTTTATTTTTGTTTCGTTTATTTATTTTTTTAACAAAGTAGTCCTGATTTATTTTGGAAAAACATGTTTATTGGGATCCTGGAAACAGAAAAAGATATTTGCCAGATTCCATGAGAGTGCATCAGAATGATCTACTACAATTTAATGTAATTGAAAGTGATGGCCTTTAAAGTTCAAAATAAATAAGTCATAGAACTGGAATGCACCAGGGTCCACACAGGGTATAGAGGCCTTTTGCTATGTGCCCTCCTCTATTTATTACAGGAGGATAGATGACAGACAGACAGTTGATCTGATCACCACATGGGTGATCTAACCACTACATACATGTTTGTTTTTTGTTGACCCATGTGAAGTGCAGAGAAATTTGCAAATGATCATCTGCTCCACCACTGATTAGAGTATTGCTAAAAACGGGTCAAGTTTTGTCTATATAGTTTTTTAATTACCTAATTGATGATGGGAAAAGTGAAAACAGAAAAGTTGGTCCTTTCCCCTTTTAAGTTCGCCATACATTTGCAAGCAGTGGCAGCAGCAGTGGTGGCCACCAACCACTAGATGGCGCTGCCAATTTTCAGTGCCGATACCATAGAGTTAGGTAGACTGTTCGGGAAAGGGTGTGGGTAAGGGTTAGTGTAACCTTCTAATGTTACAACTTGTCTCAAATATTGGCAGCAGTGCAAAATATTGACAGCGCCATCTAGCTGACACTTGCTGCAACTGCTGTCACTTTTGGAGAATTTGAAATGGGGTATATCCAAAAAGGTTTTAATGCAATTATTCCTTACCGCAGGGTTCTAGTTTATTCTCTTAGCTGATTTGGTCTGCTACTTTCGTGGGATGGTGGGTCCTTATCAGCGGTGTAGCAGGGGGGGAAAGGGGGCAATTCTTTGGGGGGCTGCAAAGATGCCCTTAGCTGCCGCCCACCACCTTGGGCTCTCTTGCCCCCTTCCCTAAGGCACCTCCTTGGCCCCTGCTCTCTCCTCTGACCCATGGAGGAGAGCAGGATCAGCCGGAACCAGGGACACTAAGGGAAAAGGGGGGGGGGGGACAAGGAGGGGGAATAGAGAGACAGACAGAAATGGGGAGAGAAAGGCAAAAATGGAGAGGGAGTGGGTGCGCACGAGGGAGAAGGAACGAGCCAGAGAGAGCCACAGAGCCAGAGCGTGACAGACAGACAGACAGACAGACAGAGTGAGCCAGAGCGACACACACACAGAGAGAGAGACAGAGACACACACAGACACAGAGAGAGAGAGACAGAGACACACAGACACAGAGAGAGAGAGACAGAGACACCGAGAGAGACAGAGACACACAGACACAGAGAAAGACAGAGACACAGAGAGAGAGAGAGAGACACAGACACAGAGAGAGAGAGAAAGACAGAGACACACAGACACAGAGAGAGACAGAGACACACACAGACAGAGAGAGAGACAGAGACACACAGACACAGAGAGAGAGACACACACACACACAGACACAGAGAGAGAGAGAGAGAGAGAGAGAGAAAGACAGAGACACACAGACACAGAGAGAGACAGAGACACACAGACACAGAGAGAGAGACAAACACACACAGACAGAGAGAGAAAGAGACACACACACAGACACAGAGAGAGAGATAGAGAGAGAAAAAACAGAGAGAAAGATATATATATATATATATATATATATACACACACACACACACACATACACACACACGCCTGTTTGTAAGTTTAGTTCTTAAAAATAATACATTTTAAATGTATGACTACAAGTAGTGACTGGGTCAGGGGTCAGTCCTCCTTTAGATTGTATATTTTCAAGGTGCTTTTGAAACCAGCTCTATGTAAGGCCCTCCATTCTTATACAATGTGTTAATTTTGTTTTTGCCATGTACTTAGCCCCTGTATAGCGCTACAGAATATGTTGGCACGTTACAAATAAAGGATAATGATAATAATAGGATCAAAAAATGTAGCATTACCAGTCACCTGTTTAACTAGTTATTCTCCTAACAGTTTAATGTATAAAAGTGAGTGTCATAGCCAAGGACTGGTAACGTTTTGCACCGATACACTCATAGTAATTAGTACAGAAATCTGACAGTAGGCAAGAACCTAAAGATCCATATAGTCTACCCATTGCATCTACCTAAAAAGCATGGCTTAGTAAATTCTGCAGATAGCATTATGCATTCCCATACTTGTTCGAACTTTACTATGTTTGTCCCTACTGCTTCCACTGAGAGGCTGTCCCACTTATCTAATACTACTACTTACCCTTTCTATAAAGTAGTACTTTCTCACATTACCCCTAAATCTTCCACCTCTTTCTGGCAGACTCTTCCCTCCTGCATTTTTGTAAATTATTTAACACAGTTGAAGCTTTCATTATCACCCCTCTTATATCACAGTGCTATATTTAAAAGATATGCCGTTATTAAGAACTACACTTGATTGTAGGCAAAATAAAGTACTACATTGAATTTTTTCACATTAAATACAATTACTCTGGAGTTGGAGGCATCATTTTTATCGGGTACTGGAGCTGGGAGAAGATTTTTAGTGTGGGTGTAAGTAAATGTAACCATCCAGTAGGTGTGTATAAATTATAGAATATCTATATCCAGACACACATATCCACACACATATATATTCATATCAATATATATAAACTCAAAGTACTGCTTGAATAGTGGGCTAACTGTTTTTGTTTTTTCAATGTTACAGAAGTAAAAAAAAAAAAAACTTAATTTACCACCTATTCTTTGCAACAATAGGTAATGTCATCTCCATTGTTATCATATGAAGACTTTCCCCTATCTGTTATTTAGTCATTTTACTTAACGGCCAAGGGTCCTTCCTGCTTGAAGTGCAGATAAGCAAAGTCCATTGCCTGTATAATAAAGTGCATATCGCTATTTACTTTTGGCAGCATCCAACATTCCCAACTGCTTGCTAAAAACAAAAAACATACTGGAACTTTCCTGTTTTCTGACCGTCAGCAGTGGCGCCTGCTGGCCACTAACTGGGGCGGTTGAGATTTTAGTCAATTTCCTTGTTTTAGGGTTAGGGCTTAAGGGTTAGGCATACAGTTAGGGTTAGGGTAAGGGCAGATGATAAGCCTTACACGAACAAGAAATTGACTAAAATCTTGTCCAGAAAACAGGAAAGATCCCATATACACACAGATAGGGGGTGCATTAGACATAAAATATGGAACACATTTAAAAGGTTGTTCAACATGTTTGGGTATTATCAATAAAAAGCTCTTTAAAATTGCACTACAGTGTCCCTTTAAATTTAGCATGCCTGGAATAGGCACAAGGCTACTCTGTGGTTTAATTAGGTAGATTAACTGGACAGACAGGATCAGCCTTTGTTATCTGCCATCAAGTTTATATGTTTAATAGTTTAATAGTAATGCCAATTTACTAGGAAGTGAAAAAAAAATAAAAAAAACATTTACATTATGAACAATTAAACACCATTGTGCTGTAGTGGGAGCCAACATTTGTATTTCTGTTTTGCTTCAACAATTGTGGGGGGCCTTGAATGCAGAGAAGGTGCTTCAGCGGATATATTGGCAATCCTTAGTAGCAATGTTTTCAATTAGATAAATGAAAAAATATGACATTCTTGTCTTGAGAAAGCAGCTCAAACAAACAATGCTTGCAAGCTAGTAAATACATTGCATATAATAGAAGGGCCACAATGGCCATATATTTAAAATATCATTTTTTGATTAACTAAAACACAGGCAACATATTTTTACACTGTAAAAAAATAGTTTAATGTGGCACCTACAACTGGCAGTGTTTTCATTAGGACTGATACATATTAGTTTACATGGGCACACATTCCTGAAAAAGTATCACATACTATCAGCTGAGAGAGGAATACAGAATGTCACAGTAAAGAATTGCATGTAAAAGGTAAAAATAGAAATGCATTTTGCCCACTATTAAATCATGTAAATGTCCACTGTGGTCAACTTTTTTTTTATTTTTATTACAATTATTTTCTAGAAATATTTTGTTCAATATCAAGTGTAGTTCTTCCAATGAGCATACATTAAATATGACTCTATAGTTGTTCTTTAGGGGCCAGACTCATTTGGAACCAGATTGTATTAATAAGAGTCAGAGCTCATGCCCACGTCACATTTTAAGGAGCCAGTCACCCAGTGGATCAGAGTGTCCTAATGACTTCCTTGGACTAAAGTTTATTAGTAAGACGCATACAACATGTTTAACTTGTCTATCCTTGCATGGAGCAGAATGTACTAATAACAGAGTGCAATATTTCCTACAATTAAAATATACCATCAGTAACTCTTTTAAAGTGACAATGTAAGCACATTTATGGATTTTCTGTTATGAATTTAAAAGGATAGATAGATGGATGGATGATGGATGGATGATAGATGGATGGATAGATGGATGATAGATGGATGGATGGATGATAGATAGATGGATGGATGATAGATAGATGGATGGATGATAGATAGATGGATAGATGGATGGATGATAGATAGATAGATGGATGGATGATAGATGGATGGATAGATGGATGATAGATAGATAGATGGATGATAGATGGATGGATGGATGATAGATAGATGGATGGATGATAGATAGATGGATGGATGGATGGATGATAGATAGATAGATGGATGGATGATAGATAGATGGATGGATGGATGGATGATAGATAGATAGATGGATGGATGATAGATAGATAGATGGATGGATGATAGATAGATAGATGGATGGATGATAGATATATATTTAAAAGCTTGGAGCTATGACTATTTTCTCTAAGCCTGACAGGGTGTTTTCTATGAGCATGGAATCAAGCCCTTTAATTTGGAAAAAAATATTTCTGAAGTTTACATCCCTGCATTGATCAATAAACATGTTACCCAGTGTAATAAAATTAAATGAACATGAGATTGAGGGGGGTGTCCACTTCTCTTCAAATAAGCTGACCTTAAAGAAGAATAACTAAAATGGTGCATGATCTAGAAGACAAAACTTACAAGGAAAGACTTCATGATCTAAATATGTATAGCTTGGAGGACAGAAGGGAGAGCGCTGGTATGATCAAAACTTACACATATATCAACATGTTTAAAAGAAGTTCAGGAGACAAAAACATTTCAGAAAAAAAAGAGGAATGTAACAACTAGAGAGCGGGATTTGAAGATGAAAAAGAAAACATTAAGGGTAATGTGAGAAAGTACTACATTCCAGAAAGAGTAGTAGATTAGTGGAACAGTCGTCCCATAGAAGTGGTAGGAACAAATAGAGTTAAGGTATTGAAGCCTGGTATAACGATAAAGCCATCTAGGCTTAATTAATTGTTTATGTAAATAAAACGGGGAGATTAGATGGGCTTTTACATACTTATATGCCATCCAATGTATGTAATGGATAGAAAATGTGGGGTTACAGGGTGTTTATAAGCATGGTAGTGCCTCTATAAATGGGAACAACAGACGGGGGCAGTCCATCCATAGACCAAAATATAGGTAAGCGCCCATATCTTATTGATAATCTGCCCATCCGGATCAAACCTAACCTTTGATGTAACCCCAATATCAAAAGACTGAAATCGAATTAATAAATATGCACCTTCCATTTAATGCCTAACAGAGGATTAAACATGATATGAATACATTCAAAGATTGGCTGAACATTTAAAAAGCATGTTGCATGTTCGCGAACTGCTTTAAATAATTGCTGTGGTTTTGTGCGGAGTTCATCAACCATCAATACAAAAATGTGACTACCCAATACTATTACAATTAATAAATGATAAAAGGTAAATTCCAATTTTCTTAAGCTAAGATCACAGTCACTAAGTTACTTTGGTTTGAAGAGGTACTAGAACAGTATTTCTCTTGTACCTGTTTTTTGTTACTCCAATAATATAAAATATTCCTTTCCCGTACAAGAAATTATTTTACCAAATGATCCCACAGATGAGATCCAGATAATGGGAATGAACAGAGAACCACACAAGGCAGGTAACAGCAGTCAAAAAAACCAAATAGATCTTAGACATTAATTTTACAAACTAAATACAATATAGTTTTAAAAAAATTCTAGGAGCAATTTGAGAAGAGTCAGAATCATTGGATATTTCATGGGGCAGTTGGGTGTCTACGTAGTACGTTTGAGGGGGGGACAGCCACATCAAAACCATTTGACTTTATTTTGAAGCTGACCCAGCATGGGAAATGTAATTTGCATTTGCAACCTCAAACTAAGCTTTGGTTTAAGGAAAACTCATCCTGACCAATTCTACCTATAAATAAGCTTGGAGTTGGATACAATATATGTAGATGAATCTTGACCTATTACCACGCAAACCAGAAGTCTTTTAGCATAGGGAAAAAACAGTAAGAGTATTTGTGCTTCACATTGAAGTAACAATTTTGAGAGAATAGCAAAATTAAACTCAAATAAATTGGGGGGGGGAAAAAATCTCTATTCATACCAAACAAAAACACGTGGAAACCAGCAGTGATGGATCCTTTTACTAGATTTCGTAAGGATAAATGTTTTTATGAACACAACTCTTTCTCCCTTGCACACACACCTTGATTTTATAGCTTCCAAGTCAAATAAATAAAGAGTTATTAATTGGAGCCTTCCCCTCAGTCACCAAGCTGTCTGGCTCCAGTGACTGCATAGGATTCTCCTGAAAGCCTTTCTGAAGTCCTGGTTGAAAATGGTGTAGATGACCGGATTCAGGGAACTGTTACAGTATCCTATCCAGAAGAAGAACTGGAACACACTGTCTGGAATGTAACAGAGATTTGGGCAAATTGCACCAAGGCTATAAGTGAAAAAGAAAGGGAACCAACAAAGAACAAACACTCCAATCACCACAGCCAGAACAAAAGTGAATCTCTTCTCCCTATTAATGTGGATCTTTTTTTTGGCAAGACAGGGACTTGACTCTTTACTTCTGTTGGTTACCAGCACTACACCTCTGGTTGTAGCAAGAGTGTCCATCATGGAAGACCCATGATCATGGCCATTAGTGTGATTGAGGTTGCTTCCATGTTGTGGAGTGTTGCATGGCTCGCTTTGATCATTGTGCTCCTGAGGTGCAGATGAGGGCACTGTAACACCTTGCTGGAGATCCTTTTTCATGGATGAGGATTGTTTTTCGTGCTGTGCACTAAGATTATGAGATTGCGTATGGGAGCTCCTCACAGTGTGTTGAAGGTGGCTAAAAAATCCAGATTTGCATGCCTTGGGTTTACTGCACTTTGTAGTCTTTCTGCTCCTGCGCTTGGCTATGAGATATATCCGCAGGTATACAAGGATCATGATGAGGCATGGGGCAAAGAAGGAGCATATGCTAGAAGATAGGATATACCAGGGCTCCTCGTTCAGTTTGCACTGGGGCTTGCCATTGGGGGAGTCCTTCTTCTTGCCCTTATAAATAAGAGGTGGAAAAGAAATTAATGCTGCAAGGGTCCAGACAATGAGGATTATGCACTTGATTCTTTTAGGGGTCCTTTTGGAATTGTATTCAATGGCTTGGCTGACTGACCAGTACCTATCCAAGCTGATGGCACACAGGTGCACTATGGACGAGGTGCAGAAAAGGACATCAAGAGCCAGGTACATCTCACACCAGGTGGTTCCAAAGTACCAGTATCCCATTAGTTCATTGGCCAAAGAAAAGGGGATTATAAGAGTGGCCACTAGGATATCAGCTGCGGCCAGTGACACCAAGAACAAGTTCTGAGGAGCTTTCAGAGAACGACTGGTGAGCACCGCAATGATGACCAGGACATTCCCAAATATAGTGAAAAGGACCAGAAAAGTAATGATTGCAGCTATGACAGCAGTGGCTTGTATGGAGTAGGAAAGGGGCATAGCCATGGTAAATGTGTCCTTAAATATAGCCACCTTCTCCAGAAAATCTTGAAGACTTAAGAAATCTTCACTGGTGCAGAATCCATCAGTCTTTGGATTACAGGACACACAATTCAAAAATGCCCAGGGTTTATCCTTCTCTGCTCACTCACTGGAACTTTTGGAGAAAGTTTTATGTCTGATCTCTCTCCAGACAAATCCACCTCTTTCATCCAGTTCTTCCTCTGCTCTTTTATATAAAATGGGTGCATGCCTCTCCAAAAGGTGAGAAGTAATGATTATTTCTCTGCTCTTAAAAGCACTGGAGGCTTCATTTCACCAGCCCCACAGTGATGTCAGCCCCACAGCAGCTCAGCCCCCTTTCTCATGGAGGGAGGGAGCAGAGGAAAACTCTGCCTGTTTACCACATCGCAGCTTCATTTCCAAACCTCAAGTACACAGCTCTTACTACACGTGCCCTGCTGTGTATTTGTGTGTTCACATAATCCAAAGAGGGTGCCCCACAGCTAATGGCTGTGCCTTCCAAAAGCTTATTATACAATCAGAAACATTATATGTATTGAAAGGTGTTTGATGTTTGGGGCTGGGGGACAACTTTACCCAGCAAAGGCATTAACACAGCAACCTCTGGGGTAAAATCACCAATACCTAGAAACAGCTCAATTTCACCTCTTTGTCTGTAATGATCCAGATGTCATTTCCTACATAATATTTCACAAAGTTATTATAACTTTTTTTTGTTTTGTTTACAATAGCATAAGGTTTTTGGCACAAATCACAATTGTTATAAGAAAGCTTTTTCGCATAAATATCATGTGAATTAATTCATTTTCAAAACATTTCTCAGCAAAAAGCATCTTATTAGCAAATAGTTTTTCTCAATTTGTAGACGTCCTACCTGCGTTTACTTTTTCCTGTGTGTGAATTGCTATTGAAAGAAATATTATGAACAAACACTGGATATTGCTTTTTGCTGGGGTGGGAGAAACAGCTTATAATGCCATGTGAGATTATATTAGAGTTAGACATTTATATAGATTCCTGGCTTGTGTATAATCCAACCTTGGCTTTGCTCAAAGCTGTGTAATTCAGAAGGCATATACTTAAAGGAAGCCATGTTTAAAATGGTTATGGATTGCAAGAGCGAAGCCTTTGTGGGCACATTTGCATGTCCCTCCCAACATCCCAGAATGCAGTGTAATAAAAGTATTTCTCTGAATTCTGGGCATTCAAATGTGAACACAGATGTGTTATTTATTATGTGTTATTTATTATATATATATATATATATATATATATATATACACACACACACACATATATATATATATATATATACACACACACACACTGTAAGCACTTCTGTGCCAGAGCTATATAAAAAATGTTCATTGTATTCATATAAAAAAATAAAATACTTATATATAATCATACAATTCTTTTTTTTAATCTGGTATCTAAAGTGTTGTTCACTCAGAGGGTGCTACACACATAGAAATACATACCAAAATACATGATTTTACTACCCAACTTCCCAAAAAGATGAACAGATTTGTTTATGGCTATGGAAAGATGATGCACTCAACACTTCTATCATGCTGCTAATAGACAGGCAGTGACATGCTGTGAGCCTGAGCAGCATGAGGCACTGAAAAAGTGTCACTCCTAACTGTGGGTGTGGCCTTAGGTGGCACCTCTCAT
This sequence comes from Discoglossus pictus, assembly GCA_027410445.1. Lineage (NCBI taxonomy): Eukaryota > Metazoa > Chordata > Amphibia > Anura > Alytidae > Discoglossus > Discoglossus pictus. The sequence continues at coordinate 94,228,316 of CM050167.1, forward strand.
GAGATAGAACAAAAGAAAAGGGGGAGGTTCCAGAAGCAAAGAATAGGTTACTCTAAGTGCTTCTTAGAATTATGTGTAAATTGTACATCAATTACATTGAGGATATTATAATTAATCTATTTGATAACCTACTTTTTACATTTATAAAGAATTAAAAAAATACCTGTTTAAGTTTATAAAATATTTCCTTATAAAAATACACAAACTTTATACAAAATATGACAAATTAAAGGCATATCTAAGTTTCTCTGCTTTTACCTTTATCTAATCTAACACTGCTGCTTATAGCAGAAACCCACATTACATTGAGTCATTTCATACACATAAAGATTTATTTTATTTAAAAATAAAAGCTTGTTTTCCACACCCACAGAGCTGCTTACATGGGCACAGTGTACCTACCAATAGAAACACTGCATTCAAATAAAGATTTTAACTTTACTAACCTTGAAGCCAAAGCAGCTCAATGCAGACATCTACAGATCTGAGTCTGACTCCTGCAGCTTCCTTCTACAGGGAGACTACACATCCCATGATTCCTTTCTGCACAGGCTACCATCACTTATTGTTACATTGGATTAAAATGTATAGCTACCTGTGATTGGACAAAGTAAATTATGAATTTTATGCTAATTTTAGCAGGGATGTTAAGCAGTGTTAATTCACAAAAGCTGCTGCTTGCAAACTCAAGATTTATTAATGTTTTTTTTAGTATTTTTTCCATGCAACAAAAAAAAAATGTTTGCATACACTACGGAATCTCCTCTATCAGATGCATTCTTAATCCAGGAAAATTTGCTTTTAACTTAGACCACCAGCCTAATAACTTGTCTAAAAATATTTTTGGAGGAATATATTCAGTTACACCGTATTAGAATATTCTCCAGATTCCTATCATACCATAAACTGATGTTCAAAAAACAAATCCTTTTTTGGTGTACCACTGAATTGCCAGAATAGTCATTGTTTTGCAGCCCATGGTATGGTTATAACCAATCTTCTCAAACACTATAACACTCAACCTTGACAAAACTTCAGAACCATGGACAGCCCAGGTAACTTGCAGCACTGGCTCCCTCTACTGGCCACAAGGTGGAAAATCAACACAGACCAAAATACAAATTATTTATTAAAAATATTTATTCAAAGCATTATGTAATTAAGATAATCATAGACAGCGCCCGACATATAAATTATCAATAACAATGTTAGTTTCTGCAGGTAGACGTATAACTCCTTCGACAGCAACCTACAAAAAAGGGAAAAATAAAACACATTATAAAAAAAAAATTATCATACATTACATGGAATGACTTGTGAATAATTAAACTTGATAATGGGCCATATGTTTAAAAAGTAAAAAATAATCACAGCGTTTATCCATTAATATCAACTATTCCTTATTAAAACGCTGCATTGGTTTTAATAGTAATTACACAGTAGCATAACTGAATATGCTGTTGTTGTTGTTTAGTCCTTCAGTTGTGTCCAACTCTCAGTGACCCTATGGGCCGCAGCTCAAACAGGCACATATTTTGTCTGATTGTGCTAATCAGTGGGTTGCAAGTTCATTCTCTAGTTGACCATGATTTGTCTAACCTGCCCATCTTGGTATATTTATAGAATATAGATATTCCCAGCTGTTCTTCCTTGCTGCTGCATTAAAAAAAAGTATTTGATTTCACCACATATACTACTTGCAAAAGGAACACAATTCTAAAATGTATTATTGCATTTACAGAGCGCTTCTTCTGTACGGTCCCTTCATAACCAGAGTACTTCTAGCTTTCCTTCCCATTAGCGCACTATTTTGACTTTTGCAGCTAAATTGGTGATAATGCCAAGGTAATAGGATAATGTGAAGACTTTAAGAACTAACAATGGGTGGCTAAGCCGGGCAGGAAGAGGGTGCACGGAGCTGGAGCTCGGCACCGAGTGGGCTTATTTATGGGATAAATCCCTTATTTTGCCCCAAGAATACGGCACAAAAGCCCAGAGGAGGCTCCCCCACCTCCACCACAATATCTGGGCGCGTTCCGCCGTCGCCTGGGACTTTCCAGGCCGGAGGACCTGGGATCTTGGCCTGCCTGGGCCTACCCACGGGATCCCAACCGGACCCTGAATGCTCTGCAGCACCAACCATCGGCTGACAACCGGGATCGGTGCCCTGAGGAGCCCTGGTAACCCTGGAGGTGTCTGGGAGGCAGACAGGCAGTGCTGACGCAGCTGCTGCAGGAGAGGTCGCAGCAAGACGCTGGGAGCCGGTGCTGCAGTGTGAGGCTGGCCAGACAGGAGCAGCGGCGCATTGATCCCCAGCTCATCAGCTTGGCAAGGGGCTTGAAGAGCCCTGAGACCCCAGAAGACCGCCAGGGGGGTAAGTCGGGCGTCAGCCCCGCACCTGAGGGCAGGGGAGCAGCAGGGGGACACTCAGGGCCCTGCAGAGGGAGGTGCACTACTAGGGGCCACCAGGTCACACAGTAAACCCCACAGCTAAATCCCCTGAGGAGCCATACACAGCCCAGGCCTTGGAGGACAGGGATCAGAGGTCCCCCTGGGAATCCCTAGGAGATAAAGACTGTGCACTATCTGTGAATAGCAACAGCAGCTTGACTACCATATTGTGTTTTGTTCACTTTTTATTCTTGAACCCAATCTGCATACCAACACGGCTACAGCTCATTTCCTCCTTATATAACTGCCGCAACCGCACCTTGAAGACTGGGTAGGCAAAACAACTTGCCAGGCTCACTGATCAATTTGGATAAAGCATAAGCACCACCTAGTGGCATATTGAGACCAGTGCAACTTAAAACTCATTTCAAGTCCTGTACTTAAAAGTTTGCACAGATCACACATGGTGGGACTCTGATAAGTACACAACCCAGATCTGCTGGGGGCACTGAACTGCGGGGCATATCAGCCTAAGGAGATGTAGCTGAAGGAGCCGAGCACAGTTCCCGCCGGCAGGGCCTGAGAGATGCCAAGATCTCAGTACAGAATCTAGATATGAACAGACAAGACAGACTACAACAGACCTAAATACTTGAGAGGTAAAAGCTAATACCGAGTGACCCCCCCATTGGAATCCATCCGTTGTCTGGACACTCAATGGCTACCCCGGGTAGAAGCAGCTCCATAAAAATGGGGAAAAACAAAAAGTCATTAACATCCAAAAAAATTGACGAACATTTCAAGGCTTCAGAAACACAGGGGGCACTGATGAAGGACCCTGTCTCAGAGCAATCTGACACCTCTGACCTGGATCCCCTGGAGGGGGCCCCACAGCCTGAAGTCTCCATCAACAGCGATTCAATGGCAAGAATTGAGGCTCTCCTGGCCTCTCACGTAGACAGGGCGGTCATATCTTTGCAGAAAGACATACATGAGATTGGCCAAAGGACCCATCAACTTGAAGAGACCGTTGACCAAGTGGTAGAGGCCCAGGAGAGAGACAGGGCCACCATTGCGGATAACACCTCCCGTATTTGTGGCATAGAAGATAAACTGGAGGATTTGGAGAATAGATCCAGGCGATTCAACCTGAGGATCAGAGGCGTGCCTACGGCAATAGTCGACCTTCCTCGCTACCTTAAGGCCACGATCGACGAGATCCTCTCAGGTCATCCAGACCACGAATGGGAAGTGGAGCGTGCCCATAGAGCCCTTGGGGGAAGTGGTAACCTAGACCTTCCCAAAGACATCATTGTAAGGCTACTACGCCAACAATCAAGGGATCTAATCCTGGCAACTACCCGCAAGAAGGCTGTGATCACAGGCCCAGACGGGGCCAAACTTCAATTTTTTGCGGATCTCTCCCCTTCCACACTTCAAAAACGGAGGCTGATGAGGCCAGCCCTGGAAGTTCTTCTCCACCACGGCATCAGGTACCGTTGGGGATTCCCATTTGCCCTTATTTTTTCAGTAGGGAGCACCCAGTATACAACACGTTCTCTAGAAGACTGCCAAGAACTTCTGAAGAGTCTGGATCTCTCTGGGGGGGACCCGACCTCGACATCACTTGCATCAACAGCTTTACCTCTCCCGAAAAGGCAATGGTCTGAAGTGACCAGGCACAAGAGGCTCAATGACCAAGCCTCAAAGACCACTCATAGACGACCCTCCCAGATCATGGACTCGTAAATGCAATAATTCAGCTGCTGCCAACTCCAGTGACTTTCAAATAGGCTGGTCCGCTTGAAAAGACAACTGGCTAGCAAAGACTTATTTCGGCATCCTAAGGATTTACAAGGGCTTAAAAACACCATATCAAAATTCCCTGGTAGAGACTAACATGGAAGCCACCTGGAACTGACCTGGCCTTTTCCCAGGACGTGTTATTTTTCTTACTTTTTTTACTTAGGTCCTCAAAGGAGCCTGGGGCCCTTAGCGGGGCCATGTTTACCAAAGACTTTTGGAATGTTACTAATCCATGTTTTGCTTTTCCTCCCCTCTTCAGCAGGTGTTAGCTGACTGATAAAGCTATAAGTTTTAATACACATGCAGATAGTATAGCCAGTCCGTCAGGATCTTTCTTTACTGGACCGGGTCTAAAGGTTTACTCTGCTTTAGTCAAGATAAAAAATTATGTTGTTCAACGTTTAAATAAGCTATTCATGGTTCTGTCTTTATTCTGTTTTCTTAATACTTTTCTAGGTTACTTTTGCTTGGCCTTGCCGGCGGGAATTGGAACAGAGGCTCTAGGGTTCCAAGAGGGTAGAATGTTTAAGACAAGACGGGTGGTCTTGGGACAGTCAGACATTTGGCAGCAACTGTTCTCTCTTCCCTCTGTGTTTTCTTCATTGCTGCTCTTCTCCTTGTCACCTATCAGCATGGGCTCTCTTGCCCCTGTACTCCCCCCTACTGCCTAAACGAAACTTGCCACTTGGTGCCTCCTAGTTCTTGTTTTCTCTTTCTCTATGGCTGTTTAGGGGATTTTGAGCCAAATGAGGGTTTGCTCTACATAGCTGGGCTTGAGGCGGCGGCCTGTCTGCTGGACAGTGGGCCAAGTTGCCTGGCCTCAGAGAGTGGAGGACCCCTGGTACTATTGGAACGGATCTCATTTCAGCCTATTGAGTTGGGTTCTAGTAGTTCTGAGATACTGCCAGACTTGTCCGGTATAATCCTGCCTCCCTTAGACTTCTTGGGACCGCCTCTGCACTACTTATACTCATGCCTCTTTTCCCCCCACAGAGCTAATCATACTGGACCTCTTCTTGGCCGGGCTCAACCACTCCTATCCCCCAGAGGGGGATATCCGCTCTGCACTCCCTCCTCGGCACTCCTCCGGAAGGGTAAGGCTACATTAATGCACCAGAAATATACACCTCAAGTCTATCCATGACCGCACCAATGACACTACTTACCCATAATGTGAAAGGTTTCAACTCCCCTTTCAAGCAAAGGAAGGCTTTCCTATACTATAAGACCCTTAACCCCATGGTGATCTTCTTACAGGAGACACATTTCGCCAGGAATAAAGCCCCAACCTACCTCGACAAAAATTATCCTCATTTTTACTACTCTACCCAGGTCTCCAAAAAAGAAGGAGTGGCGATTTTGCTCCACAAGAGCCTCCAATTTCAAATGACAACCAAGATAGTGGACCGGGAGGGCTATTACATCATTTTAAAGGGGACGATTCTGGGTTCTCCAGTTTCACTAGCCTCCTTCTATGCCCCCACGAAAGCACCACATAAGACCCTGATCAGATTCTTAAGGGTCCTGGAGGGGGGAGAATGGGGCAAACTAATTATAGGAGGGGACTTTAATCTGGTATTAGACCCAGTGGCAGATAGATCTAAAACTTCACAAGAAGTTCGCTTCTCCAAAAAAAACAGGCAAATCTTAAAACTTCTGCACTCCTTAGATCTGGTTGACGCCTGGAGAGGTCTGCACCCCAGAGGAAGGGACTATACTTTTTATTCCCCCACACACGGGACTTATTCCCGTATAGACACAATATATATATGTAATTCGCTTCTAGACAGCTCAAACAAAGCGGCTATTGTTCCGTGCACCTGGTCGGACCACGCGGCGGTCACACTAGAGGTAGACCTGGGAGTTCAATTTCGGATGCCCTATACCTGGAGACTTAATGAATACTTAGTTTCGCAATCCAGATTCCAGGAGCAAACTGAGAGGGAGTTGGTGGAATTTTTTGAGTCCAATGCGGGTGGGGAGACAGGGGCGGGTTGGGTCTGGATGGCGCACAAAGCCTACATAAGGGGGGTGTTTATCAAGCTAGCCTCCCAATTCAGAAAACAGAACAGGCTAAAAGAAAAGGAGCTATCAGGGAAACTATCTCAATTGGAGCGGCAACATCAGCTTTCTCCCTCGATAGCTTTAAGGAAACAGATAGATAAGGCCAGGCTAGAGCTGGATAGTATTTTGACCATAAAAACGGATAAGGCATTAAGGAGGACTCAACATTTGTTTTATGCTAAGGCGAATAAACCTGACAAGCTACTAGCAAGGAGCTTAAAAGCTAAATATGCTCAAGCCAGGGTATCCCAAATCAAAAATAGGAAAGGCGATCTCACCTACAGCCAAAATGAAATCCAGGAGGTCTTTAGGGACTTTTATCAAAATATTTACTCCACTCAGAAATTGGCCTCAGAAAATGTTATTCATTCCTACCTAAACTCCCTTGATTTGCCCCAAATTTCACCCCTGGACTTACAAAATTTGAATAAAGATGTGACGGACAAAGAAATTTTAGATGCCATTAAAGAACTGAAGCTAGGGAAGTCCCCCGGTCCGGACGGGTTCACTAACATCTATTACAAAAAGTTCTCGGAAATACTGGCCCCCCATTTATGTAGTCTCTTCAATTCAATTCTAAGAGGAGAGACAACTCCCCCAGAGCTGAATCATGCGGACTTGACGCTCTTCCCCAAGGAGGGCCGGGATCCAAAGGAAGCTAAAAATTATAGACCAATCTCGCTTCTTAATGGGGACGTCAAACTGCTGGCCAAAATTTTCTCCCAGAGGATCTCGATCTTCCTACCCGCCTTAATACATAAGGACCAATCAGGCTTTATTCCAAACAGGCAGACTAGTGATAACATCAGGAGGACTTTAAATGTCATTCATTTGGCCAGGGCTAGGGGTCTCCCTGTGTGCCTACTCGCATTGGACATCGAAAAGGCGTTCGATACCCTGGAATGGCCCTTCCTATTTGCCACTTTGGATAAGTTTGGGTTCAGAGGAAACTTCTTAAACCTGCTGCGTACTTATTATACACTCCGCAGGGCCACACTAAAATTGCCTGGTTCTCATACGGCCTGTATTAAAATCGAGAGAGGTACGAGACAGGGCTGCCCATTGTCTCCTCTTCTCTTTGCTCTGGCCATTGAGCCTTTGGCTCAGGCGATCAGAGTTAACTCCTCTATAGAGGGGGTGCGGGTGGGACACCAGCAACTAAAATGCTCCTTGTTTGCTGATGACCTGCTTTGCACCCTTTCGAACCCTAGCTCTTCTGTAGGCGCCCTGATGGACACCATAGGAGTCTTTAGCAATGTGTCAGGCCTGAGGTTAAACCAGGACAAGACAGAAGCTTTGAGTGTTGGGATCCCTTTGGATATTTTGAATCACCTGAAGGGAGTACACAAATTTCTATGGCCCCCCTCACACATCAAGTATCTAGGGATTAATTTGACCAACTGATTAACTAATTTGTATAAAGCTAACTATCCAACTCTCTATAGGGCTCTGCGGCGAGACCGGGAAAATTGGACAAACCGACATATCTCATGGACGGGTAGAGTAGTCACGGGTAAAATGAATATTTTGCCGAGGCTGCTCTATCTTGCCAGGACGCTGCCAATCCAGATAAAAAATACAGAATTGGCCAGCTTCCAGACCCAAGTGTTTAAGTTCATATGGAGAAATAGACCCCCTAAGATAGCGAGAAAAACGATGTACGTACATAAATCCAAGGGGGGCCTATCTTGCCCTAATTTCCTGAGTTACTTCAGAGCAGCCCAGCTTGCCTCTATCCCACTAGCTCACTCCATTCCACTTCAACCAAACTGGGTCTTTGTAGAGGAGTTGCAGATGGCCCCGCTTACGTGGGGTATTATCCTGTGGGCTCCAGGTGCAAGCGCTTTTTACTCTAGAATACAGAACCCCATAACTAAGTTTACACTGAGAGTTTGGATCTGGGCTAGGAGGAAATACAAACTGACTTACCCGGTTTCTCCCCTCACATCGATCTTTACATCGCCCTCCTTATTAACCACCATCACTGCAGAGTCCAAGGATTATTGGACTTCGCATGGTCTGGATAAGCTGGGGGCTTGGTTTGAGGGAGGGATTATGAGAACTTCAGAATCCATGATTAGGAACTTCGAGGTTCCACACCGGGAACACTTTAATTACATTAAAATAAGGAGCTGGATTGATGAGATACAAAGAACCCATGGACCCCCGAGGGAAACTTGGATGTCGGTGGTGTGTAAGAGTGAGGCCCTGTCCAAAGGAATCTTGGGGTCAATATACCAAATCTTCAATAGTCCACCAAGCACTTGGAGGCCTTCCTTTGTATCGAGGTGGGAGTTGGACCTAGGGCAAATTTGGGATGGGAATAAATGGGCTGAATCCTTAACGAACCTATCTAAGGGTTCACTTAATTATAGTTTATTAGAAACCTCCCTTAAGATTTTACATCGGGCATATACAACTCCAGTTCGACTAAATAAGATATCCCAAACAATTTCAGATAGATGTTTTAGGGGGTGTCACGGAAGGGGAGACTTCATACTTGGTGGAGTTGTCCTAAGGTATTTAAAATTTGGTCTGAGACGACCAATCTAATTTCGCTAATACTCAAAACCCCACTCCAACCATCAATAGCAGTCTGTCTCCTGGGAGCACGCTTCTCAAAATTGGGAAGGGAGGGGAATAAACTGGCCCAACTGATATTTCTAGCAGCTAAGAACACCATCGCAAGACGATGGAAGAGTAGGGATATTAATTTCCATGATGTAACAAACAAAATAAACTTTATTTGCATTAATGAGCGGATGACCCATATCATATCAGATACACATCACTGCTTCCTGGAGGTTTGGGAACCCTGGATTCTATTCACAGACAGGAAAATATATAATAACTAAGTTAAGGGAACACAATAAAGAAGCCATTCCTGATGTGCGGCTGGGGAGTGAAGTGTGGAGCGGACGGGGAGAAGTGGTGAGAGGTCCCGGAGAGATATTTCTTCAGTACGCCAAAGGTACAGGGGGGGAGGATGGCTACCTTAAGATTGGCTGAGCGGGGAATTAATGGGGGATGACACCCCACCATAGGTGTTATATAATGTCACTTTTTTTTTTTTTTTTTTTTCTATTTTATTTTCTTTTAACATATCTCCTGCTGCTCAGGTTCATCCATGGAAATGTGAATTACTGCAATTTGAGCAATGTGACTTTATAAGCTGTATATATTGCTGAGTATTAAGAAACTAGTGTGAATATTTTTGGACAGAATCACAAAAAAAAAGAAAAAGAGTTGGAATGGAGTTTTTATTTAAATGGAATGGTTTTAATATATTAGCAATATGATGTTAGTTATAAGACAACATGTGCACTATGTTTTTTATTATTCTTTTTGTTTTGTCATTGCAATTCCAGAACTTCTCAATAAAATTTATGTTATAAAAAAAAAAAAAAAAAAACTTACAATGCACCATTTAAAGACTATTATAAAACAATGGAGACAACATCAAATTCATATTTATAGCTTATCCACTTGATTCTGATTGGTCTACATGATGATGCAGAGCAGTATACCTAGGTTCAGTGTCCCTTTCACCTGTTGCATGAGTGCAGATCAATAAATTAATTTATTGTTTTATAAATAGCTATATTACTGAATAGAGACAAATACATCACAACTATTTGGCTTTATTTTGTAGCAGACTTGTTTTGAACGTGAACATACATCCCTATTCTTGGGGATTGCTTTTTTTTTTTTCAACAAAATTATTCAGTCTTCCCAGAGAATAATGTGGAGAGTCTTTGTTAGGTAACAAGGTAGGTTGGTGGTTTCTACCACTAAAAGAGCTTTTTTTTTTTTTTTTTTTTTTTTTTAAATGATTGTTAGAGACCCGAAACATTTCAAAGCTCTGTTGTTCAGTCGTGTCTGACTCTCCATGACCCTATGGACTGCAGCACGCCAGGCACACCTTGTGTTCGTTTGTGCTAATCCATAAGGCTTTCATGGCAAAGATACTGGAGTGGGTTGCTAGTTCCTTCTCCAGTGGACTGCAATATGTCTAAAGTCTCTGCTATGACCCTACATGCAGTGGCGGAGCTAGAGAATGGAGGACCCTGGTACAAAAAACATTTTTGGACCCCCTCCCCCAAGGGGGGCTGTAAAAAAATTTTGCGCTGAGCCCCCCACTTCACTACCAACTCACTCCCCAAGATCCGTGCCCATAACAGCTCCTATCCCTAAGACCACTTCCCATAAGACCCTTTGCAATAGCTGCTCCCCTTACCTCCTGCCTGCATGAAGCACATATATACATATACTATCTCTACATAGCAGACATCCCCCCCCCCCCCCTCACAGAGCTTATCCGCCTGTACTTTGCGGTCATCCAGCCCTTGCTCTCGCTCTCACCTCTTCCTTGATATACATCCCCCAGCATGCTGAACTGCTCTACACTGCCACCACTTGGTGCTTCAGTAGAAATTCTTCAGTTTTGCATATAAGTGGTTCTTTCACAATGTTTTAAGGGATTCAGTCACCACAAAATAAATATATTTCAGGATATACCTGTGTATCTATTATTATTGTATGTGCTTTATCTTATTATGTGCTTTTAAATCTGTGCTTGCTGCCTAAAATCAAGCAAATCGTCTCTGAATATGCTGCAGTGGGCAAATCTATTCAGACACAGACTCTGTAGGGCTGGATGTGCAGTGTAGTGTCTTAGTCTATCAGGGACCATGTCTCTGCAGCATGTTGCAGAATGTAAATGGGCTTGAAGGAAGAACCAAGCTATTACTACACCCCATATTACAGTCATTCCTCTGAATGGAGGAAGTTAGTAATAAAATAAACTCCATAGTGATGCTAGTCCATGGATGAGCTTGAATGTGCAAAAGTTGGAGCAACCCGAAGGAAGAGACTTCAGGGTCTTGGATGTGGCACAGGTATTACAAGCTGCTATAAAGTTCTTGACAGGAGTAGAAACCTTAGGCCACGAAAAAAAAATGGAAGAGAAGGTCCAAGAGTCTTGCGGACAGGATGACCAGAGGAGCAGGAGGTGTGAAATTGTTTGAGGACTTCTTTAGGATAGGATTCAGGAACAAGTAGTCCTCCTCTAGGTAATATAGTTTCCTGGGGTATCTCTGATTGAGCAGCAGAGATCTTGTGGAGCAGAGGCATAGGAATGGAAGCCAGAAATCTTGTAAGAGGCAATATTTTTCTTTGGCGGGAGGAGTACTGATTGGTTCATGGGCCAGAGAAAGGGCATCTGCTTTACAGTTCTTCGAACAGGACGGTAACTAACAAGAAAAGTTAAATCTGGAAAATAATGGGGACCGCTGGGCTTCCTAAACATTTAACCATTGAGCAGACTTTAGGATTCATACAATTTTGTATTCAGTGGGAATCAGAATTGGTGCTGAAGCTACTTCCTGCAAATACGTCTATTGTTCCAAGGCTAACTTAATGGCCAATAATTTTTGGTTACAGAAATCATAATTCCTTTCTGTGGACGAGAACAAGATTTTCCACAGGAAGGTAGGAGTGGACTCCCTAGGGTTCTCCTTCGCTCCAACACCAGCTTTGGAGGCATCTTCTTCCGACAGAAACCGCTTAGTGGGGTTAGAATGGGTCAGGATTGGTGCTGATGTGAACTCGGAATTTAGTTTTCTGCAGGTCTCTCAAGTTTCCAGCACCCAAAACCAGATTGCCACCTTTACAGTTAAGAGCAGTAATAGGTGCTTACATTTTTGAGAATCTAGATGTAAAGAGGCCTGTAATGGCTTGCAAAACCAATTAATCTGTTTGCTCTTGAGATCAGTTGATAGAGATCATAAACGCGGATGATATTTTAGCTAGATCCATTTTGATTCCATTAGGAGACTGGATAAAACCCAGGAAGGGTACTGTGGATACCTCAAAAATAAATTTATTTGCACTACCTTATGAACTTGCAGTCTATGTGTGGCTACATTAGGTAATACAATTAAGATGTCATCCAAATAGACCACCAAAAATTGATATAACTAGTCAGGAAAAAAAAAATCAGTAGTGAAAAAGGCATTATATTCTTTAATATAATCACAATTTTGATCTTGCGTATTGAATGCAGTTATCCACAAGTATCCTTACCTGATGCATATTAAGTTAAGGGCTCTTTGAAGATCAAGTTTAATGAAGATTTTGTAGACACAGATGCAATCTTATAGTTCAGAAATCCATGGAAGGGGATATTGAACCTTCACCTTTATTTTGTTAAAGAAGGATAGTGGCCTTAGACCAACATGGGTTATGGGGGTTTGGAGACCAAGAAAAAGCCTGCACTTAGGTTCTCCTATACGTACTCCAACATGACTTTGGTCTCAGCCAAGTATAATTGATAGATTCTACTTCTGTGGGAAAGCTTAGGGAAGCAAATTTATACAGCAGTTATGTGGACTTTGAGGTGGCAGGATATCACCTCGGCTTTGCTGAATACATAAAATAAAATTAAAAATTAAAAAAACTCTTGTTCTGTGGTGGCAAATTTGGATTGACTCAAGTCTTTGCAGAGGAGTTTTCCAGATGAACCTTAGAAAAAGCCTTGGTTATGCACGTTTCTACTAATTTCGGGCTCCAAGTTCATATCTGTTTTTTCTTTGCCAGTCAGTTTGAGAATTACCAAGGATACCCAAACATTATATGGACAGCAGAGCGAGACTGAATATTAAATTGAATGCATTCTTGGTGGAAGATGCCCACCGTTTGTGTTATTGGATTAGTCTCAGGTTCAACTGTTCCAAAGGAGATCCATCAATAGATTGAAGTATCAAGACTGGGCCATTTCATAGAAAGTGGCACCGAATGGTTTTGGGCAAATTGATAGCCCATACATTTCCCTGCAGAGTCAAAGTCAATAAGTGCTTGAGTTTCAACTTGAGGCCACAGAGCAAGAGTATCTGCTACTAGAATTTGACATGTAGTCTATGGCGGGACTATTGAGTATATGTCCCTATTTTATTTCGTCCCTATCGTTATCGTCCCTAGACTTTGGACCGAGAAGTTTCCTCTTTATTGCATTTACTGTGACATAAGTCTATTCGGGTAACCAAATACATCAAAGTTTCCAGGGAGTCTGGTATATCATAATAATAAAGCCTTATTATTCCAGCCAGATTTAGTGTGCCCCACCTACTGGAGATGTAACAATGCATTGGAGGTATGGCCATGGATGTCGAAAACCTTCCTTAATTTGGACAAAAATATTTGGTCAATAGGTGAATTCCTCCCTCAGAGTGGTGTTGTCCAGGCCAATGTGTCACCTGTAAGCAAGGGTATAACATATATGTCAAACTTGTGCAGTGGGCGGTGAAAAGTGCTGGCTGAATGTCCCATTGTATTGGAACATTGTTGATTAAAACCTTGGCAGGCAGTGGGATCACCAGAGTAGTGTCATGAAGCAGGTAGATGAGGGCTGTGGGGGGATTTATTGACAGCTGTAATGCTGCCACTTGCACCAGACCTGGATCAGGTGGATGGCAGCAGGTGACTCCAATTGAGCAGAGTGTGGCGCGGTCAACAAGATTTGATCAAGCTTAGAGTCCAGATTAAAAAAGTTGTTTTTGTGGACATCTAGCTTTTTGCCAAGACCAGACAAATGGGACTCCTGCGAGACTTATCTTTAATCTATCTGGAGTAGGTGGACTTTAAGACTGCCCAGGGGAGATCCCTGTGATGATAGGGCCTTGGACCCAGAGCCATTATTGGCCTGTTGCAACGTTAGGGTTGTCCAAGAGAAACCCTTCAGAGACAAAGTACCAGAGGATGGCAAGTACATAGTAACGAGTCCAAGGGCATAGGCAAAAGAATGGTAAGCAAGCCAAAGGTTAGGGACCGGCAGAAATCCAACGAGGTCAGTAACAATTTGCGTCAGCAGCAAAAAGATCAGTCCACTATGGAACAGGAATGGAGAAGGAGAGCAAAACAGAACAGGGGGACAAAGCAACCAGAAATACCCCCAGTCATAGGAACCTAAAAAGGCACTAAGAGGGGGCCAGAGCAGCAATATATATAGTCTCAGATGAGGTGCGATTAGCTGGTAGAAATTGCAGGGCCTTAAGAACAATCAGGAGAAATAGCATTAAAAGCTACGAGAAAAACATCTGATCTGTCTCTAGAACACACAACTGTAGCCGTTATGGTTTAAAACTATTGTATGTATCCTGCTAAGCCAGGAGATCTGCCATGAGATTGACCCAAACGTGGACACTAACAACAAACAATCTATTGTGCAAGTCAGTCGCGTTGGTATCCGATAGCTTTCAGTTCCTGCTGTGCTTCCAGATGAGGTAGTGGGGCAATATAATGGTATACAGAGGAAACATATTAGAAGTCTCTACACATTTCGCCCACAATAGGGCTTCTTCACAAGTCACATATTAACATACTGAAGCAGCACATTAGCATAATAATTTAACACAAACAGTGCTGAATGTTTCAGTAATTATGTACTGTATTGCCAAAGTAAAGGTCATTTAAAACCTGCTCTTTGAAATGCATGGTTGACAATTATGCATCCTGTATCCCTTTAAAGGATGTAATCAAATCAATATGTTAAAATGCAAGAAAAAAACTAATTAAAAAAATGCACAAATAAACTGAAAATGATTTATGGAAGTTTTAGAAATGTCTATATTAGGGGTGACAATTCAAAATTATGAAAATAAGAATTAATTAAATACTTATTTTATGCAAAATTGGATTTGGCTGAAACTTAATGTGGTGTGATTGCAGCCAAAACTGAACAAGGTAGGAGTAACTGTATCCGATTACTTCAAAAGTGAATATTAAATTCCATATATAACTCCTACCTACCTTCCTCCAGCAAGCTCCACGACCAGCTATACACTTCCTCACCAACAGCCCTCATTTCAAGTTGAATATACAAGCATATTTTGCTTACATTTTTGTTCTGGATACACTAAAACTTTTGCTTGGAGTAAACAGGTAAAATACACGGCAGTCTAAGTCTTGGATATAATTTTCCTGTTACCTGTATGTTCCTGTGCAAATATGGAGGTGATAACACTATCTGTGACTTTGTCCATTTTGTGAGTTTCTGACCACCAGATGACCATAGCAGGTGCCATTGCCCCCAAAGACTGGCATGCTTGACATAGATGTTTAATGTACCTGTCAGAAAATAAAAACAACTTAACTGGGTAACCATTCTTTGTTTATCATCATGCATATCAATATTGGTAACTTAATGTATCCCCATTTAACAAAACACTGACATTGGTTTTCACTTCCCATGAGATTTCAGCTGTTTGGTACATAGAAACTGACTGAATTTAACTTGTGTGTGTGTTTGCATCGTTCTGTCGTGTCCGACTCTCCATGACCTCATGGATGAAAAACACCATGCTTATCCACTTGGTATTCACTGCTGAGATACTGGAGGGGGTTGCCGGTTCCTTTTCCAGTGGGCCACAGCATACTGCTCCTGGTATTCCTAGATGTTCTCTATCCAAGTACTGACCAGGCCCAAACCCTGCATGGCTTCAGGGTGGTGTGACCCCTTAGTTTCCGGACTGGAACTGAACCCAGATTGTAGAGGTGAAAGCACCCAATCCTAGCCACTGGACCACCAGGGAACCCAGCAATATATATTACATGGCAGTCAAAGGAACTGTAGTCTCAATATTTCTACAAAGCATTTAAACACGTATGTTTTAGACATTAACAATTAAATTATTTGTCATACAAAATAAGAAGTTCATAAAAAGCAAACATTTCAAGGGCAAAATTCCCTGTCCTACCTAGACGTTTTTATTCCATACAAATGTTCTGACAAAGTTTCATTAATTTACAAGATGCACCTCAACATAATGGTCTTCTAAAAATTGCACTTGCTTACTTGTAAGAAACACAGTGAGTAATAGATTATCGGTTTCTGAATCTTCCCCCTATATCCCTGTATTCTCTCCTGCAGGCTGCCATCTTGCTCAACAGTGATTTTGCAAGCCAAGGACATGTACACAGTTTTTTAAAATAAATGATTACAGATCATGATTATTGTAGAAGATGCCAAAACACTAAACAGTAGTGTCACTCCCCACGCATGGGAATATCCTACTACAAAGTGCATTGCTGCAAGTCACAGGTGAGCAAGATGGCAGCCTACAGGGGAGAATAGAGGGAAAAACAGGGTGGTCCTAGTATCTTACTCAGAGTTAAAATTTTATAAGAAAATTACATTGACAAATTAGTTACATTGACCTAATTTATGTAAAGCAAAATGTTTTGCCTGAAGAGTCAAAAGTAAATTACATAAAATTGGTAGGAAGTCCTAACATGCGACTGCTAAGTCAGTTAACCATGTGCACATTGAAAAAGGATGACCATATTTCAGAGCACTGAGAGTATAAGATTGCACCCTAAAGCTTTCTGTCACTTTGTATTGTTAACAATTCAGAGTAAGAGGAATAGCAAACATTTTAAACTCTCAAATTAATGTAAGTTATCTAAAACCTAATTAATTAATGTCCATGCAACAATAATATTTAAAACCTGCTTGTGACTTTATGTCCCTTTAATCAGGGCAGACACTCACCCATAGTATGAGGCAGGTAGCCATACCAAAAGGTAATGCAGTCCGGGGCCTGTAGGATAGGACTCAGGAGTAAAGCCTTGTGGCTGGGGGTAGGTTCTCTGAAGAGATTCTGCAGTAATAAGTGACCACCTGTTGGATTAAGCAGACAGAAAAACATTTAGAAAATTCAGACAAATAAGGCACACTTGTTCAGGGCCAGGCCCTTAATGACTGAAGCTAGACATCCATGACCTACAGCATTGGTCACAACTCCAGTATGTTATGGACATCAACAGGCCAGTATTAAGGGCTCCAATCTGAATATGTTTGATTAAGTTTGTTTTTAAGTCATACTTTTACACTTTTCTCCCAGCTCTGTCAATCTCCAACACAAAACATGACTTATTGCATCCTTGTTTTCTGAAAGATACTTCCCTCTTGAACTTTTTTCAATCCTTTGATATACAGTGGTACCTCGGTTCCCGTCTGCTTCGGTTCTTGATTGATCACATAGAGGATACATTGGCTCGGTACCTGTTGTGCTTGCAACACCCCACAACCTGTCTTTTCCAGAGGTACAATAAAGTTAGGAACAGTGCCTCCACTGTTAGTGCCTCCAAGTCTGTGCAAGAGCGCAAGTGCCGCCTGTGCCTGTAAGAGCGCAAGTGCCACCTGTGCCTCTCCGTACCAAGGTGCAGCCTGTGCCTGTCAGTACCAAAGTCCTCTCAGTACAGTTAAAATGAAGTTAAATTCTCTGTTATTTGATATAATTATTGTTTATTTATGTCTGTTTACTTTTAAGGTTTTGTGTCCAAAAACAAGACCATCAGTTCAAAATAAATTTACATTGATTCCTATGTGAACAGTTTGGAATTCATCCTGGCCTCTGGAACGCATTAAGGATGAGAACCGAGGTACCACTGTATTCGAAAGTTTCTATCCTTCACCTCACCCTCCAGTCCTCTAAGATATAGAGATACTTCATAACCTTGACTTTTTTATAAGTTTTGTCTTTTAGACCATGAACCATTTTATTTGCTCTCCTTGGAGTTATTTCTAGGTTATTCTCCAGACACTTTACAAGACAAGTATGTACAGAGCAGCATTAGTGCCTCTTTTCCTGCTGTTAATACCGTTCCTATACACCCAAGCATCCTGCTTTCCCTGCAGCACCGTTTGCCTACTTTTATATCAACCAATTAACTTTTCTGTTGTGGCCATCAAATTACAAAATTAATTTGCAATGCATATTTGTTTCCATTTATCATCATTAATTTTCACATGTCATATAACCAACAAATCTTCAATGCAAATTTGATTTACACCTACTAAAAGGTCACCATGTTATAAAATTTAGTGTAATCAGCAAATCAAATCTTTAGCCAGAAAATATAATTTAAAAACACAGTTAACCTCATTATTAGCCACTGTACCCCTCACCACCTCTCATTATACCAAGCTATACTGAAATTAAGCAAAATATTTCAACTGAGAGCCTTGAATAGACTGTCTTGGCAAGGATTGAATAATAATTTTATCTAAGTTAAAATCTTTCATTTTGTTTCAGTAGTACTCACAGCAGAGTGGAGAGGAATCCAGCAGCAGCCAATAACAAGGTAAAAATTATAGTTTCTCACTAAAGCATTGATTTGCTTTGTTTAATACTGGCCTTTAAATGGATTCAAAAAAGGTAGTCTAGTCAATCTTTGCTACTTAAAATAAAGAAAGCATCAGCCCTATAATGAAAGCTGGGCCCTATAATAAAAGCATTGGCCCTATAAATCATCTTTTATCGTAACAAACCTTATATTTTTTTTCCTGCAACAATTAACTCTTTAAAATGCATTTCTGTTTACAAGTACCTTTAAAGATCAAAAGGTCAAGTTTAACCTAAATTTAAAGTGACAAGGAAATAAATTTAAAGTGACAAGGAAATATGTTGTTTATTTGTTGTATTTGAAGGAATGTATTTGTTACTGTCACATTGTGTTTCCTTTTTTCAAATGTTGCGCTCTAAAGCACAATAAAGGGATTCAAATGTTTTTTGGATCTTGGGGGGCTTGCCAATAAGCAGTTACATAGATATGAGTATTACTTGTCTGCCAATGAAATATACAGACTAAAGTATGCTCTGTACACTTAATTTGAATAAAGTTTAAATAAGTAAAAAAAAAAAAAAAGAATTCGCATTTTTGAAGCGTGCTTTTAAATGCATGAAAAAAACTGCTGTGTTTCATGTCTGTTTAAATTAAAGCACATACTTAGAGATGTAAAGTTATAGAATATGGTTGATAATTGTTTGCAAAATGCCCCAAATCAGTGAAGAAATGTATTATCAGCATGTATTTCCCCTTGTCCTTTTGAGATCTTTGATAATTATTTTCCTGACAACTGTAAAATATACAATGTTGAGAGGGTTTTCCAGGCTGGCTGTAGCACCAACTGATTTTTTTTTTCCAAAAGTAGAAATATTTTTGTTTTCCTGCACAAAAGTAGGGGAAATTGTCTGGTTTGTGAGATTTTGGGTGCTGAGGTTTATTATTAACTAGGGGGACGCAAGAGATGGGGGTAAATTATATCTATAAAAGCAGACAGTCTTCATAAAATCCTGTGCTGGTGATGCAGCCATTCAGTTATATCTTCATCATTAGTTCTTTTTTACTGGAATATGTATCTGCTCTAAAAAAAAACAAAAAAAAACACATGAGATAATTATTATTTTTATTTTCTACTTTTACAAAGTTATTGAAATGTAGTCATGTGATCATGTTTTTTTTTCCAGAATAACTTGTAATTATACAAACACATATCTTAACTTCCTAGTTTTTTGTCAACTTCATGATTTTGTTCAACGCACATTTTTTACAAATCAAAACCCTATTGATGAGATTGCAATATATGCTTTTTTATTGTTGTTTTTCTCAATACATTTTTATTGGGTAAAGGCATACCAAGATCAATTGTAGAGTACGTACATAGAAAATAAACTGGTTCATATAAGTTACATGTATTGTTGCATTGTATATTATCAAGCTAACAGTTTTTATATAAGTATGTAGATCCATTTGTATATCACGGTACCCCCTTTCTCTGGTGCTATGGTCCTAGCTCGTAAGCTCAACAACAATTGAAAATTAAAGGAAAATAAGAAGGGTATGGGGGGGGGGGGGGTTAATCAGGTTAATCTCTTGTCTCTTTGTTCTCCCCTCTGGCTGCAGTCCCCTGGGTCGGTGGCAGGACACTGGGCCTCCACCATAGCCCCCATTCCTTAGGGTGGATTGATTTTGGTTAGGTATCTTGATATCAAGTCAGTAGTGGGATGCTGTGATGAGAGTCCAGCCATGGTCCCCATGTGTCAATGAATTGCGGGAATGTGTCTTCTAAGATGTGGGAGAGTCTTTTATTGATAAGAATTTAATTTAGAATTTAATTTTAGTTAATTTTAGCTGTTATTGTGGGAGAGGAGAATGCAAACATAGTTATATATCTATCCATATAGGGCTGTATGTAGTAATCTGTAATCATTTATATTGTGTATTTTAATATAAACAACAGTAATTTTAAGAATCTCTTCCTAATGTTTATTTTAATGAATATAGTATGGGAGAAAACAACAAAAATGAATAACTTAGAATTAAAAGAAAATCTCTCAAAGTGCTTTTTAAACCGAGTTTAAATATAACTGGTAAGATATATCATTTTTAATTAATTTTTTATAGTTTGTACCTTTTTATTATTGTAAATGAAGGGATAGATTCTTTTGACATGTTTCTCGGATTCCCTAGGATTTGTTCAATTTCGTCTACATAGTATATTTACCGTCTCAATTATATAGCAATTTTGGATGGCTTATGCAACATAAAGTTTAATGTATATATTAGAGCATATTTTGCACTTTAAGGCATTTTTTCATGCATAAAATTCTCAACGCTAAAAGACAAGTGCTAAAACTTTTACACATATATTTGAACATCTGTAAGTGAACTTTTTTTAAATGAGAACAATTTGAGTTCAGGTGAAATGTCCCCTTTAAGCCTAATTACTGTCGCCTAGATTTATTACACTAAGGTAAGTACTTAAATAAGGTTTTATCACCATGTTTTACAATTTGTGCAGTTTTCTCTTCTTGTTGGGCCTTTGCACATTTCATAATCTGCTTACTTTTATATAATTTTCAGTTTACAAATGTCTGACACTTTTATAGATTACCAAACCCAATTTGGTTTCTTTTACTTTTCTGGACCTAGTTAATGCAGTGTGAGATTGCATATAAAATTGGGTGTTTTGGATGTTCCCGATGTTTCTGTACTCTTAAAAATTTAGTAGGGATCACTAGATCCTAAACTCTCACAACCACATACATCTGACACTGTATCCCCATTAGTATCAAATTGAATATAGTTGTATTTACAGTAGGCTCTCTAACCTTTCATGGTGCCACTTGCCATAGAATACCCACTGCTGGCTGATCCAAAAAGCAACCTTCCGGCAAATCTTTGGCACATTACAGTCTCCTGCAACGATTGCCTCCCATTCATTGTTACTAGATATTCCTTCCACTAATATTCCAACCCAATTACTCTTCTTGTACTACACGTCTATGTATTATACCCTTGCCTCTATAGTTTGTGTATTTCCCCACAAGCTCTCTACATTTCCTTCAGTATTCTTTATTACAGTATTACAATAGCTTTAATAATATTAATTGTTGTATGTTAAAAGCACCTCCTCCCTTTTGCCTATTCCGTCATTTATGAATAACCAGATATTGCTATGTCCTTCATGTAAAACTTTCACCAGTTGTTATCAGAATTAGCTTTGTTATTTCCAAGACTGTGAGCATTTGTGCACATACCACAAAATACAAATTTCAGTACTATTCTTTTAAATTAAAGATATTAGCTTAAATTAAGCATAATGGATTACATTTTGGGGCGGAAATCTGAATAGTTAAGTCCATTTTGAGTTTGTTACATTACTTTCTGAGTGCTGGATAATTTGTTATGCGTTTGTATTTATACGTGGAGGGTGGGGAGGAAGAAACAGGCAGAAGTCCAGAGCCTTTGTTTAATAAATAGAGAAGACTTCCCCCTCACTGTAATAGACACCTTGTATCACTAAGTGCAATTAAAGCTCGGCAGAAACTGATCCCTCCTTAGGCCATGCATAGACCAGAACAAAATTCCTTCTAATTAATAACCTGCTTATGACTTTTTTCCTGAATAATTATGCTCTTAGTCAGACTTTTCAAACCTATACTTATTTTTTAATTCTGCAGTGGCCCTTTAAATATGGTCCTGTTGAATTGGGAGATTGGCATTTTGAACTGCTGAGCTAGATTAAAACCTACCTCCTGGTTTGTCCAGAAGAGTGTGGTTTTCATTAGACTGACTCTGGTCTGCTTCAATGAGTTTCCAATCCAAGTCATCCACCTTACTTTGCATCCATCCACAAAGTCCTTGCTCGAACCTACAGACCTGCTGTGGGTACATCTCAGGTACAGCACCCGAAGTGGACATTTGATCAGGCGATTTTGTGTAGAGTCTAGGAGACAATCCAGTGGTAACAGTGTTTAGTGTGAAGAAACTAGGGGAGGCTGCTTTAGTTGCCCACCGTAAAAACAAATTCTTAAGAGATTGTGAATGTTGTGTGCTGGATCTATGGATCCGTAAAATATTATAGAGCATATGGTGTCTTCTTATAAGATGTATACTCTGTGTCTTTGCTTGCTGCTGCTGGACAGTTGTTGGTTCATTAGTCTTTTCAAGCACTTTATTTGCTTTTTTTTCATTTGAATTTGATGCATAGTCAGAGTCAGATAGGGATCTTTTACCAACTGCCTTCAGATACTCCGGATTCAGGTTTGCATCCAAGTTATCATCCCATGGCTCTTCCATTTGTTCAAAAGGCCAGTCGTCAGGTAGATCTCCATACTCTGTGGGGCCTGTATGGCTGTGTTGCTCTCTGCCCATATCTTGTGAAATAAAACCTTGTAACTTGGTCATCTCAATAGAGTTCCCATTTGTTGATGTTCTTTCCTTACTCACCTGCCCTGAAACTTCTCTGCTCTGCGTTAAGATTGATGTCAGTGGTAATATCTTGGTGAATGGACCTAGCGGTGTAACCAGTGGTGTCCTTGTGTCCTTCTCCACCTTTCCTGTTGTAAATAAATCAGCTGTATTTAAGTGCTGAGTAACCTGCATAGTTGTAAGTAATGGCTGTGACGAAAAATGTTCATTTGACATCTGGTTGTTGCTTACATTCAGAATAGTTGCACCTTCAGGTAATGAAACTTTAGGTTCAGTCTTTGTACTTGTTCCCATCTGAGTTATGGCGTATAGGTAATGATGATCAGTGTGAGAGTTGACAAGGCTAGCAGGAATATTTTCTTTGATTTCATTGAAGGTCCTGGGAAAGACTGAAGCAGTCATGCTTCTCAGGGTTTGAGCTGAAGTTGTTGTGAGCATATACTTTAGGGTGGACCTTGGTAGAAAATTGAAGGTGTAAGGTTTGGTTGGAACAAACAGAGACTCCTTGGCAGGTTGAGAGGTCAGCATTGGCCTAGTTGTCAGAGCCAGGGTATCTTGTTTTGGGGTGAATCTGCAAGCAGTTGTTGGTTTTATAGCATGCTCTTTGGCTGTGCCTGTTCCAAAGGAGGTAGTTTTGTATAGGTTTAGTGTAGACTTCTCTGTAAACCCTTGTATGGGTGTCAAGGTGCGACTGGGAGATCGGCTGAGCATGGACTCTTGGGGAGTGCCGAGAAGTGCAGGCCCAGTATTTGGAGCCACTGCTGGCTCTGAATTCTGTGCTTTGGGAGCTTTATTTAGGTTTAGTGTAGAATAATCTGAAGACTGTTGCATAGATGTGAAGGTGGGGCTATGAGAAAGTCTGTGTATGGATTCTTGGAGGGACCCTGGAGAAGATGGCCCAGTGGAAATAGGGATAATGTGCCCAGAAGAGGGAGCTTTCGCCAGCCCAGAGGACTGAACCAGCACCTGCCCAGAAGAGGGAACCAGCACTAGTCCAGAGGAGGGAGCCAGTGACTCCTTAGCAGACCCTTGTTTAGTGGTGAAGGTATAACTAGTTGCTAATCGTATAACATCATCTTCGGTTATTCCAGTTTTAGAGAGGGTAGACCCCTCTGTAAAATGTTTCATGGATGTGAATGTATGACTAGGAGACAGGCTGAGCATGGACTCTTTGCTAGAGCCTGGAAGAGACTGCCCAGATAAGGGAGCCAGTGGAAGCCCAGTGGTCAGTGCCAGACCAGAGGAGAGAGCCAGTGGTGTCCCAGTGGTCTGTACCTGCAACAGCGACTGGTTTGTGGACGTATCTGCTTCTTCACTGGAAGATCCTTTGTCGCAAGAAAAAACAAGATGAGGTGAATTCTGAAGAACATTTTCATCACCTGCAAAAGATAAACCTCCATCACTTTATCATTTTGGTTGTTGTTGTAATAATGTTAAAGGCAAATAGATTTCTGGCTAATAGAAAAAAAAAAGAGTGTTAAAATTAAAATAAACAACAGTACAGTTTATTACAAATAATAACAGACACTTGGGTGGATACTTTACTCATGCGAGACAATTAGAAATATAGATAAAAAGTTAAAAAGTTATCAAAAGAATGCAAAAACAGTTAATAAAGAAGAATGGATATTACTGTGAATAATACATAATATTACTATGCATAATACATACACAACCTCTCATTTATAAAAAGTACTGAGTAAAACCTTGAGGTAAGCTTTAAAGGTACATGGGATGTTCCTTATTTTAATATATTAATCTAAGTGTTTATTTACATATTTAAACATAATTTTATTAACAAGTGCTTAAAAGTTTAAAACCTTCCAAACAGTCCCTGAAAGGTCAACCTTCTGTAGTTCATGCATACTATATTTCTAAAGTAGTAGATGTATTCGCCAATGACAAACTGTGTCTTTACAAGCAGTGCACTGGCTAGTACATCTAGTACTATAGAAACATTGTATGCATGAGCTACAGGGGGGGACCTTTGCAGGGACTATTTGAAAGTGTTAAGTGAGTAACAACAGAGATTGTTAACAAAATGATGCTTAGATATACAAATAAACACTTTGGTAGCTAATCTTAATATTAAAACCGTATTCTTCCCTTTAAGTGCTAAATTGCTCATTCTGCTTAATACTGATAAAAGAACAAAAACTATTGAGTAAAATGTTGGCATATTTTAAACATAGCAAAAGTTTTGCACAAAATGAGATATAGCGTAGAAAAGTTATCTTAAAGTGACCCTGAAAGATGACGCTTCAACTGATCTGTTAAATGACCTACTGGGAAGAGGACAACAGAAGCTAACAAAGCCCACTGAGCAATAGTATCTCTGCTTCTGGAGCTGCCCACTTTCTTCCTTTTCTCGCTCATGAGTGTCTCCATCTTTCACATCTGTGACCCAAGGCCACACCCACAGAGGGGTGTCAAATTCCAGATAATTCCAGAATTCCAGTGCTATGCTGCTGCATGCAGCATGTAAATATCTGTTTGCTAGCAGCAAACAACAGTCTGAAGCACCTCTCCATTGGAAAGACCTAAGGTCAAAGCTGTGAAAGATGGCAGTACTCATGAAAGAGAATAGGTACATAACAGTGTTCCTTTAAGGATTGAACCCTCCCACTGCCCCAAGGTGCCCAGCTATTGTACGTACCAGGTGATGGTTTATACTGAGGGCAGGAATAATACTTGTTAACCCTCAGAATGTCAGAGGGACTGAGGCCCATTCTCTGGCCAATTTCTGCATCAGCAAAACTTTCCTTGGGGTTGATAGTGGGAAGCCCTGACTTGCTAAAAGCATATCTGCAATCAGAATAAAGTTATAACAGAAATCATCACAACTCCTATTACCATACAACAGTTCTGTAAAGACTTAAAAATGATCTCCATACTTGGGCAACCTGAAACTTAGGAGAGACACAGCTTTGGAAAAAACATGTATTGTATATTATGTCGACTTTTGCAAAGAAAGCCGTTTTGGCACACTAGCTGAGGCCAACAATCCCTAACATGGCTTTGGTAACAAGTAGGTTGACATTCCTATTCCAAAACGGACTGAATAGAAGCAAAAAGGTGTAAAAAAAAAACTAAAGCAACCATCTTCCTGTCAAAGTGGAACTCTTATGTTAACAAGTTGCATTTTTAGAGAACAGGAAAAAATGAATGCTATAATGAATTGTACTAATTAGTATACAGTGCCATGCAAAAGTATTCACCCCCCTTGGCATTTTTCATGTTTTGTTGCCTCACAACCTGGAATTAACATAGATTGTTTGAGGATTTGCATCATATAATTTACAGAACATGCCCACAACTTTGAAGATATTTTTTTTGTTTGTATGTTTTTTTCATTGGGAAGCAAACAACAAATAGGACAAAATAACAGAAAAAGTCAATGTGCATAACTATTCACGCCCCTAAAGTCAATACTCTGTAGAGCCACCTTTTGCGGCAATCACAGCTCCAAGTCGCTTTGGATAAATCTCTATGAGCTTGCCACATCTTATCACTGGGATTTTGCCCATTCCTCCTTGCAAAACTGCTCCAGCTCCTTCAAGTTGGATGGTTTGCGCTTTTGAACAGCAATCTTTAAGTCTGGCCACAGATTTTCTATTGGATTGAGGTCTGGGCTTTGACTAGGCCATTCCAACACATTTACATGTTTCCCCTTAAACCACTCAAGTGTTGCTTTAGCAGTGTGTTTGGGGTCATTGGCCTGCTTGAAAATGAACCTCTGTCCGTGCCTCAAATCACACACAGAGTGGTACAGGTTTTGCTCAAGAATATCCCTGTATTTAGCACCATCCATCTTTCCCTCAACTCTGACCAGTTTTCCAGTCCCGGCTGCTTAAAAACATCCCTACACCATGATGCTGCCACCATCATGTTTCACTGTGGGGATGGTGTTCTTTGGGTGATGTGATGTGTTGGGTTTGGGCCAGACAGAGTTTTCTTGGATGGCCGAAAAAGTTCAATTGTAGTTTCATCAGACCAGAGCACCTTCCTCCATACATTTCGGGAGTCTCCCACATGCTTTTTCGCAAACACAAAAAGTGCCATTTTGTTTTTTGCTGACAGTATTGGCTTTCTTCTGGCCACTCTGCCATAAATCTTAACTCTATGAAGCGTACGGCTTATTGTCGTCCTATGTACAGATACTCCAGTCTCTGCTGTGGAACTCTGCAGCTCCTCCAGGGTTACCTTAGGTCTCTGTGCTGCCTCTCTGATTAATGTCCTCCTTGCCTGGTCCGTGAGTTTTGGTGGGTAGCCGTCTCTTGGCAGGTTTGCTGTTGTGCCATGTTCTTTCCATTTGGTTATGATAGATTAGTGTATGTGGCTTCAATATATTCTGCCTTAACTACCAAAGTTTTCTTCTAAAATTGGTTAGTTTTCAAGCAGCAGACAGAGAAAAACTAAGCACCAGTTCAGGAGTAAATACATTGCTGTCAAAGCAGACACTAAGGGCCTCATTAAATTGTCCAAATTGTAGTTTATGAAGCCCATAATGTAGCCCGCAAAAGTTACTGCTATTAAATTGGCCTCTTCCAGCTAACCGTAATCAATTTGCGGGCTACAGGCTGAAAATTCCTATGGGCTGTCAAAATTGTAACTGACACAGCTAAGCCTTTGATCTTTCAAGCCTGCAAAAGTTAAAATCTATAAAATCGCTATTAAATTACCACAATGCTACAAGCTCGCAAAGGTAGCAAAAAATGTTATGAGTACTACAGAGAACTTGCAAAGGGATTAAACACCTGTTCATATTACTGTAAAAGCAAATATAAACATATTACTGCACTTTAAAATACGGGGAAAGCAATGATATTAAAATTAATTGCACAACAGTCTCAAGCTTGCAAATCTGCAGTCAAAAATTATTCATTTTATGTGTAATTTCTGTGTTATATCAATCCCGGCAATCAATAGGTTAATACAGATCATTGAACTCGCATGGACTAGAATAGTAGATTTTTTTTTTTATATTGCAACATTTCTGGATTGCAAGTACGATCGCAAACCGGACTTCCAAACACTAATGGATTGTGGTTTAAACGCCATGTTTTACGGACGCAATGGCTGTCTCATTTACTATTGGCTGTATCTAAATTGTAATTTACGGGCTTGCTTCATTGATCATGGTCATGCCCTGAAATGCTACTTAAGGATACATTGTTTACGGTTTGGGATTTTGGCCATGTTGCAGGCTTTTCCAATTTAATTGCTCTGTAACTGTTGTAATTTTTAAGACAACAGCTTTGGTTGTTTTAATAATTAGGTAGTTCTGGGTCTTTATTAACCGGGTGAAGTATTTCACAACAACAGAGTCAGGTTTGTGAAGCAGAAAAAGGTCTTTTGATCATGTAGCAAACATGCAGTGAGAAAAAAAATCATGTAATTGTACCTGGAGTAGTGGAGAATGGACTTCAGCTCGTACTTCACAATCATGTTGCTGGTCTCGTATTTGCAGAAGTTACGCTCATAACCTGGGGAGATGAGGTTGTTAGGTTACCTCTATAATAAAAAAAATTCTATCCATGTACCATTTCAGCCCTACATAGTCCTATTTCACCTATAATCACCCAAGCACAGACAGAAATGGATCCAGAATTTTTTTGTTTAGCTTAGGAACAGTTTAACTTTTGAGGCTAAATGGCGTAACATGAAGAATGGCAGATCAAAAAGTGGTTTGCCTTGGGCAGGATTTTCTTGGGCAGGATTCTCAGCCTCTTTTATGGACCGATTTACATCAGAAAACCCTTTCTCCATTGTTTACCTTAATATCTGTATGATATACATATAAAAGGTTGGGATTTTTGGTAACTTCTGCCATAAAATATGAACCAGCCTATATAAATTATGAGTAGAGGAAAATGGATCACCTGCTTGAGTTGCTTGGAAAAACTAACCACAATAAAATTATGGTTAAAATCCAGTTTTCTTTTTAATAGTCAAAACACATACATAATTTATTCATAAGATAGCAATACTATGCTAATCTGCCAGTCAATAAAATTAGGAAACCGTAGTGAAGGTAAGCTGAAAAGATACAACCAGCATATTTTTATTATGTTAAAATATATTTTTTATGCTCTTTGCAAACTTATGTACTAACATTTTTAGCTTTAGTTTTAACCCAAGGTGCAAGTTCTATGTAAAATGATGGCACCCCTTGACAAATGGTTCCCTAGGCGGACTGCCATCCACTTTACCCACAGGGCAGGAGTGGAGAACAACAAGACTCCAAATCAGTAATTATCCGCAACAATCTTTATTAGAGCTTAATCTGTAAAACACACTGAACGGGTTTATAACTAGTGTTGCCCCCTCTGAGGCACATATAACAAGTTGGAAAGATTTGATAAAGGTGGGCAAGATTGCAGGCCTGGACTTCTCTTGCGGGTGCAGTAGAGACCATTTGAAATCTGGCAAAAATGCAAGAAAAGACTCAAAAGCATATCTTCATCTGCAGATACTGCCTGGCAATCTGAGAACATTCTAGCTGATGTAATAGCCAAGAGGGACACTTTTTTTGTTTTTTTTGTTTTAATATTCACTGTCAAATTCCTTACAGAGACTTTCATAAGTAGATATCAGTATAAACACCTTTCCAATGTATTATTAATAAAACATTCATATATAGTAAGACAACATACTGATGTTTACCCATTGAAGTATAAGCTACAGCCCATCATATTTTTCAGACTGCAGCAGGAAGTCTAGCCAAGAATGTACTAGTATGCATGCAGCTGCAAGGAAGTCATCTCCATACAGTGCCAGACATTGAGAAAGATTGATGGAAGTCCAGCCTCAAGATAGTGGTAAACACAGATTATTTCAATGTAATTTTCTCTCATAACATAATTTTTTTTAATAAATTGAAATGTTGTGTATATGGATCTATACTATTAATATGATTAGTTTGTAAAGGGTTAATATATTATGAGGAGTTATTCATGGGGTACTGTACATAAATAAAAATACAATTTTAACTGTTTAGAAAATATTTGAGGGCCTGTCTTTGAGTTAACAATCTAAAGTGCTTCTGTAGAAGGTTTATACTAGTTGTATGTTATGAAAACTGGGTCAATAAAAGTAGTCCATGTAGAGAGAATGGCAGCCAACACTCTCCAAAACCTTACAAGTAATGACAGAAGCAGGCTTCTCCTAATCTCATGATGCAGTGAGACCATCATGAATAAGATGCATCAACCTCGCTATGCACCCACATACTCTGCATTCAATTTTTTTAGATAGTCCAAGGGCCTGGTTACATAAGGTACTGGGGATAAAACCTAGGACAGCAGAGCCAAATCGTATTCACAAAGCTATCTAATAAGGGCATCCATGTAAAGAGAGGCTATGCAAAACACTGGTTGGGCAAAGGATCATGAAAACAACCCATTTACTTATAAAAGCCCCTTTAAAAAAAATCCATTGACCAATCTGTTGCCATGGAGAAGCATAGACATGGCTGATCAAGGCAAGAGTAAGCTTCTGTCACAATGTTTTTTTGGCAACACTGTAGCTCCATATGGATCTGGAGGATTGAGCCCAAAACCACATTGGTCTTAAAATGAAGTAAAAGTGGAACTAGAATCCTGTTTTATAAAAAACACACTACTCTATGCTCCCACTATAGGGCAGTCAGCTCCCTGCCGTACCACTAATGATGTCATTCCAGACGATGACGACAAAATCATCACGATCAGCTCTTGAGTGCTCGTGCCAGAATCCAGCCACATGCATCAGTTCATGAAGAACTACCCCCTTGCCTTTGTCAGTCCTCAAGCACGCAAAATCCAGGGAGACCAGTTGCAGTCCCCCAATACGACCAACATAGGAAAAACAGCTGAAAAATAATAGACTCGTTAGGATAATGAAAGGTATTCTGAAACCACGTCATACACATTTTTTCCCTAGTCCCCTGTGAACCCGGAGTCCAAGTCCAAAATGATACATTTAGAATTTTGAGGCATTGCCATTTTACAAAATGGACAGTGTGGAGTGACCATGGCCAACCCTGTTAATGTAATTCTGGTTAGATGGATCAAGAACAATCATCAATGGGACTGCTGCTATGCTAATGTGCAGCTCAGAGTGCTTGATAAAGGTGGAAAAGGGAATGATAACATTGGGGTTATTGCCTTTGCCACCACAGAATCGGACAAGCAAACTCTGAGAAGAATTAGCACCCCCAAATATAGCTGAAAGTGAGGAAATACAATTATTGTTACAGATTGGAAATGCAGCTAAGCATGGGCACGTTCTAATAATGGGAGATTTTAATTATCCTGAAATAAACTGGATAAATGAGACCAGCAGTTCAGCTAAGGGGAGCAGGTTCTTGAGTACACTCAGGGTTATTATCTGGCCCAGGTAGTACAAGAGCCTACTAGAAATGAGGCTATCTTAGATTTAGTCATCACAAATAATATTGATATACCGTAGTATCAAATGTTGTAATAGGGCAACCTTTGGGAAACAGTGATCACAACAAAGCCTCATTTGAGATTGAATTAAAAAAACTAAAATTTTAAGGGGCCAACAGAAACTCTTAATTTTAAAAGGGCAGATTTTAACGGGCAGCAATACATAGTATAGACTGGGACAGAGAACTGATAGGTAAAAACACTGACCACAAGTGGACAACATTTAAATCCTTACTAAATATGCATACACATTGGCATATACCATGTGGGTATAAAAGTAAAAGGAGTAAATCCCATCCAATGTGGCTTGACAGTGATTTAAAGATCAAGATAAGGAGTAAAAAAACAGGCATTTAAATTATACAAACAAGAGGGGACAGAGACTGCTTTATGGGAGTACAAGGAAATCAACAAGGCTTGCAGTAGTTGGGACACTGCAACATAATGGGGCTACACTACCTTTGCCAAATAATTGGTTAACACAGGAAGTAATCCAAAGAGGTTTGAAAAAATAAATGTTAATAAAGCCCCGGGTCCTGATGGAATAAATCCAAGGGTACTAAGGGAACTGGGTTCTGTAATAGCCAAACTATTATATTTAATTTGAGATTCACTCAACACAGGGTCTCTACCAGATGACTGGAGAAAAGCAGATGTGATACCTATATTTAAAAAAGGAATAAGAGCAAATACGGGGAATTATAGACCAGTGAGCCTTGCTTCTGTAGTGGGGAAGCTTTTAGATGGGTTAATAAGGGATAATATACAAGAACATGTCTATTTGAACAGGATTATAAGTAGGAGTCAACATGGATTTATGAGGGATAGGTCATGTCAAACAAATCTAATTAGTTTCTATGAGGAGGTTAGTTATGCATCTGGGAAGGAAAATAGCCATGCAATTTATAATCTTAATGGAGCAAATCTAGGTGTATCAGATATTGAAAGGGATTTGGGAGTGCTTGTGGACAACCACCTAGGTAACAGTGCTCAAAGCCAACCAGCAGCTGGAAAGGCAAATAAAATATTAGCATGTATTAAGAAGGGTATAGAAGCAAGGGAAGCAAATATAATTCTGCCACTACAGTATACAAAGCTCTAGTACGCCCTCATTTGGAATATGGAGTACAATTTTGGGCACCACTTCATAAAAAGGACATTTTAGAGCTGGAAAAGGTACAGAGAAGGGCAACAAAACTAATAAGGGGAATGGAGGGGCTAAGTTATGAAGAAAGACTAACCAAATTAAACTTATTTTCTCTAGAAAAATGGCGTCTTAGAGGAGATATGATTACCTTATATAAATACATCCAGGGTCAGTATAAAGATTTGTCAAGGGAGCTTTTTGTGGCAAGAGCTTTTCAACTGACAAGAGGACATCCCTTGAGGTTACAAGTAAAAAGATTCCACCTTAAAGAAAGAAAAGGGTTCTTCACAGTAAGGGTGGTTAATCTGTGGAATTCTCTACCAGAGGAGGTGGTGACAGCAGACTCGATAGATAACTTTAAAAGGGGACTGGATTTATTTCTAATTAAAAAGGGAATTTAGTGTTATCATGGATAATTAGAGAGTCAGTATTGATCCGGGGAGAGATCCGATCGCCAGTATCTGGGGTCAGGAAGACATTGTTTTTTTTTTTGTTTTTTTTCTTTGAGATGATTGGCTAAGTCTCACTTGTTTTTTTTTTTTTTTTTCTGTTTGCCTTCCTCTGGCTTAATTAATAATTAAAAATAAGATAAAAATAAATAATTAAATAATTGATTAATAATTAATTAACAACTAATTAATATTTAATCCACATATTGCAGATCAGAGGGGGATCTTAAAAGTTTGAACTTGATGGACTGAAATACTTTTTTCAACCTTAATTACTATGCAACTATGTAGCACATGAAAGCAATTTGTATTCACAAGCCATTCAACTGCATATTAATACAGCACAAACAATCCTGAATAATTCAGGAATGATTCACTTAAAAAAATGAATACCATTTTTTCATGCGCTTTAAAAATAACTTTAAAAATAAAAACCTTGATTTCAAGAGTCCCTTTAATTGGTAATAGAGGTATTGATAATGATAAGTTTTGTTTGGACGGTAAGAGGGATTTGTTAGCTAAATAAACAAGACTATAATACATATTGCTGAAGAGGGGGCATGCCTTCTCATCCTTGAGCAAAAGCTGGGGCCACGTGGGAAATTAAAAAGCATTTCATGATGCCGCCAGGCCTCTTGTTGCCACCACTGCCACAAAATGTCTCTCTTCCCCAAAAAACATCCCACAGGGTGAATCTGAAACTGGCCTAGGATGTTTGAGCAATAAAATTCAGCTCTGACTATTGTGAGATTGATCTAGTCAAATTATTTTTGTTTTTCCAGTGAATGGCAAAGTCTAGCACAATTGATTCCAGATCCTCCAGCCTCACCCCATAGCTGGCTCAATGGAGATGTAGTCCCGCTCATTAGTGCGGTTCACAAAACGAATACACGTGACAGCTTGCAGGTCTGAGAAAGCATCCATAATGATCTTCCGGTCTGAAGGTTCTATGACACAAGAAAGTTGGACAGCATGATTAATATTCATATTTACAGCTGTATAGGCAAAGATATACAAACAATATAGATTGTTACAGTTAAAATTTGAAATACAAGATCCAGTAAAATTATTATGACCACCAGCTAATATCCCGAATAATCAATGTGTGCAAAAGGGACAGCATCTAGATGACGTGGTAGTGAGTCGTTAAGAAGCTGGAAGGCTGGCAAGGATATCTGGAGCCAATCAGACTGCAGTGCATCTGACAGCTGCTGAAGAGTTATCAGCAGAGGATCCATATGGCAAAAATGGCAATCTAGGTGTTCCCACAGATGTTCGATGGGGTTCAAGTCAGGGGAATTTGGAGGCCAGTGAAGTACTTGGAAGTCTTTGTTGTGTTCCTCCAACCTCTCCTAAACAATTCTGGCCGTATGACATATTGTACTGTTGGGAGCTCCGATCATCTCCACGGAAGATAATCAACATGTATGGGCGTACTTGATCTGGAAAGCGAACCAAATCAGTTGAGAGAGCCTTCCAGAGGTATGAGTGGATCCAGAAAATGGCAAGAAATCATTCCCCAGGTTAGAACCCCGTCTCCACCAGCTTGTGTTCTTCCAACAGTGGTTGCAGAGTGTTTGTTCTCAGAGGTTTCTCCTTGCACGTCAAAGTCTGTCCAGTCGATGGAGCAGAAAATGTGACTTGAAAGAGAAGCCAACCCTTTGTTAATCAGGAGAGGTCCAATTTTGGTACTGTCATGCAAACTGAAGCCGTTTGGGATGATGAAACGTTATCAGTATGGGTGCAGTGACCAGCCTTTTGCTTCGGGGCCCCATGCGCAACTGGGTTGGCTGTACGGTCGTTTTAGTCACACATTTGGTAGCTCCCTGTTTTTTTTTATGGATGGTAAATCAACTGTAGTTGACAGTTGGCCTTCACACACATTCGCATTGGACGTCACCTCTGACATCAATGGTACATGGTGTTTTGTAGTTTCAACACCATTTATTTGCAATGGGTCCCAGTACACTTTTAAAAAGGTTTAAAAAATACTGCCACCCTTGGCCGAAAAGCCAATGAGCATCCCCTTTTCAAAGTCTGATAAATTACACGTTTACCCAGAACAGCAATGGTTGACATGTTTGCAGAATGCCTACATGTCAACTTATAAAAGCCACCTGTCGGCACATGCCGTATTTCACTGGCTACGCTCTGCTGATTCAAAAGTAGTCAGTGGTCATAATAATATGACTTAGCCTGTATATGGGTAAGATTATAGATTCAAAAACAGAACTGCATAATAAATACTATGTTCTACAGTGGTTCTTTAAAGTAAAACAGCATTTTTAGAAATATTTGTGTGCAGCCCACCAGGACCGAACTTGGACACCCCTGTCCTTTCCGCAACAGAGAAAATGCGGGACATAAATTAAGGCAACATTTAAAATAATAGTTTAAAAAAATAAATACAGCTTTTAATTTTTAACTGTATGACACATTATGCACATTATTAAGTCAAGTTTTCAAAAGAGCATATAAACAAGATAATACGCTTCAGTAATATTTTAAAGGCAGTTTTGTTTTGTTTTTGGGGTTGTTTACTTTCACCATAAAGTTTGTTGTTTGGTGGATCAAGATGTTTCTATCCTAGACACAAGTCAAATGGGGTGCTCCCCAGTAAGATATTATCAATTCATACAGCATAGAAAAACAGGTGAAATTCCTTTTATTGTGGCACACCCATCTACTCAATCTCCCTGGGGAGAGTAATTATTAATAAAAGTTATGTTTTAACATTGGTCTTTCAAAATCGCTACTACGGATTGCATGCATCACTGATCAGACACTGTCTAACGACATCATCGGCATGAGACACGTAGTACAGCGTCTACCTCCATGTTCACAGAACAAAGACGCCATTCAATATTTATTTAGGATAAGCACAAAGCACTTAGCACTTTTAGAAATTATATTAGAGATTGATATACAGAAGGTCACTTACATATGTAGATCCAGTGGTGATCTTATATAAAATATAATAGCCAGCTGACATGGCCGATTCTGAGGTTCCCCTGCACCACAAGTAATTCTGTTTTTGGGACTCTATCACATCCAATTATTAATCAAAGGCTATCAAATGGACATGGGATTTGTTTTAATGATGATTTGTCTTTCGGTTATGTGTCATTTTTCCCCTTTATGTGTAATAAGGTGGGTTTGAGTCATTTTATACAGTTTAAATAAATTATTGTTGTTAGAAGTAGGCTAGAATATGATTATATAAACTTACTTCTCTTTGTCACTGATGAGACAAAGGGTTAAGTCTTCTTCAAGAATTGATATGGTCCCTCAGAGGCCAGGCGTGGATCCTCCCTGGCCTCAGATAGACATAAAGGGGGAGATAGTTTATGGTCTCTGAAAAATTAGATCTAGCAACTAGAGATGGGGGTTTGGCTATAGACCTGGGGGATGATGTCTTGTGATCTGTAAAATGTGTCTGAAGGGAAAAATTAAGTCAGTCTGCTTGTACTAAGCAAGGGTACGAGTCTGCTTTTGCACTAAAGAACGGTGCATGTGATTTTGCTGGGTTCGGAGACCGTTAACACAAAGGCACGACCTGGAATGAGAATTAGGGTGCATGTGGTCCCCCAGATTTAAGGGTTGTAACACTTACCATTCTCTTTCATTGGAAAAATCTAAGTGATCCTGGTTGTTCATCCAAGAGATATATATCTAAACTATTTTTAGTGACATATTTTTTAAAATACAAATAAAAGCTATGTTTTAACAATTACTCTCGCTAGGGAAATTAATCTAATCTGTTTTCTATGCTATATAGTGGTTTACTTTGCCATTATCAAGTGCAGTTCTTTAAAGTGAGACAAGAGCAGATGGTGTTCAAGTATTCTTTCAATCTCTTATACAGTGCCTTAAGAATCTATTTTATATACTCAAGCTTGCATTTGGTGCAACCATTTCAAAGCACACCACATTCATTTCCACTCACCATAAGTTTCAGACAAGACATAGGGGATAATCACGGCCCCATTTATTTTTATCCATTTCAGAACACGAGGTGTAAAAGTGCTCATTGTTTTCTGAAAAAAAAACATCAGGAAAATTATTCTTTTCACATGGACTTCGCTCTATAATTCCTTAACCATGGTGGCCATTTCCAATGGATTGCTGTTTCACCTATTTTCTACTCTATCTGTAAAGTAGTTCTTTCTCAAATTTTCCTAAATATCCCTTTCCTCTTTTTCTGGAAGACACTTCCCTCTTAAACTTTATTAAATCAGATAGCATTCTTAATCTCCTGGAGGAAAAATTGTGGAAAATTGGGTGTTGCAAATCCCTAGCAGAGAGCAAACTCAAATGAGAACTAGACACATTGTATTAGCCCTAGGATCACAGGATTGACAAGTAGCAGGAGAGTCTGTGGAATTAGCCAGGTACTCTCTCCTGCTCAGAGAACCATGGATCACTCTCCAACACAAGTCACCTGTGGGTCATGGAACCAAAGAGGAGAACTGGACACTGTATTCTAGGTGTGGTTTACATAGAGATCTATAGGGTATTAATAACTCTTCCAGGTGCTAATTCCTCTACCAACACATCCAAGCATCCCACTTTCTTTTCCAGCAGCTTTGTTGTATTATTTGCCTACTTTTAAATCATAAGATATAACAATTCCCAAGTCTCTTATCTCATCAGTTGCCAGCATTAATAAATCTTCTACTTTTGGGTTTTTATGGCCTAAGTGTATAATTTTGCATTTTTTTGTGTTAAATTTCAGACCCCACATACTTGATCATTGTATTAGTTTTATTAAATCATTTCACATTTGATTTACACCTCCTGCAATATCTACCCTATAACATATTTTAGTGTCATCTGCAAAGAGGCAATCTTTCCCTTGAAGCTCCCTAGTAACATCACATATTATAATTGTCTAACTACGATTCGTCGTCACGCTGCGTAGTGCGTACGACTTAGCGAGGCGAGCCGTTAAATCGTAGCAGTTTGGCAATGAGCGCCGCAGGCGCTCATTGCAGGCGAGCCTCGCATAGCGAGGCGAGCCATTAAACCGTAGCACTTAGAAAAAAAATACGAGGTGAAAAAAATTACGAGATAAGCGGCGGAACAAAAACAGTAAAAAAAACACTAAATACACACTAAAAAATAAAACAAAGGTCACTTACAGCATGGGGAACCAGGCAGGACGTCTGGAAGTGAGTTGGAACTGCAATTTAGATCGATTTAGCCGAGTTACAAAGATCGAAAATCGGCTAAGCGAGAAAAAAATGTCCGCCAAAAAAAATGAAAACGAGGCTATACTTCTACGAACTGCGTAAACCACAGCCACAGACGTATGTGTTTGAAAAACAACGAGATAAAGGATGCGGATTAACCGCGCAAAGAGTAAAAAGACAGTAGCGAGTACATTTTACGAAACACAATTACAGATTTACGCATTAACACAGATTTAACGACTTTGTCTCGTGCAACATCGGATTTCCCGCCTAAACCAACGCATTTGATGTGAAATATAAGTTGCAAGTTACAAAAATAAAAGTTTTAACAAATTTTTTTTTAATTTATTTTAAGAAAAAAAAAGGGACAAATGTAGCGTCATGTTGTGTGGCAAACAAATTTCACTACATTTAATTTTTATTGACCGTCATTTGACCGTTTGACCATATTTACTGTTAAACTGTAGTACTTTAGCGGGCTGAGCGTTGAGCGCCGCAGGCGATCATTGCCCGGCGAGCCTCGCACAGCGAGGCGAGCCGTTAAACCGTAGTACTTTGGCAATGAGCGCAGCAGGGCTGAGGGATGAGCGCCGCAGGCGATCATTGCGCAGCGAGTAGAGCCGTTAAACCGTAGTTCTTTGGCAATGAGTGCCGCAGAAAAAATGACGCACGAACAAAACGAAAACCAGGCGACAGCACTATAACCACGGAAAACACGTACCGATAATCCGCTAAGACGCATACCACACATTATCCGCCATTTTAGGATAATGCGGAAGTACACAGCTACGTTAACGGTTTCGGATTGCGCACGCACACTATTACACTGCACACGTTCATCACGCTTACACAGTACCTCAACACAGATTGCCAGCTCTTCAACACAATGCATAAAAATACGTAAATTCATTTATTAATTTGATTTCTATATTTCAGTAGTACACAGAAAACCACATTAGCTACCTTACAATTCCATATGTATATTAATAACTAAACAACTTTTAAAACATACACATCTGACTGCCGTCATTTGACGGGCAATACGCTAGTTAATTATATTAAACAAAACATGTCCCAGCACAGAACCCTGTAGCACTCCGCTGATAAACATCCCTTTCTCTGACTGTATCACTAACTAGGACTGACGTCTAACCTTCAGCCAGTGACCTAGCCACTGAATCATCATCATCATCATCGTTTAATGGTAACGAGCCAGCATATTCTGTAGCGCTATACATAAATTGTGATCAAAGCAAAACAATATTAACACATTACAAAGATGGAGGGCCCTGTCTTTGAGTTTATAATCCAGTGACCATAGTGCTTTCCCCAAAGTACCGTGCAAGATTAAAAACATTCTAAAGTGAATACATTTTTTGTTTCCTTGTCTCACACGGTTTTACAATTTTTCTTTTTTTTTTACAAGAATTCTAACGTTTACTTTCATAGATTTAGCCATTCCTTGTGTGGTATGTGAAAATTGGCATTAAATTGGTTGTGGACCAATTCTGGTTTGTCTAATACGTCTGCAGCTATCATAAGTTGCTTCTTCACCCACCATCATAGCTGATTGTTTCTGTTTATTGTAAGGTCTTTGTGTGGCACCCACAGGGGGGTTTAGCCATGACCCTTCTATTAGGCTAGTTATTTTGTTTATTTCTTTTCATTATGTAATGGTATGGTTTATGCATGTGGATAGCATTTTTATGGGGACCTTGTGCCGAATGCTTAGCCATAATGTTTCGTGTAAAAGTATCTTTTCCCAGAGGATTTGTTTTTCAATTTCCACCCATACTGGAGGAGAATCTCTATTATACCATTTTGCTACTTGGGCCAGTCTCTCTGTTTTGAAGCTGTCATTGTTGCCCTATTTATCCTGAGTTTTTTTATTATTCCAAATTAAATTTGATATTGCTTTCTATAGCGTATACACGTCTTTTAATTTAATTGGTGTTGGGACTGTCAGGTGCAGGTATAGCACTTTCGGCAGATTGTTCATTTTGATGGAGTGGATTTTGCCTAGATATATTGAGGGTGGAGCACCTTCTGATTTTAATATGCACAGTCTTGAACAATTTGGGGAAGTTAGCTTCATAAATTTAATTTGTTGATCTCTGGATTTGAATTCCCAAATATGTGATGTGATGTGATTTGGGGCCCATTTGAAAGGGAAATTTTGAGTCAGCAGATTTTCTGATTGTTTGGTCAGGGATACATTAAGGGCTTCACTTTTATTAGTGTTCACTTTAAACCCTGAAATTTGGTTACATTTAGTGAGTAGTTTGAATGTGTTTGGAAGGCTGATTAGGGACTCCGTCACATAGTAAAATGTCATTTGTACTCTTTGTCCCCCAGGTGGACCCCTTTTATATCTATTTTGCTATTGCTAATGGTTCCATGCATAGTGCAAAGAGTAGGGAAGACAGGGGGCAACCCTGTTCTGTTCCCCTAGCAATATCAAATAATTGTCATCTAAAACACTGATATGATATATAAGCTCTCGGAGTGGATTATAGTAACATTATGCTTTTTAGGAAGCCTTCACTTAATTTCAGTAGAGTTTCTTTCATGAAAGCCCAATCTTTTCTATTTAATGCTTTTTCCGCATCCAACGATAGCAGCATCATTGGTGTCCCCTAGTTCCCATCGAGAAATCCACTGAATAATTGCTGAAGATGTGGTAGAAGGGGCGCCATACACTGTTTGTAGTAATAGTTAGTGAATCCATCTGGAACAGGAGCCCCATGTGGTTTGGAATCACCTATGGCTTTAATTTCTTCTAATGAAATGGGCTTTGTGAGGGTATTTACCTTAGTTTTTTCTAATTGAGAAATTTTAATAGAGGGTAAGAACTCTTTAATTTTTGCCTTGTGGTTTTGTGGGCCCGATTTTTCAGGTGCCGAGTATAAATCATAATAAAATTGTTGAAATGATCTTGTGGATCGTCCATTCGGTAGCAGGACGCACAAGGATATACTGACTAGATTGTGGTCTGACCGTGATGGGGTAAATTGATGCTACCGTTCGATTAGGTGCCATCTGTTGCTGTAGCAAAATGTAGTCTATGCTAGAGTGGGACTTGCGACTAGCGGAATAAAACGTAAACTCCCTTTCTTTTGGGTTCATTCCCCTCCATGAGTCAAACAGAAGGAGATTTCAAAATATATTTAAAAGCTTTTGCTGTGGGCATTAAGTTTGGCATATGTGTGTTTGATTTGGCTTTATTTCGGTCTATAACTGTGTTCATATCCCCTCCTATGATCCAGATGACTTCCTGACAGTTGGCTATCACATTTGATATTTTGTGAAAGAAGGTGGTCTGTTGCGAATTTGAAGCGTATATATTTAAGATTGATACATTCCTGTCATTTATTATTTTGTGTATTGCTATATATCTACCATCCTAGTCATTTTGTGTCTTTACATGCCTACAATTTAGTCTTGTATGAACCAGGATTGACACTCCTTTTTTCTCTGAGGCTGTGACATGGATTGTTTGTGTGCAGCTTCTCCCCCAATATTTGGGAATCACTTTTTTTTATGGGTTTCTTGAATTAGTATTACATCTGCTCCTAATCAGAGATGTTATTTTTTAGCTATTCCCCCCTTTACATTCAGCCCGAGCATTGTGTGACAATTATGTTGGTATCCATGACGCACTTGGCTTCAATTTACTAGTTCTACTTGTCAGTTAACACCTGCGCCCACTACTTCTGTAGATAATTTTAGATGGGACTGCCTCCTGCTGGGAAGGGAGCACCCAAGATCCAGAGGTTATGTTTCCAGGCTTAAGAGGAGAGAAAGAAGGAGTGGATACAGTTTGGTTTAACACGCTAACTGGTTTCCCTTAATGTAATAAAAATGTTGTCTACTACATGCGTTCTTTGCTTTATATGTAAACAGTATGTTTGTTTGTCTTTGACAGCTGTAGTACACTTTTAAGTATGATTGCAATTAACAAAACTATTACAGTTAGATTGGTAAATTAAAATTACCTAGAGGAGAGAGACTGCCGACATCTGAAACTTTTTATTGTATTTCAAAAAAATACTGCGATGATTAGCCTTTTAACTGATTAAAAAATGAAACCCCTTAGGGAAGCGTAACTGATTGGTTCCTGCACACTTTTCTTACTAGTCAACATCTTATACTTAATTATATATTCTCTGTGTTTCAACTCCTACGATCTGTATTAGCATTAATATGCTATGAACTTTAGTTTAAGTCTAAGTTACTTTGTACCGGAGATAAACAGTCCATAACAAATTATTCCAAACTTCTGCTTTCCTTTCTTGCTGTGAGTTGTGCTTGAGGACCCCGGTGTTATCGTGTGCTTCCTCTTGCTATTTGGGCAGAGTTTACTGATAATTGTATGTTCCATGATGCCAGAAAAGCGACTCCTCCTTCTAAGGTTCTGACAGTGAAGATCTTTCCTTCTTTAGCTATATTTAGGCGGAATAGGAAGCCCCATGTGTATTTCCATCCGTGTTTCAGTATGCTTTCCATAATTGGTTTCAATGTTCTCCTTTTGTACAGGGTCACTGGGGATAAGTCTGAGAAGATACTGGGTTGCTGACCCTCTATGTCCCGGACTATGTTTCTAGCCGCTCTCATAAATTGCTCTTTAGTGGTAAAAATAAGGAAAGCGAGCTATAACTTCTCTTGGACGGGCTGGATTACGTGTCCATCCCCCCAACGCCCTGTGGAATCTGTCAAGTAGGAAATGTTCTGTGTCAGTATTTGGCATAAGGAATTCACATCGTTTTGCCATGTATAAGTAAAGATCTTTCACTGATTCCGGCAAGTTTCTTATCCTGATGTTCTATCTTCTTGATCTATTTTCAAGATCTTCCTGTGCCCCTTGTTGATGGATCAGTTCTTCTCTCAGCGTTGGTGTTTCTTCCTCCAACCTGTTGTGCGCCTGTAGAAGGTCATTGTATTTGTATTTCAGGGATATTGTTTTGGTGTCTACTTTATTTCAGCAGATCGTTCAGTAGTTACGTTATAAATTTCCAATTTGATTTCTGATCTAAATGACGTTATCAGCTCTTTTAAGTCCTGAAAATCTCCTTTAGTGTTTTAACTCACACAAGTTTCTATGACGAAAAATGAATCACTGAGGTATATACTGGTTGCCTCCGCAGTAATGGTAGAAGATAATTAGTTCACTTTTCGTAACCTTATGAATTAAGGAGGATGCAATCTCAACTTAAGCCAGTAAATGCGCTATTGTGTCAGGGATGACAAAATTTGCTGCGTAGGAATACAGTTTTAATGCGTAGATCCCAAAAGCTCGGTTCTACGGGTTCACACCCTGCGCATGCCCACCTAGATGTGATAACCATAATTCTATTCCTGCTCAGCAACATTGTCTTTAAAGAGCCCGGATGGCTAAGTGGGTTAATCCATTTGAGTCTGGTGCTCAGGGCTGTGGGTTTGAACCCTGCACCTGCCTCCCTAGTTGTATATGCTCAACTTTGGTGTCTGAACCGAAAGTTCTCGAAAACAAAGTCTTGTTATAATGTAGAGTTCAAATATAAGCAGAAAATAGTAATGCAGTGGTTACAGTTAAGGGAAACAGAAATAAATATATATATATGCTTATGATGTCTCCAATAAAGGAATGGATTGTGAAAAGGCTTCCCATAAAAGCCTCCAATTTCAGTAGTGTAGGATGTACTCACCCTGTTTGTCCCTGAACCTTTAGATGTTCTTAATTCTTGACCTGCTAGATAATTTATCTTGATGTGGAGGAAGGTGGGTTGAATGGTATACTATAGCCTGGTCTTGGCTGGCCTTGTTCAGTCTCCTAATTCTTATTATATGCTATGTAGGGTGTTATGGTCAGATTTTAGGGCATTGTTGTAAAGCCTCCCTCCTGGGAGCTGCAGGCTGACACGTCTTGCTCAGTCCCTGGTTGGCCACACACCCCCATTGGTCCCCTGTTTTATAGGAATGATATACTAAGGTATGGAGCTAGGAGGACCCTTGTGGGGAGCTTCAGAGGTCTAGGGTATACTCAGACAGTTTCTTCTCCAAACTTTAGTTCTTCGTACATATGACCCTATATGTAAAAGTATTTGGAGCCAAATGACCGGGCAACACAATAAATGTGTTTTTTGAGTATCTTATTAGCAATAAAATCAGTATTTCAATTTAAAAAAAAATAATTCAGCTTTTAAAACTTACTTTTGAATTTAGCATAGCAGATTCCGGCAGATATGTTTCAAATCATAGAGAATGAAAATTAGCAGATCTGCTGATGGCTTTCAAATTTTTAAGGTATTAAAAGTTACGCTGATTTTTGATCTTCAAATGTTGATTTTTATGCTAAACCATTAATAAATAAACAAATGAAACCCTGTTGTATGAGCAGTACAGTTTTCTTTCAATGACAGAATATGGTTTGGTTTCTTGAACAGTATATGATCATGAAATATATTTTTCATTCAAATGTCTATAAATCAATAAATGTAAAATTTCTTTAAAGTTCTATTTGTTCTCTATATTAAACAGAAGTGGGTCACGACACTGTTTAATTATATCCAACATAGCTTCAAGGGAAAATCAAAACTCACATTCTTAATGATGTCCCCTTCCATCAAAAAGCTACTGTCTGGGGCATCTTCTGGAATAAGACCTATAATTGAGAGT
Organism: Discoglossus pictus; assembly: GCA_027410445.1. NCBI lineage: Eukaryota > Metazoa > Chordata > Amphibia > Anura > Alytidae > Discoglossus > Discoglossus pictus. The sequence continues at coordinate 94,273,005 of CM050167.1, forward strand.
TACATAATTATTAATCAAAATATGCCAGAAATAAATATAAAAAAAAAGACTGAAAAAGATTAGTTAATTCAGAATTATAAAGACATGAAAATGTTTAAAGGAGTTACCAATGTAGCTGGAAATGGAAATAAAAATAGTCATACTGGGATGATCTTTATTATTATTATTAACTTTTATTTGTATTGCGCCAACATATTTTGTAGCGCTGTACAGTGGATCAGAACAGGGAAAATACAATATTAAACGTCAGAAACTGAAGGGCTTAGAACATTTTACCAGAATTATTTGGATCCTATTCTACATTCAACCCACCCACTTGTAAAAGCACATAAACAAATGAGGCAGCTCCTACTGTAACACAATTGCATGTAATTGTTGAAGTCAAAGGGTTGTATTTATATATTCAACTTTCTAAAAAGATTTCAAGTTTTCATCTGGAAGTTAAATGTTACCCTTTATCTTGTTAACCCCATTAGACATATTCCCAAAATAAATAAATAAATTCAAATAATTACAGAACAGTTGCTTCCAAATTCAGTCAATCAGTACCACTTGACCACCATGCCAGTTGGGACAGGCCCCTGGTGGTACTAGCTGGAGTAGCCTCTCTATTCTTTTCATTGTAGAGTTCATGTGGGTGGTGGTACAAGGTTTACTCAAAAAGAGCTATTAAATGACAGGGATTAGGGCAAAAAATTTAAAAATGTGACACCAAAATGTGTTGTCCCCTTACACTCACCTCAAGCCACTTCGTACAATCTGTTTTGCCACTCCTTTCCTTACCTTTTTTTCACCCCTGCTCCTTCCCCACCCCGTGTGTCATTTGTTACCACTTTCTCCTCCCTCCTTTCTCTCTCGTATCACTGTTTTCGCATTCTAATCTCATGTTCTCTCTTTTTTTTTTTTTTACCAAACACAAACTCTGCTCCTCAAGGCACACCAAGAGGCCAGATATAGGTATACTCCAGTTCAGGTAGAGTAATCAGTGACAGCCTCAATCTGATTTTACCTGTTATACTGACCTTTTTTGGGGTGCCTAGAGGCACTTGCACCTGCCCTTATAATCCTCACCACACTGTTACACCAACTACCACAGTTTATACTATAAATTATCATATGATTCCTGGTAAGTCAGAATACAGGTTTCACAAACTTTTCATCTTGCTTTTTTCTTAGATTTTTTTGGACTTTCAATTACACTGGTCAACAAAATGTAACTTTTTTTTGCCTCAGAAGTCAATATAGGTGAACCTTATAGTATTTTTTGTGCTGAATAAAAACATATTTTTTGAACTTCCCTATCACGGATTTTGAGAGGCCGTGATTTTAAGTTTACAGTATTACATATATTTACAATACGTACATAGTAAAGGACTAACCCCCCTGAATGGTAGAAGTATAGGATTTTCTCCTGTATTTTTTCTCAGGACATCTCTTTTAAGGGTCCAACAGTAATCAGCAAGCAAGCTGGACTCCACTTGTCCTGGTACCGCTTTTTCATTTTGGAAACGTCCTGGTGGAATCATTCAACATGTTCATCGATGACTTCCAAGATTTGCTGGGAAGGAATCCAGGTGCGAATCCAAGAAATCACTTTTCAAAGACATGTTACATCCCATGGTCTTGTAAGAGTGCAAAAGATCATCCGCTATTTCTTTGTACTTGTCTGCCTTATGATTCCCTCAGAAGTTCTGGCAAACACTGTTGAAAGATTTCCATACAGCCTTTTCAGCCTGGTTCAACTGACTATCAAAGTTCTCATCTTTAATCAGTTGTCTTATTTGAGGTCCTACAAAGATTTCCTCTTTGATCTTTGCATCACTGATCCTTGAGAATTTTTTTCCTTAAATATATAAATCCAGGTCCACTTCGATCCATAGCTTTGACAAAGCTCTTCATAAGACCGAGCCTTATATGGAGTGGAGGTAGATGCACTTTTTCTGGATCAACGAGTGTTGTATTGACAACATTCCTCTGTCCTGAGTTAGGGATGTACGTTTTGCCCATTGTTTCGGAGTGTAATGATTTCTTTGGTCTCTGCTGTCCCACTCACAAAGAAAACTTTGTGTGACCAAGATGTAGTCCAAGCAAAAGAGCGACTACTTTCAAGTCACCAGAGCTATTCCATTTGTAATCTACATATTTGATTTTTTAAAGTGTGAATTTCATGCTCTCATAAGTTTCTTTGATATTGGTAGCATGAGCTAGTGGCACTGATGGAAACATATTTCCTTTGTGGAGAAGCACAGCTTTCAAGCTAACTTTAGAAGAATCGATAAACGACAATCCTCTGTTTTGTACTCATGACCAAGTCCTTCCATGGCAGAAAAAAACATCATTGCAAAAAATCTGGTAACCTTCAAGGGAAAATAAATCCTTAAAGACACTATGCCTATCTCTAAAAAAAACAAAAAAAACAACAACTTTAGTTTCTTTATGGAGAAGATTCCATTATACCTGGAGTCTAAAAGTTCTGCTTGTGTTTTAGATAGGTTCAACTCTCAGACGAGGTCATTGAGATCTCCTTGAGTAAGGAAATGTGGTTGCAACAATGGACAGGAAGCTTTAAAGTTTGATCAAGATCAAACAGTTCTTCGCACTTGCCAAGATTTACCAGAGGATCCCCCTCCTCTAGAGGAGCAAATTGATGCCCACAAAGTGTGGGTTAAACAGACCCTAAATGTCAAGGCCTAAGCAGGAAACCTGCCTCTCCAACCCTCCCAGAATTGTTATCCAGCCGGAGACAATCTCCGTTGTTGACACCGCAACTCCTGCATGGGAGAGAGGACTGGTATCTTCAGGAGCCCTGCCACTGCTTTAGAGAAGTGAGGCGGTGAGAGGGAGCAGAATTCATGAGGCAGAGGCCTCCTCTGGCCAGGCACCATCTTGGATATGCGGCCCTCAACTTCAGACCCGCCAGCGGACCCCCCAGCTGCTACAGGCCCAGAAGCTAAGGCTGCTAAGAGAGGTAGGAAGGGGAGAAGCTGAGGTTTGGAGAGCGCCGAGCTGCATACCCGAGGGCCCATATTGAAGATTAAGAGGTGGGTAAAAAGAGGCGCAGGATAATACACACAGGGCAGCCACCTAGACCCAAGGGGCCATCATCTACCTCAACTTGCAGGTGAAGCCAAAGGGGCACTTGCTCAAAGACTGCTCTCCCTCATACTACACAACTACATAAGTGGGACTTAACTTGGGGGCAGATACACCAGCAGAAGAAACATCAGATCAAATTGTTGAGGCCCAAGAGTGGGACAAGATGAAAACCAACCAAAACTCCTCTCGTATCACGGCTCTCGAAGACAAATATGAAGACCTGGAGAACAGGTCGCGCAGGCACAAACTAAGAAGGGGAATTCCGAGGGAAGTACAAAATCTTCTACAGTACCTGAAAGAGATGCTTCACAAGCTACTACCAGATGTTTCCAAATCAGTGCTGGAAATTGAAAGGGCCCACAGGGTGTTGGGTGCTACAAGGAACCCCGAGACTGCTAAAGATGTAATTTTAAGGTTTTCAGGACAACAAGCCAGGGACTTCGTACTGATGGTCACTAGGAAGTCACATGAAATCAAAAGGCCCGGATTACTCAATACTCCTCATTTTTGCATATCTCTCTCCCATCACCCTAGCTAGGGAGATGAAGCCTGCCCTGGGGCTCTTGATCAAGCACAAGATACCGTACCGGTGGGGCTTCCCATCATATTCCAAATCAGAGGCAAATCATATTCAGCCCACTCACTGGAGGATTGCTAGTCCATCCTCAAAGTACTTAACCGGATTCCTGACAAAGAAGAGGATAGAATCAAAGAACGAAAATACTTGCCTAATCCATCCAGACAATGGACAGAGGTATCCTATGATACTAGACCAAATACGTCTTCCATTACCAAGGGTGGCCATACCTCATTGACTGAGCCAAAGCCCTCCCTTCTACAGACCTCAGAGACTCAAACCAACAGGAATCTGCTTGAGCAAACTATTATGATCTCTATTAACCAGTCCTAACATCAGACCTGAGGATGAATGGATTATACATTCTCCCCCCCAAAGAGTGCCAGAATATACGACTGGCATAGGATGTCTTTTTTTAAAAGAAATTGTTTTACTTATTGAATATTACAGTTCAGTTAACCTGTTTTTTTCTTTCCTCTCTGGCACACACCAGACGTTATGATTCATGACGCAGTTCAGATCTGCGGAAGGGCCAGATGGTTTTGTTGACCTCATTTATGCAAAATTGTCAACTCTATTCTAAATGGAGATTAAATGCCCCCAGAATTCAATAAAGGCAGATCTAATAGTTTTTCCTAATAAAAGGGAGAGACTCCCTGGAAACCAAAAAGCTATCGCTCAATACCCCTCATGAATGGATATATTAAATTATTAGCCAAAATTATGGCATACAGGATCTCTGCTTGTTTTTACCAGATCTGATGCACAAAGATCAAACTGGCTTAGTCCTGCATAGGCAAACGGGGGATTACATCAGGAGGACTTAAAATGCCCTACATTTAGCGCATAAAGGTAAAATTCTGTTATGCGTCCTGGCGTTGGATATGGAGAAGGCTTTTGATACCAGAGTGGCCTTGCCTATATGCAATGCTAGATGAATTTGGTTTCAAGGGGCGGTTCATCAATTTAATTAGATCCTATCACCATCTGCCCCAGGCCAACCTTAAACTCCCCGGGACGCACAATGTCAATATTAATATTAAAAGAGGAACCAGACAAGGATGACCCTTGTCACCTCTGCAGTTTGCGCTGGCCATTGAACCTTTAGCTCAAGCTATCAGATGTAATGCTAGAATTTTAGGTCTTATTTGGGTATGCACTTATATCTCAAATGCTTACCATTTGCGGATGACCTTCTCTGTACACTAACTGACCCCTTAACCTCCATACCGGCTTTATTATACTCCCTTATTGACTTTGGGCTGCTGTCAGGCTTACAAGTTAATGCGGAAAAAATGGAGGCGCTAGGAGTTTGTATACCGCAAACAGACTTAGAGACCTTAAAAAATACATATAAATTTCTTTGGCCGAAACATGCTATCAAATATTTGGGAGTTAAAATCACAGGGAAGCTGTCCAACCTCCATTTAGCCGACTTTCCCCCCCCTATTTAAAAGATTACCGAAGATATACAGAAGTGGTCAAAGTTTCATATCTCTTGGACAGGGCGTATAACCACGGTGAAAATGAACATTTTACTATAAATATTATATTTATTCGGAACCCTTCCCATCCCAGTGGATACAAAAAAAAAAAAAAATACTTGACAAACTGCAAAAAAAAATCTTCAACATTATTTGGCGAGATAGATCACCACGGATAGAGAGTAAGTTAATGTTCCGATATAAAACCCAGGGGGGGCTCTCCTGCCCGACTCTTCGTTTATACTTGAGACTAGGAACTTGCCTGTCAAAAATGCCGGGATTAAAATTGTAAGGCTGGCAATGCTGTTTGCCACACAATGTGAGGCTTTTGCTCCTCAGAGCACCTTCGTCGCTCACCGCGAGCCTCTCCCCTGTGTACTTCAACTTTCCTGGTTTGCACTGATCATCTGTGGTGCTCATCACGAGCCGCACGCTGAGTGCTTTTGGCGTTCATCTTGGGGCACGCAATAAGTGCCTGTGGCGCTGATTGAGAGCCTTTCCTCCCACCTACTGTACGGCCGCAGGTTTCGTTAACCTGCAAATTTTTTGCTTGGGAATGCCATGTGTCTCTTTACACCAGCTCCCCACTGTCCCTTTGCTGTGTGTTTGTCCTCTGTGTGTCTGCGTGTTACCCGCTGAAGGACCTTTGTTTTATTTTCAAAGTCCAGCGTGCCTGGCGTTGTCTGTGTAAGCATTACGGTCTTTGCGGTCGTGTATTTTCCAAGTACCGCGTGCCTGAATTTGCTCAGCCTCGTTTTCATGCAGTTTCAGATTTTTTTTACGTTTTTCGTCCGCCATTTTTTCCCCTTGCATTGCCGATTTTGGATTGACGAAAACCCCCAAATACGGCTCAAAATAGTTTGTAACCTCACTCCCAGGCTTCCTGGCTCTTCCCCTGTGCCATCTGAGTGTGTTATTATATTTGTTCATTTTTTTTTTGTTTGTTTTTTTAGAGTTATGCGCTTGGCTCGCAGTTGCGCCCCTCACAATGAGAGGCTCGCATGTGTGATGGCGCTCATTGCCGCCTAAGTGTTGCGATGCTCGCCTTTGTGGCTGGCTGCAATGAGCACCTTCGTGGCGGCGCCGCTGACTACAATGAGCGCCTTCGGTGCTCATTGCAGCCTAAGTGCTGTGCGGCTGCTTCGCTTTGCTTTGAGAGGCTCGCCTGTGTGACGGTGGCGCAGGTGAGCCTCGCTTTGCGGGACCAACATCGCAAACGTTATGAACAGCGCAAAGATCCACAACTATATATGTGATCTGCCCAATTAGCGTTTATCTAAATTGCCCATTCGAGCAAGTATCAACCACTTTGGATCTTTGTTGAGAATTGGCAACTGAAACCTCATACCTGGGATACTCCGATTTGGAATCCACACTCTCCTTGCATCAAACAACACCACCCCAATCCTATATTTAACTCTACTCTGACTACCTGAGCCTGGGCCAGAACTTCAAAAGATTTAGCTCCGCCACTTTCACCATTAACATCCTTAAAATCATTCCCGGCTTTAAAGCTGACCTAAGCTCCGACTCCAAACGGTGATGGCTTACTAGCATACTGGGTAGAGTAGGTACCTGGTTCTCCAATAATAAGCTAGTCTCCCATGAACAATTTATAATCCAATACCAGATAATGACATTTGGAACTATAGGAAATTCAAACATTGTCTCTTTACCCTGACTCAGAACACCGAGCCGCCAAACCAAACTTGGTTAACGACCATATGTATGACTGTAGCTTCTATGAAGAGATTTTTGGTTTCTGTATATTTCCTTTTTAATGACCTGCAAAATAGCCAGAAACCTACCGAGAGTATCCTTCACATACAGCTTGCTGGAGGTTTCAGTCATGGGTCTACACAGAATCTAATATACACCATCTCTAATGAATAAAATAAATCCACACCTAAGCGAGAATTGCTTCAGAGGATGCCACCTCTCGGGGGGATTTTCACCATAATTGGTGGACATGCCCTTTGGTACAAGGCCTATGGGGGAAAACAATTAGACTGTTAGAGATATGCCTCTTGGGCCTGCACGTAGAAGACCTGCCTACACACCAAAATAAACATTGGTAATACTTTACCTTAGCAGCAAAACTAAACATAGCAAAACACTGGAAACCCCCCACATTAAACTTTTAACAAGGTTATTCTTAAAATTAACCACATACTGGTTAATTAAAAAATTACCCATATTCTTTAAATTATGTACCCCCTGATTCTTAAAATTTGGACCCCATGGCTTGCTTCATTTCTCTATAACTATCTGCTTATGAAGCGGGTGAGGCCGTCGCAGGTGGGAAGCGGAGGCCGGGGGAACCCGGAATGCCATAAATATCTGCAATATACTAAAATGCCTTATAGGGTGAGTGTGCCAGACTATTTCCCTTTCTCTTTCCCCTTTCCCAGTTATACTGTTTCTCTTTTTTTATTTTTCCTTCTGTTTTGTTTGTTCTATTTGAATCAACTTTTGAATTATGCAAAAGAATATATAAAAAGAAAAACAACGAAAAAGAAAAAAAAAGACAAGTAATGCTTTTCAGGTTTACAAGCCTTTATATTTGTGTAGCTTAGCATTACTTCACTGTTTATTGGTATGTTTTAAAAATATGCTACCATCTATGAGGGCAGGGTGACATTACTAAAAACGGTTTGTGTATTTGATGACCTATTACCCTTTACTGTATTGCTTCAACTTTGTCTTGAATAAAAAAGATTGAATAAAAAAAAAACGTTTGATCAAGCCTTATATCATCATCACCATGCTCTACATGATCTTTTTCTTGTTCATCATCACTAAGTATTACTTCTTCTGGAGGTGTTGACACAGGCAATTCTTCACTATGCAGCACTGGCCTGATAGCAGATGGTAAATTTGGATATGTCACAGTGTGCTCAGATTTAGAACTGATGCCTGAAATGTTTGTAAGACAAAAGTAACAATCTGTGGAATTATCTTTTTGTTCTCGCCAAATCATTGGAACAGCAAAATGTATGTGCCGCAAGCCCGTTGACCAACTTGTGAGAAGTCTGACGCAGGTACTACAACAAAAATGAGGGGCCCAACTTTTATGTTGGTCACCGACTTTGTATCCAAATTAAAGCTCATGACACTTCTTAATAAGTGGATTAAAACCAGGTTTATGATTTTTAAATCTCACCTCACTGCAAATGTAGCAGAATGAGTCCGGATGATTATAAAATGTACATAGAACTACACAAATAACAGATACTCACAGCATTAGCTGTTTTAAGAATGAACTCTTTCCACCAACTGGCCAGGACGCTGACTCATACAGTAAACAAGAAAACATGCGGCTCATCATGCCTCAAGAGCATCACGTGGCAGAATATGACTCAACTGTTTATTACTCTGGGCCCTTTTTACGTTGACTAATCAGTAGACTTTACAACAATTAAAAATAATACTAGGATTTTACTGATGAAAAATAATAATATCTTAATGCTGTATGAATGTGTTATATAGCACAATGCATTATATTAAAGAGGACGTAACTTTAATACCATGGGTGATTAAACAATTCTGAGACCATTTTCGAAATCAGTGGGATAAATTACATAGTACACAACCCTTATTTGCTCTGAGACAAAACCTTTGTTGGCCAGTGCATTTTTTAAATCCCAGCAGAGTAGTTAAATCTGACCCCAATTGCAAAATGATATGCTAATAACTAAATAAAACAATCTGCAGGTATCAGGGACTTTATTGTCAAATTCATTAACGCAAAGATTTTTGCAAAGTACTTTTTCTTTTGCAAAAGTGTAAAATAGTCTTACGATGATTGATTTCCAGGATATCATCTCTAAGTGCCTTCCGCTTGGCGTACACAGGTAGAGGCTTCTCGCATAACAGTTTCCCAAATACTGTAAAGGAGAAGTGGGACACGTCAATTAAAAAAGATCACCAATATAGAGGATTTAGTGATAATGGATCAACTTCTTTTGCAGTCATCTTACAGGGCCACTTCAGTGTTTATCAATAACTCTCTAAGGAAAAGTTAGGTAGGGTTAGATAAGGAAAAACAATTTATTTAACTTTTACTGTGCATTTAAACAGTGAATTGTTATTTTTGTCTTTCGAGTGGGAGCCACCACAGAGTTGAATGCTCTCTAAACAGAAAAAACATACTTGCATTTATAGAAGCAAATTCAATTAAGAACACCTTAAAACACACATTTATCTATATATATATATATATATATATATATATATATATATATATATATATATATACATATACATATACATATATATATATATATATATATATATATACATACATATACACACACACATATACATACATACACACACACACACACACACAGATCCCACTCCATGCTGATGATAGCGAGTAAGCTTAAACAGCTGTACATGGATAGGATACACAGCTTGTGTTTAATCCAACCCTGGCTTTGCATTTAAGCTATGTAATACAGCAAGCATAAGCCTAAAGGAAGCCACGTTTGATCATGGCTATGGATTGAAGCGCGAGGCATTTGTCGGCACATTTGCATGTCCCAGCTTAGCTTCCCAGAATGCAGTGTAATAACTGATTTTCTTGGAATTCTGAGCTGGTAGCAGGTTTTTTTTAACTTGTTTTAGACATTCAAATGTGAACACAGATGTACTTTTTATTTACTATATACACACACACACTTGTGAAAGAGGTACATATGTATTCAAAATGATTATTAAACAGTAAATTAGGAATGCATATAATGGCACAGTGCTATGTAATTCTAGTAATTGGTACATGTGAAAATAGTAAAACATAAATCTTATTATCAGTTTTAAAGACTCAAAGTAATATGTATCCATATTGATAGTGAGGGACAAATGCAAGTCCCACAATTATTACCATTAATCTCATATGCTGCAACAAGATAAATGTCCTACAATTACCACATAATCAGAACTCCTATATTAAAGATAATTATTGAGTTGAAAACTCTACAGGTACTTGATCAAATTAATTTAGACTGAAAATGCCCAAAATGTGATATCCTGGATATCTTGAATCATGCACTCTAAAATAGAGCAAATTATCTGTATATAATTATAAATAGTGATGTTCAATTTAAACTGATATTTTAGGAATAAAATAAAATTAATTATTTCTATCTGATCTTAAAGGGGCTCTGTCAGCCCAAAGTCAAGTTGTTTTGTTTGGTTATTTTTAAAGATGAAAAACTTGCTATGTGTTGTGTTATCCATTTTTTTCTCTAAAGTGAATCTGTCCTGGGAAGTTTCATTTTGGTGTTGCTGTATTTATATGCAAATGAGAAGCTCATAAATATTAAATTAGCTGCTTTAATGTGTTAGTTAGGATTACCGTCTGCTTGCCTGTCTCTAAAGTGACCAAAATAAAAAAATGTTATCTGGCAGTTAGACCCCTCTCCCACCCTTAACAAGTACTATCTTAAACATAAAATTAATTCTTCTAAGACAAAAGTTTTGTTATCAAGTATAATCTCACTGTTGAAGATATTTATTCAAACTGTAGATTAAGACAGATTTTAATTAACACATATTTGTTAAGTCCCTTTTTTTATTTTGTTTTAGGACTAGATGACATTGTTGGTTCACCACTAGAAACAAAGCAGCAAAAACATCATTTTGTGTACTAATTCTGATTTATTGCTGTCAGCTAAAATAAATTTCAGGTATTTACAACCAATCAGAGGGGCTAGAAGTTTATGTTTATATTTTTCTTATATAAATCTAGGATTGTCCTCTCATATTATTATTCTCCCATTACTATATTATAATTATTATAATCTCCTATTCCAACTATATTATAATTATTATAATCTCCTATTCCAACTGAGTGATACACCAACAATTTGCGAATATTTCATATAAAGGCCACTTAGTTCAGTACAATTTGGAGCACACCACTGCAAAGATGTCCTAAAAACACACTAAAATACATATTGCAGTGTTCAAATACAATTATATGTATCACATTTGTGAAGAATGAAACAAATATTAGTAGATGTGTAAAAAAGTAAAGGATTTTTTATATTTAATTTTTAACTATTGAATTATCTAACAACATTTTGGCCAATATAGTATATATAAGTTACTAGGGATTTGCCCGTCAAAAATTACGTCAATAAAATTTGAAGCCTGGCAATGCTGTTTGCCACACAGTATGATGTTCTGCCCCCTTGCGAGCCCCGCGCTGAGCGCCTTTGGAGTCTTTCCTCCCATCTACTTCACCGCTCATTACAGGCCTCGGCAACTTGCAAGTTTTGTGCTTGGGAATGCCATGTGTCTCTTTCCACCATCTCCCCCTGTCCCTTCCCTGTGTGTTTCTCCTCTGTGTGTGTGCTGAATCTTTGCGTGGCGATCAGTGACTGCCGTTGGTTTTATTTATGTTATTTTAGTCCTGCGTGCCTGGCGTTGTTGGTGTAAGTGTTACTTTGTGTCTTTGCTGTTGTGTATTTTCTAAGTCCCGTGTGTCTGGCGTCGTTCTGTGTGTGTTACTGTCTTTGCCATCTTGTATTTTCTAAGTTCTGCATGCCTGGCCTTGCTGAGCCTCGTTTTCATCTCGTTTCAGAATTATTTTATTTTTTCGTCCACCATTTTTGTTTCCTGCTTCTGCGATTTTCGATCGAAAAAAAAGACAAAATATGCCTCAAATTAACTGGCAACCTCACTCACAGGCTGCCTGGCTCTCCCCCTGTGCTGTGTGTGCGTGTATAAGTGAATTTGAGGCATATTTGTGTATATTCGCCGTCTTTTTCAGTTCGGTGGTTCGGCCGTTAAAATCGTATTTTTTGGGAGCTCGTGTCTCCACGGCTCGCAAGCGTAACGACAACGCTCAGTTTGACAACTATTATATGCGATTCAAAAGAACATATTGTAAATGTAGGACTTCATTCATTAATTCAGGAGGGAAATATCTTCCAGAAAATGAATGTAAGAATAAAAGAAATGGTAGGAGATAAGTGGAATAGACTTCCAGTGGAAGTGGTAAGAACAGTAAAAGGATTCAAGCCTGCTTGATCTATACATAAAACATACCTAGATTATTTATTAGGACAAGTTCAGTGTTGACCATTCCTGTTTAGTCACCCCCAGCAGTGGCATGTAGTAGCCAGCAGGTGGCGCAACAGAGGTACGACAAGACTGTTCAATTTGTTGGTAGGTTTAAGATTAGATTTAGGTGTAGGGATTAGAGTTTAGGGTAGTGGCAGATGATAAGATTTACATAGTAAAGTAGTGGCAGCCACCTACCGCCCTCTGCACGCCTCTGCTGACAGGGACGAAACAGGAAAGATCTCAGTGTTTTACTGGATGGAGAGAAACAATCCATTTAAAAGAAACTCTGTAGTCCCATGTATTCAGTGCGGTTTTAAAGAGCTGAAATTAATAATCCACATTTTTTTATAAAATGTAAAAAAGAAATAAAGACAACCATTAATGTATTACCTATTATAAGCAATTAAATGTATAATCCAAATCCATGGTTATCTTATAAAGACCGCACCCTCTTATTTCTCAAGTTCAAGGTCCCATCCTGCTTGAAGAGCAGATAAGCAGTTTTGTATTATTATTAATGAGCCAATCTCGGCCCCAAATGTTCCCACCTTCCTAATAAGAAATATATATATATATATATATATATATATATATATATATATATATATATATATATATATATATACACACACACAGAAGAGATGTATTAGCAGACAACAAGGGACATGGCCAGGACTGCACACAATTGTTTAAATAGGGAATACATTTAAAAGTTGTTTTTATTATATCACTTAACAAAAAAAAGAGTGTTTGCCCATTATTATCCTTCTTAGCTTAATAAAGCGTTGAATTGTATTTAAGTTACTGATAACATTTAAAGCTCAAAATGTTAAAAACATGTTAATCAATGAATTTACTTATGAATTATTCACATTTTTTATCGTTCAGCAACTAAAAATTGTTAAAATTGCATTTTCCCTGCAAAGCAACTTTTTCAAAAGTATTTTGTCCCTTGGAGGGCAAGTTCTTTTACACACAACACATTAAACATTTTGAACTACGACCACCTTTTAGGGACTTTCAGCTCTCCAAAAGTATGTGTGTACCGGTAGATTCATTTTGCCAATCCCCTACTAATTATGGATGGCATTTCAGGATTCAATATATGTGCCCTAAAGCATTACATTTTGTAATAATGAATACGCACACACATCTAAATACTGCATCCCTGTTTTTTTTGGGAACAAAATCTTGGCACATATCAAAAGTTTCAGGAATAACATTCCATATATATAAGTATATATTCTAGAAAATAGAACAGTTTTAGCACAAGACCAGCCACTTTACCTGCAAGCAGACACGGTAGAAACAGCAGCCACATTGTGCAAAGGGGGAGGGGGAAGTTCCTACATTTCAGACTTATAAGCACTTCAGCTGTCTTAAATATGGATGGGAAGGATGAAGGAAACATACTAATACATGTATCACATATTCCTTTAGCCACACAGAGCATATCTTATAACAGTCTCTAATTTAAATGGAACCCTACTTAGCCTCCAAAATTACCCTTTTTTTGAAAAAAAAAAGTAGGGATCTAAACTATTTGGAAGCCGCATCCCGTCAGAACACTGGGGTATGCGACTGTGCCACAGCACCACCTGGTGGTGCCAAAAATGTACTGCAGGAAAGAACTATTCCATCCTCCGACGTGGCGCAACTTGAACGGCGTTGAGTAAAGCGAGGCCATCTCTATGTTTGGAGCGTGCGCTCAGCCCCCAGGGGTTCAGGCGCGCCTCTCATAGCTCAAGGCCTCTTTTGTCTGCGCCCCTTGTGAGCCAGATCGGAGGATGGAATAGTTATGCCGCACACCCCAGAGTTCTGACGAGATATAGCTTTGAAAAAGACTAGGACCAAAGGAACTACAACTAAAGGACCACTGCAGTTAAAGAAAAAAGAACACTTGTTGGTCATGTATGTACCAAACTAACTCTATTAGCAGCTGTGTAATCTGTAGACATAAAATATTTTGGGGGAAATCCACATTTTTGAAGACTCTGTTTATGAGTACTAAATCATTTTGTGTTGGTCACATAACTTCCTCAGAGCTGACTCATGAGGGTGTGTGTTTTGGCAGTTCAGAGAGGGGTAAGAAGGAGGGAACCAAGAGCCTTTGTTAAAATAACTGGACAAGATGGAAATTGGCACCACTCCCCTTCCCCCTCACTGATCCAGAAGCAGATTCCTTGCATCAAAGGATGGCTCTCCAGGAATGTAAATGCCCCTCTCACACACACACAGCCTCCACAAGGGTCCTGCAGAGGTATTGATTTTTTTCTTTCTAATTAAAAACTATCTATTTAATTGTTTTCTGTTTATTTATGTCTTAGTTAGACTCAAAGAACTATTTCAAACATTTTTTTTTTCATTGTGCAGTGGTCTTTTAAGAGTAAAAAGCTATTTCCAGCCCTAAAGCATGGCCAGCTTGCTCTGGTTTCTCTTGCTGTTTTCTCTCAAAGTCCAGGAGAAAGATAGGAGACTTGAGTGTCAATCCTACAGAATATATGCTTGTTGGGGTATCCAAGTTCAGTCCTGGTGTGGCGCACACAGGCCTGGATTTGAGGATTTTCCTTCCTGTGCACAGGGGAGTCAATCAGAATGACCTGAAGAAGCGATAGTCTCACCTTGGTTCAGCAGGCATATCCTCAAATCCAGGCTGGTGTGTGGCCCACCATGACACCCCAGGTATAGAGCATTGCCCACATATTAAAGGGACTCTCGTGGATACTGCTCCATCATGTAGAGCTGCCAAAAATCAAGTACAAAAAGTGTAAAAATATCAGTTTTAATCTTTTTACTCTCTTTTATGTAAATGCTACAGTATTTGATTTTACAGTGCCCAAACAGTTCATTTATCTTGAGTAAAGCTGCACTGCATGATTGATTGAGCTTATTTTGTTGTTGTTTCGTCGTTCAGTGGAGTCCGATTTTCTGTGACCCTATGGACTGCAGCTCATCTGTGCTTCATCAATCTCATATTCAGTGCTTCAGTGACCTCATATATCCACTACCGTCTTTGCTGTGTACATTTAATCTTTCCAATGATTAGAGACTTATCTAGGGAACCCTATCTTCTAATTGCTGTTTGCCATCATCTTCATCTTTTTAACATTGAGCAGCAGGCCAGCTTTTGTGCTTTCTTCTTTCACCCTCATCAATAAGTCCTTTAGTTCCTCCTCACTTTCAGCCATCAGAGTTGTATGATCAGCGTATCTGAGGTTGTTGATATTTCTCCCAGCAATATTGATTCCTGTTTTGGATTTGTCCAGCCCGGCATTACACATGAAGTTGGGAATCGGGAGTGGGCTTCTAAGCTTTTCCTATGATATTTGTGAAGAAAACCTGTGATAAAAGAAACTGATGTTCCTAGGATAGGTCTCTTAAAAGGACCTCA
Source organism: Discoglossus pictus (assembly GCA_027410445.1). NCBI lineage: Eukaryota > Metazoa > Chordata > Amphibia > Anura > Alytidae > Discoglossus > Discoglossus pictus. Next base: position 94,288,627 of record CM050167.1, read on the forward strand.
CCCGGGTTTTTGGTAATTTTATTACCTATCAAATTTCTAAGTCTCATGCCCCAGTAGTGCAATCGCCGAGCAGTTCCATAACATGTGCTTTAATGTGTCTTGTTCTTTGCAAGCCCTAAAGCAAAGAACATCTTGGAAGGGGTTAATATTCTGCAGTCTGGGTTGAAGTACCATCTCATAAATTTCCTGGATGGTAATATTAAGAGATAAAGTAGCTGCTGAATTTATAGTTTAATTCCATAGTTTTTTTCTAATATAATATTAAGATCTTATTCCCACACTAGCATATATGTTAATTTAACCTCTGTACTCTGTCAAGTATTTGTATAAGCAGGAAATATTGCTTGGAGTTTAGGGTACATAGATATATTAAAATGTGGTGTTGGTTTTACTTTTGTGGAGCTTTATTGAATTCGCAATGTGTGCATTTATTATTGCTAGGTTGAGCCATTCTTTGTCAGGTACTTGAAGGCGACTTTAGTCAGCTTATATTGAATCCACCTTTTAATTTATTACAGCTTGGGTTCTGGGTTTGCCAACACAGTCCCATAAAGGGGTGAGCCATAAGCCTGGGGTGCATAGTTGTTAATTTTCATTAGCCTGTTTTTTTATCGAGTGGAATATGAGGAGACAAATGCTTAGTTATAATGGAGAGCGATTAGGACCATAGGGCGTGTTGTATAGAAGTTGTTAGTTTCTATTCATTGGGATTCATTGGGCAATACCAGTAGGTTCATTGTGCTAATCTGGCTACTTTAAAGTATTAAAATGTGTATGTTGTGTTTGTCTCGCATGACCAGGTGCTCCAATATTCAGGGGTCAGTCACCTAATTGATACCTCTGTTTCTTGATAAGATTTTGTCCTCAGAAATGTCAAAATAGGCAGGCAAGAGGAGAGTCACTCTAAAATAGTTGTTGAGATTTATCCTGAATGTATGTTTAAAGTGATATTTTGGCAGCACTTGAACCATAATGGAAACCAGGTTTCCAACCACCTTGTGCCATGGCCATATAGCTGTGACATATTGATTAGTGAACTGACATCAAAACCCTCAACAGGGAGAGAGGCTAGGAAAGACCTGCACCACACCTGGGAGAAAGTGAACTGAAGGAGGGCGCCATAAATGGCAGCTTCTACGCCTTTGGGTAGCACTCCCCAGAACCACCAACTTCCTCCAGATCATCCTTTGTCCACCACATATCACTTCCTTTCCTTCTTCACCTACAAGTGTCCTTTGTATGTGTTCAGTCCTGACACTGTGTATGTCCCACCCATGTGCATGGGAAACCCTATGGTTCCTTCTTAAAAAACACTGCTAGATAATTGCTTTCAAGCTATAATATACTGTGTAATGCGGCATATTTAAGTTCAGTAGCAATATTTATAACATACATCAGTAACACCCTTTTTTATATTCGCCTTTTTGCGTCTACAATTTTTCCTGAATTTTCGTTAAAAAGATGAGCTTACACTTGAGTACAGTCTCCACTGAATGACAGTACCTTTTTTTCTTTGCCTCTCTCCTTGCAAATGATGTTATCTCTCTTAGTGGAGGGCACGGTATGTTGTCACTCTCATTCATGGATAGTGGGTTTTTTTGGTCTTTCACTGGATCACAGTATTTTTTTGAGTGTTTATGATCTGTCTCATGAAGGATGATCTCTGTTGTATCTCTCACACTCCCTAAAGGAAAGTCTATTGTGTGTGTCTCACTGGAGAGCAGTCTCTGCTATGTCTGTGATGACCTACTGCTCTGTTGGGCTTGATAAGACCTAGTTCAAACCAACCCAGCTTACTGCCCCCAGAGCGCCCAGGAAACCCCAGGAATTAGTCGCCGCCCCTGCAATGTAACCAATGCAGATCCAGCAGCAATAGTCCCAGACATAAGGGTTATTATATCCCTCAGCATGAAACACACTCCTCATATTATGTGCGTTTAAACTGAACCACTCTTTATTGATGCATAGCACAATTATACCCAACTCAGTCCTTTCATTCTACATCACCAACACATCCCCCTAGGGAGGGGGTCAGCCCCCAGACCTATATTAGGATTTTCCTCCCTGCTCTGTGTACTTGGCAGGGGGTCTTTTGATGCCGGTTTGTCCAGGAAACCTCACACATTAAGGTTTGGAGTTGGCTTGCCCCTGTCAGGAAACAGTCACCACCACCACAGGGAGGGTAATATTGTAAGCACTCTTTGCAGACTTGCAGCCTTATTAAATTGCAATTCAGTAAATTTAAAAGGGCTCTATTTAAGCACAGAGCATATTTTTTTACAGAAGTTTTTAGTTAGTGAACTTCTATCCAAAAGAAAGGTCTTCACTAACTAAAATCTTCTGTAAAAAATATATGCTATGTGCTTATATAGAGCCCTTTTAAATTTACTGAATCGCAATTTAATAAGGCTGATGGTGTCTAAGGAACCCCCCACAACAGGTAACTAGACCCCCATCACCCCAGAGACCACGGTAGTACACTCTATGAAACTCAATACCAGATATGCCTGGGTACCACCTTTACGTTCATACATTTACACAATAATTCAAACCACCCCTATATTGTGGCTTCCAGGTGGCATACAATAAGGATGTAGCTGTCACAGTTCAAGTGCCCAGGCTCGGAGGACAATGTTTGGGGAGAGAAGGAAGAAAGAATAGCAAAAGTCCATATTAATGCACCCATAGTAACACAAAGTCCTGGGGGGCATCTCCTCTCACCAGAAAACAATCTTCTTTGTGTTTCTCTCTTACTGTAATGCTACCGCAGGATTCATTGTATAGGTCTCAGAGTCTTTCTCTTATAGTGCAGCATCCTTCTTTGTATCTCTCATCCTCATTCATAGGTGACCTGTTATGTTTCTATCATTGGAAGAGTTAGAGTGCCTTGTGATTTGGCCACTCTCAGTGGAGCACAAGCTATTTGTCTGGGTGTCCTTTACACTCTAGAGCAGTGACAAGCGACCTTCTTCAACAGAAGAGTGGCTCCAATTCCTTATAAGTGATGTTTGGTGCTTTATTCTTTTTATGTATAGCAAACATATTCCCTCTTGTTTAATGTGAAACCTTTTTTCCTCTCTAACCTCGAAGCGGTGATCTCTTGGAGAGCAAAAAATGACGGCAATAAGATTGTAAGGCAGGTAATGTTGTTTGAGAGCGAAATTTTGTTGGTGTTGCAAGATCCTTCGTCGCTCAATTGCGAGCAATTAAAAAAGAAATTACTATACTTTACCTATTGTGAAGTAATATATGCAGGAAGCATTGTGTTGAAGAGCTGGCAATCTGTTTTCATGTTGCTGCAGCATCAGTGCTGTGGAGCTGCTGTGTAAGTCTGATGAATGTGTGCAGTGTGTAGTGTAAATAGTGTGCGTGCGCGAGGCAAATCCGTTAGGGTAGTGGTGTACTTCCGGATTGTGTAAGTTAGTGTTCTAAAATGGCGCCTAATGTGTGGTATGCGGTTTGGTGGCGTTTTGCGTGTTTAGGGTCCTTTAGCCTCGTTTTCGTTTTGTTCGGTTGCCATTTTTTCTCTCGCTTAGGTTTTTTTTGAGTGTCTAAACTCTTATTTCGAGTGAAATTGAGGTGTAACTTCAGTTTTCGAGGTCCTGGGTGCCTCCCCTTGCTATAGGTAAGCTTTTTATGTATTTATTGTGTGTATTTATTGTGTTTTTCATGTGCGCAAGTTTCGGGCGGTAAGGTCGTATTTTTGCAAGGTCGTAATACGTCTCGTATTTGTCGTAAGTCTGTATATTTTGCGAGGTCCGCAGTTGCTGGCAAGGAGCTCCTTTGGCGCTTTGTTTAAAAAAAATGACAAGACACACATTTTAACGAATCTGTACATTTAATCACACTTACAAGTGTAAAAAAAAAACAATGTTTTTAGCACAAACTGAAAATCACCGCAGGGGTGCGAGCTCCAGCGGAGCAGTGCAAACACTTCATACATGAAAGAGATCAGTTACATATTTATTATAGGACATTTGTGAAATCAAGAGATGACACGTGAAGCCTGAAAGGGTTAAAACAAAGTAACCTTGATCTATAAATTAGATGAGAAACTGTAAAGGGTGGGTGTAGATACTGTTAAAATAATAGAACACCAGAATCCCAAAACCATTTTCACTGCATAGAGAGTGTTTCAAGAAACTCTTAAATATTAATATCAAACTACATTTACAATGTAGGTTGGTCCATTAAGTTATTACATGCTGTTGTAGAAGTAATGGGTTTAGCTGTCTCTTAAATGCATATTTTACATTACTACACAAATAAGAGAGGCCTAAAAAAGAGGTGTTGAAAGTTTTTAAGTGCCGTAATTTCCAAGAATTATAATTTCACTTACAAAATGCTTTTTGGGTGGGAATAACGACACTTTAAGCAATTGTTTCGTGCACTACATAAATTATTTTCACACTCAGCAGGACTTTTAAAATGTGTGTCTCGATCACGATTTTTTTTTTTTTTTTTTATATTGGAGTGTTTGTTTTTATATAGCAGGTCGCCAAAAAGGGTTTAACTCCTTAAGGGGTACAAAACAAGTAACTCACAGTTGACTAAAGTCCTGTATATAGTTATCACATAAAATCTGGAGACAGAAAACAAACGTCATATTAGCAAAAGATTTCACTGCAAAGATTGCAATGAAGGACAGCCATACACAATATCCCAACCCCAAGTGTAAGACGGAGGCAGGCGTGGTATACAGTAGAGGGCAAGCCCTTTAGATAGATGGCAGTGAATATCCATTGGTAGAGCTTTCTGGTGCATAGCATTAGATTCTTTATAACAAAGCCTCATCCATCTGAAATCATCATGCCATACCCCAATGATCATACACAGGGCAACGTTAAAGGAGGGCTGGCAATGCAAAGCTACTTCAAAACATATTCCACTGGACAGAACCAGGTAGCTTTGATGTGTCAGCCTCCCTTCACAGACACCCACATAATTTGTAACCTACAGCCATTTTGCACACTCATGTTTGATACAAGGATAAAAATACAACTGTGCCCTTCAAATCAAAATAGCTTTGTCTGACGGCAAGAAGCTCATTGGTTCACCAACATAACAGTTGAGTAGTTTTGAAGTGTTTGCATCTCTCTAATGGATATCCATAGATTTTAAAGGCCACTAATGGTAAAACAAGGCATGTGCCTTTAAGTATTAGGCGCATCCTACCCCGCCCTATTCTCCAAGTTATACAAGTTAGTTTTAAATTACCTCTACCTGTTTCTAGGATACAGCCCTTTTGGCCTCTCTTTTCCCTTCCAGCATGCCACTGTGCGAGGTGTAGAGCTCCACAATGCATTGTCACATGCATACCTTATAAATCAATAGCTTCCAACTGCGGTAGCTTGATGGCAAGAGGGAAGCAAGTATCACATGACCATGAGGAGCATTGGGAAGCGCCTCATGGTCATGTGAAGCTAGGACATGGAAATTCATGGCTTGCTGACTGCCCACTTCACACAGTGACACACTAAATGGGGTGTGGGGGAGATAGGTCAACATGGCAGTGCCCTAGACACATGCAATCAAAAAAAAAAAAAAAACATAATACTTTAAAAGTGCCACAATTTGTTTTACCACTAGTGTACTTCAAAGAGTACTGAAGTTGGAAACCACTCTATAGATGGATCCATTTTCGGCAAGTAAACATTACCCTACTGAATTTCTAAATCACAACTGCCTGTAGTTATACTTAAAGAAACAGACCCCTCTTCTATAGCTAATCACAATATTGCGGCTATAGATATTTTTACAAATATTAAACATTCCTTCATGCTGAAAAGTCGGTTAATTAACATCACAATTCAGATCCTGTACCTTTAATACTGGTCAACTCACCTACATTTTGTATAGGATGAACTGAGATTTCACATGCGTTTTATTTTCCGATCTGTACTAGTATTGTGCTATCGGACACAATGTTTGGTTTGTAACAGCTGATGAGTCTGGTTCTCCAGAATTTGTGAGCACAAATATTCCCTCATTGAACAGAACTAGAGAGGAGATGTCCGAGCACCGTACACTGGTGCTGCAATGCGAGTGTTGCCAGTTTATAAAAAATGCTATTCTTTAGCTCCTGTAAATACCCACATTAATAAGTGTAAGATGATTGTGAAAGCAGTTTAAATATCAACCACATTCAAGCCTGCTTGTGCAATGCAATATAACCAAATATGTTTCTTTCTTTAGACAAGTACCTCCTGTGTGCAGTCCTGAGCCACAGCTTATACAGCAGAAAAAGCATCCTAAGGACTGAAACCATCCACATGGACTGTTCTGCTATGGCACAAGCAGAGTTAATGGTTGCTGGCACAATGGGATTTAACTAAATGAATTAAAATGTATTTTCATGAATGGTCTTATCAGTGTGTGTATTTTAGAGAGGTGAAGAATCCTTTTAAAAAGGACCAGTATCATTATTTTTACATTGTCTTTTGAATAACTAATCTTAATAAATGTTTTAGAAAGCAAACAAAAAAACTCATATCCTTAACATTTTTAACTTATGTATGCAATTATTTTGTTCTGATCCAATTGCTTTTCTGACTTTATTTCTGCTCTTCTGAGGGGGGTCCCTTAACTAATGAGATTTCTATTTGTCCTATTACAAGCAAAAGCAGTTTTAGATGCCACTTTCCCATCTCTCAATTAGAAGCTTCTTCCTGCACTGAAATTCCTTTCACCTCAGGAATTTGATCAGCAGAAACCAAGATGGTAGACTAAGCAGAAGTATAATTGCATATAAAAGATAATAAATGCAAGGCTGTACTTTTTTTATTTACATTCTTAAAACATGTAGCCTTTCTGTACGTGTAGTTCATCAAAACCAGTATATTTAGACTAGGTTCTTTAATTTTACTTCCTTGCAAAATTAATTCACCTAAATAAAAGGACAAGCCACTGTAAACGGTATGGATTTCCAACACAGATGTGCTGCTCTGCCTAGTTGGTGTATAGCAGATAAGTGGACAGTCTTGGTCCTCCAACCTTCTCTGCTGCTAGATAAAAGCAATGTAGCAAAAGGCTGTTTAAGAGGGAAATATTTAAAATCCCCATCTTGAGTAGATTTTAAACATATAATAACCCTTGCAACAGAGACCCTAAATAACCTTGTCTTAATGCCCACACACTCCCACATCTCTATTGTCCATAAAAGTCCACAACTCTCATACAGTTGCTCTGGTTTGCACCTGTCACAGCAAGCAGAGGATCGTATAATCCTACAAGAGAAACACTATCGTATAGCGAATCCTTGGGATTCCAGTTTTAGGTGGAAATTGGCAGCAGTGTATACAGCTGAGGCCGGGCAATGCCCTAAAACAGTCCCAGTGCTACATATTTCTGGTTCCAAGTCTACCACTTGTGGAGAAACTGAAGGAGCACCAGGACCTGGTTACGCATACTCCATTGGTGATGCAGGACAAGAGGCTGCACCCTTCCTTTCGGGGCTAGCTCTTTGCTCCTGTGGTCGCGAGGAGATGTAATCTTTCACTTTAATCTCCATGTTCCTGGCTTGCAGTGTTGCTTTATGTAGCTTGTCAAGAAAATCTGGCATCCCTGTCCAGAAGAAAGAGACATGTAAGCATATTGTATATACTCTAGAACTAAACAGAATGCAATTTTTAAAAACATATAGATACTGCATTACAAGAGCAAGCTATAAACCTTACAAATGTTTTTTTGTAACTAGTTTAAAAAACCACCATTGCTCAGTACAACATAAATTTAAAACTATTTTAGAGAAAATCATTTTTGAAGGCTGTATATAGAACATTGCATCTTCCCTGGCTTCAAAAACTTCTGAAAGCTTGGATACCGAGGGACTGGGAGTACACTTCTATGTCTCAAGCAGATCAGAAGACCTGCTTTTCCTCACCGAATTTCCTAAACAGTGCTCCAAACCGACTAAGAAATTAAGAAAATGGGTTGTAACATGCAAAGGAGACTCAAAACGTACCACCTTTTGCCTCTAACCCTCCTAACACAGGAACCATTCAGGACTATGTGCCCTGGTCTTGGGCAGTCTTTGGAACATAGCATAGCCACCGTAGCACACTTAATGTCTTGTCTGTCTCCAGCCTCTTTTCACAGTTACCAGAATCAAACTCACACTGATAAAGGTCAAAACTGCAGTCTGAGTGGGTTTCTGGCACTGTACCCATTCTAAGGCTAGGATCTGAAAGCGGCATGAGAGCAGGGCGCATAGTCCTAAATTGATACCATGTTAAGAAGGCTAAAGGCAAAAAAGGTTACACATTTTGAGTGTCAATTGCATGGGGGGAGAGGAGACAGTTAAGGGTTCCTCAATTATGTTTTCTCCCCATACCGTATATACAGTGGAGTGCATTTCAATCACCTTTCTACCCATTACAGCACACTTACTGTCTGGTAGAATACTGTAGTAACCTCATCTAAGACAGAGACAAGGGAAATTATATAAGTGGAGCTTTCACAATATGACTTGTGCTCCTTTCACCCATGCAGTAGTACTTAAATGTGGGAAGCCAACTGGCAAATATATATATATATATATATATATATATATATATATATATATATATATATATATATTAGTATCAGTTGTAGTTTAACATTTATGAGGGGGAAGTGTTAAATAACTGAACTTGAAACTTTGGTTATTCTTACATTACCCATCTATACAGTACATCACTTTCTTTAGGTCTTCTTATCTTGGACCATTAATTAACGGTCAGTGGCAGGAGGGGACTTTAATACAGGGACATTTCAAATCATATTCTCAGTAAGTATAATGTCAATAAAAGCCTCTGAATATCATTTGGTTACATTTCAAAATAATTACTTATTAGAGGAGGGGAAGAAAAAGTTCAAGGAGTCAAACATCACTCCAGGCACATCTGTCAGCAACTGCACCTCTGAGCTCCATCAAGTTCATACTCATTGCTTCTATTACCACATCTATTCATCTTCGCCCCCTTCCCAGCATCAGAGTGCTCTCTAGAAAATCCTGTCTTATCATCTGGCCAAAATATTTGAGCTTCAGCCTCATGACCATACTTTCCAGTGAACAATTCTGGAGCCCAGGAAAATAAAATTTGTCACGGCCTCCACTTCTTCCAGGAACTGAGATTGCCATTTGCTATTATTGATCAGCAGGCCAGCATTTGTACTCTCTTTAATATGTCCCTTAGTTCCTACTCATTTCCAACAATATCAAATACGGCTTTGGATTCTTCCAGTCCACTCTTACGCATTATGTATCATGCATATACATTGAATAAATAGGTGATAATATATAACCTTGTCTCACTCCTTTCTGATCTTGAACCATACAGTTGTCCCAGGTTCGGTTCCGACCAGGAGGTGGATGAAATTATCTAGTGCGCCTTTCTCTTTAAGAACTTGCCACATTTTGTTGTGATCCACACAGTCAAAGACTTTAGAATAACCTGTGAAGCAGGTTTTCTGGAACTCTCATTTTCTCTATTATCCAGGGGACATTGGCAATTTGATCTCTGTGAAACCTGACTTGTACATCTGGTAGTTCTCAGTCCATATATCGTTGGAGCTGAGCTTGCAGGATCTTAAGCATTACTTGGCTGGCATGTGAAATTATTGCAACTGTTGGATAACTTGAGCACTCTTTGTAAGTAATTATGCTAAAATCTTAAGAAATTCGACCAAAAGGCTTTTATTAAGTTGGGCATTTTTAGAAATCATAGTAATACCTGTGTGTGTCCCATAGGGTTAAAAAAAAAAAAAAAAAAAGAGGATGCCGAGTGTTTTTTTTCTTCCTCTAGCCTGACCTGGTAAGTCTCCCCCCCCCCCCCCCCCCCAAAAAAAAAAAAACACATTAATGGGTAAAGGGTGTTTACAAGTTGACATAATGTGCATCTTACCATATTCAAAAAGTTTAAAACTACTTACATAAATCTTTTATACATTACATTTTTTTTCTCTGTAAGCAATGATACAGGCTACCATGTTACTTTTTGCAGTGAATTGTGCAATGTGAAATAAAAATTAGATGTTTCTAAGCAATTTCTATAATAACACTACAGGAGCTTAGATATTTAATGTGAATTTTACTTTTAGGAAGTTTACAATTCTTTGAAAATTTAGCAATGCAGTGTCGCTTTAAAAAACAGTAAGCTCACAACGGCACACCCTACAAGAGCAAACTGAAACACACAGCCATTATCTGAATCTAATGAAGCAGAGCAGGGAATAAAAAAAAAACAAAAAAAAAAAAACAGTGGCTATTATAATGTGCAAAGACAATTCTGGGAGATCCGGCCACAAAAAAAACCCAAACGCACACATTCTACACAGGGGGGAAGACTATATACAGATACATATCACATACAATGAAAGTACATAAATATACAGATAAAGAAAAAAATATCTACATGACACACACACTATATCCTGCTACACTTACCACTTGACACCATCCAATTCACACAATAACGGGGGAACACAGTCTGTGGGTTGTCACTGTAAGTCAGCAGGTAATCAAAACCATTCTGGAGGAAGAAAAAGTGGTTTGTCTATTAGTTCTGGTTTGCCATGTTCCCTTCATCATCAGCATAGGCAAATTGCTCCATTGAAAGACTGCAGTTGGAGATCAGCTACTACACAAACACCACAACCTCAGACAGTAAGACAGCTTGGTTGTGTGCAGCAAGTCATTTTTAATTAAACAGACACAACCAATTTCCAGTCCCATTTTTTGCTATTTTTTCTTGCTCATAACTTTAACTTATGCGATTAATTATCTCTCAAAGTTAATCCCCACCCTCCCACTATGACAGATAATCACATAGTCTTGGTGTACATTTTTTAAATGTAATTCTCTCTCCCAGGAGGGAGTGATAAACTACAAGAACATGCTCAGATAAAATAAAAATAGTCACCTTTTATTATTTTGATCTATACTAACTGGGCTTTTAGGATTTATAATCCCTCACTATGAGAGGGAATCACGCAAGAAACTCATTAGATGATTCAGAAGATTTGTGTGTAAAACGTATAGCTTAAAATACCCAACTTTTAAACTCTGTTATCTAGCATTTCACAACACATTGTGATTATATTGATTAATGCATAATTTTTACTTCTATGGGTACTGGGACTTTTGCGGTGTCATGTTATATTACAGACTTGGCCGCCTTCTTTCAGTGCTCATGTTTCAATCTATTAAAAAAAAACAAAAAAACACACACAACCGGGACAGACAGCTGCCGACATCAATGACTGTCAATCTGTCAGTTTAAAGCATTTCTACACACTCACTACATCAGCCCTATGGATTGATAATAATGTGCTAGAGTAAGGAATTTCTTATATAAAATGGGAAAAAAAAAGAGCATACACTCTATTTTAGACATAAAACATTCAAGAAATGGACTCTAAATCTTCTTTGATCAACTAACACGTCTAAGTATAGTGCATTTCAAGTCCACTTGACAGCAAACGGATTAATATCAAATAAAAAGCTCTTTATGTTACGGTGGATTGCTAAAGCAACAGAGTATGATATATATTAATCTGTCATACAGAAAGAAATGTCTTATCGCTGCTAAATCCCAGATGAAGAACACAATCTAAGTTCAATACTTATCTTACAACATGACCTTCAGACTTGCTGTATCCAAGTCATTTTTATGCTTTAATATACACATATAGAATGCATTAGTTGGTGAACGCTTTTTGTAAATGATCCTTTAAATTAGCCAGACGTCCCACAGAATAAAGGTCAAATTCCGAGGTCTCACCTCATCAAACGTTGTGTGCGGCCGGATAACCATCTGAGACTGATAGTTTCGAACACGTACATAGTCTGGAGATTCGGGAACTCCTGGATGCTCCACGGCTCTGGAGAGACAAGGACAAAGTATGTCTGTACCAAAACACTAAACCTATCCACATTTTCATAAATTATATATTTTTCTAAATCCCCTGGTTTGATCATCATGGGAAGACAAGATATATCTCTATATATCTATAAATAAATAGAATAAAAAAAAGCCAATATAGGTTTGTTATACATTGCTCTTAAATTGCCCAAAACAACTTTCTGTCATGCCCAAAGAAAGAGAAATTATATTAGTTATAAGGGAGTGTGTACAAGGGCTCATGGAAACTCTCTTAAAAGTATTTCCTTATCTAGTAAATATTAAAACCCAAAAGGAAAAAAAGCACAATGTTGCTGCTCAGACATTCATAAGGGTCACTGCACATTTGCTAGGAAAGAGGAGAAGAAAATAATCCCACACAATACAGATCAATTATCTCTCATGCAAACAAATTATGTTTTAAATATGATCTTTTAAATACCGTACATGCTGGAAGTTTTTGGACTATGGCAGACCTTTAACAAACAAATCCAATCTATAGATAGAATGTTGCATGCTGGGCCATTGGTGTCACAGCAAATGGGATTATATATGTAAGTCTTTCCTTTCCTAGTCTGTTAATTTCAGGATTAAGAGTCTCATTACTAAATGAATTGTTTAAACAATCTTATTTGGATTCGGTGTACAAGAGGCTATATACCATCTGCTTTGATGAAAAGTTCACACACAAAAAATTATTTGCAGCAATGGTGTAATAAAAAATTCAAACGCTGTTAAATGCAAAATAGTGCACTTGGGGCCCATAATTTTATGCCTGCAACAAGAGAGGAGAAAGGACTTGGAAGTGGTTATACTAAATGATTTAAAGTAGGTAAACAATGCAACAAAGCTGCAGGAAAGGACAGCAGTGTGTACGTTTGTATTGAAAGAGGAATTCGTAATAGAAAAAGAGACGTACTAATGTTATTCTATTGATCCCTAGTCAGACATCTGCTAGAATACGAATATAACCCAAAAGTATATTAAATTAGAAACAATTCAAAAAGGTGGGCATCTAAAAAGACATAAAACTTATACAAAAACACTTCATGGTCTGAATCTGTGTAAAATGAGGATGATATGATAAAAACCTTCAAATATATCAAAAGGTATAAAAGAAGAAAGGAATACAAAAACAAGAGATCTAGATTTTAAGTAGAAAATGTAGAGATAATATGTAAAAGTACTACTTTACAGAAATAGGAACAGTAAGTGGAACAGCCTTCCTGTGCAAGTGTCAAAGGAATATAAGCATTCCTGCATAAGCATAAAGTTATCCTGAGGATTACTTAAGACAAATCTTTAGGAAGATACTAGCGACTTGCCCGCCAAAAAATGACGGCAATAAGATTGTAAGGGCGGTAAATTTTGTTGGTGTCCCAAGAGGCTTCGGCGCTCATTGCGAGGTTGTTGGTTGTTTGTGTGCTATGAGCATTGTTTTTTTTTTTGCTAATGATAATGAAATAATTAATAAAATAATACATGAATATACCTTACCTATTGTGAAGTAATATATGCAGGAAGCATTGTGTTGAAGAGCTGGCAATCTGTTTTCATGTTGCTGCAGCATCAGTGCTGTAGAGCTGCTGTGTAAGTGTCATGAATGTGTACAGTGGGTAGTGTAATAGTGTGCGTGCGCGAGCCAAATCCGTTAGGGTAGTTGTGTACGTTAGTGTTCTAAAATGGCGCCTAATGTGTGGTACACGGCTGTGGCTGACTTTGCGTCCTTGTTTTCGGATGTCGTACGACTTTTTCGGAAAATCCGTAGGTGTTTGGTGGTGTTTTGCGTGTTTAGGCTCCTTTAGCCTCGTTTTCGTTTTGTTCGGCGGCCATATTTTCTCACGCTTAGGGGATTTTCGGGTGTCTAAACTCTTTTATTTTGAGTGAAATTGAGGTGTAACTTCAGTTTTCGAGGTCCTGGCTGCCTCCCCTTGCTGTAGGTAAGCTTTTTATGTATTTGTTGTGTTTTTAATGTTTTCATGTGCGCGGGTTTCGGGCGGTAAGGTCGTAACGCGTCTCGTATTTTTTTGTCGTAAGTCTGTAAATTTTGCGAGGTCTGCAGTTGCTGGCAAGCAGCGCCTTCGGTGCTCCATGCCAGCAACTGAGGCCCTCGCTACGCGAGCCTTCAGCGTTAGCAACGTTCCGCATGCTCACAACTATATATGTGATATATATATACATACACACACCATGTAGAATCACCTAAGAAGGGAATGGCATAGCATAGAGGTCAGACAAAGGAACTTGCAACCCGCTCCAGTATATTTGCCAGGAAAACCTTATGGATTAGCACACCCAGACACAAGATGTAGTCCATAGGGTCAAGGGGAGTTAGACACGACTGAACAAGATTGGTATATAAAATGACACTTTAGATAGCAAATACCTTCTAAACCTCACAAAGTGGCAGACCGATAAGAGGAAAAGACCAATAAAATTTAACATGAAAAAAGAAAGAACTTACACTGGTCTAACAGACAATATAGTTAGTACAATGATTAGTCATTTTAAAAAAGGTCCATAAAGAGTTTTTTTTTATTTTTTTTATTGCGCCCTGTTACTACTCAAATCAGCTGCTTTTAAGTTTTAGGTTAACAGAAAAAAAAACACAGTGAAAGTATTTGTCTGAGAACATAATAGTTACCGAGATACCAAGACCATGAGATTGTTGTCCTGATCAACGTGGAACTTCCTCACATAGACATAATCCCTCGAGTACATGGGATACTGAAAAGAGAGAGTCTGTTAAGTATTTTGTTAGATTCTCAGACACAATTTCATAAGACGGCTGGTGGCCAATACTGTTTCAATTCTCCACTTTTTTGGTCAATATCACATTGGTGGGAGTAGGTCATATGAATCCCATTTTCTTTTTATAAAAAGCAACTCAAAGGGGCACAAAATTCACTAAATTGCTCACATGTATAAAATGACTGCTAAATAAACCAAGTTATAAGCTTTTGACCTAAAGGGTTTTATACGGTTTCTGTATTCCACTGCATTAACACTAATTAGAATCAGCTGTGCAGGCTGAGTGAGAAAATGTCAAATTTTCAATATTAACGATACATTACTTGCATTATTCTTTTTTGAGATAAAAACATAAATGAACTGCTAGTGATAACCCAAATATTTCATCTATTCTTATAGGAGCGCTTCAGGGGCTATACATATAACTACAAATGACAATACGCAAGTCATTTCTTTGTGCATATATTTACCACCCTCTGATGTTGTATAATTAATGGTACATCGTACCTGCCATGCATCGTATGCGCTTACTACCCATCAGCTCCAAGCATATATTACATCTGCAGCTAAGTTCCCTACATCCATATAGATCACAACCCTATCCCTTATTAACGGTAATAACAGACCCAGGATCTATCCCATTGTGCAAACGCAGCACTGACAGCTGCAGTGCCATCAAGCAGCTGCTAGATGGCGCTGTCCAGTTTGAGGGAAGGCAAAAATGATTCCCCCCTCCAACATGGCGCAACTCGAAGGTGCTGAATCAACAGTGAGGCCATCGCTATGTTCGACGCAGGCACTCGTCCCTCGAGGGTGTCTCTCATAGCCCAAGGCTTCTTTTGTCTGTGCGCCTTACAATGTGCAGCACTGTCAGGAAATTGTCAGCGCCATCTAGCGGTTGGAGGTGGAACTGCAGCTGTCAATGTTTTGCGTAGGGGAAGAGGGAAAAAGGACCCAGATCGGTTCTAAGCTGCATTTTGTCTACAAACCAGTCATGTTATACATTAAACTTACACAGAAAAAATGACAGGCATGCAACAGGTGTGCACCAAAGTGCTTGTAGGACTTACAGGAAAATGTGTGACCCAGTGAATAACCTCTGACCCAGATGCAGCATCTCTCTCAACTACTTCCAGTTTAATGACCAGGGCATCCCATTTCTTCCGGTACTCTGTGTCTAGCTGTGGTAGAGAGGAATAAAGAATTAATATAATGAGACAACAATCAATAATAAGGAGGGAGGACCGAAGAGAGTCTTACCTGGACATTAAAGAACTGACGAGGCGTGACATCCGAGTACGATCCAAATACTAAAGGCAAAAGAGGAGAGTTCATATATAAATGGCATAGTTCAGGTTACTTCCATCACAAAATGTAACAGCAGTGTATATATATATATATATATATATATATATATATATATATATATATATACCTACTACCTACTTATAAAGTCCACAACACAAGATGAGATCCAGTAAGCTTGAAACAGCTGTACAGGGATAGGATTCTTGGATTATGTTTAATCCAACCTTGACTTTGTATTAAAGCTGTGTAATATAGCATGCATAAGCTTAAAGGAAGCCATGTTTGATAATGGCTATGGATTGAAGAGCGAGGCATTTGTGGGCTCATTTGCATGTCCCAGCTCAGCTTCCCAGAATGCAGTGTAATAACGTTTTTTCTCAGAATTCTGAGCTGGAAGCAGGTTTCTTAACTTGTTTTACACATTCAAATGTGAACACAGATGTAATATATATATATATATATATATATATATATATATATATATATATATATATATTATATAACATTTTTAATATCAAAGAGAATGCTTGTCTGGCTTGTGTGTTACGGTTTAAGTTAGTTTTAAATGTTTTCCCATGTTCATTAAGTGAATATACTATATTATGTCAGGTTTATAAATATAGGGGGGTGTAACATTTCCTATTGTATCCTGCCTACAATATCAAGCAAATAAGAGGAACATAATACAAAAATAATACTAGTACAATGATATAAACAAAGACAATTTTAATATATGTCAGTTTATACAAAAATCTGATCATTAGGATTACAATAGACATAAAGAATAAGAAAACTACTTTCAAAATCATATACATTTATCAATTTCTAATGAATATATATTATCAAGACTGCCCTATTTTAATAAACATTCACATAAAATGATATTTTGTATAATTAGATAGATCGATATCAATATTGGCAACTGCATGAACAACAAAATGTTTCTCACATTATACAAATCTGTGTTTTTTATTAGGCAGGGAAAAATAAAGTCTAATTTGATTCCAATAGCAAGGGTTTCTTTACGGCCTTGGAACGTATTTAGATTGCAAGCTCTGTGGCACATTACAACAGCACCAAGTTAAATCCTACCTCTGTACTGATACAGATGGCTCCCTTCAATAGGACGTCGCCAGAGTCTGAAGTCTTTATTGTCCATCACTAGCTCCCAACCCTGATCCTCATCAGTGACTGGGGTCTGTCCTTTAAACACACGGCATACAACCTGCATGCGGTTCATGTCCTCGGCTGACCTGCAATGGAGAAGGACTAGGTCTAGGTCATCAGGTGACAGTGACAGCATGGCCTATCTAGCAATTATGGTGCCATCCATTCAACCACTCTGGCATACCTGCCACACATCTATATATGTACATATACACAAACGTTCATTCATATCCTAAATCACAGTACACACAAACACGTGTGTGTATGCCGTTCAGTCGTGACTGACTCTCTGTGACCTCATGGACCATATATATATGGATTGCTACCTTGTCGGGGTGAAGTGGCTTGTGTACCACAATGAAGCTGTGGACTATACCATGTAGGGTCACCCAAGATGGGCAGGTCATAGCAGAGAGGTCATACAAATTGCAGTCCACTGGAAAAGGAACTGGCAACCCACTCCAGTATCTTTGCCAGGAAAACCATATGGATAAGCACAACCAGACGCAAGCTGTGCCTGGCGTGCTGCGGTCCATAGGGTCACTGAGAGTCAGACACGACTTAACGCACATATATGTATACAGGGGTGAAAACTTCAAGGAACTAATGCTGCCTCCTAAATACATTTCCAAAGTACAAAGTGTCCACCCGGAGTGACTGTATGCGAATATATGTGTGCACATTTTTTTTTAGGAGCCAGCAGTACAAAATGTAGGAGCCCTGGCTCACAGGAAGCCTCCACATTACATATATATATATATGCTCCTATATGTAACTGTATAATAAATGTGCACCCTCATATACTCCTACAATAATACAGTATGTCTACTCCTGTACTGTAATGCAGGATCATGCATGCCTAGAACCACACAATATTGCACTGTGCCATTACCTAAGTATCTCGTTGTCCTGCACTCTCTCCTCCTCCCACAGGAAAGCCCCGGTAAGTGCAGCCATCAGTCTCCCAGTCCTCCCCGGTCTGGCTCGGTACCAATGCCTCCGGGTGAGGGCCCTTGCGCAGTGCTCCCCTGACTGCTGCCGAGAGCTCCCGTACCGGCACAGTGGGGGCAGCCGGGACCGGAGCCATCCCAGGATCCCAGCCTGAGCACCGCGCAGCACTTGCTGCCACATATCGGCCCCAGCGCTCTCCCTTACTAGCCTGGGCCACGCTAGATAGACCGAGGCCTCTGACAAGCCCCTCTCCCAGGCTATTGGACAAGCATTCTTCGCAACGTGACCTGATTGGACGGGAAATTGACTCGCGTCAATAATAACTAGTTTGCTAGCAAGCTCGGTTGTTCTAACACTGCGTGCTGCTCAAGGGCAATGAGATGGATAACGTGACCTCACACATGACCGCGGCCATTCTACTGGGGAATATTGAAATGAATGCGTTAATGCGCCATATTACTAGGGGAAAAATGCGCTGAATGTCTTAATACGCCATATTACTAAGGGAAAATGAGACGAATGTGTTAATGCGCCATATTAGTGGAGGAGCTGCAAAAGCCAGCACAGAGGAATTATTATGTATATTTTTTGTAGGCTCATTTTAGTTACTTTAAATATGCCCCAATTCTCTAAAGAGCATACATTTTACCTATTACTGCTGTAAACCTGCCTAATTCCCAGCAGAAACCTTAAAGGGCCACTGAAGCTATTAAATCTGCTCTGCACCATCATGGAACAATTAAATCAAACATGAAATGTGTAAAAAATGTTCTAGTAGGAATATCTTTTCACTGTTTTATAGTTATTTAAAATGATATGCTTTTAAAGCACTAAAATCATTGATTTAACCTGATCCTAAGTAGGAGTCTCTGCATCACAACATACATTGAACTTATGGGCACATTCCCTGAATGGACCAAAAATTACAAGCACCCTCTAAATACTTATATTTGTGATTGATGCAAGAATAAATTCCACTTTTGAGGTATTTATTGCAATTTCCGGATCTATCCATAATATATGTACAGCTCACTTCCTAACCCTAAGCCCCTAACCGTAGCCCCCTACACCACTTACCGGCCCTAACCCGAAAACCCCTAACCACTTACCGGGCACTTACACACAGCTAGATCTGGACGTCGGCGGCATGCTTCCCAGCACTTCCTGTGCCTACATATAACAGGATAGGTCCCAATTTCCATTTTATATTTTCATATTATTTTAAATTTTGCAGTAAGGATGGCAGACATTTGCTTTTGACCTGGAACAAACTTTAGATGCAGATAAAGTCTCTCTTCAGTTGTGTTGAGAGCCTGCCACTATGACATATCGCTTGATAAAAGAGCTAAATGGAAGATCAAGTACAAGTACAATATCGTCTCACCCCACCAATCCAGCTAGTCTGAGTTGAAAGCGCCCATGACTCAAGCAAATTCTCCTAAATTTAAAGGGACATGGGTCACAACTGTTTTATTAAGAATGTAAAAGAGTACATTTTAAACATTAAAATAGTTAATCATATTTAATCTACAGTGAAACTAACAGAAAATGCATAGAGTATACTTTAGTCTGTAGATCTAAATGGCTGGCAGAGAGCAAGCCCCCAAGAGAAGTTACATTTATGAATAGGTTTTTGTGCTCTGTTAGCGTTATTTAAAAAAGAAAACACACTATTACACTATCACATTTCCTCTGTCTGATGCAACAAATAAAAAAATATTCACATTTCCCTTTACAATTCTCTCTAAAAATGTTTTTTTATGTCCATAGCTTTTAAAAATGTATTTAATTATAGGTCTGTTTGATGCTCTTATTGGTAGTAGAACTGAGTTCCACTCCAGAAAAAAATATTTGTAAGAAAAACTGGTGTACGTTTAAAGTACTTGAACACAAGTCGTTGTATTTGCGAGATCATATGTGCATTGTTTCTAAACTAGTCCTGAGGGAACTCCCTTTAAGACAGTAATGAGTAATCATATGTTAATTATAGCTGCTGCCATTATGTATCACTTGTATTCAACATGTGATAGAAAGTCTAATTGACTAGCATTTAAACAGGGTTATCCCAACATCCTTCCTCAAGAGGCCAGTCTAAAAATAATATATTTAAAGATATGTTTTTGCATTAATTTAAAACGTTTTATAACCCGAATAACTACCTTGTTTTATTACTAATAATAGTATCTTGTAGAAGGCTATAATCTAATGTCATTACATAAGATTCAGAAGACCTTATATTTATCCTAATTAGCACGAATGCTATTCTGGGTGTATATCACCTTATGATTGCCATCCAAGAGCCTTGTACAATATATTGAGTGAAACTACAGGACAGTGCTGAAGATATTGTCTAGACCAGCGGTTTCTAAACTTTATGGAGGAGATTTTACCATGTTAAAACACATATGTTGTAGGCCTATATACCTGACTGGCCCATTCAAATATCCTAGTCGTGAGCGGCCAATCAGAAAGCCGCTGCCAAGTTAGCAACCCAATTTGCCCCACATGTATATGGAGGGGAATTCAAATTGGAGCTTTTCTCCCCTCCCAATGGCTGTTACTCAGCCAGTCGGAAGAGCACCTACCAGGGGGACCCCCACTTTGCTGAGCGTGGGCTGCATCAGTGCCTCTGCAGCCTGGAAGCAGCAGGGACACGCCAGCGAGAGGACAGCTGTTGTCTGGTGAGCTCCAAGTTTTTCCGACCAGAACCAGCCAGGCAGAACTTCCCTCCCCGGTGGGGGGAAGGACCGGTGCCTTGACCAGTAAAAACCCTGCAAGAAATCAAGGACTAGTTAGCAGGAGCACTGGCCATAGTAGGAGTACCAGTCCCTATCTGGACCAGCTTAACCGTCCTTTAATAAATCTTTAATAAAGCTCCCACTAACAGCTTTATTATTTGGCCTGCTGGGAAGCCAGGCTAAGTCAGACACTATGCTCCTCAAGGCGAAGGGAATCCAGGGAGAAAACTCCCCCAAAGGAAATTGCCATCCTCTCCCCCAGCGTAATACGCTGCCCCGGGTAGTGCAGACCCGACGCTGCCACCATGGAACACATCGGCCAGCCAAGCAGCCCAACTGCAGGGGGCAACAGGGCAATCACACCATCACTTTCAGGCCTACTCAACTAAGTCAGGCAGGGGGAGAGAGAGAGGGCCAGTAGCAGCCCAGGGCAGATAACACAGAACCTCAGCCCAATTCACTGCTGAGCAGGTGTCCTCAGGACTCAGGTAGCCATCCAGGGAGACATTGGAGCCATCTGGTGAAGGTATAGACTAAATTGCCCAGTGGAAGAGGTTGCTTCCCACAAAGGTTGTTATCATGGCCCAATATGTTACACTAAAAATACCATATCATTTTAATCCTGTATTTTGTTGGGATGTTTATTGTCAATTTTACTATATTGCATTATACTGTCAGGGACTACCATCCATATCAATGGCTGGCGTTCCTTTGTCTGCTAAGTCCGGCTGCGACTGGACCATCCCCTGCTCCCTATCACCTATTCTTAAATGTGTGGACATGCTTCAGACAGTCTGGCTGTGCAGACATAAATTGTAATTCCCTGGTGTGATGACCACACTATGGGGGACTATGGACGGTGTAGGGCCTAAGTGGAAACTGATACCAGAACATAGCGCGTTTCCCACCAAGAACAGTGCCCAAACCCCTGAGTACCTAGACTGTGATTGCCATGTTGGCCCAAGATGGATAAAGTTGCTACAAATGTTTGTGAGTGACAGCCATATTGTTATGTGTTAGGTTTATCTGTCTATCTTTTTTATGGAAAGCCATGTTCTTCATTAAGGGGGGCGCAATATGGGGTTAATCATAGTTATCATATGTGTGTGTATTATACAGGGCAATGTTTGTGGCCTTAACAGGCAGGAATTTTTGTTTTATTGTGTATATGTATTGATGCAAAGGTGGTACCCAGGCATGTATAGTATTTAAAAGCTGCATTTTTATCAGGAAATTTAATAGAATGTGTTACCGGGTCCTTGAGATGAAGCGAGTCCAGTTATGGGGGTTACCTGTTTGGAGGGGCAGAAGTTCGCCAGCAGAGTGATGGGGGGTACCTAGACACTTTGTCTGCGAAGAAGTGTTTACAATATTACCCTCCCTGTGGACAAACAGACATCAAAAGACCCCCTGCAAGATACACAGAGCAGGAGGGACATTCCTAATTTGGGCCTGGGGCTGACCGCCTCCATAAGGGGAGGCGTGGTGGTGATACCTGCTGGGACTGAGTGTGCATAAATACTGTACCACATCAATAAATGTTGTTAGTTTAAACATACATAATTTGAGGTGTGTGTTTCCTTCTCAGGGAATATAATAATTTTAAACATTGGAATTATTATTATTGATTCTACCTGCAACTCTGCTCCTAACCAGTGGGGGAAGTACTACTGAACTAACTTCCTGAACTTCTGTGTTGCTGGCATCCTGAGACACAATTTTACCTGGGAAAGGCAGCTGGGCGATGAGACAATCTGGGAGTTCCTGTAAGCCATAGACAGGAAGGTTTTGGCCTCTGGGTCTTCACAGCCGGGTCTTACCACTGCTCCCTGGCCGGATGATGATGCTAATGCTCAGGCAATTAGAACATGGCCAACATAGGCCACATCCCATAGGTTCTCTTCCAGGGCCGGGTAATTTGCACCCCACATTGCCAGCTTCCTCCTGATTGGCTGCTCGTGGATCAAACAGCAACGCGTCTACGTAGGCACTTCCTCTATTGGCTAATTCCCAACCAGGCCGTGAATTTGAAGTTGCCCTCCCGGTTGTGTTGATGATTGTGCTCATTGTTTTTTCACCCTATATATATCCTGCAAATTCCTAAATAAAGTATGATCTTTCTGGGATATATAGAAATGGTGTGTTTCATTTAGAGGGAAGGCTTTTATTATTTATACTAGGCTTATAATCACTTTGTATCCTAAATTACTGCAGCTGTCCTGGAAGAAAGGATTGAAGAACCAGATTGGATCTGAGGGATTGGTCTCCTTGGCCTTTTCAAGCTCACTGAAGAGCAGATCATGGGAGTATACTGATCCTGTGTTTCTGGTTCTTCTGCTGATGAGCCTGGTATGACTGTTGGACACTGAGAGGTCCATCTATTCCAATCTCCTAAGGGAGGTTTCCTGTAGCTGCAGGCAGGAAATTCTGTAGAGGAATAGTCCCTACCTTGACCACGTTTCTGCTTTTGAGCTAACAACCATATTCATGACAATATTAGTGAGTGAGTGCGTCTGCTTAGGTGGAAGTGACTGACTCAGTTCTAGTGGTGAATTAAACTGGAAATATGTCAGTTGGTGAGTGCTTCTGCTCATTGGCTGGCAGTGGTAAGCTCCCAGATCAGTTAAATATCTGAATCAGTTTTTTTCAGCCTTGAGAGCATCATTTGAAAAAAAAAAGGCACATGTGTCCATTATGAAATACTCTCTTTTCGATACAACAATGTCCTTTTAATCTTTCCAAGTGGTCTGAGTGAAACTCGCCGACAACTGGTGGCCCATGCTGTTTGGGAAGTCTGGTCTAGGCAAAGAGGACTATTGAAGGTTTGCAGCAGAGGAGGATAAGACATTCAGGAGATTTCAGAGATGGAAGCAGCCATGCCAGAGGATACTACTACAGAGCAGTTGATGGCCCTCAGGGCACAGATCATACAAGAGGTACAGGAGAAGTAGAGAGGGGTAAGCAACAGCCCTGTCCCAGCTCATGTGGAGTGGAAATAATTATACCCAGTAGAGACAGAGAAATTTGTGGTGACTGGAAAGGATTGTCAAGGAGGCGTTCCTGGGACTCTGTCCAGGTCACAAACTAATGGAATGGCTGGAAGAATTGGTATGTGAGGAGGTCAACCTGGAAGAGCAATATGCTGCTTCGGGGGGACCTGTTCAGAAACCTCATGGGGGGCCCTGTTTTTCCTGGGGCTGGAAGAGACACTTTGGGACATTATATATGGAGATCCGGATTGTGGCTTGGGGACAGAGAAAAGAAAGCTGTGTTTGTTTTCCAAGCACTGTCAAATGCTGGGACTGGAGATATGCTCACAGGCAGCTAGCTTACTTTGGCCTTTGATCCAGCAGGACTAACAACTGGAGGTGGATTATGTAGATTTACAAGATGAAATAGAGTGCTAAGAGTTTATAGAAAAAACATTTTTTTTAAAGTATAAAAATACATAATTTTAATGGGAAAATATAGAAAAACGCCATGCTTAAAAAGAAAGAGCCCCATATACTTAATAGATTAGCACACAATTGGGTACTGTCCAGACCCAAACAATTGAGGTAATCAGCATTCCTAAAATATTAGTAGACTTAGTGGCTTTTTCCAGGGTAACTTAGCTTGCCATACTTAGGGCCTCATTCTATTACGGCCGCAGCCGCTGCGGGGCCGCAAGGATCGGCCGCAAGCTTTATGGCTATTCTATTCCCCTGCGGCCGGGGATAATTTGTGCACAATACAATATTAAGTCATAATTTATAGTCCCCTATATGCTTAAGACAAATTTACTGGCAATCAGCAAGGCAAGCAGCTCTTAAGTGTAGAGCCTCGCTACCAGCATCATACAAAAAAAAACTTGCATATCAGAGAAAACAATAGATCACAATACCATCCATACAGTTCTCAGATGTCCATAATCATTAGTAAGGTTTTTTTGTATGATGCTGGCAACGAGGCTCTACATTTTTGAGCTGCTTGCCTTGCTGATTGCCAGTAAATTTGTCTTAAGCATATAGGGGACTATAAATTATGACTTAATATTGTATTGTGCACAAATTATCCCATATTATTGTTATAGTTAAGTCCATTCAGCGTCAAAGCTTATTGTTTTATGCTATTCCCCCCCCCCCCCCCCCCCCCTTCTCCCTATTTTTTTTTTATCAAAATGAGCCTCTTAATCTAAGGCATACCAGTGAATTGTCTCACCAAAAATGAGGTTTGTAAATATAGGCTAGAGTTCTATATTGTAGCATTTGCCACTATTTATTAATGTGCACATTCGTTGCGCACTTTCCTCCCCCTTTCCCTTTTTTTCACTGTAAATATTCACTCAATTAGCAGACTTTTTCTGCAACTCTCAAATTTCATTTTTTTTTGTAAATACATTATTCACAGACTATTTTCACATAGTAATTGTACTTATGTATTTTTTTAGCATAATAACATGTTTCACTTACCGTATATACTCGACCCAAGTATAAGCCGAGGCACCTAATTTTACCACAAAAAAGGGTAAAAAGGTACTGACTCAAGTATAAGCCGAGGGTGGAAAAGAGGGTCCTTCCCCCTGATCATCCTCCTCCTTCCCCCCTTATCATCCTCCTCCTTCCCCCCTTATCATCCTCCTCCTTCCTTTTTAAGCATGGAGTTTTTCTATATTTTCCCATTCAAATTATGTATTTTTATTCTATAAAAACAATTTTTTTACTATAAACTCTTGGCAGCCTATTTAATACAAATCAGTATTAAGCACTAAAATCCAAAAATGAGTGACTTGCTAGATGAAGCATCCCTAGATATGTTGTGGCCACCCAGTTGGGAGGGCTCATGCCAGTCAGACATGGAACAAAACCAGCTAGCAGAGACTACAGGGACTCAATTTGTCCCAGGTTGGATCAGAAAAGAAAAATCTGGAATGTTGGGGAAATTCTGATTACAGGGAATTTGAAAAGAACAAGGACTCCTTTATGCAGTGGGTTGACTGGGAAGAGGAAGGACTGGTCCCTAACTTTAGGGGGCTGAGCATCACCCAGTTAGAGACATGGGGACAGGGCCTTACCACAGCAGTGCCAGGCCCAGGGTAAGAACCAAATTAGCACTGGGCCCTATCAATGGACTGTAAGCTTAGTGGGTAGGTTCCTTGGATATCCATTGTCCAGGAGCTAGCCACAGACCCTGGAGCAGAAATGGCAAGCAGCCCTGCTCTTCAGACTTTGCAGGAGGTAGTAACAGCCAGTACTCAAGGAATGCCTGCATCCACATGCCAGGCTGTATCAGATGGAGAGAGCCAGAAGATTTTGCCCAAGGATCCAGGGACTAAAGATCCAGAAGAAGGTGAGAGCTGTGCCCAGACGGTGGTTTTAGAAGAAGGCCGCTGGGAGACAGTGAGCACAATGCAGCCCCAAGTAGTAGAGATCCCAGACAAGGCCATCAGGAGGAGTACAGACTGGCAGATGCGGCAGGTACCGTCCTTAATGGAACTTTTGTTTTATGGGATGCCCCAGAATAATGTTTTCCCTAATCGGGGGGGAAAGAAGGGGCGCTTTGTCCCTGACTTTTGGGGGGTGGAATATGGATAATACCTGATGTGCATTTACTGGAACTGGCTAGGCCCCTGGGACCACTTGATTTGGGTAAGTCAAAAAGCCCATTCAATTCCCCAGTACTCAAACACTGGACAGGGGAAGTAGCAGACATGGGGAGGGGAAGAATGGTGACCACTTGTGGTCCTCTAGGCCCATGGGCTATTGTAAATACCACCAGTCAGCGGTTTGTACTGCTTGGCTTGGGAGGGTGAGGCCCAAGGAATACCACAGATTTGTTCCCCAATGGATGGGCATGTTTTCCTGGATTTCCACAGAGGACACCACAAGGTGGGGTTTGTCACCTGGCCTCCCTGCATTGACTTCCCTGCAGCGGCCCAAATACACTGTTTGTGTGCCACAATCACTGGAAAGGCACAAAATGTATAGGCAGGAGAGTAAATACCAGCGTTACACACCCAGAGGAAACTGAGATTATCAAGTATGCAGAGGAAGTACAAAGGAAGTACTTAGTGCTGGATTGCATCACTTGGTTGGGTGAGGTCTGAATTTACAACTGAATCAGATCACAGAAATATATAGAGAAGGAGGCTACATATCCCAGGCTTCTTTGCAACACAGCAACCCCAGAGTATGATACAAATGTATCTGCTTTCTCTGGATTGGCCAAAGCTAATTATGCTAATGTTAGCAGGGATTTTCATGGAAGTCAACTAACAAAAGCATCAGCTTGCAAATTGATACTGCTTAGCAAACATCAGGGTGAGTTTGTAAATGTTTATTTTGGTATTTTTTTCATGCAAAAAAAATATTTGCATACACTACTGATTCTCCTCTATCAGATGCATTCATAATCCAGGAAATGTAAATATGCCTTCAAGATGAAACCAGCTTCTTGTTGGGGTGACAGTAGCTGTTAGGTCTTGTCCTACTTGATTCATGAGAGTTAAAAGATCAGTGGTTGTCACATTTTTTTAATGCTTGCAAAACTCATGTTTGATTTAAATTCTGTGTTTTTTGCATTGTCCTTAACATTATGTATCACTGTCTTGCATGCTAGATTTGATACACCAGTTGATGCATGTACAGTCACTCTTGTGACATGTACCCCAATTGGTGCTTATTTAAGATGCCAGCAACGACAGTGCTCACTTGGGCTGCCCTTATGCCGCGTATAGGCTTTATATGTGTAACACTCGTGATGTTTTCTGTAGTGAGCTTTTTGGCTTGTTCCTGAATACTCTATCTTCTAGCTCTCTGGAGTGGCATTTGGATTATTCTACTCTGACCCCTACCTCTAACTACTCTCAGTTAAATTAAAATCTGAGCCCCGTTCACTAGACTCTCGGATCTCAGGCTCCTTAACCTTCTGGTTTGTACACTTACCTTCCTTCTGTGCTGCCTGCATGGACCATCAGGCTCTTCTCTGACTCTGCTTTTGATTCTGATCCTGTTCTTTACTCCTCCATTTAGCTCCTGTGTCCATCAGCAACATTAGTGACAGCCAACAAGAGCTACTTCCCCTATTTTACCTATTAGTGGAGGCATACCAGCAGCAGTTGTATTTTATTATTTTATTATTATTAGATTTTATTTGTAACGCGCCAACATATTCCGTAGCGCAATACAGGGGATAAAAAACAAGGAAAAATACAGCATTAACAAACTTAATGGAGGACCCAGTTTTGAGCTTAGAATCTTTGCAGAAAGTGCTTTTTCCCAAAGCATCTTAGAAGACTGAAAACTCGCCACTTACAATCTAAAGGGAATGGAAGGGACAGAAATCAGGGAAAGATTAAACAGATAAGGAATAAAGAGGTTCAGAAGAGAAGTGAAAGTTAGAAAGGTTTTTCATTTAGGGGGAGAGAGAAGGAACAGAGGTGAGGGCTCTAGCATTTAATATGCTGTCTGCCCCTAGTGGTGAATTAATATATGCAATTAGGAAAGTCAGGTGATTCCCATTTCACTATAAATTTAATCAGAAATGGGCAGGTGGGGTGGTAGGGTGAGGGGCAGGAAGGGAGAGCAGGACTCCCAGAATTCACTGTAACTAGTAAGGCCTACTGAGACCAGGATGCAGGTAAAATTTGGGGCTAAAAATAAAAAAACAATAAAAATACGGTATGAGGGACAGATAGAACAGGGAGGGAGAGAGAGGGAGAGAGGGAGAGAGAGAGAGAGCAGTTAGCAGAAAGGAAATGCCAAGACATGTGGGAAGGAGGAGATCTAGGCAAATTATGCAGGCCATAAAAGAGGGAAGGGGGAGGAAAGCCAGGCAAGATAAAGTAAACATTTGTAAGAGTTTGAACTAATGTTAGAAATAATTATATGTCATCAAATATAATAACAAGCATATAGTAGAAATATTAATAAAAGATATTGGCTCCTGGGAAGATGCAGCTTTCAAGGTCTTCTCCAAACCTGATGGTGTGTATGAAACTCCCAGAATTCAGCATAACCAGTAAGGCCTACTGAGACCAAGATGCAGGTAAAATTTGGGGCTGATGGTGTGTATGAAACTCCCAGAATTCAGCGTAACCAGTAAGGCCTACTGAGACTAGGATGCAGGTAAAATTTGGGGCTAAAAAGAAAAAACAATAAAAATAAGGTATGAGGGACAGATAGAATAGGGAGGGAGAGAGAGAGAAGGGGAGAGATAGAGAGAGAGAGAGAGAGAGAGAGAGAGAGAGAGAGAGCAGTTGGTGCTTTACCAGATGCAGGACTTAGAAAAAAAAAATACGATAGAGCAAAAATACGAGGTTGACGGCCGAACCGCGAACAACAAAAAAACAATAAAAACACACAAAAAATACAAAGAAATACAACAAAAACATCAGTATATTAATTTATTCAAGAAATAATTATTCGATCTTTGAAAGTAAATTTAAAATTAAATACTGCTTTTTCAAATCATTAAATCTGAATATTATTAATGAGCTGTGACTAATTAAACAGCTAATTTCCATTGTTAGGGCATTACAGTGGTCCTGTAATGATAGCTATTTCCAATTAATAATAGTATTGCAGGCCAAGTAATAACAGATTACAATCTCATTTACCACAAAGCAAGATATAAAAGAGATGGCAAGCTCGTAGTGCAGTCTACTTTATATAAAACCAGACTGCAATACATTTTATCTTAATATGATAAGGTAAATTTCTGTATGGCGCAGGGAGTAAATTACTGCCGGTGTGGAAGGTCATTGTATCAGGGCATATACATATATCAAGTTAGTATTACACAAATTTAGATTAGGAGAATTTGGTTCTAAAGCAATAAAGGCTCTATATTCCAACTTTTCTGCTCAGGTGGTATGTTTGAGCTTTAAAAGTGAAAAATTCACTATTACTAATGGCACACATCGGGGATGCCCTTTATCACCTTTAATTTTTATATTGTTGTTAGAACCATTATTACTGAAGATATACACTGAATTACAATAGGAGAAAATATATATACAATAATGGCTTTTGCTGATGATTTAATTTTGAAAATTGGTCAATTATATACTCATTATTAATAAAACATATTTGTTATGGATCGGATAATTATTTCATCTTATGTGATGATATTCTCAGCAGCTTATGTTTATACAGCACATCTCATAAAACATTTTATTGTTAGTGATATCTGAAAATCCCTCTAAAGATTATGTTGACACCTCCAGGGGGTGTCTACACAGGCATCTGACCCCCCTCCAATCAGCATGCAGCATCAGGGGAGCAATATTAACCCACTATTTACCTGCTGTTGCTTGCTCAGCCAATCGCCTTGCATCTTCCTGCCTCTATGTCAGTAGCAATACATAGCACATATCAGTGATACACTACATATCCCAGGCTGCTTTACTGCACAAACAGGAACCACAGAGTTTAAATCAAATGTTTCAGCTAACCTGATTGGCCAAAACAAATAATTTTAAATTTGATGCTAATTTAGCCTGGATTTGGAGGATGTTAACTCTAATTAGCAACTGTTATTATAGTACAAGACATTTTGCTGACTTCAATGTAAGTGTTTAAATGTCTATTTTGGGATTTTTTAAAGTAAAAAATGTTTGCATACACTACTATTTCTCCTCTATCAGGTGCATTCATAATTCAGCAAACTTAGGTATGCCTTTATGTAATTGGAAACATAAGCATATGCCAAAATGGAACAAAATTAAAAAAAATTGTAGAAAGAGCCAGAAATGGACACAGTAGGATAACTATTTGGATAGTAATAATTACATAAAATGAACGCCCAAATTCCCCCCAAATCAAATTATAGTAAAAAAGATGTAAAATAAATTGTTGCTTCAGGTTTTTTGTATTGCTTTGTGGATTATGTATGTATTTATGTCTTTATAAGTTTGTACATATTTTGTTTTCAAATACAAATAAAAAGATGCTTCCACATGTATATCGTCTCCTCTCTTCCTGCCCTCCTCACCCCACATTACCACTCACATCTTTCCCCTTCCCTGAGGCCCAGTCCATACTCCACACCATCTGATTCCTGCCCCCTCAGACACCCCCCCCCCCCATTATCACTGCAGCACCCTGTATCCCACATCCCCATACCCTGCAGCACCACCTCTCTGCTCTCCATGTACCCTGCTCCCCACATTCCCCATCTCTCTGTACCCTGTGGCCCTCTTTATCCCCCCATTCACCCTTACACCACTCTCCCTACCCCTGTAGCCTCTCTCCCTGCCACACCACAATGTCTCTCTGTTTCTCAGTGTTTCCCTGCTCCCATTACTCTCTATCACATTCACTCTCTGTAAACCTATCTCTCTTCTCCTATATTTGCCTTTCTTGCCCCATCTTATCTCTTCTCCTGCTCTCTGTTTGCCCTTCTCTCCCACTTCTGCCCTTCCTTTCTCCACTCTTCTATTTCCCATCTGCTGTCTCACTTCCCATATCCCTGCCCTACACCTCCCATCTTTTCCCATTCTTCCCCCCTTTTTCTATCCCTGTGCTTTCTGTTACTTCTCTTACCCTCAGAGGAGTCTGAAGGTCAGAACAAACCCTTGAGATCAAAACAGGTGAACAAGTGTGGGGCTATCTTAGGTAAGATAAAGACAAACACATGATGCATACATACTTCTTATAAAATGTGCAGTGGTTTTCAGCAGCATGCATGCCTTGTTGAGTATTTCAGTTGCAGAGACCATAATTGAATTGCACAAGGCAGGGCTACCGAATATGTGTAAGCTGCACCCCTTCCCTCCCAGTAGGATGACCTTCCCAATCAGTCTCAAGACAAACTAGCTGTCCATGATGGAAGCACCTATGACATAAGCAGAGTCTCTTTAATTTTGTTTTACACATTGTGAATGTGTGCTGTGGAGACAGGTGGACCCTGCATGGTATGTGGTAGGACTATCTTGTTTTCCCTGAAGAATAAGTTATTGAGCAGCAATATGGTAGATACCGGTAACTCCTGCATAACCAGTTGGAGACTGTAGCTCTAGGGCATATAACTTACAGCCTGTTTGTATTCTCAGTAGCTATTCACCCTGTTGAAATAAGAATATTTTCTTTACAGATCCTACATTTTCCTACAATTTCAAAAAAATACATATGTTTGAAAACTTTCAGCCATATTAAATTAGCTCAATGTGTAAAACCATAGAACGTAAGACTTACAGCTATTAAATTAGCCCAGTAAAGCAACCCGTCAACGACTTGCGGGGTAAAGGCGAGAAAAGGCTACGGGACGTGGAAATTTGAACTGCGCACCCGCAAATCCTTTGATCTGTCAAGCCCGTAACTGTTACGTTTCCAATCATGCTATAAAATTGCAATGAATTTACTGGCATTCAAGCCTGTAACCCACAAATGGCGCCAAGAAACCAATGGGTACTAGAGAGGACCCGCTAAAGGGGTAAAGTACAATCCGTAGCACTTTAATTGCAATTGTACACACACTGTACTTATATTAACAGGGAAAGTGATGATAGGTATTGAAATAAATAGCACAAAATTCTGAAGCTCTCAAATCGTCAATATAAAAAAAAAATGTATGTTGAAATTCCATGATATATCGATCCCGACAAGCAATGTGTTAATACATATAATGGAACTCGCATGGACAAGAATATCATTTTTACGGCTTTATCAATATTGCATTATATCTGGATTGTGGGTCCATTCGTAACTCGTAATTGAACCCCGTAAGACTTGGAAATCCAACCTCCATTTTTCAGTGACATAATGATGACGATCTCTGTTACCATTGGCTCCATCTAAATCTGTAACTACGGGTTTGACTAATTGATCATGTTCACGGCCGCGCATCCAACGTTCAAAAAAGGGTTTACGGGTTTGTGTCTCAAGCCCGTAACTCTCAGGCTGTTCTAATTTAATAGCTATGTAATGCAGCTGAATTTCAAGCTCGAAGCCCTTGCGGGCTTGTTGATGCCGCTACGGGCTTCTAATTGAATAGGGCTGTTTGTGTCTGACTATGAGCATACTTAATCAGGAAAAATGTCAAACTGATAGCTTTTAAATAGAAACAAAACTCAATTAGACACTTGTTTGTTATGTATGTAACAAAAAGAGGGGGGGTAGGGAGCTGCACCACTTCCGAGTGCAGGTCACTTAGATCTACATGACTGATATATGTCAAGAAAGAGATTACGACCCTCACCTGTCACTACCTCATGTGTATGAAAATATCTTCTCAACAGGTGCCAGATCTTCTTTTGGTATCTTCAAGTCTGAACTGGTTGTAAAGAGTAATCTTATGCGTCAATATGATGTAAATAAGGTTTTTTACACCTCTGGTGGGTGTTTTATAAAATGAAGGTAAGTATGTCAGTATATTAATTGGGGTTCCCTGGTGGTCCAGTGTTTAGGATTCTGTGCTTTCACCACTGCGGCCTAGGTTTGAGTCAGGGAACCAGGAGGTCACACAACCCTGAAGCCATGCACGGTTTGGCCTCTTCAGAACTTGGATGGGAAACCACCTTGGAATACCAGGAGCTGCATGCTGTGGCTCACTGGAGAAGGAACTGTAGTATCTCTGCTATTAAAGCCATGTGGATGAGCATGACCATGGACATAAAGAAGTGCCAGGTGTGCTGTGGTCCATGGGTGTAGGAGCCAAAGAAAATCTGGGGGGGATACCTCATATAGTATAAAAATACCACATGCTTCTCTACAGACACAATGAAAAATCTAGGGGGGATTTGTCCTCCTCAAGCCCCCCCCCCCCCCCCCAGTTCGTACACCCATGCTGCAGTCTATAAGGTCACAGAGAGTCGGAAGTGACTGAATGACGCAACAACAACAAAAGTCAGTATATTAGTATTCTTATGAGATTGTAGCTTTGTTGGTGTATATATTCCTTTTGGTCATAATCATTCAAGTATTTGGATCATAGAAGACTAATTATGCTCTTACTCAAACATTTTCAAACATATATTTTTCATTATGCAGTGGTCCTTTAAAGCAGGAAGTATGTAAATTGCATACTTATATAAATTAACAAAAAAAAGTATTAATATCACACCTTCCCCCAATAAATGAGGACTGAAAAACAGCACTGAGTTTAACTGCTGCCAAAACATTTGATTATGTGGATAACAACTACTGACTACTGCTCTATTATTTTCTTAAAAACTTTTTTTGCTAATTGGTAACTAAATAAACAAATTAAACCCTATTGTTTGACCGTGACAGTGTCCTTTTGAAGTGACACAGTAAAGGCCCAAGTTATTGCAGAAATATACACATTAAAATGCACACAATTGCAATCGGTTGTAATTAAAAATTCTAAGTGAATATTACCTAAAATTGGTATAGAAATTTGAATTATTTTATGTATGAATTAACTGAAATATAAACCCTCTGAGAGAATGGCATAATCAACAGCAATTAATTAAGATTAAAGATTAGCATTTGGGACTATTAAAGAAGAGAATTAAATATAACAATGAAAAAAAACAATTCAATAAAACTTAAATGATAAAAAACTTAAATTTTCTGCAACAGTTTTAAGGGCAGAATAACACTTGGAGACTGATAAATCTAATTGACTTTGCTAACACTAAACACATTCATTATATCTCTCTCTCGTTGGATGCTGAAAAGGCCTTCGACAGAGTCAGATGGGACTTTCTAGAGTTAACATTGTTAAAATTTGGCTTGGGGGATTTAGTTTCCAAAGCCATTAAAGCTCTGTATGTAAACCCATCTGCCTCTGTCGTGGGCATCGATTTTAAATCTTCCACGTTTGAGATAAAAAATAGAACCAGGCAAGGTTGTCTCTTGTCCCCTTTGATTTTTGCCCTACTGATAGAACCCTTGGCGATTTCTATAAGAGCCTCAAGTGTAATAAAGGGTATTGAAATTGGAGGAAAAGAATATAAAATATTACTTTTTGCAGACGATATTGCTCTCACCCTAACAGACCCGATTTCCTCAATTAAAAGTTTTCAGCAAATAATAGGAAATTATAGCTTTGTTTCCTATTACAAATTAAATCTCACTAAAACGGAAGTTATGGTAATTAACCTCCCACAACAACAGCTTGAATATTTGAAGAGTATATATAATTATAACTGGCAAAAAAATACTATTACGTATTACTTTTAGTAAAAATCTGAAACACATTATTCCGGAAAATTTTAAGAAATTGTATGTTAAAAGATCTATTATTTTCCTGGGGGAAAATTTATTAATCCTGGCTGGGTAAAATTGTGGCCGTGAAAATATCTATCCTGCCTAAATTTAACTATATATTACGCAATATTCCTATTCCCTTTCCGAAATACTGGATCAAACAATTTTAGGATATAATTGACAAATTTATTTATAAGAACCAACAAATAAGAATTAAGTCCTCTATCACTACTAGAAGATTTAATAGGAGAGGAGTAGCCCATTCCAAATTGAAGACTTACCACAATGCCATAATGTTACAACATGTTATAAATTGGAATAACAACTTAAAACTGCACTGTTGGCACCGAATAGAAGACTATCATTTAACCTCAACGATTTATTATGGTATGAAGATTTCCCAAAAAATCAAGTCAAAGAAGGTACGTTAACATTAAAAAAATTGTGGGATTTTTGGTTGAAACTTAATAATAGGTGGACTTTAGCCCCTTTTCCAAGCCCAGCTATCCCATTATAATTTGTGGCCAATGAATTAAAAGACATTTTTTGGGTGAAATGGTCTAATTGGGGAATTACCTCCCTAGGAAATTTATATAAAAACAATGAACTTGTTACTTTTGAGGAATTGAGAAATAAATGTGGATTACCAGCTGCCAGCTGGTCAGAGTACAACAGAATGAAATAAACTTTCACAGCCGTATTAAATTGTGATTCAGCCAATTGAATAGGGCTCTATTTAAGCACAAAGCATTTTTCTTTTCACAGAAGTTTTTAGTTACTGAAGACCTTGCTTTCGGATAGAAGTTCACTAACTAAAAACTTCTGTAAAAAAAATATTGTCTGTGCTTAAATAGAGCCCTATTCAATTGACCTCATCGCAATTTAATAAGGCTGGCAGTTTCCAAATATAACCTTATATGAAACAAACCTCTCACTAATTTTGAACAACTTTATGTTGCACAAAGTAAACAACATCTAGTATCTAAATGTTTTAATATTCTCAAAATTATTATGGATACAGGAAAAACTTGTTATATAACACCAAGTAGAATAGCCACATTCTCATACAACCCCAGCAATGGAAATTGCTGAAGAGGGTGTGGCAAGGAAGGGACTTTTATTTACATGTTTGGTGGCAGTTTAACAGTGTCCAAGAATTTTGGGGGGTGTTTTTTAGGGAAATCTCTGTTATAACTAAATCAAAGATCAATCCTCCTTCAGAGATTGTCCTCCTCCATATCCTCCCAAAGTCCTTTGAATGAAAAGTGAAGGTATTGATTTTCCAGGTGGTTACTACAGCTACATGGCTATTAGCCTGTAAAAGGAAGCAGCCCCTATGCCCTATGTGGAATGACATTGTTTTGGTCATGAATTGAAATTTCTCTTTGGAGTAAGATTTTCTTGATATAAAAATTAGAGAAGGTACTTTGGATAAGTGGGATCTGTGATAAAAATATGTGAACATTAAATAAAAAATAACTTGCTTGATCTTTTGGTTCTGTCATCTTGGGCCCTGTTTTGTTTGAGTTGTTATGGATAATTTCGGCCTACTGCACCTTGCTCCATGTCTTATTTTGTATATGTCTCAATTTGTAAATGTTTTAATTTGTATATATTGCTGTTTAGCTATTTAGCTACTTTTGGGTTTTGCCATCATGATTAAGTACTATGTAAATTTACATATGTCATAAGGTATAAGTACATTATACTAAAAGTATGCTAACCCATATGAATAATATGAGATTTTGCAACTGTTATCAGGTGTAAACGACAATACAAAAATAGATTGTGACAGATATGTACTCACTGCCAAAAATTGCACGTATTTGAACTTGTTTTTGTATGTTGAAAGAATAAAAAATAAAAAATAAACTATTGCAATTGGTTGTAATTAAAAATTCTAAGTGAAAATGACATAGAATTGGTATTGAAGTTAGAATAATTTTATGTATAAATTTACTGAAATATAAAGAGAATGGCATGATCAACAGCAATTAATTAAGATTAAAAATTAGCAGTTGGGACTATTACAGAAGAGAAGCATGTCCAGATAAGGAAAACGGGACAGAGACGCTCAAAAATGGAACAATTAAATGTAACAATGGAAAAAAAACAATTAAATAAAATTTAAATTATAAAAAACTTAAATTTTCTATACCGGTTTTAAGCAACCTCCATGTGGAGTTGTCGATTACAAGCATTTGCAGCTATGCATTTTTATGTGTTTCTTTTCATTCAACAAGCTGGACCTTTTCTGTGTCACTTCAAGTGGAAAGATATATTGCTAGTATCGCTTTTATCTTCTTATCCACCAAGTCTTGCAAGGACATTGCGTCCTTTATCGGATTACACGTTGAGGAGGTGGTTTTTAAGCTGACGGCTTCTGAACACATATCTAATCATTAAACAAACATGCTTCCACACAGAAGGCAGCCACCAACCTATGTGTCCACTCACCTTGGTGCCGCGACCAGTACATGAATATGTATAAGTAGTCACATAAATCAATAACTAAGAAGACGTCCAAAAAACTAAGAGCATAATTAGGCAGGAAACAACATGAAGCTAGATTTTAATTAGAAAAAAATCTTGGAGGCATCCATAATACTTTGGTGAAGCTTGCATGGATGAAATGGGTGTTTATATTTCTGCAGCAGCAGGGATTGCTTTATGCTTGGAAGCTGCACAGCGGTCTAATAAATGTCTTCTACCCCACCCATTCCACAAAGACCACCCTCTTTTCTCATCACCACATCCTCCTTTCTAGCACTTTCTTCCTTAGCACTCCACTTATCTGGTTAAAATCGTCACTCTTGCATCAGTAATGTAATATAATGACTCAATCTCCCTTTGCTTTCAATCACTGTCTCACCAGATGTGATATCCTGTCACCTACATTCCTCTTTATACATCTCCTCTCAAATCCTTAATTTACTCCAACTTTTCACACCAATTATTTGCCACTTTTTCTTCATTCCTGTACCTGATTTCCAAATATTTCTGTCTCACAGCCAACCAGTCTAGGGCCCCTATTTAATTGTCCAAATCACAATTTCCTGAGCACGTAATTGGCTACATTTTGCAAATTGGACTTGTAAACACTAATTCATTATAGATTAAACTCAATGTTTTACTGATGTCATGATGACGGTCTCATTTACTATTGGTTATGTCTAAAATATAACTTACGGGCTTGCTTAATTGATCATGTCCATGCCCTAAAATGCTAATTACAGGTTCATGGTTTGCGTGCTGGGGCTGTGATCATATAATTACGGGCTTGAGTCAATTAAATACATCTACAGTGCCTTGCAAAAGTATTCACCCTCTTGACTTTTTACCTATTTTCTTACATTACAGCCTTTAGTTCAATGTTTTGTTAATCTGAATTCTATCGGATGGATCAGAACACAATAGTCTGAGTTGGTGAAGTGAAATGAGAATAATATATACATAAAACTATTTTTTAGAAATAGTAAACAGAAAATTGGCATGTGCGTATGTATTCACCCCTGCTCAAACACACTGCTAAAGCAACACTTGAGTGGTTTAATAGAAAATCTGTGGTCAGACTTAAAGATTGCTGTTCACAAGCGCAAACCATCCAACTTGAAGGAGCTGGAGCAGTTTTGCAAGGATGAATGGGCACAAATCCCAGTGGTAAGATGGGGCAAGATCATAGAGACTTATCCAAAGCGACTTGGGGCCGTGATTGCTGCAAAAGGTGGTTCTACAAAGTACTGACTTTAGGGGGGTGAATAGTTATGCACATTGACTTTTTCTGTTATTTTGTCCTATTTGTTGTTTGCTTCACAATAAAAACTAAAAAAACATCTTCAAAGTTGTGGGCATGTTCTGTAAATTAAATGATGCAAATCCTCAAACAATCCATGTTAATTCCAGGTTGTAAAGCAACAAAAGATGAAAAATGCCAAGGGGGGGGGGGGGGGGGAATACTTTTGCAAGGCACTGTATATTTGTAAAAAAAATTGGAGCATGCAGCCAAAAGTTCAGTTTGAAGGTAATTACGAGGCTTGCAATTCAATAGGGGCTTAGGATGGGATCATGAACCATTCTAAATTCTGCAGCACCCACCATTTTGTTTCTCGCTCTTTCCCTTTTACCATTCCCTTGGTATCAACCATGACCATTACTGACCATATGTCTTTGGTCACCTGATCCTTCTGCTTCCACATCTAAGACACTTACAAAAAAATCTGCTTTTCCAAAGTGAATAGGTTTAAAGATTATGATTAAGTACAATAAAGTTGATGTCATGTCCTGACCCGTGAAAGGCCCAGTGAGTATGTCCGCGTGACATTTTGGGTATAACTTGCTCCCTGAATAATCTTGTTATGCAGAATCCTTTCTAAACCCTTAATCAATGAATAATTAGACACAACAACTTGCTTGGGGTGCATACTGGCCACAGCGTTTATTGGTAAACCCAAGTTCACGTAATAACAAATCCATTAATTAAATATACGTAAACAAGCGAGGGGAGGAGCCTGGGAACCAAGACAGTACACTCTGCGCCCTGACCCTCGTCCAGGGCCTACCATGATGGAGCATCCGTGCCCCCGTAGGGTAGGATCACCCCCACTTTACCACTGTCCCGGCGACTCCCCTCACCACCGCCTTGCTGTGACAACAACAAAATACAGGCACATCATAACTCGGCCTGAAATGAATACATATACAACTGCTAATAACGTAAACAGATTAGAGTAATATACTCGACTTATTGTATTGGTACTTTTCCATTTATTTATATATATATATATATTATTTTTTTTTAACACATATTTTCCCATTTTTCATACATAAATATATATAAATATATATATATATATATATATTTTTTTTTTTTTTTGAACACATATTTACAATTTTCAATAATTTAACACCTATGTTCCAAAATATATAAGGGATGGGTGGGTGGGATCTGCCTTTTTGGCTAGCTGGGGGCACACTGACAAAACAGGCGCCAAACCTCTAGGTGGCCCTGCCCCCCAGCTAGCCACTCCTATCCTACCCTGCTCCCGCTCCTACCCGGGTCACGGCCCTGCCCCCCAGCTAGACACTCCTACTCTACCCTACTCCCGTTCCTGCACGGGTCACGTTGCCCTCCTACCGACCCCAGGAGGCCTGGGGCGGTCTACAGCCAGTCATGACCCGTGAAAGGCCCAGTGAGTATGTCCGCGTGACATTTTGGGTATAACTTGCTCCCTGAATAATCTTGTTATGCAGAATCCTTTCTAAACCCTTAATCAATGAATAATTAGACACAACAACTTGCTTGGGGTGCATACTGGCCACAGCGTTTATTGGTAAACCCAAGTTCACGTAATAACAAATCCATTAATTAAATATACGTAAACAAGCGAGGGGAGGAGCCTGGGAACCAAGACAGTACACTCTGCGCCCTGACCCTCGTCCAGGGCCTACCATGATGGAGCATCCGTGCCCCCGTAGGGTAGGATCACCCCCACTTTACCACTGTCCCGGCGACTCCCCTCACCACCGCCACGGAGAAGGCCGCAGACTACCTTTGCGGAATACGACTCCCCCC
This sequence comes from Discoglossus pictus, assembly GCA_027410445.1. Classification (NCBI taxonomy): domain Eukaryota; kingdom Metazoa; phylum Chordata; class Amphibia; order Anura; family Alytidae; genus Discoglossus; species Discoglossus pictus. Next base: position 94,329,149 of record CM050167.1, read on the forward strand.
GCAAAACGCCTAGGCCAGCCTACTATCTACCCAGCCCCTAGCCTTAAAACTCCACCTAATCCTGACTACTACCGGCTAAATCTTGACAATTAGAACGAAAAACCTTTAGCTTATCCTTATTACAGCAAAACTGCTTCTAGGCTAGTCCACTACTTTCCGTACGGGTCTTCCCCGGCTTTTGCCCCCAGACCCTCTAAGCTAGCCCCGTTGGCAGCTGTTACCAAGCCTGCTCCTTTCCTACCCTTGATAAAACCCGCGGTTGTCCGGGTGTATTACTAGGGATTATAACATCACATGGAGCACTTCCCGGATAGGCGGCACTAGAGCCACTCGCCACCTGTTCATCCCACTGATGAAATTACCAACCTTCTGACCAATGAAAACATACTTCCATTTTTTCTGGGCCACGCGCCCTAGCTGGGGCCCTAGATCGGCACCTGAGGCAAACGCCTGTTTGGTCCGATGTTCGAATGCCCATCCATTACTTTGACTTTCCCTTCTCCAAGCTCCAGGGCACACCGGCCTGGAGGCTGTTACCGTTTCTACTCATACACAAAGCTCATGGGTAGCCTGTTCCCCCACGAGATATACCCAGCTCTGAATCACGTGTCGCTCAGTTGCAGAAACCTCTTCATCGAGAACCACCTTTTCCTCGTGAGGAACAAACACCAACCAACTCACGCGCGAGGTCCAAGAACCGTATTGTCACAAAAAGGAGAGCTATCAGTGCACCTCGGACATTGTAGCTACCTCCATTTTTTCTGGTTCCCCTCGGACCAACGCGGCCACCTGATCACCTTAGGATCCCACGACCAACACACCTGAGGTTACGAGCGCTTTGTCTGTTTTAGGCCAAACTCTTCCTCACCGGCTTACCTGCCGAAGAAGAGATACCTGTACAGCACCCAAAGCCTTGTGCTTTCCACAGACCTCTTTTTTCCACAGTGGTATCTCTGGCCCTTGGGAAAGGCTACCACTTGCCTTACATCCCTTTGCCATACCTCCTGTGATACCTTCCTCCACTTGTACCACCGGTACCTCTGACGTCAGGCCCTTTTTTGCCCGGTCCGTTGAAACAGGCTCCGAGCCCTACCCGACAACCCACCTTCTAGGGAGCCTCCTCCCAGCCTTAACCGAGAGACCTCGATCTTGTCAGCTCTACTTGCGGCCCCTGAGCCATCATTTTAACTTGTGCGACTTGGCACCCTGGGCAGGCCTACGAACCTCCATTACGCGAGACGCCGCCCCGTGGAGGGAAATGGAGTCCCCTTTCCTGCCCCGCGTTGTGGGATACCCAACCGAAAAACGGGATACCGACTGCCGGACCATCGCCGGCTGAGCCCGAGTCGAGACTTTACCAGGTGCGTACCACCACCCTGAACCGAAAACATTTTCTACTGTGCTAGGCGTACTATACCTTACTGGCACCAGAAATTAGGGTGTGGAGAACAATCTACTCAAACGGGCAAGCCCATTCTGCCGCCTATACTTGATTGACCCTCCTCGAGCACGACGGAGACCAAAACTTGCCCCCTCGGACCTGACAACGACCCCGCCGTTGTATCTGGAAGGGCATTGTCCCCCCCCAAACACGACGCAGGCTGCTGAACGGCCCAACTAGCTCTAACCAGGTCATCTGCACTTACCCACATGTACTTGGAATACTAAGCCACTTGAGCTACTGGCTTTCCGTTCCCTTGTAACTGGGACCTAAATTACACCTGTTTGCTTATGTCTGCTGCGTTGCACGTCTTACTGCAAACAAAGTTGAATGATCCCCCTTTGTGGGGAACCTATCCTCATATGGCTGCTTAAAGCTGTACATGCCAATGGCATGGTACAAGCCTAAATTCGGGCTGAACCAAACCACGGCCTAAATCACACTAGTTCTACCAGGCCAAATTTTGGGGCCTGCCGTCGAACCGGGTTATACAGAGCCGGTAATGCTTAATTTAATAAAGTTGCATATTTGACCTAGAAGTCTTTAATTAACCACGAGCAACCACAATGCAAATTTAAAGCCCGCCTTCGTAACGGGACGCCATGTGGAACCGGCTACTCTAATGTAACTAAGGGAAGAAATCCAAGGGATATGGGTCTGCCTCTGTGATTAACCTAAGTGCCCCACAAATGGTACCTGCCCCGCAAACCCGCTAGACAACGGGATACCGGGACCACCTGACGCTGGCGAAAACCTAGGGTAAGTAGTTATAAACAGGGGCAGATTCCCAGACGGGGCTGAAAAGGACATCTATATCCCTGCCCAGATCTCCTAGGCGGACCACCGCTCAAATTTTACAGGACCTGTGGCTGCTACCCCGGGAATACCCCGGAGATGAACTATGGGAAGAGTGACCGCCCAAGCACTGACCACTAATGATAGACTTTTTCGCTACATTGCTAAGATATACCTACCCTATATATGTATCTATGATAAAACAAAAACAAATACAGTATATTCTGGCATATAGCCTACATATGAAACGGGGATTGAAACCACAACTACAGATCCGGGATAAGCTCCGGTACTGTTGATATAACGAGTGGTATAACCGGCTATGTAGCTTGACCAGAAGATTTTCTTAACATGGCTTCCTTTAAGCTTAGGCATGCTGTATTATACAGCTTTAATTTTTTGGGTTTACTCAAGCTGAGAATCCTATCCCTGTACGCTGTTTCAAGCTTACTGGCTATCATAAGCGTGGAGCGGGATCTCCCCTGCTACCCTACCAGGGCCTATCTGAATATTATGTAAGCTGCTCTGGCAGGAATGGGTTCATGATGAACTTGTGAGCCATAGTAATGGGGAGGGGGAGGGGCGCGCGCCTAAGCTTAAGGCTCAACCCCAACCTGTCCCATTAATCCTGGGGGAAGTGAGACAATAAACCCCCCACTGGCTAACCAATGCTACCGACACAATTCCCCTTAAACTGTCTAACCAGCAAGGGCATAATAACGGGCAGCTCTACTATGACCTTTATTTACTGAGTGTATTATGATACTGGGAAACATACCTTCATGTTTCCGTGGAAATCTGATGATTAATAGCAGCTGCAAGGAATTGTTATTGCAAGATGCAAGTAAAATACAAGAAATCAGTACTAGTCAACCACTATTATTCTATTTCTCTCCAGATATTACTTACACTCATGCTACAATGTATTTGTTCGCGGCTTAATATTCCTAAATAGAAACAACTAATGAAGTGATATATGCACAATAATTATCAGATGTCTTTATGCCGCTTTCAACTATAAAATCCAAAAGGGTTATTATAGCACCCCCTGAGATCCATCTTCCTATAGAGATCAATGCACAATGCTGTAAACTCATACGTCTTTTAACATGAAAAACTGACACCATTAATTCACAGCTTACTTCCCTCTCAGAGGAAGGAACAAATTGAAACTGACAATTTGGAACTGGTGCTGACCTTCAAGTGCACCGAATTATCTGCCAGCCATTGCAGCATTAGCAATGTGTATTCACAATCAAGCAATGATTTTGATTAAGGAAGTCAGCTTTAATACTGAGATCCCCCAATGGGCACTGTGCTTACATTCACTTATGTACATTTTGTAAACGTATTTTGCAGCCTACAAGCCTATAAGCTCATGAGGCTCTAAATGTAGTTGTAATTTCTGTAATACAGATTAAACTGCAAAAAACCCCTAAGGCTTTGCCGAAACCCGCAGGCACCCGTCCGCCCGGACCGCCCGTGCAAACGGCGCACGCCTCCGGCAAGCCCTCCGCCCAAGGCCGTCCTGAGACGGCACCGCACAGTAGGGAGGGGAGGAACAGACAGACCTGCCGTCGCCCCCAACCCCGCAGCACCCGCGCACTCACAGTGGGAACGCAAGGGCAGCACACCGAGCCTGCAAGCCCACGTGGACGGGGCTGCAAAGAGAATGCATAAGTACATACCATGCCCCGCGGGCCGTCGCTGTAACCACCAGCGCCGACGGCGCGCACCTCCATTAACCCTCGTCCGGTCCTCCAAGGCAGTCCCGATGCTGCACCAGGGAGGCCATCACCCCCAGACACCGCCGTGATCGCGCTCTCGCTCTCCCCGTTGGAGAGAAAGTGCAGCACATCTGCCTTTTTGGCTAGCTGGGGGCACACTGACAAAACAGGCGCCAAACCTCTAGGTGGCCCTGCCCCCCAGCTAGCCACTCCTATCCTACCCTGCTCCCGCTCCTACCCGGGTCACGGCCCTGCCCCCCAGCTAGACACTCCTACTCTACCCTACTCCCGTTCCTGCACGGGTCACGTTGCCCTCCTACCGACCCCAGGAGGCCTGGGGCGGTCTACAGCCAGTCAAGATATAGAGCATTATGAAGACACGGTCTCAGCCCAAAGTCAGGAGATCATCATTAGACACTCAGCACTGTCAGAGCCAGTACTGGTGATTTGCAGTTAGGAGGGCACCATACATTAGATCCCAAACCAGGAGGATGTCTTAAAATGTTTACTAGGTCTGTTATCTGTTGTGGCCACTACAGAGAAGGCAGCTAAAGACTCCTGTAAGGGAAGAGTCTTAGATAGATCCTCTCCCATTCCTAATAATGTATCAAAGGGTATTTTTTTTTTTTTTTTCAAATAAAGGTCTCACAGCAGAAAAACATGTATTCAGATGTTTAACTGTTCTTCGGGGCCAACAAGATCTAGAGACTAAAAAATATACTATTGTATTTCATATTAATTTTAATGTAGTTCAAACCGATTTTGTGTAATATTTTTTCATGCAAAAAAATAACGTTGTAATGTTCAAAGCATACGGTTTTAAATGCATTAGTTGTGTTGCATGTCTCGAAGTTAAAAACTAAATTTTAAAAACTACCCTTTTTTTCTCTTCAGAGACAGATTTTATTAATATTTAGTAAAGAAATACTAAATGTAAACATATTACATAACTGCAGTAGTACTGTGCTACTCTAATCTAAGTTGTTCCCAAAACATGTCTCTGCAGTTTAGAGATAACACAGTGTGAATACAAGTGAGGCAACTATGGCTGCTGGCATGGCTACACTCCCTAAGAGCTGGTTAGGGAACCAGAGATCTGCTAGTCCCTGAACCATTGAAATTTAAGTTTTAAAAGCAACATTGAATTTAATTTCTTCAAAATATTGAGTTTTTTACTAAAATTAATAAATAGTATATTTGTGTTCACATTTGAACGGCTAAAACAAGTTAAAAAAACTTTCATGTTCAGAATTCTGAGAAATACAGTTGTTGCACTGCATTCTGGGAACCTGGGCAGGGACATGCAAATGAGACCACATAATGCACCCTCACTCTGTCAATCCAATGTTAAACATGGCTCCTTTTAAGCATATGCTTACTGTATTTCATAGTTTTAGGCATAGCAACGGATGGATTTTTCACAAACCAGGTCACTTAACCACATACAGCACTGTTTCGCGGTTACTGACGATCATCAGTGTGGTGTGGGTGCCTGGTTTGTGTGGCGATTGTTGTAGAGAGTAGTTCAATACAGCAATTATTTCACAAATGGTATGCTAAAAGTGATATAAGCCCTCCACCGTACAAATAAGGAATAATACATTAGTGATTCTATTTGAATGTCTAAAAAGTAAGCTAATATAAACTTATTTCCTGCTCAAATTTCTCAGAAATACAGTATATGCACTGCACTCTGGGAAAACTGGACGGAACATGCAAATGAGACCACATAATGCATCCTCACTCTGTCAATCCAAACCATTTTAAACATGGCTCTCTGCCTAACTTATTTATATATACAGTGGATATAAAAAGTCTACACACCTCTGTTAAAATGTCAGGTTTTCTGTGCTGTAAACAAATTAGATAACAAAGATAAATCATTTCAGAACTTTTTCCACCTTTAATGTGACCTATAAACTGTACAACTCAATTGAAAAAAAATGAAATCTTTTAGGTAGAGGGAAGAAAAAATATAAAAATAAAATAATATGGTTGCATAAGTGTGCACACCCTTAAACTAACACTTTGTTGAAGCACCTTTTGATTTTATTACAGCACTCAATCTTTTTGGGTATGAGTCTATCAGCATGGCACATTTTGACTTGGCAAGATTTGCACACTCTTCTTTGCAAAAACACTCCAAATCTGTCAGATTGCGAGGGCATCTCCTGTGCACAGCCCTCTTCAGATCACCCCACAGATTTTCAATCGGATTCAGGTCTGGGCTCTGGCTGGGCCATTCCAAAACTTTAATCTTCTTCTGGTTAAGCCATTCGTTTCTTGATTTGGATGTATGCTTTGGGTCGTTGTCATGCTGAAAGATGAAGTTCCTCTTCATGTTCAGCTTTCTAGCAGAAGCCTGAAGGTTTTTTGCCAATATTGACTGGTATTTGGAACTGTTTATAATTCCCTCTATCTTAACTAAGGCCCCAGTTCCAGCTGAAGAAAAACAGCCCCAAAGCATGATGCTGCCACCACCATGCTTCACTGTGGGTATGGCGTTCTTTTGGTGATGTGCAGTGTTGTTTTTGCACCAAACGTATCTGCTGGAATTATGGCCAAAAAGTTCAACCTTGGTTTCATCAGACCATAACACCTTTTCCCACATGCTTTTCGGAGACTTCAGATGTGTTTTTGCAAAATGTAGCCTGGCTTGGATGTTTTTCTTCATAAGAAAAGGCTTTCGTCTTGCCACTCTACCCCATAGCCCAGACATATGAAGAATATGGGAGATTGTCACATGTACCACACAGCCAGTACTTGCCAGATATTCCTGCAGCTCCTTTAATGTTGCTGTAGGCCTCTTGGTAGCCTCCCAGAGCCCCATTACAAGCTACGAAGGATGCAAGTATGCCAGTGAGAGGGAAGGCAGTGTTTTTGTCTGCTGGAAGCAGAAATTGTAACAGGCTGAGAGGAGCCTGAAAGTATACCGTCTGGAGTAAAAAGGCTGTTTCGTTTGGACTTCTGCAGTTTGCACAGCTCAGAGAGCAAACTGAGAAGTCTGCAATAGGGATTGCTGAAGCTGCAGAGAAAAAAGATTTGCGCCACAAGCATTTACAGGGGAGACTGTTTGCTGCTATCCCAGAGTTGGGAGAAAAGCCTGTGGAATGAGGTACCCTTATTGAGACTGTTAATATAACCCAGGGAGAAGTCTATGAATTTAACAGATTTTAGCCTTCACCAAAAGAGGGTATTAAGGGTCCCTGGAGGTTGGGGTATCTGGAGAGTAGGGCAGGCCAGAAACCCACCTTATTGTGAGAAATTGAAAGAAGACTGTTCAAAGAGTGGTCTGTATATTTTTACCTGAAGGTTGAGAAGCGGATCCAGGGCTATTAAGGGTGTTCCTGATGTTAAGCCAGTACGTTTATGCAGAATTTTATTTTATGCTGGAGTAAGCTATTTCTTTTGTATTTTGGACTTTTTAATAAAAAGTACAAAAAGGAATCTTGGAATCTCTGCTGTTTATATGTATCTCAAAGGAGAAACCAGTAGCCAAAGGCCACATTACCACAATATATATATCTACACACACATACATAAATAACAGAAAAAGTTTTAATACAGTAACAAATTAAAGAAACAAGAGTTTATGTTTTTTTTTTTTATTATTATTTTTCCTAAAAAATAAAATAAAAACGCAAAGCAGTCTGTAATTAAGATAATTCAGCAGGGCTTGTGACAAAACATGAGACATTTCCCAAGCTCAGAAAGTGCAATGAAAGAATAGGCATACTATGAAATGGGGTGTTGTTTCCAACTTCATATTAAAGGGACACCACCACTGTTGAACACACAATCATGTAGTTTTCATTCTGAATATTGAAATGTTCTTTCTCCCCATCTCTACGAGCACAGTAGGACAACTTGCTGCAGTTTCTAATTACATTCCACCCAGCCTTCAGATTTAAAGGAACTGGACTGGATACATTTACAATAATAAAGACATTTTCATAATTGGTTGATTTATTAACTACTATAATAATTATTAACAAGATTCTTTGTTTTCTTATTACACAATGAAAATCTCAACATCTACTTTTGGTACTGAATCCTTTTAAAGGGCCACAAAAGAGATCCCAGTTTGGTAGAATATTAAAGTAAATGGAAGTTATTAAATATGACATTTTTAATAATAAGAAACTTTGGATACACTACATTTTGGCTGTTACTTGGCTTGAGGGTTCTTCTAACCAGCCTAGTTTTGTTCTTAATACGTAATTACCCACATTATTGATGAATGTCTCCCTGGCCTTCTTATCGTGACCTAATTAACTCATTGTTGGATTAATGGCTTGTTTTTACATACATTACTGTCTTAACAGATTGACACCTGAGAAGCCATAAGCAAACGAAAGCCATTAATCCAGCAATGAGCAAATTTGATCCTGATATGAAGACCAGTTTGAGGGGTGGAATGATGGGGCCAAAATTTACTGTTGTAAATTCAAAATTAGTATTGCTACAAAATTTATAATAAGTTCCAATTTCAAAATATCCATATTTGTATTTATTATTTTGCTATCTTAACATAATTGTGGCCTTTTCTGTGGTTCTTTAAGTATTCCAAGAGAGTCTTTAATTTTTTGGGACAAAGAGATGGGCCCTGCTACTGCATTCTGGTAGCAGTGTACCTTTACGTCAGTCCCCATACCCTCACTTCAGTAAACCTTTCGTATATTTTAACATCATGAAAGAAGAGAGGAATGCCAGAGAAGATCTGATGTAGTACAGTTGAATAAATGATAAAATCATTACAAAAATGTTTTGCTTGGACTCAATTGAACAACATATTTTGAAAAACTAGAACTAATTATGGGCAAAATATTTTAAAATATCAAAAGTATAAATTATGTGTAACTAAACACAGTACTCATCACCTCCATCTATAAAGTTTCGGCTTCCAAGGCTCCTGCTGGAAGGCCAATAAGCAATGTCATAAACGTAGAGAAATATTCACTGCCGCAATGACTGAGGTTCCCATTTACTTGACAAGAAATACAAGAGACGTCTTAAAATAAAAAAACGAAGATGGTTTGGATTGTGTATAAAAGGCATAAAATAAGTAATACTTATTTTTTTTACTTTTTAAAAATGTTGTCCCATTATCAAGGCTAGTTTTTCAAAATAATGTACTGAAAATATGCTAAATAAAAAAATAAAATAAAATAATTGTCGGACCGATTACCCTAACAGGTAACATTGTAGGACCTTATACAAATAAAATATGATTATTAAAACATCTGATTTGAATTATATATTTTAAATATTTGTATAAAATCTGAACTTTTTATGTTAAAACAAATCTATTGGAAGTAAGTGTTCGAAAACAGCATCATCTGTGTGACTTTTTTTCCTTTTTTTAATCTGGTTGTCTGAAAATTAATAGAGTACATTTGAAATATTATTTTATAAAAATAAAATGTGTCCTTGTTAATCCTGCCAATTCCTAAATTTGGATATTGAGGAGCTCCTGACTTAGATGTAAACTGTATTTGATTTTTTTTTTTTTTTTTACAAAGAAGGTATCTTAACCATTTGAACATTTACATTTCAATCGAACAAATACTTTTTTTTTTTTTACATTTAAAACTCTTATAAATGCACATTTGTGGCTTGGGTGTATGTTTACATTTGCTTACAAACTTGAAGGAAATTAAATCCACATATACTTTTGTTATTCATAGCTTATTTGTAAATGGTCGTTCAATATTCCTGTTAGTGTTCATCTAAATGGTCAAAGCAACCGTCCCCTTTATTTCAGAAATAGAAAGTACAATTACCAATAAATATAACCACAAATGGATGTTTTTTTTTTTAAAGTTAGTTAACTGAACTTGAAAGTTAGTTATCTTATGCATAAATTACTTGAAAAGAGGCTCCCGTTCTGGTACTCAATATGTATCCTGCAAAATGTACAATAATTTCTTATTTATATTGTTAAAATGTGAATGATCTGGGGGCAAAAACTGTATATTTCAGGATTGCAAACAATTAAAATATTACGTTTATCTATACATTGAAGTATAAAAAAAATAATGAAAAATGTATGTCTGAATGAACATGCTGTATATCTGCATACAGATTGGAGTACCTTCACAAAACAATTCTTTAGCAAAATAAAACCACACAATAAACATTAATGATGGAAGTCTTTACGGATTCAGAAATCAATTTCCTGGGCTAAAATTACTACCCTGCCCACAGTTACTCAAATTAAAAATGGTAGCCATTCCATCTATACATATTTGTATTTTATAAATATATATATTATATATATGGTATGTGAGGTCATGGGATAGGAACACATTGCTGTCTTTAGTTTCCAAACGCTATGAGAGGAAAAATGCACATAGCTTGAAGTTAAAAAAAAAAAAAAAAAAACACAAACACCACAGAAATATAAATACCCCTCTTGCAATAACAGAGGGTGCAACACCTTGGTGCTGGACAGCCATTTTTCATCTTGACACAATAGGAGAGAAAAATGGCCACTATCGGTCACCCCTGAATACCACAGTCTAAGGGATCATGCCAACATTTTGGCAACAACCAAACTTCCTCAGTCCTGGAATACATAGATTGTTTGATCACTGATATTTTGGGGTGTCTTAAAAAGATACTAACACAGGACAAGACCTGATTTAGATAAAAACACAACATTTTACAGCTGCCCACCAATTTCCCAACAAAAACTTCGGACCCTGTTTTAGTCTCTGCTTTACACCTGTTGCAGAAAAAACTGTTATAGTCTTCTCTCAAAGTATCTTCTTACTTGAATTAACAAGTATAAGGAAGGAAGGGGAAGTCACAAAATTGCATTCCGGCCTGGATCGTTCATGAAATAAAAACATAGAAACGTAGAGCAAAGGAAGCGAAAAATCTAATCGCTTGATAGAACCTGGCCGCATGAGGAGACAGACCCTCACATTCTATATTTGGGGGCAATTACGCTGGAACGTCCTCCTCAGGATGCAAGCAGCAGGCTACACAGACGATCTTTCTGGGATAAGGAATTAAGTCTTTTCCATCAAAACCCCATTAGGGAGTGTATGCAGGTGGTGGCTGGAAGGGGTTCATAACATCGTACTCAGCAGGGTAGGAGTCAGCCTCCATCTCTGACAGCAATTCCAGAGCCTGTTCCTCCTCCTCTGTGGGGTAATGGCGGAGGAGATTGGCGGCTGTAGCCAAAATGGACGCTCCACCGGCACCAGCCACCAGGTAGAAGCTGACTGCGAAGGTGACATATACTTGGGAACCATGGTACTTTTTGTGCTGCTGCTGCAAAACAAGGATGAGCTCAGAGGCCCAGTAGCAGAATCCAATCACTGTGGCACATTGCAGTACTGGAAAATATGGCAAGAAAGAAGAAGTGAGAAAGACATGGAAAGGATTATAGGACCACAATAGTTAATAACTGGTTAGCAATCAAGTCAATATTTGAAGAAAGCAGTTTAAAAATAGCTTTAAAAAATTGCATACGATTTTTTCGTTTTTTACTTCATTAGACATGCTTCTCTCCACCCCTTAATGGGTGTCCAGTGGATGCGGAGGGTCAGCCAAGCGACTCTACTGATGACATTCTCTATCTGTTCTCCTGAGAACATTATTTATCTGCCTACTCCCCTGCAATCCCTATAGCAGACAACCTACAATGGTCAGGAAAAACTTCTGGCCTTTTTGTAAACAAATAAAGCAATTTTGATTATGCTCTACTGTCCATTTTAGGTTGAGCTCTGTCTTTGCTGAGAAACTGCTGTTGCAATTGCTGCCAGGTCTGATGGAGCATCCCTGTCTAAAAAGTGTGAAATTTAGCTTGTATTAAGCACTTGTAGCCTCTAAGCTCAATACATCCTGTTGTACATCTCGGCTCCTGATTGACTCATGGTAAACCATTCTAGTGCTGCACAAATTAAGAAAAGAACTTAATACCCCCGGGAGATCTCCCCACTTTGGTTCAGTTTTTATATTGACACAGCTGAAGGACCCAGATACCCAAAGGTATGTTCCAATTCATGCTCTGGAATCTCTACAAAAAAATCTATTAAACATTCCCAGCATCTCTACACAAACCTCTTGGGACCAGAGCATTCATGTATGCAACACTAAGATGAAACTCTCTACCTAGCCCAATCCGAGATGCCCCTAACTTGGGCCAATTAAAAAAGAGAGAATTGGGACTCTATCTTTTTCTAAGCAATTTGAGTCCCTTCTGGGAGCTCTATATAACATTATTATAATAGTTAAACAACTTATTAGAAATGCTAGATGGGACAGCTCAAATGAAGTGCTATTATTAGATTTAAATACTTGCATTGTCTTGCTATATGATGAGGTTTAATTGCCTCCTTTATGATTCATACCTGTCAGGATGTGAGCAAATGCATAACGCCTTGTGATTTTCAGTGCTGGGTGCTCAGGCCCAAAGACGTCTAGCAGAAATGCTGTCATGCTGCATGCAATACCCAGGAAACAAAATCCAGCGATGACTCTGAGAAGTAATATGGTTTGCCGATTCATGCAGAAAGCTGCATATAGAAAATGAAACAGTAGTTTAATATATACAACTTTTACTTTGGGTCAATGGTCCTAAAAGTAACTAATTAAACAAGACACTATAGTAGGTTACAGAAACTGTCTTTCAATTTCTTTATGAGGCAATCCAGTGAAAATATTCACCTATAAGTGAAGAAGGAAAAAAACACTTGACAAAAACATTAATGGACACAACTGGAAGATCTAAGCTTAGGTTCTTCATCTAGTAGCTTAGGTTCTTCCAGTTTTTTTTTAAGTTACCCAGTAGCTTGGCCCTGAAGGCCAACACTCTCATGAAGTAGTAGAAGAGATTACAGCATGGTCACATCTTTTTCTGTATCAATCTTTGATAAGCTAGCCTTTATAATGGGTAAAAAATGCATTAGAATTTTTTTTTTGACCACGGTAACCCTCTAAGTGCATACAGTTGTGCCCAAAAGTTTGCATACCCTTGGTGAATTGGTAATATATGTACCATGAGTGAGCAGGCAAAACACATTGATTTTATTTTTTATGGGATTCATATTCAACTGTACATTATAACAGAATGGCACAACCAAAAACAAAACATGGCAACAAAGAAAAAACCCGAAATGAACATGTTCAAAAGTTTGCATGCCCTTAGTTCTTAATACTATGTATTCCCCCCTTTAGCATCAATGACAGTGTGCAGTCTTTTGTAATAGTTGTCTATGAGGCCGCTATTTCTTGCAGGTGGTATAGCTGCCCATTCGTCTTGGCAAAATGCCTGCAGATCATGCAAAGTCTTTGGTTGTCTTGCATGAACCGCATGTTTGAGATCTCCCCAGAGTGGCTCTCGATGATATTAAAAGGGATATGTAAGTTTCCTGGATTATGAATGCATCTGAGGAAAACTAATAGTATATGAAAAAAAATGTTTGCATGAAAAAAATACCAAAATAAACATTTAAACACTCACTGTGAAGTTAGCAAAATATTTTGTAATTTCTGACAGTTTAAAATTAAGGTTATCATCCCCTCTATAATTTGTTTTGGCCAATCCGGTTAGAGGAAAGATTTGAGACATAGCGATATGTTAGTTGCTATTGCAACACCACACAGCATATACAGGAAGCAGGGATGAGTCATATCCCAGCAGTGACAGGGAGGTTGAAAACACTGCTCTACTATTGGCTGAGCAAGCAGGAGCAGGTAAATAGTGGGTTAATATTGCTTCAAGGATGCTGCATGCTGATAGGGTGAGGTTCAGGAAGTTGTGTAGACACCCCCTGGGGGTGTCAACACAATCATTACAGGGATTTTTTAGATATTAATAAAAATAAAATGTTTTATGAGATGTGCTGTATACATATAGGCTGCTTTTTACCTATAGAGTGCAGAAATGTATTAATCCAGCAAACACAGATACCCCTTTAAGGTCAGGAGACTGTGATGGCCACACCAGAACCTTCACCTTTTTCTGCTGTAACCACTGGAGGGTCAACTTGGCCTTGTGCTTAGGGTCATTGTCATTCTAGAAAGTCCAAGAGCATCCCATGCGTCTTCGTGCAGAAGAATGCAAATTGTCTGCCAGTATTTTCTGATAAAATGCTACATTCATCTTGCCATCAATTTTCACAAGATTCCCTGTGCCTTTAGAGCTCACAGACCCCCAAAATATCAGTGAGCCACCACCATGCTTCACAGTGGGGATGGTATTCTTTTCACTATAGGCCTTGTTGACCCCTCTCCAAACATAGCGCTTTTGGTCATCACCCCAAATTACAGTGTGCCAGAAGCTGTGAGACGTGTCAAGGCGTTGTCAGGGGGCTAACCGGGCTTTTTTGTGGCATTGACGCAGTAAAGGCATCTTTCTGGCAACTCGACCATGCAGCTCATTTTTGTTTAAGTATCGTCGTATTGTGCTCCTTGAAACAACCACATTGTCTTTTTCCAGAGCAGACTGTATTTCTCCTGAGGTTACCTGTGGGTTTTTCTTTGTATTCCAAACAATTCTTCTGGCAGTTATGGCCGAAATCTTTCTTGGTCTACCTGACCCTGGCTTGGTATCAAGAGATCCCTGAATTTTCCACTTCTTAATAAGTGATTGAACAGTAGTACTGACTGATTTGAAAAGGCTTTGAAAATCTTTCTATATTCTTTTCAATCTTTATGAAGTTCCATTACCTTGTAGTCTTTTGACCGTTCTTTTCTGTTCCCCATGGCTTAATATCTAGCCTGCTCAGTGCTTCCACGTGTGAGCTAACAAACTCATTGACTATTTATATACAGGCACTAATTGCAATTTAAAAAGCCACAGGTGTGGGAAATGAACCTTTAACTGCCATTTTAACCTGTGTGTGTCACCTTGCGCATCTGTAACAAGGCCAAACATTTAAGTGTACGTGAACTTTTGATCAGGGCCATTTGGGTGATTTCTGTTTAAAAAGGAGCCAAACAACTATGTGATAATAAATGGATTCACATGATCACTTTCCTTCAATAAAAGACATTTCTTTTGCATGATCAGCCATATTTTAAAAATAAATGCCAACATTTCACAATTTCCCCCAGGGTATGCAAACTTTTGAGCACAACTGTATATCCACCCACAATCCTTTTCAGTGTGACCAAAAATATATTTGGGGAACAGTCAATGATATAAATAGATACTGCTCTGATTAGTGGCGCCATATCTATTGTTGTGATGTACACTAATAACTTACTGGTCAGTAACTCAGGATCCTCACTGCCCAGTACATCTGCCACTCCTAGCTCCTGACGCACACAGTTTCCTCCATGGATATGAAGCCAAGCAGGTTCGGCTAATGCGGTGCATAGAGCTGTGATGGACAAAGCTCCAGGCAGAGCAGACGCTAGGCTCCTCTCTGGCTGCTTGGGAAGAGCATGACCCCTACTTCTTGGCATTGAGGAGCTGCCGGGCCCGCCGGGAGCAAACATCTCAGATGCTGAGGACAGACAACACTCTGTGGGTGGAAGGAGAGAAGGTATTAATTACAGATTGGAGAGTGGGAGTGTGGAATATGTGTCTTTTTCCTGAGGATTATAGAAAGTGAGCCATACAATACTTGGGTGGTTGTAAATGACTCCATAGACATTTTATAGTGTGCGTGTGTGTATATATGTGTGTAATATACATATATATATATATATACAGTATATATCATTTTTAAATAGATGATTTTATTTTCATCATAATTATGATGTAAAATGTAAACTTAATTTATTTCTAAGAAGCCACCCAGTATCAGATTCTCACTGACGCCTCCCTCTTTCTTCCGGTTCTATCTCATTAGAGCTGCCATCTTGCAAAGTTGTAACCCAGGGTCACACCCATAGGGGAAAGGCTTCACACACATCATACCACTATCCACTTGTTAGCAGCACAAGAGAAACACAAACCTCTCTGAACCCCCACCCCCCACAAACCTCTCTGAACCCCCCCCCACAAACCTTTCTGCACCACACACACAAACCTCTCTGCACCCCCCCCCCCCCCCACAAACTTCTCTGGACCCCCGCAAACCTCTCTGGACTCCCCCCCCCCCCCCCACACACACACAAACCTCTCTGGACTCCCCCCCCCCCCCCACACAAACCTCTCTGGACTCCCCCCCCCCCCCCACACACAAACCTCTCTGGACTCCCCCCCACACACAAAACCTCTCTGGACTCCCCCCCCCCCCACACACACACAAACCTCTCTGGACTCCCCCCCCCCCCCCCACACACAAACCTCTCTGGACTCCCCCCCCAACACACACACAGATTCCCAAATATACACAAACCTCTCTGCCTCTACATTCCATTTTCTATATAAACATATTTTTATTGCTTGACCTTCTGCACACACTTTTTTCTGTTTCACTTCCCTGTACACACCCCATAACACACACACCCTATTTATAGCTCGCACAACAAGCCCTCAGAGCAAAGATGTTGTATCCTTTATACAGGCTCGCACAGAGTATAAGATTTCTATTGGAACTTTATAATTCACATCACAACATATTTTCTTCGCATCTAGAAATATAGACTTTAAACCAGGGTAAGGCAACATGAGTCCCAGGCACAGGAAATGATTTCTGTATTGAACTGCTGTGTATAGATAATGAACTAAGAACATCTGACGAAGGGACTGACTCACTTGTACACAGCAGAGAAATACTGGACTGACACTGCCTCCTCCTACAGTACAATTATTGTACATCCTGTAATGGAACCTTCAATACAAACAAGTACAGGGGATGCAGGGGGGGGGACAAGCAGAGCCAAACAATATAGACCACAACAGAAAAATAACAAAAGCTGTGCCGATTTCAAATCTCATTATTAATTTAAATGGACAAGGGTTCCGCATTTTTATTATTAACATACATTTATCGAAGTGTTTGTTTGCATATTTAAAAATAATTTTATTAACCAGTGTCTTAAAGCTCTGTTTGTATTCATGGAAACCTTCCAAATAGTCCCTACTAAGGTCTCTGCCCGGTAGCCCATGTACAGTGTGAATATACTACGTGCTGTGTCACATACTAGCTGATCACAAACTTTCAGCATGTTGCAAAAATACTGCTTAGGAGATATATATTTGTCGTACTGAGATTTGACGTCACGATTTGCGAGGTGAGCCGTCAACCCTCGCAAAGGGAACAGTTGAGGCACGCTGGACTTAGGCTGCAATGAGGCCTCATCGTGAGGCCACTGGACTTTGCGACGGATGTAAAATTACGGCCAATATGATGTACTGTGGGTCTCGCGAAAATACGACTTTAAACGGCCGAACCACCAAACGGGAAAAAGACGGCAAAAAAACACACAAATATGCCTCAAACACATTTACACACAGCACAGGGGAAGAGCCAGGGATCCTGTGAGTGAGGTTGCTAGTTAATTTGATGCATATTTTGTCTTTAACGATGGGAGAAGAGAGAGAAAAAAAGAAAAATGGCGGTCAAAAAAAAAATTTAAATTCTGAAAAAGGATGAAAAACGAGGCTCAGCAAGGAAAGAAAATACACAAAGCAAGAAAATACACAAAGCAAGACAGTAACACTTTAAACGAACAACGCCAGGCACACTGGACTTTGAAAATAAAACCAACGGCAGGCACAGCGCGCCACGCAAAGATTCAGCAGACACACAGAGGAGAAAGACAGGGGGAGATGGTGGAAAGAGACACAAAACTTGCAGGTTGCCGACGCCTGTAATGAGCGCTGAAGGCGTTCATCGTTGGCCTCGCAATGAGCGCTAAAGGCGCTCATTGCGAGGACCATAAGGTAGATGGGAGGAGTGTCTCACAATGAGAGTCAAAGGCATTCAGCGCGGGGCTCGCTATGAGCGTCAAAGGTGCTCAGAGGGTCAGAACATTGGGCAAGTCGCTATTATATAGTTCTCCAAAAGATCAAAAAGAGGAAACCATCTTCAGACCACTGTGCTCAAACGTTGAAGAACAAGAGGCAACATGGCTTCAGAAAGTAATAAAATAGCACAGTCTCTAATGAATTACTGTTAGCTTCCATAGCAGTATAATTTAGGAATTTGACATAGGAATTTTGAGATCTAATTAATTCACTGGCAATTGTTTATATTGAATGGCATGCTCTTTAGAAGAACACAGCCAACTAAGATACAAGCAGCAAGAAGCAGGCCCAGTAAAGAAAATGGAAGCCAACAGTAAAGAATAATAACTGCATATAAAAGTGAAAAATCTAAAGGCTGTGGTTATTTATTTTTTACTTCCAAAAATATATTTTTTCTTTATTCGCAATACAAATATGAAAAAATAAAAATATCAGGAATTTAATTGATAAAAAACATAAAATTCATTAGACATACATTATGTCTCAATAATGAGGATTCTCTATCTATATTATTCCAGATTATCTTCCCATAAACTTAATGTTTTAATAGAATTATTGAGTCTTTCAAGCAAACTCCAGGCTTTCTCCAAATCCTTGTTTCTTGTTATCTTACAGGCAATCAACCATTTTGCTACTACAGTAAACTCCCCGTTATACGGCACATGGGACTCCATATTGCCGGATAAGTGTAGTCTCCGGTTAACCGGGCGTCCCCAAATGTAAGCATCCAAACTACCCTTAAACCCCTCAAAATGCTTTTAAAAAGGCATTGGCACCTAAACTGGGCCAATTAGGCCCAGAAAAAATAATTAGGAAAAAAGAAGTTAGCATCTTTTTTTTTTGCAGTCTCGAACTCTGGATAGTGCCGGTTTAGTGGGAGTAAATTTAAAATGAGGAATTGATGCCGGTACCGATTGCTTGAGAGTGCTGGTTATTTAGGTGCTGGATAACCGGGAGTTTACTGTAATAAAATATGGACTATTACAATTTTAATGGGGTTTCAACTAGAACAATTTTGAAGAGACATACCTCCACTGTAACATTTACCTTTAATTTTGAACTTGATCTACATGTTTGATCTAAAAAAAATATTTCACACGATATCAAGTTTTGCTATTCAAAACATTATATATATATATATATATATATATATATATAAGAAGACTGCAGTGGCCCATCAAGGCTATCTGCATGTAATGTAAGATTGACTATCCTAGTCTAAAGTGAAGAAAATTACACCGATTAGATAGATAGATATACTGGATATTGATAAAAGCCTTCTTTGTCTGAATACTGCAACTACCACAAGTAGCTACAGTATGTTAATAATGACCCACTGGCACAAATAGATTGTTTGTAAGTGGAAGTGTCCCTTTAAATAACAAATGGAGGGAGGAGTCAAACAGGTGAAGGAGAAAGTAAACAAGAACAAAGGTAAAAGTGCACTGTATTAGAAAAAAGTGAAAGAGCAGTGTATACATAATGAAAAGGTGAACACTGGTTTATTTTGTGTGCGATAGTGATCAGGTTAAGTAATTAGCAATGAACATGAATGCTTCTCTCCATCTTTAATAGCCCAATACCCCAATACAGTGTCTCTTGTTCCTTCTCTTTGAATAGAAACCCTGTTTTTTACTCCTTATTTCCTTCCTTCTTGTTTCCACAACCAGTATACAGTGGGGAAAATTCATCCCTTCCCAACAACCACCCCTAGTGTATATTCTCATTCCTATCATTCTCCATCCATTAGTCACTCTTCTTAGAGCTGTATATCCAACCCATATTCCAGCTATTCCTTTTAATACATTATATTTTTACTAAACTTATGCCCATTACTATAATCTTACTACTTCTGCTCAACTCCAAACGTCCTCCTTTGTCCCCATTAGAAAGAGTAGTAGATGAGTGGAATAGCCAAGTGGTAGGGTCCAGCAAAGTTAAGAAATGTAAGATTGCTTGAGATAAGCATAAAGCTTCCCTTAGGCTTAATTAAGCTGAACTTTCAGGTAGATAGAATAGGCAGACCAGATGGACCTTGTTGACTCTTATCTGCCATCAGACCTAAGTTTCTAGTCTTATCTTTCTTTTGCTATCCCTGCTAGCCTCATCTTTTCTTCCTCCTGACACCAATTAGTTGTACTGCCCCCCTTATTCCCACTACCTCATCTATTTTTCCCCATCTCTTCCTCCCCAGGTCCTCAATAATCTCACCTATCTTCCACCATTAGATTATGCAATATATTTCCCCAACAAAGAACACAGAACCACCCTCTTATTCTGCTCTTAGTTTTTCCACAAAAATCACTCATCCCCTTCGTCCCCATATCACTGCCATTGCTCTTCCAATCTTCATATATTAAATCACTCTTTTTCTAAGCACACATTACCTCTACTATATTAGATACGGTATAAGTTATATACCAATAACATATATTACCTCCCATACATATCTTACCTCGCTTTTCCCTACGAGATTCCTTTTTGCTCTACAATCTTCCACCACCTCCGATTATTCTCCCTTGTCATCTACATTGCAATCCCCACCTTCCCTTTAGTTTCATCTCTTGTCCCATAACATCACTGTTTCCTATATGACACCGTTCTACACACAGCTCCCCATCCCCTTTAATACCATCAACTAATTATTGTACCCCTACTAGTTTTACCACAACACAAATGATGGCAACTCCACCATTTCCTCTTACCCAGTTTCCATAAAACCATTATACACACCACCCCCTCCTAGTTAATCTACTCACTTGTTTCCCTAACCTACCAAGTAGAAGCCCACCCCTCTGACCCCCATTTCCATATAATTAGTTTCCTATACAACATTATTAAATACACCGCTCCCTTCACATTTATTCTTATCTTTTGTCTTCCCCACCAGTTTCTTCCTCAACACAACAGGTGGAAGCCCACCCTCTCTCCTCTTACCATTAGTTTCCACAACCCTACTGTCTACTATATGCCACCATTGTACATAGAGCAATCTTCCCTTTCTAGTCTACCCCCTTTGCATTAGTTTTACCCCAACAAAAATGGTGGGACCAGTTTCTAAAAGACTATTACTTCTAAAGAAAAACAACACAGCAGGTGGAAGCCCCCTCCCCTCATTCTACCCTCAGTTTCTATAAGACACCTTAGCTCCCTCTACCTTTGGGTTCATCTCTTGTCACCCACCAGTATGTTTCCCCCAACACAGCAGGTGGAAGCCCCCTCCCCTAATTTTACCCCCAGTTTCCTTTACACCATTATGTACACAGTTCGCTCTCATTTAGTCTTATCTCTTATCCCTCCACTTGCATGTTTTCATAAAACAGCAGGGACGCCCACCCCTCTCAGTTTACCCCATTTCCATCAGATTATTGTTTCATATATGCCATCATTATATAAACAGGCCACCCATGTAGTCGATGCCACACCGGTTCTCCCCATAACATCAGGCAGAAGCCCAGTCCTTGTTCCATACCCACAGATCCCTGTATTGTTCCTTATATGACACCATTACAAATATCTCCCTCCCCCATGCTGCTCTTTCCTATCTCCCCCCGCAGTTTCCGGTCTCCACACACCCTATATCCCTTCAATACCCAGCCTTCCAGCTTTAACCCCCTAAATCTATCTCCTTCTCGGACCCCTCACAGCCTCAGCCCGGGGCTTCTTACCGTAGCTCCGGTTTCTTTTCTTCCTTTCCCCTCGGACATCAGCCCAGCTGACTTCCGCCTCCTCGTTGCGTCATCCAGACGTCAAACGCAGCTGGACGCCCGGCAATGCATTCTGGGAATCGTAGTTTGATGTGACTGCAATTACCGGCATCCTCTGCAGGAGAAGCAGGAAGAGGGAGAGAGACTTGTGGTGTGAGAGCACAGGAGGTGAGTGATGGAAGAGTGGGAAAAGCATAAGGGATAAGTATAAGACATTAGAGATGAGCCCAGGAATGCAGTGTTATAGTGATATATATGTCAGTGAGTTGTGTGCCAGGCCCACTCATAACTAACATAAGTGACATCATATTATTATTATATGGAAAGCTCTGAAATGAATGATATGAGTGTAAAACTGCACTTGTATGAGTATAAATCCCTTACATGTAATATAACATAAAACAATCAAACTACATTTAATTAAATAATAAAACTGTACAATTACTTTGATATGTTCCAAGTCCAGACAGAAAGTTTTTCTAAGTGCCACTATAATGATCTTTATGGGCAGTGGCATTAACATGAGATCAGGAGGATAATTACATAGGCAAGAAACTGTGCCTGTATATAATGATATAGTCTTATTAATAATGGCACTTAGGTTGGAAGGGACACTTCAAGAGGAATGGGAATCCATATATTACACTTGCTGGCACACTAAAGGGGCATTATTCTAAAATATAACTTTTATTAGTATATCCATATACACGGGGGTGGGGAACAAGATATCTAAATCTTACTAAGGAAAAAATGCCTAATAATACATGGAAGGAATGATGGGCTAGAGTTATAGGAATATAATGATACAGTTACATGGGGGGTATTGATTTAGGAGAAAGAGAATAAATAAATACATGATCAGAGAGAGAGGAACATAAGAGAAACAAGGAAAAGAAAAAGAAGCACAGAAAATACAGGGAAGGAATGAGTGGGAGAGTGTTCTAGGAATATAATAAAACTAGCGACTTAATGAAACTAGCAACTTGCCCGTCAATAAAATTGTAAGGCAGGTTAATGATTTTTGCCACACTAAGCAAGGCTTTTTGTTCTTTGAGTACCTTCGACGCTCATTGCGGGCCTCTCCCATTGTGTACTTTTGGTCGTCTGAGCACCCTCGGCACTCATTGTGAGCCCTGCTCTGAGCGCCTTTGGCGCTCATTTCAATCCTCTCTACTAATTATTTTTTTTTATATATATATATATATATTTTTTTTATAATATGATAATAAATTAATATACTTTACCTATTTGTAATTAATATATCCAGCAATCAATATCCTGAAGAGCTAACAATCTGTTTTGATTTTCCTGCAGCTTACAATGTACGTTTGGACTGTTGCTGACCTGAGGTGTAAGTGTCAGTAATGTGTCAAGTGTGCAGTGTAAATAGGCTGTGTGCGTGAGGCCAAACCATTTGTTTAGTTGTGTAAATCGCCATTTTAGAATGGTAATATTATTAGTTGCAAGTTAGTGTTGTAAAATGGCAGCGATTGTCTATGTGTTATGCGGGTGTGGATCATTTTCCGTCCTTCCTAATAGTGTATTTTGTACCTCGCACGTTCCTGGGTAAAAGTCTTATGTGCTTGGCATTGTTTTGTGCGGTTAGGGGTCGTGTAGCCTTGTTTTCATTTTTTTCGGGCGCAATTTTTTTTCTCTCGCTTAGCCGACTTTCAAGTGCCAAAAATGCTTACATTCGACCTAAATTTGAGTGCAACCTCACTCCCAGACGTCCTGGCTGTCCCCCCGTGCTCTTTGTGAGGTTTTTTTAAATGTTTTTTTGTTGTTTTTCGATGTACGCGTTTCGTCTATTAACTTCGACCTTGTATTTTTTTTTTTTTCCAAGTCTCGATTTCCTTTCATATTTTTGCAACCTTGTATTTTTTATATTTTTTTTCTAAGTCACGCTGGTGTTTTTTTTTTTTTTTGAAGTTCCGATTTCCTGATCCCGCAGTGTTTTGTTTTTTTTCTAAGTCCCGCAAGTCGTATTTTTTATTTTTTTGAAAGTCCTGCTATTCTATTTTTTTTCTTTACCAAGAGTGAGGCGCCGTAGATCCTCCACCTCCGCAAATGCGGACACTTGCATTTGCGGCCTGCAATGAGCCTTCGGTTCAAGGCAGCTGACGTTGGAGCCTCCACCTCCGCAAATTCAGCCCTCCATTTGCAAAGCGTGACAACGACTCGCAGTTTGACAATTATAATATGTGATAGTCACGTGACTGAAGGCATTCGAAAGGAAGAGAGAAGGAAAAATAGCACAGGAAGAGAGAGAGGAAAATAATGGGGATCTTTACTGTTGGGTGACAAGGAGCAGTGTTGGTAGCAGCGCAGCGAGAGGTCGCTAGATGGCGCTGTCCACATTTTACATAATTTCTAACCTTAAACTGTTAACCAAACCCAGGGGTTTCCAAACTCGGTCCTGGAGGGCCGCACCCAGGCCTGGATTTGAGGATTTCCTTTTTGTGCACAGGTGAGTCAATCAGGATGACTGAAGAAGCAATAGTCTCACCTGTTTGCAGCAAGGATATCCACAAATCCAGGCCTGGGTGCGGACCTCCAGGACCAAGTTTGGTGACCCCTGACCTAACCCCTTGAAATTCAGTAAATTCAGCAGTAAAATCTTGGCAGCGCCATCTAGCAGCTGTTTGTGGCCACCAAACAGGAAAGGTCCAAGAATGGGAACTAGAAAAGAGAAGCTATGCATACAAATGGTGGTACTGTCAAAGGCCAAGTTCCACTTAAAATGAAATAAAGTTAAATTGTTTTATATTAAAAATCACTCCTAGAGAAGATTAACTAGTAAGCAAACGTATGGAGCGTGCCTAGTTTGCCAATTACTGCTCCTTGTTTGAGGACTGAAGGAGCTATCATTAGAAGCAAAGATTGTTATATTTGTGAGCTATGTAATCTAGTTGGCTCAAAACACCATGAGCCAGTACGAAAGCCAGACAAGTTACACTTTTAAATGTTAAGCTTCTACCCACTCTCTGACCCCTGTGTCTTTTTCCCCCTCTCTCCCTGCTCTCCCCACTTATTTTCCTTCCTATGTGTCTCTTTCCCCCTCTCACCCCTGTGTCTCCTTATCTATCCTTTTTTAGTCTTGCGCTGAGCGCCGTTGGTTTTATTTTTCAAGTTTTGTGTTTTTCATGAGCGATGTTGTTTGTATTTTCCAAGTACTGTGTGCCTGGCTTTGTTCGGCTTCATATTACTTGCTTCGGCCATGTTTTGATTGTTTTTGAAAGCATTTACGTTCTTTCGTCCGCCATTTTTTTCTTTGCTTAGCCGATTTTCAATCTCAGAAAACCGTCAATTTGGGCTCAAATTAGCTTGCAGCCTCACTCACAGGCTGCCTGGCTGTCCCCCGAGCTGTGTGTGAGTTTTTTCATTTATTTTTTTAATTATTTTTACTTTTTTGGCCGTTTTTCGAGTAATGTGCTTGAGAAAATATCGGCCGTTAAATTCGTAATTTTTTCAAAGTCTTGCGTGCCTCACGATCAGCGCTAAAGTCTGGCGGCCTTGGTCGCAGATCGCGGGCATCGACATGTGAGGCTACAATCTCTTTCCATTCTCAATCAGTGGTGCGTCCACTGGCAAATTAGAGCTATGATGGGACAGAGGACCCTTAGAGGGACCCTGATCGGTGCTCATTGTGCATGCGCAAATGCGCAAGCCTGTAACTTTTAACATTCCGTGACCAACATTCTCAATTAACCACAACTATATATATGATAAGGTAATCATATGTCCTCTTAGACACCTTTGTTTAATTTGGTTAGTCTTTCTTCATAACTTAGCGCCTCCATTCCCCTTATTAGTTTTGTTGCCCTTCTCTGTACTTTTTCCAGCTCTAAAATGTATATTTTATGAATATATTTTATGAAGCAGTGCCCAAAATTGTACTCCATGTTCCAAATGAGGGCGTACTAGGGATTTGTATAGTGGCAAAATTATATTTGCTTCCTTGGCCTCTATACCCTTCTTAATTCATGCTAATATTTTACTTGCCTTTGCAGCTGCTGCTTGGCATTGAGCACTGCTACCTAGGTGGTTTTCTACAAGTACTCCCAAATCCCTTTCAATATCTCATACTCCTAGACTTGTTCCATTAAGATTATAAATTGCATGCTTAGGTTTCCTTCCCTAATGCAAAATTTTAGATTTCTTTGTGTTAAATTCCATCTGCCATTTCGTTGCCCATTCTTATAATTTCTTTAAGCCCTTTTGCAGTGAAAGTACATAAATTACTGATTGAATTACCTTGTGCAAATTAGTGTCATCAGCAAAAATGGAGACAATACTTTCCAGTCCTATTTCTAAGTCATTAATAAATATGTTTAAAAAGTGAGAGGTGATACTCGAGGACACAGGAAGAGAGATGAGATGCTGTTATAGGAATATAATGACAGAGTGATAAGGAGAGGGTGGGAGAGTGAAGGGAAGCGTAGATTATTTGTGTGAGGCTAGGGGGAGGATAATGAGCTAAATGAGAAAAAACAAGAGAAACCGATAAGAATAGAGTCTGTGAGGGAAAAACAGTCAGGCGCTAGCTGTCAATCTGAGTAATTGCACCCAGGATCAGTCATTAGGGCCAGTGCCCTTACAAAAGATTTCAGTCTTGGCCCTGGATCATTGGTCAGTAACATGCTTGCCCTTAGGCTAAAAGCTGGTTATTTCCTGCTGAAAATAAGGTTAGTAACATAAACAAGGAATATGGTGGGCACATTGTAGTAGCCATTTCTCTCTAAATTAAATCACTGCTGCTGCGCACAACTTTGACTGTGTCTCGCTGCAGTTTTTACCCTTGTATTATCATGCAGTTATGCCCCTACACTAATCAAGCTCACTGCTCGTTAGAGAGGCATTGCTGATTATTTAAAAAAAAAGTGTCAAGAAATATATTGCTAGTACAATAATAATTAGTTTGTAACAAAAAAAGAAGGCAATATTCTACAACTTGATGTTGGTGTGAAAATGAGCAGAATGATGGTCTAACAGATTAAAGGACCACAGCACAATGCAAAAAAAATAGTTTGAAACTTTAAGTCTGATCTATGAGCTCTATGATCCATTGGTGAAGTTATGTGTGTGAGAGGGGTATTTACATAGTTGGAGAGCTATTGTTGCAGTTAATGATGCAAGTGGTCTGCTTCTGGGCCAGTGAGAAGGAATGGGCACTGTCTATTTCAATCTTATCCAGACACACACCCTCATGATTCAGCTCTCAGGAAGTGATATAACAAACACAAAACAGATTTCTGTACTTATAAACAGAATCTTCAAAAACTCAGATTTTCCCCAAAATGTATTGTGTAAATGGCCAATATTGCTCAAACTGTTATTTTAGTTCATACTTGATAAACAAGTCTCTTTTTTTTCTTGACCTACTGTGCTCCTATAACTGATAATATTCTAAGGATTATGATCTGACTGATTTCTTCTTCTTTTATCAATTTACAGGTTTTTCAAGATGAAAGACTCCCTGACCTTGCTGTCTCGTATCTGTGCACACCCTGATTCACGGTGCTGGTTCTTAGCATGGAATCCCACGGGGACCCTGCTTGCTTCCTGTGGAGGTGATCGTACTATCCGCATCTGGGGCAAGGAAGGTGGGTTATTTTGCGCTAATGTGGTGGTAGTGTGTAAATCCCTGTGAACACAATAAGCTTATCATTAAGGGAGACCTGTCTCCCCAACAGGAAGTTGTATTAATTTTAATGGGCATTAAAACTGTGTATACATTTCTCTACAGTAAGCCATTAATGAGATGGTCAGCATTGAATGTGCATCCACTTTACAGTGCCTTGCAAAAGTATTCACCCCCTTGACTTTTTACCTATTTTCTTACATTGCAGTCTTAAGTTCAATGTTTTGTTAATCTGAATTTTATGTGATGGATCAGAAGACGATAGTCTAAGTTGGTGAAGTGAAATGAGAAAAATATATACATAAAACTATTTTTTAGAAATAGAAATCAGAAAATTGGCATGTGCGGATGTATTCACCCCCTTTGTTATGAAGCCCATAAAAAGCTCTGGTGCAACCAATTACATTCAGAAGTCACATAATTAGTAAAATGATGTCCACCTGTGTGCAATCTAAGTGTCACCTGATCTATCACTACATATATACACCTTTTTTGAAAGGCCCCAGAGGCTGCAACACCTAAGTAAGAGGCACCACTAACCAAACACTGCCATGAAGACCAAGGAACTCTCCAAACAAGTAAGGGCCAATGTTGTTGAGAAGTACAAGCCAAGGTTAGGTTAAAAAAAATATCCAAATCTTTGATGATCCCCAGGAGCACCATCAAATCTATCATAACCAAATGGAAAGAACATGGCACAACAGCAAACCTGCCAAGAGACGGCCGCCCACCAAAACTCATGGACCGGGCAAGGAGGGCATTAATCAGAGAGGCAGCACAGAGACCTAAGGTAACCCTGGAGGAGCTGCAGAGTTCCACAGCAGAGACTGGAGTATCTGTACATAGGACGACAAAAAGCCGTACGCTCCATAGAGTTGGGCTTTATGGCAGAGTGGCCAGAAGAAAGCCATTACTTTTAGCAAAAAACTAAATGGCACGTTTTGAGTTTGAGAAAAGGCATGTGGAAGACTCCCAAAATGTATGGAGGAAGGTGCTCTGGTCTGATGAGACTAAAATTGAACTTTTCGGCCATCAAAGAAAACGCTATGTCTGGCGCAAACCCAACACATCACATCATCCAAAGAACACCATCCCCACAGTGAAATATGGTGGTGGCAGAATCGTGCTGTGGGGATGTTTTCCAGCAGCCGGTACTGGGAAACTGGTCAGAGTTGAAGGAAAGATGGATGGTGCTAAATACAGGGATATTCTTGAGCAAAACCTGTACCACTCTGTGAGTGATTTGAGGCTAGGATGGAGGTTCACCTTCCAGCAGGACAATGACTCCAAACACACTGCTAAAGCAACACTTGAGTGGTTTAAGGGGAAACATGTAAATGTGTTGGAATGGCCTAGTCAAAGCCCAGACCTAAATCCAATAGAAAATCTGTGGTCAGACTTAAAGATAGCTGTTCAGAAGCGCAAACCATCTAACTTGAAGGAGCTGGAGCAGTTTTGCAAGGAGGAATGGGCAGAAATCCCAGTGGTAAGATGTGGCAAGCTCATAGAGACTTATCCAAAGAGACTTGGAGCTGTGATTGCCGCAAAAGGTGGCTCTACAAAGTATTTACTTTATGGGGGTGAATAGTTATGCACATTGACTTTTTCTGTTATTTTGTCCCATTTGTTGTTTGCTTCACAAAAAAAACATCTTCAAAGTTGTGGGCATGTTCTGTAAATAAAATGATGCAAATCCTCAAACAATCCATGTTAATTCTAGGTTGTGAGGCATCAAAACACGAAAAATGCCAAGGGGGTCAATACTTTTGCAAGGCATTGTATATTAATGTGCGGTTCAATGTGGTGGAGGGTGTCTTACTGCATAATAGCCTTTAATGGGCATTAGTTTGCCATCATAGAGACGGACACGCACACTGTAATCTTAATTAGCACATCAAGGCAGTTTAGTATACTGGAGCCTCCTATTTCCATAATAATACAGCAGAAAAAAACTACATCACAGGAGTCAATTACTTCATAATCAAATAGCTAGTACAATGTAAAAACATGTTTTCATGTTCTTTAGGAACAATTTAAAAAACAACTTGATTTTGGGGTGACAGAGTCCCTTTTATTTAAATTGATTCATACTTCAGACACTGCATTTAAAGACCTTGCTGAAATCTTTTGTTTCAACTTCATGATAAATATTAATTGTTGACCTTATATTCACATTAAGTTGGAAAAGCATGCCTATTTTGTTAAATCAATGAGATCACAAAAGTATTAAAGCATCTGTAATCATTCTAATATATACCCACTGGCGTTCTTCCCACCCACACTGTGAGAATGTATTAATCACCATAGGTATAGTTTGTAGAGATGTTAAATCTGTTTTGGTAGCTTATGCTTCAAATACCTACAGCCTTATTAAATTGCGATTGGGTAAATTTAAAAGGGCTCTATTTAAGCACATAGCATATTTTTTTTACAGAAGTTTTTATTTAGTGAAGACCTTGCTTTTGGATAGAAGTTCACTAACTAAAAACTTCTATAAAACAATACGCTGTGTGCTTAAATAGAGCTCTTTTAAATTTACCCAATCGCAATTTAATAAGGCTGATAATGTTCAAACTTAATTATGTGAACCTTCTTCAAACTTTTTAGTAACAAGTAATTGAAATTATATTTATATTTTTGTAATTTCCCTGCCTGTTACTTTTTAGACTTTGTTAGACTTAATAATTTATTTTTAAGAGCTTGATCTCATATTCTTTGGTTTTAAAATAGCATTTTATTTTAATCCTACATGTGTTTGAAGAATTTTGTCATAGTCTTTATTCTTTCTTTTATTATTCAAGCTGTCTAGTCTGACTCCTGATTATAATCAAATAAGTTATCTTGAATCACACCTTGTCTCCCTGCAGGAGATACCTGGGTGTGTAAGTCAGTGCTCGGTGAAGGTCATCAACGTACAGTCCGGAAAGTTGCATGGTCACCCTGTGGCAATTATCTGGCATCTGCCAGTTTTGATGCCACCACTTGCATCTGGATGAAGAAGGAGGTGGAGTTTGAGGTACACAACAATAGTTCCTTTTGATGTAATTGAGACTTCTTACCTAGTACTTTGAGCACTATGGTGAGCAATGGGATTGATTTAACAAAATACAAGAGGATGCCCACTTCAGATAAGTTGAGGTACAATGGAAGCCAGTTTTAAATTCTGCTTTTACTCTCTGACACTTCTAATTTTCAGTCAGAATCCAATCCCATCTCACTCCTAATATTATTATTTCTCAATGGTTAATTGATAACTGGCAACATTTGATTCTTAGCGTAAACGAGATCTGTCAAGTGGAAGAATAAATATTTGATCAAGGCATCCTTATGAAGCAAAATAGGTTGAGTTTGATTTGGTTTTAGTTTCTCCTCCTCTGGTTCAGGCTCTTTCAGTCTTGGTGAGTCTTCCCTCACACTCCCACTCCAACTCCCTCTCCTTGCCTTGAGCACAGCGCCCAGTCCTCATCCCGTCCCTCCTCCCCGCCTGCCCTGCTTTCTGTTTCTCACTGCCGGGTCTGTCCAGCTCCCTCCTTCTATGCCTCCTGTTCCTATTGCTGCTCCTACCTGCCCTATTTCCTCAGTCGCCCTTCTCCCTTTGTCTTTGCTGCCTCATCCATTGGCCCTTCTTTTTGCTCCTTCTCTCCTCAGTGGTCACTTGGCTGCTGTCTCAATGGTTCCCCTTGGCCATTTAATCTTTGGGCCCTCTTCCTTTCAGGGGCCCAGTGTTAGTCTGTCATTCCATTACCACGAGAGTTCCCGTTATATCCGGCCAATCAGCCGGCAACTCTAGTTTCCCCTCCTCCATCCCCTAAACCTCTATAGGCCCAGCACCACTGACCACTATTGCTATTAACCCTTAGCATCACTTGCTCATTGAACTAACAACCTATTCTCCAAGTCCTATCCTCTCATTAATCCTTTGCCTGTACTCCCTTACTACTTCAAATAGATCAATTACCACCCTTTCCTGTCTCTCCCCACACCTTCATATATCCCAGCCACCCTCGGTATCACTGCTCAACTTAAAGCTTATGCTGAAGCTTTGTCACCAGAGATTAGAAGGGTCTCAATGGCTTTTTAAGACCTTTAGTACCTCCCCATCTCAACTGCTCTACTTCCAATTCCACCATGATCACTGTGATCTTCCATCAGAACCAGCATCCATCTAGTTCTTGTCACTTTCTACCCAACTCACTATAGATGGTGCCCAGTCGCTACTCTCCTACAATGCTTGTCCTCCAAACCCAGACACCGACTGCTATTGGGCATCTCTAGCCAGCTATTCTCAATTACCACCTTCATCCATTAGAATAGGAATAGCTTCCTCAGCCAACAGAAGCCATACCCTAGCCCACATTATCAAGGACATGGGCAGATGGAAATCTTGACGCTATGGTTCATCAATGTTTAGAAATTAGGGAAGCCTTCCAAACGCTAAATAAATAAAGCTCTGGCCACCACAACCACCCCACGACAACTCCATTCCCTACCTAGATTGCATTTTGGCTCTCTGAGCAGACCAGGATGACGTAACTTTGACCATACCATGAACTACTTTTCATGGAAAGGGGCCCAACCATGAATAGCCATATGACACCTGTACCATCTCCCACAATATAAATGATTACAGTACATATATATTTGTATATGCTACAATAACTGAGGTTGAAAGGTTGCTTTAAAACATTTAGTGTATCAAGTTCAACCTCTTTGAACCTATGGAAATGGTGTACACACACAGACGCTGAATCAAAGCATTACATATTCTGCTTATGAATGATCAAATAGGAGTGGGTATTTTTCGATTTTAATAAGCATATTTAAATTTAGTTTAAAAAGTACTATATTGAAAATGTCCTCAGTTTTCCTCGTTGTTTTCCTTATGGTTATTTCTCTTTTCACATTTTTTATTCTTCTTTATTTGAAGTTAATCATCTGGTAGATTTGTTAATTAACCATTGCTTGGAAAAATCATGCAACAACATTGACATCACTAATGATATCATGTATGGACATGGTTGAATAGGTTTAGATAAGTCACAATTACTGAATAATTAAATAGCTACCAGATGAAAATAATCACATGGCTTTCAGACAAACAAAGTGAGTCTCGTTCAGGAATTGGAGAGAGCTTTCATTTAAAAATCATTTATATTACAGACTGCTTTGGAGTTGACTTTCTAAACACACATTACTTGTACTAACAAGTGATGGACTTGATACTCACAACCTTTGTGTTTGTTTCCCACAGTGTGTCACAACTCTGGAAGGACATGAAAATGAGGTGAAATCTGTTGCCTGGGCTCCCTCTGGAAACCTCCTGGCTACCTGCAGCCGTGATAAGAGTGTGTGGGTGTGGGAAGGTGAGCATGTCAAAAGATATTTCTTTATATCAGATAATAGTGGTCATAAATATTAGAGACTCTATAGTAAGATTCTGCAGCCTTTATTGTGAGCTGCTCCCAATCAATACAAATGAATAAGTTACTAATACATGTATCTCATTCTGGATTGCTACTTTATTGTAGTGAAGGGCTTGTGTACTTCAATGAAGCTGTGAACAATACCATGTAGGGTCACCCAAGATGGTCATATCAGAGAGTTCAGACAAGTCGATGTCCATTGGGGAAGGAACTGGTAACCGACTCCAGTATCTTTGCCAAGATAACCTTATGGACCAACAGAACCAAAGACATAATGATAAATCTGCCTGGTGGGCTGCGGTCCATAGGGTCACAGAGAGTTGGACACGACTGAATGACCAAACAATAACAACAAAGAGATAGAAGATAACAAAATGGGAAAGAGAAGAGATCTGCCCAAGAAACTTGGGGAACTCAAACGAATCTTTCATGCCAAAGTTATAAAAGATGAAAATGGAAGGGTCCTAACAGATGCAGATCAAACAAAGATGATGTGACAGTCACACACAGACAAACTTTACTGGAGAGTGGAGTGAGATGGGCCCTAGGATGTCTTGCTGATAATTAGGCTGCAGGAGGTGATGGAATCCCAGCTGAACTATTCAAAATCCTACAGGATGATGCTGTGAAAGTGTTACTTGCCTTATGCCAACACATTTGGATAACTCAACAATGGCCAATAGACTGGAAAAAGTCAGGCTGTGTACCAATCCCATAAAAAGGCAGTGCCAATTATAAAACAATATCTCTCATTTCACATGCCAGCAAGGTAATGCTTTAGATTCTGCAAGCTTGGCTCCAACAATATATGGACCAGGAACTACCAGATGTGCAAGCCGGGTTCCTCAGAGGAAGAGGTACAAGAGATCAAATTGCCAATGTCCGCTGGATAATAGAGAATGCAAGAGAGTTCCAAAAGTTCCATAGACTATTCTAAAGCATTTGATTGTGTGGATCACACAAAATATGGTAAGTTCTTAAAGAGATGGGAGTATATGTATCTGTATATGGACCAAGAAGCCACGGTCAGAACCGAACATGGGACAACAAAATGGATCCAAAGCAGCAATCAATAATGCTGGGAGAAATCTCAACAACTTTAGATGCGCGGATGATACTACTATGATAGCTGAAAATGTGGAGGAACCAAAGAGCCTATTGATGAGGTTATAAGAAGAGCTAGCAAAAGCTGGCCTGGTGCTCATCATATAAAATATGAAGCTCATGGCAAACAGCAATTTACTTTTCTGGTAAATAGATGGGGATGAAGTGGAGGCAGTAACAGGTTTTATTTTCCTGGGCTGCAAGATCTCTTCAGATGGTGACTGTAGCCATGAAATGAAAAGACTTTTGCTTCTGGTGAGGAAAGCTATGGCAAGTCTGGACAAGCTAGTAAAAAGTAAAGATATTACACTACCAACAAAGGTCCGCATAGTTAGAACTATAGTATTCCCAGTAGTAACATACGGATGTGAGAGCTGGACCATAAAGAAGGCTGAGCACCCTAGAATTGACGCTTTAGAATCGTGGTGCTGAAGAAAACTTCTTAGAGTCCCTTGGATTGCAAGAATATCCAATAAATCAATACTACAGGAAATCAAGACAAACTGTTCACTGGAAGGTATGATCATGAGGCTAAAGCTCAACTATTTTGGCTATATCATGAGCAGATCAGTTCCCTAGATAAGACTCTGATGCTGGGGAAGATTGATGGCACACAAATAAGGAGACAGCAGAGGTGGGGATGGATAGATGAGGTAATTGAAGCAATGAACATGAGCTTTATGTAAATCAGAAAGGTTGTAGTGGACATGAGTCGGGCTTGACTGAATGACATTACAACAAAGTACAGTGGTCCGTTTTTAAAATGCTTCAAGATATGATTTTTGAAAGCTGAATATTTAAAATGACTGAACTTTGCCGAATGAAAAAGTAACAGCAAGTATAAAATGTAGTTTTAAATCCAAATGTCTGTAATGCCCAAACAACATAAGCTAGATGTTTTCAGCATTGAGTATTGACAACATTTATATTAAATAATTTAAGGAAAAAAATATCAATATTAAACTTATTTCAGAGATTTATTTACAAATATGTCCTACTATTTTAAAGTAGATTAATGGAAATGGTTTTGCCTAGCTGGCAACACTAAGTTTTCAGGCACAGGGTTATATCAACAAAATGCTTTCCATCTTCTGGAGACTTGCTGTGTTAAAGTGTGCTTTGTCCCTATTTGCTGTGGGCGCAGCCTATAAATGATTATTTGGTTTCTTAACTAGTTTTGTGTTTGTGTGTGTTTGCGTCGTTCAGTTGTGTCCAACTCTTCATGACCTCATGGACTGCAACACAACATGCTGATCTACTTGGTATTCATGGCAGAGATACTGGAATAGGTTGCCTGTTCCTTCTCCAGTGGGCCACAGCACACAGCTCTTGGTATTCCTAGGTGGTCTTCCATCCTAGTATTTACCAGGCCCAAATCTTCAGGGTGGTGTGATCTCCTGGTTCCCTGACTGGAATCAAACCCAGGTCACAGAGGTGAAAGCACCAAATCCTAACCACCTGACCACCAGGGAACTTTAACTAATCTTATTTTACCTTAAACACCTTTTACCTGTTTTGCAGCCATAGCATACGCATATAATTCCCACTGCACAACCTCGCTTTGTGGAGCAAAGACACAACTCCGCTCATATTTTACTGCAGCATCAAGTAGATCAAGGCCATATACAGCCGCACAATGTTTCTGGGGATTGATCCCTTTGCCCCGTCTTAAATAACAGTGTCATATATGTTATGTTTAATTGTGCTGTCTCGCTCTGTGCTCTGTGCTCTCTCTCTTCCCTCTTCTCTCCCTTCTCTCTCTCCCTTCTCTCTCTCCCTCTCCCCCTCCCTCATGGCGAACACAGCTGCTATTATTGTTAGTTTGGTACATACTTGACAAATAAGTGTTGATTTTTTTTCTTAAACTGCAGTTGTCATTTTAATAAACTAAATAACACAGTCTCAATCAATGTAGCATAGGAGACTCCCACCTCGCTTTTTTAATGGTCTGTTAATAAGTTTCCTTATCTATGCTAAAAACATTAAACCATATTTATGGCCCTGTCACAATTCTGCAGCATTCTAGGCTGGTGTCACTTAATTAGAATAGATAAGAGCACTTGAAAACTATTCCAGTGAGGTGTGCAAAATAATTCTGGGTAATTTAGTTTATTCTGCTTTTGGGTTGCTACATTGTCGTGGTGAAGGGGCTTGTGTACCTCTGTGAAGCTGTGCGCTATACCATGTAGGGCCATCCAAGACAGGCAGGTCATAGCAGAGAAGTCAGACAAATTGTTGTCCACTGGAGAAGGAACTGGCAACCCACTCCAGTATCTCTACCATGAAAACATTACGCCTGGCATGCTGCATCTATAGGGTCATGTAGAGTCGGACACAACTCCATGACTAAACAACAACAATTTTGTTTATTAAATATATAATGTAGTACTTGTTTGTTTTATTAGGGATTAGGGATCTAGTCCCTGATCGCCTAAACACCCACCCGCCAGGGCCACCCAAGCCCCCCCCCCCCCCCCTCACCCACAGATCCCCTCCTACACTCCCACCCTACTTTCACACTGTCCTACTGTCTCACTGTCTCTGTCAACACATCCCCATTCCACTTGTCACACCATCCCTGTCATGCAGTCACGCCATTCCAACTGTCACTTTCATACAGACCCCCATTTCCACCTGTCACACCCACCTACACTCTCCAGACACAGTCCCTAGTTCCTCTCATCCTGTCATACTCCCCATTTCTCTTGTTCCCTCCCATCACTCTCCCATATCCACATTCACTGCACCAGTTACAGACACTCACTCTCCTGCCCTACATACTTTACAATCCTCCATTCATACACCCCCTCCTGTCCCCACTCACATGTCACAGTCCCTAAACTCCCTTCAGTCACACTCTCTCGGTTCGCATTCCAACCACTATATGCCGCTGTGACGGGCGTGGTCGGGGGCGCGATTGCGGTGCGCTCTCACAGCGTGCGATAGCCAAAGGGACTAGATCCGGGATTAACAATAAAATAAGTATCTGATGGAAAGAAAAACAATATCTCTTTAAAACATACATTATATTTTTTTTCAGTAGGTATGATTCTCTTCAATTCCTATCATGTGTCCAATGGGTGGGAGGGAATCTACTAGGAAGCCTGTCCTGCAGTTTTTATCCTAGTAATATAGTAACTGTGGTTGAAATACATTATTTAACCCATCAAGTTCAACCTCATCCTCATTGCAACTCAAGACTTATATTAGAAGAGCATCTGGAGCAGAAAATGTAATTACTGCTGGAAAGCATAGACTTCCTTGAAAAGAAAGGACAGCCTAATGGGTAGATCCTCTCCCACCCCCTGGACAACTAATAGAAGGTGGAGAGAAGCAGCTCTACCAATCTCTGAAACCCTCAAGTTCAAATGTAAGTTTTAAAAGCTACATGTAATGTATTATTATTATTATTCTCTTTTATTTGTAACACACCAACATATTCCGTAGCACTGTACAAGGCATAAAAACAATGAAAAATTATCAAGCTGGAGGGCCCTGTATTGAGCTTAGGATCTTTGTAGAAAGTGTTTTTTTCCCAAAGTGAAAGTTTGCTAAGGTAGGAAGGAGTACAAAGTTTGAGAGGTTTTTTATTATTTAGTAGGAGAGAGAAGGGATCTGATAGAAAATAATTTGAGGTGAATGGCTCTATTATGTAATGTTAGGAGAGAGGAGATGGGAATGGGACTTGCAGAATTGTTTCTGCTTATGAGCTGTAGAAGAGGCAGGAGATAGTGACTGGAGGTAGCTCATCAGAGTCCAAAAGAGGAGTGGAGGTCATGGAAGGTAAGATGGTTATGTTGGAGACATGATGTGGAAAAGGCAGGAGGTTATGAGGAAGGAGAAGGCAGGAGGAAACATTGTGTAAAGGATTCATTAGGAATAGTTAACAGGTGTTGCTAACTGATCAGCTTTAAGACATTTTTGTGAATCAATAAATTAAAAGTAACTAGGGGAGGGGATTGGTTCTGGTGAGTCAGTAGGTAGAGATCTGGAGTGAGAAAATTTATTTTTAATAATAAATTGCTTCTTTCAGAATTGGTATATCTAAAAACCTTGAATGTCCCTTTTTTAGTTCTCAAATGCTTGTCGTTCCTTTCTCTCTTATTCCTCCAGAATGAAAGGATGAATTAGTAGCGTGTATGTATAGTAGGTGTACAGGTTTATGCATGTGTTCCCAACATGGTTAACTTGCAATATTTTTTCTCCTGCAGTGGATGAAGAGGAGGAGTATGAGTGTGTCAGTGTGCTCAACTCACACACACAAGACGTGAAACATGTGGTGTGGCACCCAAACCAGGAGGTGAGTGATGGATCATCCCAAAAATGAGTAATGGAACATCCCAAAACACTGCTTCACATCCCAAAACATTATATACCGGTCAAAAAGTCTCATGATCCGAGGAGCTACTGCTTCTAAGATTTTACTTCTGTCCCTCTATTCTACATACACCTCTATACCTACACTCTGGCTCTTAAAGATGGCCTTCAAGTTTTGATAAATTTTGTCAACACATGAAAAGAGAAATTGAATGTCAGGATACACCTAAAAATTAAATAGCAGAACTTCATTGCAACACAGGAATTTCAGTTCAATACAATGTCAATGTCTTAAAGGTCCATTGAAAAAAATATATTTTTTTTAAACGGCACTTGTTAATGGGCTCTTAATGTGCTGCCCAATATTTTTAGTGTATGGAAGAAGATGACAGTTGCAGATTTTTATATCATATTATTAATTATGCTCTGACTATGGTGACCAATCACTTCCAAAAGCTAGTGATATGTGAGGAGATTTTTCTTGGCTTGTTGTGGGCCGCAGAAATTGTCTGGTGGGCCACATCCAGTCCAGGAGCTGCTAGTTGCACAGGATTGATCTACTATATTATCTTAGAATAAGCTACCATTTTTTTTCTGCTTATCATCTACCAGTAAGATGGGACTTTTGTCTGTTTCTGTTGACATATATGCTATTATATATAATAATTATTTGTGTCATTACATATAAGTATAATATATTAAAGGCATACCTAAGTTTTTCATGGATTATGAATGCATGTGATAGAGGAGAATCAGTAGTGTAGGCAAAGCAGCAGCTTTTGTGAGTTAACACACATGAAAATCCCTGCTAAATTTGCCATAAAAATCATAATTTGTTTTGGCCAATCACAGGCAGCTTATACATTTTAATACAATGTAACAATCAGTGATGGCAGTTTGTGCAGGGAGGAATCATGGATTATGTAGTTTCTGCATTATGCTGCTGCTGTCTTGAAGGTTAATAAAGGGTTAAAATCCATATTGAACACAATGTTTCTATTGGTAGGTACCAGGTGTCTATGTAAGCAGCTCTCGGGTTTGGAAAATACGTTTTTTTATTTTTAAATAAAATCAATCTGTATGTGTATGGAATGACTCGATGTAATGTGTGTGTCTGATATAAGCAGCATGTGTTAGATTAGTGAGGGGAAAAACAGGGAAACTTATATACATTTAATTATCACATATTATAATTGTCAAACTACGAGCCGCCGTCACGCTTTGCGTGGTGCGTACGACTTAAGCGATGAGCGCCAAAGGTGCTCATCGCCTGTGAGCCGTTAAGGTACTAAAACTTGCAGCACTTGGGCGATGAGCGCCAAAGACGTTCATTGCCTGCGAGCCTCGCCAAGCGAGGCGAGCAGTGGAGGCAATGAAACACGCAGGAACTTAGCCAGAAAGGAGCGCCAAAGGCGCTCCTGCAAGCCTCGCAAACAAGCCGATCACACATTGAAACACGTGGGACTTAGCCTCCAAACACTTAAGAAATGCTGGATCACCTTAGGCTGCAAGCAATTGACATACGTGGGACTTAGAAAAAAATAAATACGAGACGTGGGACTTAGAAAAAAATAAATACGAGACGCGGGACTTAGGAAAGATACAAAGTTAACGGCCGAATCGCGCAAAGCAAAAAACACACACAATACAATAAAAATACAAAATCATTACATACGGGGGAACAACCAGGACGCCTAGGAGTGAGGTGGAACGCGAATTTAAGTTGATTTTGCAGAGTTTCGGCACTCGAAAATCGGTTAAGCGAGGGGAAAAAAATGTCGAACAAACAAAATTACACGACTCTGGACCGCGCAAAACAACGCCAACCATGTACCACTTTCACCCAGGAACGTACAAGATACAAAATACACTATTACAAAAGACGGCAAATGCTCGCAAACCGCGTAGCACATAGACAAACAACGCAATTTTACAACCCTAACTTGCAACTCACAACATTATGCATCTACAGTATCGCTTTACACAAATAAACCCAACGGTTTGCCCTCGCGCACGCAGCCTACTTGTAATGCACAGTTGGGACATTCATAAAACTATCTCCTCGAACCAGCAACAGTCCAACTGGACATTATATTCTGCAGGAAAAGAAAAAGAGATTGTTACCTCTTCAGGCTATTGATTGTTACATATATTAATTTGAAAAAGGTAAACTATATTAATTTATTATTTAATTAATTCATTAATTGGTGTTTAAAAAAATAGAGAGAGGAGCCAAAGGACACACGAGGAGAGGCTCCCAATGAGCGCCAAAGGCATTCAGTGCGAGGCTCGCAATGAGCGCCGAAGGCCCTTGGAGTATAAAAAGCTTAACATTGTGTGCCAAACAGCATTGCCATGGCTTCAAATTTTATTGACCGCCATTTTTTGAGGAGCAAGTCGCTAGTTATTATATATTATTACAAGTTTCTTTACTGGGATTAATTAAAAGGATCAGAAGAGATCAAAAAAGGTTTAACTTGATGGACTAATTCAACCTCAAATACTATGTAACTATCATCTGTCTACAAAACCCATTTCTATTGAAAAAACAGCTAATTAAACAAAATGGTGCCAGTGGTAAAGATTAATTGCTGATAAAACAAATATATCTAGCATTTAATTTATAAGTTTTTTTTATTTTCTAAAAACATTGTTTTAATTAAAGGACCACTGTAGTTTGGCACTCACAAGCCTACTCTACTTATCTCACCTCCCTTAAAGCTTCTGGCATCTGCAAGCTATGATGACACTGTGAAGTTGTACCGTGAGGAGGAAGATGATTGGGTGTGCTGTGCAACGTTGGAGGGTCACACATCCACTGTATGGGGCCTAGCATTTGACCAGAGCGGAGAGCAACTGGCCACGTGTAGTGACGACAAGACTGTGCGCATCTGGAGGCAGCAGAAAGAAAGTGGGGATCAAGGTAAGAAGTCACGGATGTCCTGGAGATATTGGACAGCGAGGAACTGACAATACAGAATCTCCTGTTTGGGTGCTTTATGACATTTTTGCATTTCTGGTTTTTGTATTTTCACACACAAAAAATAATGCAGAGTAATTTGCTTTAAGCTGCATTTTTTTTTTTGTAAGTTCTCAAAAGATTTGCCATGAACAAAATGCTGAAAAAACACAAGCTAGAAAAAGTAAACCAAAATTCCATTGGAAGTAGTTAAGTTTGGGCAAAACATCTCTAAATTGATCCTTAAATCATGAATCATGGTATTTCCTTTTCACGAGATACTATAGAACGAAAACACAAAGAAAAAGTGTGCCCTGTTTATATATGTTTAATTTCAATTATATTGAACTGATTGAGTTGGGACTATGATGGCATTGTACTTACAGCATAAAGCAATAAAGGGACATGGTACATGTACAAGAATGCCATCCGTAAATATGTTTATAAATTGTGCTTAAAAAATATTAGGGAAAAGCTGTTAAAAAAAAAAATACCAGTAGATATGCATGTCTTTGCAGTTGTATGACTTATCTCTGTTAAGCAATAAGCATCAATATATTGTATCGCTGTATTGATGCCCATTTTTATTTATACCGTCTTATCCATCCTATGCCATACATTTATACCCATCAAATCCCCTCTTTAAATAAAATAATTAAATATGTCACATATATATTCTTATTTTTCTTTATTAGGGGGTAGCAAAAGTGACCCCAGCTGGAAGTGTGTATGCACCCTGACCGGATACCACAACAGGACCATCTATGATGTCAACTGGTAAGGCTGCTTCCATCATTTTTTTTATTTTATTATTATTTTGGGTAAGTTCACGGATTCATTTTTATTATTGTTTATTTGTACTGTGGCAACTGTGAGCCTCATTCAATTGCAAGCTCACAATTGCCTCCAAACTGAACGTTTGGCTGCGGGGTTACATTTTTTCTAAACATTTAGATGTATTCAATTGTCTGTAATCCACAACTACAGTCTCACAGCCTCCACACGCAAACCATGCACTCGTAAGTAGGATTTCAGGGGGTAAGATCATATGACAATATTTAAGCAAGCCGTAATCTACTTCTTAAACACTTGCAATCCTTCTTATACTGAGCCAATAGTAAATGACACCGTCCTCATGACATCAGGAAATCATGGAGTTTAAACTACAAGTAATAAGTGTTTAGAAGTGAAATTTGTGATCGGACTCGCAATGTAGAAATCAATAAAAATCATTAAAGTAACTGTTCTAGTCCATACAGGTTCCATGATATGTATTAACTCCTTGTTTCCCAGGATCGATCGATCGATATAGCACAGATTAAATGTTAAAAATAATTATTTTTTATTGCAGATTTGCGAGCTTGAGACTGTTGTGCTATTAATTCTAGTGCCTTTCATTGCTTTACCAGTATTTTTAAGTACAGTAGTGTGTGTTTATTTGCTTTTACAGTGTTAGGAACAGGTGTTTAACCCACTTGCTAGTCCTATCTAGTACTCGTATAATTTCTTTATACATTTGCCATTTACAGGCTTGAAGGCAATTGTGGGCTTGTTGAGGTTTTTGTACCAGTGTCTTTGGCACTGGTAACATTTACTGAATTAAAAATCAATAAAGGAGATAGGACGGAGTTTTTGACAAATGCAGGGATTTTGAGCCTGTAACTCGCAATCGGAATGCAAGTAGCTAAATGTAGCCAATTGAATATCTGTAACATTTACGGGCTGCATTACGGTTCATGTAATAATGATTTAGCCAATTGAATGAGGCTCATTTTCTGTAGGACTATGCAAGGGGTTGAGCACATACACAACAACAGCTTTTTAAGATGTCTCTTTCTTTCACTGTTCCATTTAGGAGCCACCTCACCGGTTCCCTCGCCACAGCCTGCGGAGATGACGCCATCAGGATATTTGAAGAAGACCCTAGTTCTGACCCTCTGCAGCCAGTTTTCTCTCTAACAGCCCATATACCCCATGCCCATTCCCAAGATGTTAATTGCATTGCATGGCATCCAAAAGTACCTGGACTGCTGACTTCATGTAGTGATGATGGAGAAATGGCATTCTGGCAGTACCAGCGTCCAGAATAACTCAATATTTATATTCAATAATAGCATACAAAATATATTGAGCAGGAGCATTTCTGCAACTTTCATAAATTCCATACCCTCTGACATGAAGTCTGTGGTCCTCTGTTTAAAGAGATTTTATTAATGTATTAATCTAAAGTAATAAAACATATGTGGTCTATGATTCGTATGTTGATGAAAACATTGCTTTGAACCCATACAGCAGGTATCTGTGGAACTGTGAAATAGGCAATCACAACATGAAACAATGTGTATTCACTGAGATTTATAAGTTCATACTTATACAACCTGGGCATACTATTTATGAACTAGAATTAATCGTATCTGATAAAGTAATTTGCAGAGAGGGAGGATAATTTCAGGTAGTTTCTGCTTCATATATATATTTTTCAAGCTCTGTTACCTCTGTCTACAGATTGTGTGTCCGTGTCTCTTTTAGATGATTAGATCTATTCCCATGATAGCTCAGCTATAATGTGCTGTAACTCACTCTTATCTGATGTGGTACAGATATCCCTAAGGTTTAAGCATTGTAATTATTTTTGCATAATAGTACCTGCTACATACTTTAAGTTACTGTACAAATGTAACTCCATCTAGCAAATGCAGATTTAAGTGTCAGGTGTAGACTGTTTTGTCATATTTTAAAGAAAAGACCATTCTTAATACGTTTACATATCTTAAGCAAGCCAGGAGACCTGATCAATGAAAAAACTAACCAGCTTTAAGGCATGTGCTGATTGGGGGTCCAGACCTACCACATCCGAGCAGTGAGTTCAGTTGCCGCTGGAGAGTTACCTGTAGCTGATGAGTTATATTTCAAAGACCCCAAATTTAAATGCAGGGGGAAAAAATATCCACAGAGCACAGTAACTCAGCTGGTGCCGCTTCAGAACACACCCACATCTGAGATTGTAAGAGGGAGGTCTCCACATTACTGTAAAGTTGCCTTTATGCACACAATCTAAGCACTCGCTTTTAAGGCAAATGAAAACTTTTGCGGTATCTGAAACATGTTTTTTGATCTGGTTCGTGTAGCATATTCCCCCCCGCGCGCTGTCTCCAACTTGGTAGAAACATCAGAGACGACATTCTGCCTCTGCAGAGAATGAGATATAAGAGAGA
The DNA here is from genome assembly GCA_027410445.1 of Discoglossus pictus. Lineage (NCBI taxonomy): Eukaryota > Metazoa > Chordata > Amphibia > Anura > Alytidae > Discoglossus > Discoglossus pictus. Next base: position 94,373,357 of record CM050167.1, read on the forward strand.
TGATTGTTCCATAATAATTACATTTTTTTTCCTGACAGAATAATTGGAATGATGTTTATGCCCAAATTATTTTACTTTCTAAAGAGTAAACATATAAAAAGTACTAAATGTTTTTATTTTGTTTCTTAAGTTTTATCTTAAATTCTTCTAGTAAAAAAATATTGGATAATATAATGTACCTGTTACAATAATAAATGTAAAAATAATTACGTGGAGTGATTTTTTTTTCTTCAATACTATGATTAATGCAATATTTACACGTTATTATGACCACTAGATAATATGCCGAATAACCGCTGTGTGCAGCACGGGCAGCAACTAGACAGTCGGTTGGCAAGGGTATCTGGAGCCAAGCAGACTGCAGTGCATGCGACATGCTGAAGAGTGCGTGGTGGAAGATCCATACTGTGAACATGCCGATTTGAGGTGGTCCCACAGGGGCTTGATTGGGTTCAAGTCCGGGGAATTTGGAGGCCAGGGAAGTACCTGGAAGTCTTCATCATGCTCCTCCAACAACTCAGACAATTCTGGCCATATGGCATGTTGCGTTGTCCTGCTGGAAGATCCCATCCGCTTCAGGAAAGACATGAATGGGTGTACTTGATTTGCAAGGATGGATAGATAACCCTTTCAGAATCAGAGGACACCCAATTTCGGTAGTCTTGTGCAAACTGAAGCCGTTTCTGACAATGAACCCTCATCCACATGGGTGCCGTGACCAGCTGTTTGCGAAGGAGCCCATTACGAAATAGGGATGGCTGTACTGTCATTTTAGTCACACGTCTGGTAGCCCCCTGGTTCATTTGAATGGCGAGTTGCTCAATTGTAGCATTTCGGTTGGCCCTCACCCACCTTTGCACACAACCTTTGCAACCGATGTTCACCTCTGACATGAATGAGTTTCCACGCTGTTAACTCACAATGGGGCCATTTGTCCAGTCATTGTACACTTTAACCACAGCAGCACATGCACAGTTCACAAACTGGGCTATTCCAGAAATACTGCCACCTTGGCCAGAAATCTGCTGAAACATATTAGTCTGTGCTCACCCCTAAGGCTAGACCAAACCCCAAATGCTAGGCTCCACTGCAAGCAAGAAATAGCAATCCCAGGCTGATTGATCGATTAAGGGCTTTTCTTTGTGGGAAGCTAATTACCTGCCTAGGAACAGTGAGTAAGAGACCAACATCTGCCTAGGGAGATCAGTAGCTTGCCATTGACGAAAGCCATTTATGGCTGAAACGTACTCTCATCAATATGCTAAATACTAGAGAATTGCCCGTCAAAAAATGACGGCAATGAAATTGTAAGGTAGCTAATGCTGTTTGGTGTATAATAGTGAAATATTATAATACATTAATAAATGAATATACTTTACGTATTTTTAAGCATTGTGTTGAAGAGCTGCAATCTGTTTTGATGTTGCTGCAGCATTAGTGGTGTGTAGGTGCTGTGTAAACGTGATGAATGTGTGCAGTGTAATAGTGTGCGTGCGCGAGACCAAACCGTTAGCGTAGTTGTGTACGTCCGCATTGTCGTAAAAAGGCGGGTAATGTGTGGTATGCGTGTGTAGTGGAATATCCGTAGGTGTTTTGCGTGTTTCTTGTGGTGTTTTGCGTGTTTAGAGTGCTGTAGCCTCGTTTTCGTTTTGTTCGGCGGCTATTTTTTCTCTCGCTTACAGAATTTTTTAGTGTCTATACTCTTTTATTTTGAGTTAAATCAAGGTGTAAGTTGCTTTTTTGAGGTCCTGGATGCTCCCTCTTGCTGTAGGTAAGCTTTTTATGTATGTGCTGTGTGTATGTATTGTGTTTTTAATTTTTTCATGTTCGCGGGTTGCGGACGATTTTTGCGAGGTCGTAATGAGTGGTAACGTGTCTCGTATGTTGTTTGCGTTGCAGTTGCTGTGTGGTGTTTTTTGCGTTACAGCGTAAAGTTTGAGAGGGTCGCAGTTGCTGGCAAGAAGCGCCTTTGGCTTCACATCAATGCTTTTTGGTAGTCACATCAATGCTTTTTGGTAGTCACATAAATGCTTTTTGGTAGTCACACAAATGCTCTTTCTAGCTAAAGAAAAGAGTCTGTTGTTAGACCTTTACTCTTATTTTGCTTATATCTTTAAAGAAGAGTCAAGATGCAGAATGTTATGTTTATTTAGTATTATAAGCATATACAACATGTTTATTTTATGTAAAACATGCTGTGTTATAGCATTAATATTATCAGTCATTTTGAAACTGAACTACAACAACTGCTGTATGTTGTACTATTTCTTAAAGTCAATCCAAGTTTGTTTTCTTTTTTTTAAGTGAAGAACCCTGCGTCACACCCAAGTCCCCCAAAAATATATATATTTAAATAAATACTCCCACATTTAAGGATAAATCTCTCTATTTTAGTTTGCAGTCTGTTGGTTAGATCCCTGTTACTTGTCCCCCTACACCAGCTGGCTGGAGCTGCCAGCAGCCACCATAGCCCTCAGGATTTTGGAGAATAAAACCATTTACTTGAGCTATGATCAATATAGAGAGAAGTATAGCCCAGAAAACATATTGCCTGATCTGTTCTGTTTTTTTTATGGAATGACACAGGCACTTTATTTTTGTATAGTGACACACAAGCAATCAAACTTCCCTCGGCAGGTAAAACAACCCAAACCAAAAACCAACAGATGGTATTTGTCACAGGCCAGGAAGATGTATACTTCCTTCCTACAGATCCACATAATTTACTATACACATTCTCTGTGACACCAGGCAAGCATGAAAACACTACTGACTAATTATTACAAACAGATTTTATTTCCCATGAAAACAAACAAAAATCCTACAATGAACAGTAAATAAATGACAACTGAAGGAGGTGGATCTCATGTTCATCCAATAACCTGGATACATTTAGGTGAAATGGTTCTGCTGCCAAACTTACAGTAGACTTTATGCTTTGGGGAGGGATACCACATGACTTGCTGCTCACTAAGCAATTGCAGAAGCTCTGCCCAAGGATTCTGCTGGGTAAACTTGAGGGGCTGGGTGGTGCATCAGGAACTGTCGCTTTGCTTCTGAGATAGTTGCAGAAAACAATCCCAGGATGCAAATTGTTTGGCCCATAGCTCTTGATTCTGTAGAGATGTCATTCATATATCTCCACTTTTTCCTGTCTGTTCACTTCGCTATGCTTGATGGAACAACTCCAGTCAGGGTATGAAGGAATCAATTAGACATTTAAATTTCCATCCCCAGATAAAACAAACCTCTCAGGAGACTTCAGGTGGCTCCTTTGTCCCTGCCCGAAGCGAGGGTCCGGATTTGCGAAGGTGGAGGCTCCAACGTCGGCTGTGTTAACACACACACACACACACACAAGTTTTTAAAAAAAATCTCAAAGGCGCCTCACTCCCGGTTACACACACACACCGCGGCCGAGGGCCTCAGTTGCTGGCATGGAGCGTCGAAGGCGCTCCATGCCAGCAACTGAGGCCCTCGCTTCCGCAAAGCACTTAGGGAATGAGGCAATGAGCGCCAGAGGCGCTCATTGCTGGCGAGCCTCGGGTAGCGTGGCGAGCCGTTAAACCCACCTCCGAACCAACCTTAACGTAACAAACACCCACAAGCATGAAAAATGGCGGAACTGCACGCACCTAAAAACAGTCAAAACACACCAAATACTCACAAAAAATACATAAAAAGCTTACCCATAGCAAGGGGGGCACCCAAGACCTCTGAAAGTGAAGTTACACCTCCATTTAAGTCCAAATTCCCGAGTTCAGACACACGAAAATCCCCTAAGCGAGAGAAAAAATGGCCGCCGAAAAAAACAAAAATGAGGCTCACCTCAGAAACCTGCATTAACCTCAGAACCAACCTTAATGTAACAAACACCCACACACACGAAAAATGGCGGAACTGGGCGCACCTAAAAACAAGCAAAACACACCAAATACTCACAAAAACGACATAAAAAGCTTACCCATAGCAAGGGGGGGCACCCAAGACCTCTGAAAGTGAAGTTACACCTCCATTGAAGTCCAAATTCCAAAGTTCAAACACACGAAAATCCACCAAGCGAGAGAAAAAATGGCCGCCGAAAAAAATGAAAACGAGGCTCAAAGACCCAGGACCGCACAGCCACCTACAACTTACCCAAGAAGGGATCCGAGATAAGCTCGGAAACCCGGATTAATCGCAGGGGATCCGAGATAAGCTCCGAGCCCTGCATTACCTCACATTAACCATCGCACTGGGGGTCCCGATTGCACGCGATCGGGGACGCCCGCTGCAATCAAAATTCCAGCGTTACAGGTCCTTAAAGCACCCGTTGTAAAAGAAAAAATATATACACTGTCACCCTGTCAATCATGGGGGTCAATACAGACCCCCATAAAACCCTCATTAACCCTGTCACTCATGGGGGTCAATAGAGACCCCCATAAGCCCTTCATTAAGCCTGTCACTCATGGGGGTCAATACAGACCCCCATAAGCCCTTCATTAACCCTGTCACTCATGGGGGTCAATACAGACCCCCATGAGCCTCTATTTAACCCCATCAGTCCCATAAGGATATATTAACACCATTATGGGACTGTTACAACACTACATTAACCAAATAAGTGCCATGATCATGACACTAAGTATAAACACTATACTGCACTATACCACCCCCAATAAAACATTAAAGATCAACTAAACACCCTCTACACTAACCTATTAACATCTACACTACCTACCCCCTATTAACCCCCACCACTCTAATTACAGAAAATAAAAAAGCCTAAAGTCACACAAAAAAAATTCTACATTACATGAAATAAAAAACCTAACTCACAAAAAAAAGAAACTACATTACAGAAAATAAAAAAACCTAAGTAACAAAAATTAAAAAAAGGAACATTACAGAAAAAACAACAACATTACAACCCCCCCCCCTCACTACAGAAAAAAAAATACACACCTGAAAAGGAAATACATATAATACAAATACATATAATACAAATACATACAATTACAATACAATTACATACAATACAATACACCCCTATCTAATATACATCACACAATCTATCTAAATAAATAGCATAATCTAATATACAATACATCCTATGCTATCTATATAAAACGCATACCCCTAGCTAACATAAATGTTATCTATATATTAACTAATCTTAATCTAAGCTAAAATAAAATAATTAAGACCACTTACCTTTGCAGATGTCCATTGGGATCAGCCACCTACGGAAAAAAAAAAAAAAAAATTAGTGCAACACGTTTACAGTTCTAAAATAAACATTCTATACATTCTATACATTCTAAATATTCACGTTTCCGGCATGTCCCGTACGGCATTCTTTAAATCCTTCTCCGGCGCGACACCTGTTAAAAAAACACAACATTGGGGGGGCGTGGCTAGCAGCTGAAGAAGCCAGACGTGTTGAGCTGGAGCTCCGCGTTCAATTGGATTATAAAGGGCTAATTATCAGCTAAAGTGGCCAATTTTATAGATAAAACACCCAGCAGAGGTTCCCCCACCTCAAAGAGCTTGGAGGGGTGTTTATGAGCGCCAAAAGGGGACAATTCCCCACTCACTAGGCGCCTTCTGGATTGGGGCCTACCACGGAGGGCCGTGCCTGCCCAGCCTCATCCGGATTATCATCTCTCCGGATCCCTCCCCTGGCCTTCCCCGCTGCCGGAGGTCCTGAGTGCACGGGGGGCCAGACGCAGCGGGAGAGACTGAGCAGGCGCTCAGGCAGTGGCTGGAGAGGTGAGAGAGGCCACGCCAGACAAGTGCAGGGGAGCACAGATAACGGGAGGACTGGCTCACGCTGGCGGCAAGAGGGGAAGCACATCTTCATCTCCCCTGCAATCACCCTCACGGGGGCTGAGCAGTAGGGAGCACCACAAAAGGGGAAAAGGTGGAGGAAACCCCTGTCAAGGACCCCTGGTCAAGCGGACACATCCCCCTGGAAGCCTGGAGGCAGAGACCGGGGTGCAGAACCGCCAAAGACACATCTTTGCAGGTACAGGGGAGAGGTTAAAGAACTGCTAGGGGGAGAAGACGGCCCTGGGCCAAGAAAGGGGTATCCCGGGGGGCCTCAACAACATTTTAGTCCCAGAACAAGCAATCCGGGGCCCCTTGCCCACATATCCCCATGGAAACTCCCCCAGTACCCTGGGGTTAAGCAAACCAACCTACAGAGACTTAAAACTCTAAAATACTCTTTGAGCTGCACTAGACCTGAATGATAAAGAATGCAGTTTATTTAGTTTCACATTTATATGTTACAGTGCTACTAACTTGTCTTTATTATTACTGATATTACCGGGGTGCTTAAAACTGAACCAAGTACCTTTCTACACCATTTTATATAACTTTCATCAGCAGCACCATGAGGATATACATTTTCACCCAAAACACTGCATAAGCAGTCTCAATAGACAGTACTCTACTCCCACCCGGTGGCTGCTTCAAATCACTACAGGCCTCTTTAACTTCAATAATAAATTGAACCTGCCACTATCTAGATCATCAAGGGACTACGGCTCTTCACACCTTGCCTTCCATCCTCCCACCCAGATCTTCCCTATATTAGGGAGAAATTGTAGCACTAAGGACTGATATAACTGCATTTCACGACGTCACATTGGTGATTACATACCAGATATATATATGAAGATCTGAAGGCAATATTTAGCCTGATAATTATTGGGCCTGGACTTTGGAAGATGTTAGCACAAAATCCTGTGGCGAATACCCTGCTCATTAAAGTAAAGATGTGGTAAATGTAGGGCCAACACCCCTATAAATGGGCCAATACCCCTCCTAGATCTCAAAATGCACCCAAGAGACCCTTGCAGCAACATTGCTACCTAGTGGGCCGGGACACAGCTTAAGCCGGGACTCTTCACCCAGCGGCACGGACCAGGTCTATCGGAGAACTCAAACCTGGAATAGGTTCAGACCTACTCCAACCTACAACAAAAAGGCAAAGATCATGATGGTCAGAACCAAAAAGGGCGAGGGGTCCAGACGGATAACTGAACATTTCCCCTCTACCACGGCTAGACGATCCCCCCACCTGGAATCAATTTCGGGGGCTTCGGATGTGTCGGATGCTGAGAGCTCCCAGAAAGGGAATATGATGGATGCAAACCTCTCCAATGACTCCAAAACTTGGTTTGAAAACATGCTAAAGTCACAGCTATCATTGGCAGTTCAAGATCTGAAAACATGAAATCCAAGAATTAGGCCAACGGACAAGTATCCTGGAATCTTCTCTGGACCAGGTCATTGACTCCCAAAGACAAGATCGGGTAGTCATTGATACAAACGCAATGAAAATATGCTCTCTCGAACTCAAGCTAGAAGACCTCGAAAATAGATCGAGGAGGTATAACGTCAGATTCAGAGGCGTCCCAAACTCAATCACGGACCTTACACCTTACGTCTCGAGTCTGATAAAGTCAATCCTTCCAGACTCCCAGGAGGGAGAAATCGGCATTGAAAGAGCACATAGGGCACTTGGGGCATCCCCGAACCCTAACATGCCTAAAGACATCATAGCCCGTTTCTTGAGGCAACACACAAGAGACCAGATTCTCTATCACGCAAGAGGTCTAGACGAAATCAAAGGTCCAGACGGCGCCACCATCCAGGTTTATGCAGATCTTTCACCAGCTACCCTAGCGAGACGCAGGGAAATGAGACCGGCTGTGGAGGTGCTTATCCAGCATAAAATTCCCTACAGATGGGGTTTTCCTTTCAACATCCAATTTACAGTGAATGGAAACAGATTTGTGGCTCAAGATGTGGAGGAATGCCAGACTATTCTTTCCTCCCTGAACTTAATGAAGGAGGGTGAAAACCCCCGCCCACTTGGTCAAGAAGCAAGTGACAAACGAGATAGGCCTGTTAGACAATGGACAGTAGTCCCTGCTCCAAAGAGACAAAAAGCTGCAAGAAACTCGCAACCCCAAGCGGCGGGAGATGGGGGTTCAAGGCAAGCCTTGTAAACCACATGCCAGCATCCCCAGGGCCGGGACGCTCAAGTGGATATTGGCCGGGAAAATCCCCCCCCCAGAGAAAAGATGAAGGGACTTGTTAGTGATTTACTGCTTTTCTCAGAAGCCCAATGGACACTATAAGCCGAGGGGGGTGTGATATAGGTTTGAAACCTACTAGGATTCGTTTGACTCACTGAAGGGAATAATTTGTATTTCACAAAGCAAGGGGTGATAGGCCCATGGGGTGAGGCAGAAAATTATCGCTTTTATTAAACAGGGTTTAAGTTTAGTAGTTAAAATCTACTATACCTCTTTGCCAGGGCACTATGCAGGAGGACAGGATCCTCGTGCCCTCCAAGCGCACTAGATCGCAATGAAAAAGTATTAGTATGGATGAAAAAGTTGAAATTGTTATGTTATTGTTGACACATGTATCTCTGTACTTTTCTCTGAAATGTATCTTGTATGTAAATTATCTATTTCTATTCTGCTCAGTACTCTCAAGGTCTCTCCATGATGCAGGTGCACCTCGTCTCCTGGCCGCCCTAGGGTGTCTCTCGTCTCCGGTCCTTCGGCCTTCAAATAAACACTTCATCCAGAGCAGGAAATGTAAGTGTCACACTATACACAGCACTCACGGACAGACAAAGATAAATGGCTAGGCCCAAATTTAAGATACTGTCCCATAATGTGAAGGGATTTAACTCCCCCCATAAGCGGCGCAAAGCCTTTCTTACATACAGGGAGCATCGGCCCTCAGTAATCTTCCTACAGGAGACGCACTTCATACGTAGCAAACCCCCTAAATATCTCCACAAACAATACCCAAACTTCTATACAACGGGTGTGTTAGCTAAGAGGGAGGGGGTAGCAATTCTCCTGCATAAGGACTTTCCGATTGTACTCCAGGGTAAAAAATCTGATCCTGAAGGTCACTACCTGATTATGACAGGGAAAATATTTGACTTGATAGTGTCTTTAATTGCGTTATATGCCCCACCTACGAATTCTTATAACACAGTCCAGAAATTGCTTGCGGTACTGCAGAAAGGAGACTATGGTAAAATTATTCTGGGGGGGGACCTAAATTTAGCATTGGATCCCAGATTGGATAGGTCCAAGGGGAAAGAGGGGCCCCAACTCCCCAATAAACTAAAACAAGTTAAAACACAACTAGCTAACCTGAACTTGGTAGATTCCTGGAGGGACCTTCACCCTAAGGACAGGGAGTACTCTTTCTATTCAGCCCCTCATGACTCGTATTCAAGAATCGACTATAACATTATAGACGCTTCGCTCCTGGATCAGACAAAGGAAGCAGAGATTATTCCGTGTACCTGGTCAGATCACTCAATTGTCAAAATTACCCTAGACTTAGGCACGGTACACTCCCCCCCCTCGACCTGGCGCATCAATGAGATGCTACTAGCATCTCCTCAATTCAAAGACAAGATCCAGCAAGAGCTAGAGATGTATTTTAGGGAGAACACTAAGGGAGATGTAGGAATAGGCTGGGTGTGGGTGGCCCACAAAGCATATATTAGAGGGATCTGCATGAAGTTAACCGCTGAATATAAAAAACAAAGTAGGGCCCGAGAGGATGCATTGAATAAAGAGTTGATTAGATTGGAAAGGGCAAAGCAGCAGGATAATTCTACAGGGGATAGATCCCAGATTGAGAAAATCAGGGCGGATCTTGATATGATTCTGTCGGAGAGAACAGAGAGAGCTCTTAGAATTACGCAACACAAGTTTTATAGCAAAGCAAATAAACCTGACTCATTTCTTGCCTACAAATTAAAATCAAAACAAAACCAATCTAGAATTTGCCAAATTAAATCACCCCAGGGGCTTGTGACCTCCAACCCCTCTAAAATTCAGGACATCTTTCAGGCGTACTATAGTAAGCTGTATAAAGCCTCGAACTCCCTAGACCAGTGGGAAACACAATCATTTTTAGCCTCCCTGGATCTGCCTAAATTAACTGAGGAGAATGTTACCTCATTGAATAAAACAATCTCCCAGGAGGAAGTGAGCAAGGTTATTTTAGAATCGAAATTAGGCAAAGCCCCAGGCCCAGATGGCTTTACGAACGCGTACTACAAAAAAATTGTTGGCACATTGGTCCGTACCTGACCATGTTATATAATACAATACTGGAGGGCCTACCAATCCCTCCAGAACTCAACAAAGCTGACCTGGTCTTGTTCCCCAAGGAGGGGAGGGACCCATTAGAAGCCAAGAACTACAGACCGATTTCACTCCTCAACAGTGACATCAAATTTCTAGCCAAGATCATGGCGGATAGGATAGCTGGGTTTCTCCCCTCCTTGATTCATAAAGACCAAGTGGGATTTATCCCAGGGCGACAAGCAGGGGACAACATCAGGAAAATTCTCAACTTAGTCCATCATGCTAAATTAAATAACACCCCGGCCTGCCTGCTCTCTCTGGATGTGGAGAAGGCCTTTGACTCCCTGGAATGGCCTTTTCTCATGGCTACGCTGACCAAATTTGGCTTTTCAGGGAAATTTTTTAACCTAATTCAGACTTATTACAAAGACCCTAAGGCAAATTTAAGACTTCCGGGCGGGGGGAGGCCAGCGGTCTGCATACAGAGGGGGACTAGACAGGGTTGCCCTCTGTCGCCGCTCCTGTTTGCGTTGGCAATTGAGCCCCTGGCCCATTCGATTAGAGCGTCCCCGGAGATAAAGGGTATCCAAGTTGGGTCACATTACTTCAAGGTATCGCTCTTTGCGGACGACTTATTGTGCTCCATCTCGGAGCCATTGACGTTGGTACCACCTCTGATGCAAAAACTTGAACAATTCGGGGTGCTTTCAGGATTGAAAATTAATGTAGAAAAAACTGAAGCATTGGCCTTAGATATCCCACTCCCAGAGAAAGAATCCCTTACACTAAGTTTTAAGTTTCAGTGGGCCGGGAAGGGGATTAAATACCTGGGAATTTGGCTGACAGCTAAAATACAAAATTTATACAAGGCTAATTACCGGCCAATGTTCCGCTTACTTCAGGAGGAGATGATAAAATGGGCAAAATATAACATCTCCTGGCTCGGTAGGATTAGTTCAGTCAAAATGAACATTTTACCCAGACTGCTTTATTTATTTAGATCTCTTCCGATCCAGATGCATATGAAAGACCTCTCAAACTTCCAAAGCAGGGTTTTCCGTTTTATCTGGGGTGTGGGTCCCTCCAGGATAGCAAAAAATAACATGTACAAACACAAATCCAGGGGGGGGGCTGGCGTGTCCCAACTTAAAACTTTACCATCGTGCAGCACAATTAGCTTTTGTCCCCCAGGCCCACTTACCCGAAGCCGATCCGGCTTGGATGTTTGTTGAAAGCCAGGACATGATGCCCTATACGTGGGACACTGCGGTCTGGATTCACCCACTTCCCACAGAGATTAAAAAATCTGCCAACCCTATGATAAGGAACTCCGCGGCTAATCTAATCTGGGCCTTCAATCATACAGACCTTCTACCCCGGATATCCCATTTAACGCCTATACTTACGCACCCACTAACTCCGGCAGGTATCTCACAGGTTTCTCGGCAATGGTTCAAAAAATAACAAACTCGATAGATTGGGTAATTGGTTGAGAGATGGTCGGGTGATAACATTCGAGACTATGAGAGACGAATATGACATCCCCCTTTTTGAGCATTATAACTTTTGCAGATTGAGGTACTTTGTGGATAGGCTACTTAGGAGCTCAGGGGTCCCCTCTCATAATATGTTCTCTAGAATGTGATAAAAAGCCCCCCTTACAAGAGGTGTGATAGGGGAACTATACGAGGTCTTCAATACCCCAAAAATGCTAGTCAAAGATAAATATATGAGGGAATGGGAAAAGGATATAGCCAGAAACTGGGAGATTGAGTCGTGGAAGACTTCCTGGGCCAGTCTCATGAGGGGGTCACTAAATTATAGTTTATTAGAGACATCAATTAAGGTCCTTCATCGCGTGTACATTACGCCGGATCAACTAGCTAAATGCAATAAGACGGAAAGTCTGAAGTGCTTTAGAGGATGCTCAGAGCTGGGCTCGTTTTGCCATACCTGGTGGAGCTGCCCAAATGTTCAGCGGCTCTGGACGGCAGTGGGTGACTTGGTAGACAATATATTTGGATATCATATTGAAATAACCCCGGAAGCTAGTCTACTGGGGATGCCGGTAGCCTCCCTCTCTACCCCATACAACAGACTCTTACAATTTATCTGTTTAGCGACAAAATCACATATTGCAAGGAGCTGGAAGAAAAAGACACTAGAGATAGGGGCAGTTCGAGCTAAGATTCACTACTTAGCGGTTAATGAAAGGATTTCCCATTCACTGGCGGATTCAATCCCCAAGTACCTGGAAATCTGGGGTCCCTGGTTAGAATACACAGATATCAAGATCCCTCTACTCCAATGAAAGGGGAGGAGGAGGGAAGGGCACCCTCACTTTCTTGACAGGGAACAGGGAGGGCTGGAGGCCGGAGGGGAGATACCGGGAGAGGAGCTGCACCGGATTGGAAAAAGACAGACAGGTATGATAGGATGGAACAACAATAGGATTGAGATAGAGAAATGTTTTCCAGAGATGAAGGCTTAAATATAGATGTGTCAGGTTGAATGTTTTAGTTTGGTTGGTTAAGTTAACTTGTGTAAAAGTTATTAAGAGACTCCTCCTTAATATGAAAGAAAAGATAACGGGGAAAAAAATTGAATGAGAGGAAAGAAATGAAAATCAAACAAACAAAGAAAATAGTATCGTATCTCTCTAGAGGTAAATGAGCCAGTTAGTGGATAAAGTTAGGGCTTTTTATAATATCAATATAGACCACTAAGTCATAACATTGAATTTCAAGAACTACCTGGTAGATTCTCCTGATGGGATAGTAACGGAAGGTAATGGGAGAAAACAAATAAATAACCAAAGAATAGTATAGGTTACGGATAGTTTTAGGGATACATGTTTATATAGCCAAGAAAAGTCCATTATAAATCCAGGCATTGGTTTACCAACAATAGCACGGAGGTAAATACAGAAAAAAAGGAGGAGGCAGGATACAATGATAAGATCTCATAATTGATGTTGGGGCTTTGTTTTTTAACCTAATTCAGACTTATTACAAAGACCCTAAGGCAAATTTAAGACTTCCGGGCGGGGGGAGGCCAGCGGTCTGCATACAGAGGGGGACTAGACAGGGTTGCCCTCTGTCGCCGCTCCTGTTTGCGTTGGCAATTGAGCCCCTGGCCCATTCGATTAGAGCGTCCCCGGAGATAAAGGGTATCCAAGTTGGGTCACATTACTTCAAGGTATCGCTCTTTGCGGACGACTTATTGTGCTCCATCTCGGAGCCATTGACGTTGGTACCACCTCTGATGCAAAAACTTGAACAATTCGGGGTGCTTTCAGGATTGAAAATTAATGTAGAAAAAACTGAAGCATTGGCCTTAGATATCCCACTCCCAGAGAAAGAATCCCTTACACTAAGTTTTAAGTTTCAGTGGGCCGGGAAGGGGATTAAATACCTGGGAATTTGGCTGACAGCTAAAATACAAAATTTATACAAGGCTAATTACCGGCCAATGTTCCGCTTACTTCAGGAGGAGATGATAAAATGGGCAAAATATAACATCTCCTGGCTCGGTAGGATTAGTTCAGTCAAAATGAACATTTTACCCAGACTGCTTTATTTATTTAGATCTCTTCCGATCCAGATGCATATGAAAGACCTCTCAAACTTCCAAAGCAGGGTTTTCCGTTTTATCTGGGGTGTGGGTCCCTCCAGGATAGCAAAAAATATATGGTTCAAAAAATAACAAACTCGATAGATTGGGTAATTGGTTGAGAGATGGTCGGGTGATAACATTCGAGACTATGAGAGACGAATATGACATCCCCCTTTTTGAGCATTATAACTTTTGCAGATTGAGGTACTTTGTGGATAGGCTACTTAGGAGCTCAGGGGTCCCCTCTCATAATATGTTCTCTAGAATGTGATAAAAAGCCCCCCTTACAAGAGGTGTGATAGGGGAACTATACGAGGTCTTCAATACCCCAAAAATGCTAGTCAAAGATAAATATATGAGGGAATGGGAAAAGGATATAGCCAGAAACTGGGAGATTGAGTCGTGGAAGACTTCCTGGGCCAGTCTCATGAGGGGGTCACTAAATTATAGTTTATTAGAGACATCAATTAAGGTCCTTCATCGCGTGTACATTACGCCGGATCAACTAGCTAAATGCAATAAGACGGAAAGTCTGAAGTGCTTTAGAGGATGCTCAGAGCTGGGCTCGTTTTGCCATACCTGGTGGAGCTGCCCAAATGTTCAGCGGCTCTGGACGGCAGTGGGTGACTTGGTAGACAATATATTTGGATATCATATTGAAATAACCCCGGAAGCTAGTCTACTGGGGATGCCGGTAGCCTCCCTCTCTACCCCATACAACAGACTCTTACAATTTATCTGTTTAGCGACAAAATCACATATTGCAAGGAGCTGGAAGAAAAAGACACTAGAGATAGGGGCAGTTCGAGCTAAGATTCACTACTTAGCGGTTAATGAAAGGATTTCCCATTCACTGGCGGATTCAATCCCCAAGTACCTGGAAATCTGGGGTCCCTGGTTAGAATACACAGATATCAAGATCCCTCTACTCCAATGAAAGGGGAGGAGGAGGGAAGGGCACCCTCACTTTCTTGACAGGGAACAGGGAGGGCTGGAGGCCGGAGGGGAGATACCGGGAGAGGAGCTGCACCGGATTGGAAAAAGACAGACAGGTATGATAGGATGGAACAACAATAGGATTGAGATAGAGAAATGTTTTCCAGAGATGAAGGCTTAAATATAGATGTGTCAGGTTGAATGTTTTAGTTTGGTTGGTTAAGTTAACTTGTGTAAAAGTTATTAAGAGACTCCTCCTTAATATGAAAGAAAAGATAACGGGGAAAAAAATTGAATGAGAGGAAAGAAATGAAAATCAAACAAACAAAGAAAATAGTATCGTATCTCTCTAGAGGTAAATGAGCCAGTTAGTGGATAAAGTTAGGGCTTTTTATAATATCAATATAGACCACTAAGTCATAACATTGAATTTCAAGAACTACCTGGTAGATTCTCCTGATGGGATAGTAACGGAAGGTAATGGGAGAAAACAAATAAATAACCAAAGAATAGTATAGGTTACGGATAGTTTTAGGGATACATGTTTATATAGCCAAGAAAAGTCCATTATAAATCCAGGCATTGGTTTACCAACAATAGCACGGAGGTAAATACAGAAAAAAAGGAGGAGGCAGGATACAATGATAAGATCTCATAATTGATGTTGGGGCTTTGTTTTATTGTAAACCACATGCCAGCATCCCCAGGGCCGGGACGCTCAAGTGGATATTGGCCGGGAAAATCCCCCCCCCAGAGAAAAGATGAAGGGACTTGTTAGTGATTTACTGCTTTTCTCAGAAGCCCAATGGACACTATAAGCCGAGGGGGGTGTGATATAGGTTTGAAACCTACTAGGATTCGTTTGACTCACTGAAGGGAATAATTTGTATTTCACAAAGCAAGGGGTGATAGGCCCATGGGGTGAGGCAGAAAATTATCGCTTTTATTAAACAGGGTTTAAGTTTAGTAGTTAAAATCTACTATACCTCTTTGCCAGGGCACTATGCAGGAGGACAGGATCCTCGTGCCCTCCAAGCGCACTAGATCGCAATGAAAAAGTATTAGTATGGATGAAAAAGTTGAAATTGTTATGTTATTGTTGACACATGTATCTCTGTACTTTTCTCTGAAATGTATCTTGTATGTAAATTATCTATTTCTATTCTGCTCAGTACTCTCAAGGTCTCTCCATGATGCAGGTGCACCTCGTCTCCTGGCCGCCCTAGGGTGTCTCTCGTCTCCGGTCCTTCGGCCTTCAAATAAACACTTCATCCAGAGCAGGAAATGTAAGTGTCACACTATACACAGCACTCACGGACAGACAAAGATAAATGGCTAGGCCCAAATTTAAGATACTGTCCCATAATGTGAAGGGATTTAACTCCCCCCATAAGCGGCGCAAAGCCTTTCTTACATACAGGGAGCATCGGCCCTCAGTAATCTTCCTACAGGAGACGCACTTCATACGTAGCAAACCCCCTAAATATCTCCACAAACAATACCCAAACTTCTATACAACGGGTGTGTTAGCTAAGAGGGAGGGGGTAGCAATTCTCCTGCATAAGGACTTTCCGATTGTACTCCAGGGTAAAAAATCTGATCCTGAAGGTCACTACCTGATTATGACAGGGAAAATATTTGACTTGATAGTGTCTTTAATTGCGTTATATGCCCCACCTACGAATTCTTATAACACAGTCCAGAAATTGCTTGCGGTACTGCAGAAAGGAGACTATGGTAAAATTATTCTGGGGGGGGACCTAAATTTAGCATTGGATCCCAGATTGGATAGGTCCAAGGGGAAAGAGGGGCCCCAACTCCCCAATAAACTAAAACAAGTTAAAACACAACTAGCTAACCTGAACTTGGTAGATTCCTGGAGGGACCTTCACCCTAAGGACAGGGAGTACTCTTTCTATTCAGCCCCTCATGACTCGTATTCAAGAATCGACTATAACATTATAGACGCTTCGCTCCTGGATCAGACAAAGGAAGCAGAGATTATTCCGTGTACCTGGTCAGATCACTCAATTGTCAAAATTACCCTAGACTTAGGCACGGTACACTCCCCCCCCTCGACCTGGCGCATCAATGAGATGCTACTAGCATCTCCTCAATTCAAAGACAAGATCCAGCAAGAGCTAGAGATGTATTTTAGGGAGAACACTAAGGGAGATGTAGGAATAGGCTGGGTGTGGGTGGCCCACAAAGCATATATTAGAGGGATCTGCATGAAGTTAACCGCTGAATATAAAAAACAAAGTAGGGCCCGAGAGGATGCATTGAATAAAGAGTTGATTAGATTGGAAAGGGCAAAGCAGCAGGATAATTCTACAGGGGATAGATCCCAGATTGAGAAAATCAGGGCGGATCTTGATATGATTCTGTCGGAGAGAACAGAGAGAGCTCTTAGAATTACGCAACACAAGTTTTATAGCAAAGCAAATAAACCTGACTCATTTCTTGCCTACAAATTAAAATCAAAACAAAACCAATCTAGAATTTGCCAAATTAAATCACCCCAGGGGCTTGTGACCTCCAACCCCTCTAAAATTCAGGACATCTTTCAGGCGTACTATAGTAAGCTGTATAAAGCCTCGAACTCCCTAGACCAGTGGGAAACACAATCATTTTTAGCCTCCCTGGATCTGCCTAAATTAACTGAGGAGAATGTTACCTCATTGAATAAAACAATCTCCCAGGAGGAAGTGAGCAAGGTTATTTTAGAATCGAAATTAGGCAAAGCCCCAGGCCCAGATGGCTTTACGAACGCGTACTACAAAAAAATTGTTGGCACATTGGTCCGTACCTGACCATGTTATATAATACAATACTGGAGGGCCTACCAATCCCTCCAGAACTCAACAAAGCTGACCTGGTCTTGTTCCCCAAGGAGGGGAGGGACCCATTAGAAGCCAAGAACTACAGACCGATTTCACTCCTCAACAGTGACATCAAATTTCTAGCCAAGATCATGGCGGATAGGATAGCTGGGTTTCTCCCCTCCTTGATTCATAAAGACCAAGTGGGATTTATCCCAGGGCGACAAGCAGGGGACAACATCAGGAAAATTCTCAACTTAGTCCATCATGCTAAATTAAATAACACCCCGGCCTGCCTGCTCTCTCTGGATGTGGAGAAGGCCTTTGACTCCCTGGAATGGCCTTTTCTCATGGCTACGCTGACCAAATTTGGCTTTTCAGGGAAATTTTTTAACCTAATTCAGACTTATTACAAAGACCCTAAGGCAAATTTAAGACTTCCGGGCGGGGGGAGGCCAGCGGTCTGCATACAGAGGGGGACTAGACAGGGTTGCCCTCTGTCGCCGCTCCTGTTTGCGTTGGCAATTGAGCCCCTGGCCCATTCGATTAGAGCGTCCCCGGAGATAAAGGGTATCCAAGTTGGGTCACATTACTTCAAGGTATCGCTCTTTGCGGACGACTTATTGTGCTCCATCTCGGAGCCATTGACGTTGGTACCACCTCTGATGCAAAAACTTGAACAATTCGGGGTGCTTTCAGGATTGAAAATTAATGTAGAAAAAACTGAAGCATTGGCCTTAGATATCCCACTCCCAGAGAAAGAATCCCTTACACTAAGTTTTAAGTTTCAGTGGGCCGGGAAGGGGATTAAATACCTGGGAATTTGGCTGACAGCTAAAATACAAAATTTATACAAGGCTAATTACCGGCCAATGTTCCGCTTACTTCAGGAGGAGATGATAAAATGGGCAAAATATAACATCTCCTGGCTCGGTAGGATTAGTTCAGTCAAAATGAACATTTTACCCAGACTGCTTTATTTATTTAGATCTCTTCCGATCCAGATGCATATGAAAGACCTCTCAAACTTCCAAAGCAGGGTTTTCCGTTTTATCTGGGGTGTGGGTCCCTCCAGGATAGCAAAAAATAACATGTACAAACACAAATCCAGGGGGGGGCTGGCGTGTCCCAACTTAAAACTTTACCATCGTGCAGCACAATTAGCTTTTGTCCCCCAGGCCCACTTACCCGAAGCCGATCCGGCTTGGATGTTTGTTGAAAGCCAGGACATGATGCCCTATACGTGGGACACTGCGGTCTGGATTCACCCACTTCCCACAGAGATTAAAAAATCTGCCAACCCTATGATAAGGAACTCCGCGGCTAATCTAATCTGGGCCTTCAATCATACAGACCTTCTACCCCGGATATCCCATTTAACGCCTATACTTACGCACCCACTAACTCCGGCAGGTATCTCACAGGTTTCTCGGCAATGGTTCAAAAAATAACAAACTCGATAGATTGGGTAATTGGTTGAGAGATGGTCGGGTGATAACATTCGAGACTATGAGAGACGAATATGACATCCCCCTTTTTGAGCATTATAACTTTTGCAGATTGAGGTACTTTGTGGATAGGCTACTTAGGAGCTCAGGGGTCCCCTCTCATAATATGTTCTCTAGAATGTGATAAAAAGCCCCCCTTACAAGAGGTGTGATAGGGGAACTATACGAGGTCTTCAATACCCCAAAAATGCTAGTCAAAGATAAATATATGAGGGAATGGGAAAAGGATATAGCCAGAAACTGGGAGATTGAGTCGTGGAAGACTTCCTGGGCCAGTCTCATGAGGGGGTCACTAAATTATAGTTTATTAGAGACATCAATTAAGGTCCTTCATCGCGTGTACATTACGCCGGATCAACTAGCTAAATGCAATAAGACGGAAAGTCTGAAGTGCTTTAGAGGATGCTCAGAGCTGGGCTCGTTTTGCCATACCTGGTGGAGCTGCCCAAATGTTCAGCGGCTCTGGACGGCAGTGGGTGACTTGGTAGACAATATATTTGGATATCATATTGAAATAACCCCGGAAGCTAGTCTACTGGGGATGCCGGTAGCCTCCCTCTCTACCCCATACAACAGACTCTTACAATTTATCTGTTTAGCGACAAAATCACATATTGCAAGGAGCTGGAAGAAAAAGACACTAGAGATAGGGGCAGTTCGAGCTAAGATTCACTACTTAGCGGTTAATGAAAGGATTTCCCATTCACTGGCGGATTCAATCCCCAAGTACCTGGAAATCTGGGGTCCCTGGTTAGAATACACAGATATCAAGATCCCTCTACTCCAATGAAAGGGGAGGAGGAGGGAAGGGCACCCTCACTTTCTTGACAGGGAACAGGGAGGGCTGGAGGCCGGAGGGGAGATACCGGGAGAGGAGCTGCACCGGATTGGAAAAAGACAGACAGGTATGATAGGATGGAACAACAATAGGATTGAGATAGAGAAATGTTTTCCAGAGATGAAGGCTTAAATATAGATGTGTCAGGTTGAATGTTTTAGTTTGGTTGGTTAAGTTAACTTGTGTAAAAGTTATTAAGAGACTCCTCCTTAATATGAAAGAAAAGATAACGGGGAAAAAAATTGAATGAGAGGAAAGAAATGAAAATCAAACAAACAAAGAAAATAGTATCGTATCTCTCTAGAGGTAAATGAGCCAGTTAGTGGATAAAGTTAGGGCTTTTTATAATATCAATATAGACCACTAAGTCATAACATTGAATTTCAAGAACTACCTGGTAGATTCTCCTGATGGGATAGTAACGGAAGGTAATGGGAGAAAACAAATAAATAACCAAAGAATAGTATAGGTTACGGATAGTTTTAGGGATACATGTTTATATAGCCAAGAAAAGTCCATTATAAATCCAGGCATTGGTTTACCAACAATAGCACGGAGGTAAATACAGAAAAAAAGGAGGAGGCAGGATACAATGATAAGATCTCATAATTGATGTTGGGGCTTTGTTTTTTAACCTAATTCAGACTTATTACAAAGACCCTAAGGCAAATTTAAGACTTCCGGGCGGGGGGAGGCCAGCGGTCTGCATACAGAGGGGGACTAGACAGGGTTGCCCTCTGTCGCCGCTCCTGTTTGCGTTGGCAATTGAGCCCCTGGCCCATTCGATTAGAGCGTCCCCGGAGATAAAGGGTATCCAAGTTGGGTCACATTACTTCAAGGTATCGCTCTTTGCGGACGACTTATTGTGCTCCATCTCGGAGCCATTGACGTTGGTACCACCTCTGATGCAAAAACTTGAACAATTCGGGGTGCTTTCAGGATTGAAAATTAATGTAGAAAAAACTGAAGCATTGGCCTTAGATATCCCACTCCCAGAGAAAGAATCCCTTACACTAAGTTTTAAGTTTCAGTGGGCCGGGAAGGGGATTAAATACCTGGGAATTTGGCTGACAGCTAAAATACAAAATTTATACAAGGCTAATTACCGGCCAATGTTCCGCTTACTTCAGGAGGAGATGATAAAATGGGCAAAATATAACATCTCCTGGCTCGGTAGGATTAGTTCAGTCAAAATGAACATTTTACCCAGACTGCTTTATTTATTTAGATCTCTTCCGATCCAGATGCATATGAAAGACCTCTCAAACTTCCAAAGCAGGGTTTTCCGTTTTATCTGGGGTGTGGGTCCCTCCAGGATAGCAAAAAATATATGGTTCAAAAAATAACAAACTCGATAGATTGGGTAATTGGTTGAGAGATGGTCGGGTGATAACATTCGAGACTATGAGAGACGAATATGACATCCCCCTTTTTGAGCATTATAACTTTTGCAGATTGAGGTACTTTGTGGATAGGCTACTTAGGAGCTCAGGGGTCCCCTCTCATAATATGTTCTCTAGAATGTGATAAAAAGCCCCCCTTACAAGAGGTGTGATAGGGGAACTATACGAGGTCTTCAATACCCCAAAAATGCTAGTCAAAGATAAATATATGAGGGAATGGGAAAAGGATATAGCCAGAAACTGGGAGATTGAGTCGTGGAAGACTTCCTGGGCCAGTCTCATGAGGGGGTCACTAAATTATAGTTTATTAGAGACATCAATTAAGGTCCTTCATCGCGTGTACATTACGCCGGATCAACTAGCTAAATGCAATAAGACGGAAAGTCTGAAGTGCTTTAGAGGATGCTCAGAGCTGGGCTCGTTTTGCCATACCTGGTGGAGCTGCCCAAATGTTCAGCGGCTCTGGACGGCAGTGGGTGACTTGGTAGACAATATATTTGGATATCATATTGAAATAACCCCGGAAGCTAGTCTACTGGGGATGCCGGTAGCCTCCCTCTCTACCCCATACAACAGACTCTTACAATTTATCTGTTTAGCGACAAAATCACATATTGCAAGGAGCTGGAAGAAAAAGACACTAGAGATAGGGGCAGTTCGAGCTAAGATTCACTACTTAGCGGTTAATGAAAGGATTTCCCATTCACTGGCGGATTCAATCCCCAAGTACCTGGAAATCTGGGGTCCCTGGTTAGAATACACAGATATCAAGATCCCTCTACTCCAATGAAAGGGGAGGAGGAGGGAAGGGCACCCTCACTTTCTTGACAGGGAACAGGGAGGGCTGGAGGCCGGAGGGGAGATACCGGGAGAGGAGCTGCACCGGATTGGAAAAAGACAGACAGGTATGATAGGATGGAACAACAATAGGATTGAGATAGAGAAATGTTTTCCAGAGATGAAGGCTTAAATATAGATGTGTCAGGTTGAATGTTTTAGTTTGGTTGGTTAAGTTAACTTGTGTAAAAGTTATTAAGAGACTCCTCCTTAATATGAAAGAAAAGATAACGGGGAAAAAAATTGAATGAGAGGAAAGAAATGAAAATCAAACAAACAAAGAAAATAGTATCGTATCTCTCTAGAGGTAAATGAGCCAGTTAGTGGATAAAGTTAGGGCTTTTTATAATATCAATATAGACCACTAAGTCATAACATTGAATTTCAAGAACTACCTGGTAGATTCTCCTGATGGGATAGTAACGGAAGGTAATGGGAGAAAACAAATAAATAACCAAAGAATAGTATAGGTTACGGATAGTTTTAGGGATACATGTTTATATAGCCAAGAAAAGTCCATTATAAATCCAGGCATTGGTTTACCAACAATAGCACGGAGGTAAATACAGAAAAAAAGGAGGAGGCAGGATACAATGATAAGATCTCATAATTGATGTTGGGGCTTTGTTTTTTAACCTAATTCAGACTTATTACAAAGACCCTAAGGCAAATTTAAGACTTCCGGGCGGGGGGAGGCCAGCGGTCTGCATACAGAGGGGGACTAGACAGGGTTGCCCTCTGTCGCCGCTCCTGTTTGCGTTGGCAATTGAGCCCCTGGCCCATTCGATTAGAGCGTCCCCGGAGATAAAGGGTATCCAAGTTGGGTCACATTACTTCAAGGTATCGCTCTTTGCGGACGACTTATTGTGCTCCATCTCGGAGCCATTGACGTTGGTACCACCTCTGATGCAAAAACTTGAACAATTCGGGGTGCTTTCAGGATTGAAAATTAATGTAGAAAAAACTGAAGCATTGGCCTTAGATATCCCACTCCCAGAGAAAGAATCCCTTACACTAAGTTTTAAGTTTCAGTGGGCCGGGAAGGGGATTAAATACCTGGGAATTTGGCTGACAGCTAAAATACAAAATTTATACAAGGCTAATTACCGGCCAATGTTCCGCTTACTTCAGGAGGAGATGATAAAATGGGCAAAATATAACATCTCCTGGCTCGGTAGGATTAGTTCAGTCAAAATGAACATTTTACCCAGACTGCTTTATTTATTTAGATCTCTTCCGATCCAGATGCATATGAAAGACCTCTCAAACTTCCAAAGCAGGGTTTTCCGTTTTATCTGGGGTGTGGGTCCCTCCAGGATAGCAAAAAATATATGGTTCAAAAAATAACAAACTCGATAGATTGGGTAATTGGTTGAGAGATGGTCGGGTGATAACATTCGAGACTATGAGAGACGAATATGACATCCCCCTTTTTGAGCATTATAACTTTTGCAGATTGAGGTACTTTGTGGATAGGCTACTTAGGAGCTCAGGGGTCCCCTCTCATAATATGTTCTCTAGAATGTGATAAAAAGCCCCCCTTACAAGAGGTGTGATAGGGGAACTATACGAGGTCTTCAATACCCCAAAAATGCTAGTCAAAGATAAATATATGAGGGAATGGGAAAAGGATATAGCCAGAAACTGGGAGATTGAGTCGTGGAAGACTTCCTGGGCCAGTCTCATGAGGGGGTCACTAAATTATAGTTTATTAGAGACATCAATTAAGGTCCTTCATCGCGTGTACATTACGCCGGATCAACTAGCTAAATGCAATAAGACGGAAAGTCTGAAGTGCTTTAGAGGATGCTCAGAGCTGGGCTCGTTTTGCCATACCTGGTGGAGCTGCCCAAATGTTCAGCGGCTCTGGACGGCAGTGGGTGACTTGGTAGACAATATATTTGGATATCATATTGAAATAACCCCGGAAGCTAGTCTACTGGGGATGCCGGTAGCCTCCCTCTCTACCCCATACAACAGACTCTTACAATTTATCTGTTTAGCGACAAAATCACATATTGCAAGGAGCTGGAAGAAAAAGACACTAGAGATAGGGGCAGTTCGAGCTAAGATTCACTACTTAGCGGTTAATGAAAGGATTTCCCATTCACTGGCGGATTCAATCCCCAAGTACCTGGAAATCTGGGGTCCCTGGTTAGAATACACAGATATCAAGATCCCTCTACTCCAATGAAAGGGGAGGAGGAGGGAAGGGCACCCTCACTTTCTTGACAGGGAACAGGGAGGGCTGGAGGCCGGAGGGGAGATACCGGGAGAGGAGCTGCACCGGATTGGAAAAAGACAGACAGGTATGATAGGATGGAACAACAATAGGATTGAGATAGAGAAATGTTTTCCAGAGATGAAGGCTTAAATATAGATGTGTCAGGTTGAATGTTTTAGTTTGGTTGGTTAAGTTAACTTGTGTAAAAGTTATTAAGAGACTCCTCCTTAATATGAAAGAAAAGATAACGGGGAAAAAAATTGAATGAGAGGAAAGAAATGAAAATCAAACAAACAAAGAAAATAGTATCGTATCTCTCTAGAGGTAAATGAGCCAGTTAGTGGATAAAGTTAGGGCTTTTTATAATATCAATATAGACCACTAAGTCATAACATTGAATTTCAAGAACTACCTGGTAGATTCTCCTGATGGGATAGTAACGGAAGGTAATGGGAGAAAACAAATAAATAACCAAAGAATAGTATAGGTTACGGATAGTTTTAGGGATACATGTTTATATAGCCAAGAAAAGTCCATTATAAATCCAGGCATTGGTTTACCAACAATAGCACGGAGGTAAATACAGGGATTAAATACCTGGGAATTTGGCTGACAGCTAAAATACAAAATTTATACAAGGCTAATTACCGGCCAATGTTCCGCTTACTTCAGGAGGAGATGATAAAATGGGCAAAATATAACATCTCCTGGCTCGGTAGGATTAGTTCAGTCAAAATGAACATTTTACCCAGACTGCTTTATTTATTTAGATCTCTTCCGATCCAGATGCATATGAAAGACCTCTCAAACTTCCAAAGCAGGGTTTTCCGTTTTATCTGGGGTGTGGGTCCCTCCAGGATAGCAAAAAATATATGGTTCAAAAAATAACAAACTCGATAGATTGGGTAATTGGTTGAGAGATGGTCGGGTGATAACATTCGAGACTATGAGAGACGAATATGACATCCCCCTTTTTGAGCATTATAACTTTTGCAGATTGAGGTACTTTGTGGATAGGCTACTTAGGAGCTCAGGGGTCCCCTCTCATAATATGTTCTCTAGAATGTGATAAAAAGCCCCCCTTACAAGAGGTGTGATAGGGGAACTATACGAGGTCTTCAATACCCCAAAAATGCTAGTCAAAGATAAATATATGAGGGAATGGGAAAAGGATATAGCCAGAAACTGGGAGATTGAGTCGTGGAAGACTTCCTGGGCCAGTCTCATGAGGGGGTCACTAAATTATAGTTTATTAGAGACATCAATTAAGGTCCTTCATCGCGTGTACATTACGCCGGATCAACTAGCTAAATGCAATAAGACGGAAAGTCTGAAGTGCTTTAGAGGATGCTCAGAGCTGGGCTCGTTTTGCCATACCTGGTGGAGCTGCCCAAATGTTCAGCGGCTCTGGACGGCAGTGGGTGACTTGGTAGACAATATATTTGGATATCATATTGAAATAACCCCGGAAGCTAGTCTACTGGGGATGCCGGTAGCCTCCCTCTCTACCCCATACAACAGACTCTTACAATTTATCTGTTTAGCGACAAAATCACATATTGCAAGGAGCTGGAAGAAAAAGACACAAAAAGGAGGAGGCAGGATACAATGATAAGATCTCATAATTGATGTTGGGGCTTTGTTTTATTACGCTCATTATTGTACAATTGTTTGCACTTTGTATTCCTGCAATAAAAAATTATTTAAAAAAAAACAAAAAAAAACACAACATTAATAGACATACATCAAAATAAAATAAACATAATCTACATTCTACCTACCTCCCCGCATCCTCTTCTGCCACTCCCTGTAAAAAAAATAAAAAATATATACTTACATCCGCACTCCCGGACATCCCCGACGCTAATGAGGCTCCAGGAGACTTTTCCGGAAGAAAACAAGCAATGGCGCCTTCTGATTGGTTGAAAACGATGTCTATCAAATTCACCCAATCAGGAGGCGCCAATGTGGGAACCAATTACAAACGGATACACGTTATAATACCACTCTGATTGGATAATGCACCTTCATCTTTACCTGCATCTTTATTTAAACCAATCACAAGGCGCAGATGCCTTCAGCCAATCACAATGGAATCCACCCCCACAGGGTGATTGGTTGGAGCCTCTGCGCATTCTGATTGGTTGCACTGACAATAGCCAATCACAATGGAATACACCCTTGCGTACTGATTGGTGAAGGATTTGCGCATTCTCATTGGCTATTGTTAATATCAATCAATATTATAGCCAATGGGAAGGCGCAGATGTCTTCACCAATTAGTACTTGGGGGTATATTCCATTGTGATTGGCTGATGGCAATAAAGCCTTAGGATTGGTTCAAATAAAGATGGACAGGTGTGTTATCCAATCACTGTTGTAATTTTGGGGTGTATACTTTTTTCATTGGTTCACAAATAGGGTCTTCTCATTGGCTGATTTTGATAGACAGCCTTTTCAGCCAATCAGAAGCCGCCATTGACAATTTTATTCTGGAACACTCCATAGGAAGGTCATTAGCGTCGGAGAAATCTGCCAGGGCGGATGTGTGTCGCTTTTTTTTTTTTCTTCTTCATGCGAGGAGGCCGGAGACATCGCGGAAAGGTAAGTATATTTTAGATTGTATTTATTTAGATTTGGTTTATATTTACTAATGTAATGGGTTTTTTTACAGGAGTATCGCCGGACAAGACGCAAAGATGGACGATGGAACATGGAGGACGTGACATGCTGGGACGTGACATGCTGGAACGGGACATGCTGGAAAGGTGAGAATAATATTTAGAATATTTAGAATGTTTAGAATGTTTAGGTATTTCATGTAAACGTGTATTAGTTTTTTTAATCTTTTTTACGGTAGGTTGCTGATCTAAAGAAACATCTCAAAGGTAAGTGGTCTTAATTATTTTATTGTAGCTTACAATTAGGGGAGCTATATATATATAGATAGCATGTATTGTATATTAGATAGATAGGGGGATGTATTATTACATAGTATTGTATATTAGATAGTGGGATGTATATTACCTTATATAGTGGCATGTATATTAGATAGTGGCATGTATATTAGATAGGGGTGTATTGTATTTTATTTAATTGTATTGTATTTTATTTACTTGTATTTTATTTAATTGTATTGTATTGTATTTAATTTAATTGTATTAAATTGTATTATATGTATGTATTATATGTATTTCATTTTCAGGTGTGTAATTTTTTTTAAATGTATTTTTTTATTTTCTGTAATGTTCCTTTTTTTATTTTTTGTGATTTTATTTTTTCTTATTTTATGTAATGTAGATTTCTGCTTTTTGAGAAATGTAGTTACTTGAGGCACACAGTACACTCACATTGTGTGACAAACAGCATTTCAACACTTTCTTTTATTGACCGCCATTTTTTGATGGGCAAGTCGCTAGTTATTTAATAAATGTATGTGGAATTTCAATGATCGTTTTTTCTTTGGGAAGTGCTGTAAAATTTAACACTGGTTGGGATGGGTTATATGGGGCCTCACATCTCTGACATAAGTCACTGGTGGAGAGCAGTAATAAAGGGAATAAACATTGTTTCCATAGGCCTTAATAACTCAACTGGTGCAGTGCCAGCACATTGTACAAAAGAGACATCTGCACAAGAATAAAGTGTATATTTTCCAACTTTTGCAGTAAAAAAAGTTCATACACATAAAAAAATGTTCCACCTACATTTACTGTTTTTAACAGCTACCAATGGATCGTGCAGCTAATTTCACCCACAGTTGTTCTCCAACTCCTTGGTAGAAACATTAGCACTTACTTTCCGCTGTGCAGAGAATGAAACAGAGAGACTGTTCTATAGTAATTACTTTTTTTTCTGACAAAATAATTGTAATGCTGCTTATGCTCAAATTATTTTACTTTGAAAAGAACAAATGGTAGAGAAACAAACACTACATTTTTGTTTTGTTTGTTATGTTTGCATTTATCAGGCATATTTCTAGGAAAAAGCTAGATAATTTAATATAGCTGTTGGAATAATAACTGAAAATAAATCTTGTTACAGATTTATGGAGTTATTTTTGATGCTAGCATCAAGACATTATTTTTTTATTTCAAAATGTCTTTTCTTTTAACAAACAACTGGTGAGAGCAAGTAGTCACATCAGCTCATATAATTATATTTTCCAAAGATATAGTCTCCATCATATCTTATTATTACCATAATGGTTCAATCAGGTCTGTCTTTCTGGAGTGTTAGAGTCGCTGCTGGCATATAAATGGAAAAGGGAGGTAGTAATGTAAAACAAATAACAATTGTAAAAACATACATCTGAATATCTCCTCCATGGATTACTTTGGGCAGCATGGAACCCCTTTGGTCCATCGTAAACCCTCCTTAGAAGGAGTACAAAGATCTATCAGCCCTTACTAACCTGGTAACACAATTTGACATTCAAAGCTGAACATTTCGGCCTGTCTACCTTATCTAGCTGAGCAGATATAATTATTAATAAAAAATTGGATACAAATTTAATAAACAACTTTATCTTCACCCTCTAAATTTGTATTCCTGTACTGGACCATCATTTCCTCACACATCTTTGGCTATGTAGCCTTCTGTCCTTACAGCCCTTCTACAGTTTCCTGTCTGAGACACTAGTATTCCTGTGTTCTAACCTAGCTCCCCATATAAACACTGCCATGTAATGGTCTAATAGCATAGGTTAACTGTGCCCTGCTGTATGGTTCACAAAGCCTTTGTAGGGACGTGTCCCTTTAACATCTAGTCTGAGCTGTCTTTACATGGTATCGTATAGTTCGGAGATTCAAACCCTCAATATAGGTAATCGTTATCCAGTCCAGGGGATCAGTCTTTTGCTGGTAAGAACATGAATGGAAATCCATCCATTACAGATTTCTAGTGCAGAACGACCCCTGAGGTCCCAGGAATAAAAATGTACTAGTCTCGAGTGCTTGTCCTTAGTTTGCTTTGAGGTGGAAGGGCTGGGTTCCATTGAATTTGAGATGTCTTCTCCACTCGCTCGACATTTGCCCCTGCTAATTTCCATCTATTGTTTGGACAACTGTGAGCGGGTGGGGGGGGGGACGGGGGGGGGACGGGGGGGGTTCCGAATATCCTTGTAATTCCCCCTCTTTGATAAAATTCAAGTGAATGAGTAATAGTCGGCATTCCTCAAAATTGTGTACAGTATGCGAGCTGGTACCCATTTGAAATGTGAGGCTGAACATGAACCCCTATCTGTACCTAATGTTATTCCTGTTTAGGATCAATAGTGCCGGGCGCATCAGTCTGCGTTTAAGTAACGTTGCGGGGGCAAGATCTGCATAGACCTGAATTGTCGCACCATCTGGGCCTATGATGGCTGTCATTTTCCTGGCTGCTTGACACACCAGGTCTTTTGTTCTCTGTCACAGGAAATGGGCAATAACATCTTTTGGTTGTCCTACACCCATCTGCTCCCCCATTGCCCTGTGCACTCTCTCTGTCTCCCAAGACACAGGCGGGAGTGCAGGTAACAGTGTGCCTACCACCACTTTTAGATAAGGGATCAGATCCGTGATTGCGGTCGGAACCCCCCTCAGCCTTATGTTGTGCCTTATTGACCTATTTTCTAAGTCCTCTAGTTTGAACTCCAGGCTGAGAATCTGACTAGAATTCAATGCAATGTCAGCGCTAAGCTGTGTCTGAGTTTCCACTAGTTGATCCGCTATAGACTCCAAGTTATGTGTGCGCTTTCCCAAGTCTTTCAAATCCTGTTTCAACTCATTAACAACAAGGGATAATCGAGTTTGTAAAAGCTGATCAAACTTGGCTAGGGAAAAATCAGACACATTAACGTTAGGGTAAGGATGTCCATCTCCTTACAGATCTGATCCTTCTGATGAGGCTGTCACTGATTTATGTGATGGTGATTGATTAGGGTATTGTACTTTAAGATACTCTAATATACTTTTACATGGCAGATTTTTCTTTGTTTTGCCCATTTTTGCCCTCATAGTTTAAAAGTCCCGCACAGATTTCCTGATAACTTTGGGTGGGCTCACTCACAAACTGTATCCAAACTCGCTGTATTAGTGCAATTACTGAGGGGTTTATTTAGTGCACCTCTTGATTATGTATAAGAGGGTTAAGATATATGGATTTTTACAACCTATCCATGGGTATTTGCAGCTCAACTATTGGTAGACAGGCCCCTGTGGGGGTTAAATATACATTCTTTTGCAGAGCCTTTGGCCTCCTAATTTAATTGTTGCAGGTATGGCAAGCCTTTTGCCATATGAGAGGCTGAAGTTTGCCCGGTCTCCCAAAGGTGGCAGTATTGTGTAATTTAAAATCATATATGCTGCACACTATCACTGGGCTTGTTACCAGTTCTTTCAGTCTCTTATAAAAGTCTGTGCGTTTTTCCAGACTTTTGCTCTTCTGTTATAATTTATTACATTTAATTATCTTTGTCCCAACGCACATATACAGCCTCAGCTATTTTATCACTGGTAGTTTCCCTGTGTTCCGGCTGCATGCATGTAATCAGAGTCTTATAAGATGGCTCCTGCCACTAGGCTTTGGTGAGAAAGGCCACCCACCTTCTGCTGGGCTTTGACCCTGGCCTTATTCTCCCTAGCTATGGGGACCCAGTTCAGCCAGTGACTGTTCCATTTTGGTGTTTGTGCCAGTCTCTTTAGCCCTCACTGACCCCACCAGCCTCATTGGTTGCTTAAGGCCGCACTGTGTCTGGGCTCCCTGATTTTGGTGGTCCTTTGGTCATGGCTCCCTGCTCATGTGGGTCTTGAGTATCGGGCCGGCCCTCTCCTGGATCCTTCTTACCTCTGCAGGGGAGACGCCCTGCACCGCCGTAGCAGGAGGCCTGATGTAGCAGGCTTAACTGCATGGATCCGAATTTAGGTCCAAACGTGGTGATTAAGGGTTCTTTAGATGCCTTCTTGCTTCAGACAGTGAAAAGCATGTTTTTTAATTGGGCGATACCCCAATTTTAGGTAAATATTGCTATTTATATGTATTGTAGCTGTAGAGCTGCAGTTCCACACATTTGTCAGCTCTGCTAGCAGGAAACGCCCCTGTTAAATATTATAATGACAATGCCCATATCAAAATACTTTTCTCATTTTCCTTTTTCAGAAAATAATACAATTATTGTTACAAGTATCTCCGGTAATTGCTATTGTCACAAATATTACTTTTGTTTTTGTTCTTCAAATAGCAAATAGATTTCTACTATACAATAGTAAATACAATCAATTATTGAAATCATATCTCTGTTTCTATCCATTTACTTTTCCCCCTCTAAAGATACAATATAATCAAAACTCAACATAAAAAGACAAGTAATTTAGAGCCCTATTCAATTGGCCAAATAGCAATTGAATGAGGGCCATAGTAATTTCCGATCAGTGTCACCTTTTGGTATTGAGAAAGGGATATGATCTATGCCGATAAATTTTAGACAGTTCGGATTATTGTGTTGAATTCTGACATGTCTAGCAACAGAGGTTTCAGCATTTTTCAATACATCATTTAGGTGCTCCATTACTCTACGTCTGATCTGTCTGCATGCTTTTCCTATGTACTTTTTTTTACATTTGCAGACTATTTGATAAATGACTCCTGTTTGACAATATATATTATGTTTTATTGTATACGTCTTTGTATCTTTTGCATTTGTGAACGTTTTAGTGGTTAAAATTTGAGCACAGGCATTACATTTTCCACATGATGAAAATCCTTAAAGTTTTTTGCCCTTCTGTAAGTGATGTTACTTGAAGTTGTTATTACATCTTTTATGTCTGCTTGTAACACATTCCAATATTTTCCTAGGATGGTGGAAATCATGTAACATTCATTGGAATAGTCTGCAATATATCTTATTGGTTGTTTTTCAACACTTTTGATTTTGTCTTTGAGTAATTCTACTCTATCTTCACGTAAAACTCATTTATATGCTTTTTTTTAAAGACTTTTTTTAGAGTATCCTCTCTGTGAAAGTCTTTTTTGAAGATCCTTAGCTTGTTCTTTAAAGTTTTAATGCTTGTACAGTTTCTTCTTCTTCAAAGATATTGTCCCATAGGGATTGTTTTTTATTTGTCTGTGTGGGATGATGACTATTCCAGTGAAGTATGAAGTTAGTGGCAGTTGCTTTTCTAGAAGTAGTTGTTTCTAACTCCTGTTGACTATTTATCTCTATTTTTAGGTCTAAAAAAAATGAACTGAGATTTTGCTGAATTCTGTTGTCAACCTTAAGTTTTTCTGGTTGGTATTATATTTTTTGTACAAATTCTTGCAATTCTTTCACTGTTCCTGACCATTTCATTAATATATAATCTATATAGCGTATATAGAAATCTATTTATCAGTGTAGATGTCATTGCCCTCTGCAAATACAATTTCCTGTTCCCAAGGTCCCAAGTATAAATATATATTAGCATAGTTAGGGGCACAGGGTGTTCCCATCGCTGAGAAGCTAAAAAAAAGTGAAGAAATGTCACAAATATCGTCTACTTCTAGTGATATTTTGGCATATATTTTTACGTCAACATTTATCAGGGAAATTGGACGATAGCTCGAACTAAGTTCTGGATTTTTATCCTGCTTTAAGATATTTATTATTTTAGCTTTAGATAATTCTGATCTTTACTTGACTTTTGTTTTTATATCTCATTATACATGTTGCGTTTTATAAATAATGGATCTTTACCCAGATTATATAATGTTTTATAAAAATCCATAAAGATGTTTGCGATTTTATCTGGATGGGAGTATAAGTTATTGTCAGCGCCCTTTTGCCTTAAAATTCTAATTTTGTTGTTTGTTTGTTTTCGTTTATTGGCCAAGAATTTCCCCCAAAGACAAAGTGAGATATCTGATGTTTCCACAGGAGATTATGAGCTTGTATTTGTAGAATTTTTTTAATCTGCAAATTTAAGGAATTATTTAATTTTTGGCTCAGTCTTGTTTAGGACGAATGTTTTTTTTAATTCAATATATAAAAGCCTTAAAGGTTTGCCTCTTGACTTTTTTAATTCTGCTTCTTTGTAAATCAATAGGCCTCTCACAAAAGCCTTATTGGCACACCAGGTAATAGATGGAGATTCTACCGAGTTTTGGTTCATCTCGAAAAAATTTGATATCTCTTCTTTTAATTTTGTAACAAAGGACTGGTCTTTAAATAAGGATGGGTCAATTCTCCAAGTTTTTTTTGTTTGAATTTCCATAGTATCATTTCACGTAATGGTAAGCATCGAATGGTCTGACCATACTGAGGTATTTATTTCAATATCTTTTACCAATCTTGATTGGAGATCTACAAATAAATTGTCAAATCTGGAGTAGGAACTAAACCGGCCCGAGAAGAAGGTATAGTCCCTCTCAAAACGGGTGTAGTACCCTCCATGAATCCAATAAAACAAAACCATTAATCAATTTAGAGAATTCATTAGATGTTTTGATCAGTTAAGATTGTTTTTGTTTTTAAATTGCCCACTCTATCCTTTCCTGGATCTAGGACCATATTAAAATCTCTGCATATATATAAGTAGCCTTTCCTTAATTTTAAAACCTCTTTCAAGAGCTTTTTAAGGTAGGAAATCTGTTTTTTATTTGGTAAATATAAATTTAATTTCCAGTCCAAATAATAAATCAATCTTGGAGAATTATTCTTGAATATTTAACCTGTTATTAAAAAGGATTGAGACACCTCTAGATTTATTATTATATGTTGCATCTATTATTTCTTTATAGTTGTAATTATTCAAATAATGGACTTATTCCCATTCAAATGTGTCTCCTGTAAGCAGATAATATCTGCCTTGCATTTTTTATAATGCATGAAAGCAATTTTCCTTTTTGAAGGGGAGTTCAATCCGTTAACTTTATGAAAGACATTTTAATGCCCATTGGGATCAAACCTATTATTGCTAATAAAAGCTATGAACCTATGTTTTTTTTTTTTCTTATTCTCTCCTTCACATTGACCTTTGTCTGCATTCTGAGACGTCTTACGGTTTGCAAGACAAGTATTGTTGTTTGATACTGGTCAAATTTTCCTGATGCATTAAAAAATAATGAATTAAACTTATATTTTCTTAACTATTTGTCTTTATTTTGAAGCTGACCTGTCTTGATTCCTAGCAAGCTCTGGTTTCACCCCCAAAGAAACCTTAGAGAAACATTAATATAGTCCATTGCAGGGCTTCACAAATCCTGTGAGTCACAGCACAAACATTTCTTGCTGGATCCTAACTTTTTTGGTTATTCTACATATATCACTAAGCAGACACAATTTAACTCTTATTAGCCGTGTGGCTGGCTCCTTAAGGAACAACTGTAATGCCTAATTATTTTAGTTATCCTTAATAAAAGTTAATATTTAGTAATTTATAATAGCAATATTTATTATAATATGTTAATTAACAATTAATTAATATTAATATATTATTAATATATTAAAATATTTGCGCTATAAGTAAAATTTAATTCATATCTGTTCCTGCGCAGATAGTTCTCATTTGGAATACAGATTATTATTATTATGTTTTCCCTTACAAAACACTGACCTCACAAAAGTTTTTCTTTTGAAAGCCATCTTTAAAGGGAGAAAAGCAAGTGATAATGTAAATTTTGCAATGCAAATCAGTGACATGTCGAATATCTCAATTATAAGAATTTCACAAGGGAGACAAATAACAAAAAAAACAAATTTTATTTGGGAAATGAATGGCAAAAGAACATTATGAGGCGTAAATTGCAAACGCAACCCACGGATTATGCAGATAAGTTTCAACTAAACACGATGCTGCTACAAGTATCTGTTTCTATATGTATTCCCCAAGAGCAGGGTAGCTCATATTTACATTCACACACAGTCCCTCCTTTACAATAACCTGCGTGGCAACATAGGCTTCTTACAGGATTAATAGATTGTTCAAACTGGTGTCCAAGTCTTGCTCCTTGATGTACTGGAGAGTTCTCCCCATTGACCCATGTTGTCTTTTTCTATCTCTACCAACAAAAGGCCCATTTAATCTGAATCGCTGTCACTCTCTGCTTCTTTCACATCCACGCTGAATTTGTATTCCTGATCACAGCCCATGTAAGCGTCACTCATGAAATAAAGAGTGTAGTTGTGTGTTCCTGTAGCAGGTGCTACAAAATCCAACTTCACCTAAAAAATGGAAAATAACATGGTTAGCAAAAACATACACTATTGTTACATCCTTCTATCTTTATGAAGGCGACAGATACTTGGTGTTGTAGAAAATCAAGAGCTTATGTTGAATTCATAGGGTCCTTTTATTTAATCTAAGTTATCAATTAAACATCACTGTCACCGTAAGCACAGCAGCCATCACCATATGCCCAGTTTAACAATGTCTATCACACAATTAAATTTTTTCACCAAATACTTTTTTTGGGCCCAAAAGCACAAGTCGTACTTATCAAATTTGGCCACCGGGACAACCTAAACATTTTCCTGCATATGTAGAGATGTAACAATTAAAGTGTCCAGTCATTCTTATTGAGACGCCAGTGCTAAGGTACAGATATCCAAGACACTTGGCCTGTTGGTAGCTCCTGAGAACAGGTTTATGAACAATAGATCTTTAGTACAGAAAAAGCTCCATTAAAGTGAGATTGGGCGATTGTCACATAACCATCAAGGACGAATGGAACAAAGACCGAGCTTTGGTAATGTAGTGCATGTTTACAAAGTTAATTACCACCATCCTTTTGAAAGCTCAACTAGCTAAGCAAACAGAATATGACTGGGAATACTGGATAAGATTTTCTCCCAAGTTTCAGGTTATGCGCACTCAAACATTTCTGTTTTGTTTTCTTAATTTGATTAAATTTTTATGCAAAAAACACCTTGTGTCGTTATACATTTTTTTCCTAGTTTAGCCATAGTACTTCCAGTTATCCCCCTCTCCAGCCTTCTCACCTTGGCTTTCTGCTGCAGTGTCAATCTCTTGATGGAAATCAGACTGTTAGACTTGGCATCTCCGATCACGACCCACCAGCCTTCCTCACGTTTCTATAAAAAAAGGTAGAGGGGCGGAATTTAATGTCTATACAAAAAGATATTCAAGTAACAATTATTACTTCACCAGTAATACTGAGGCTAGTCCACAATCTGATTCTTCAAAAAGAAACAATATAAAATAAAAATTCAGTAATCACAGTGAGATTTGTTAACAGCTAAGGTTTAATTTACACACACAAAGGTGACTGCAAGGACCCAATCTTCTCGTTCCTTGCCAATTATGTATAATCTATATAGATCCCTGGTGGTCCAGTGGTTTGGATTCAGTGCTTTCACCACTGAAACCTCGGTTTGATTCCAGTCAGGGAACCAAGAGGTAAAAGAACCCTGAAGCCATGCAGTACTTGAATGGGAGACCACCTAGAAATGCCAGGAGCTGTATAATGTAGACCACTGGAGAAGAAACTAGCAACCCACTCCAGTATCTCTGCCATGAATACTAAGTGGATCAGCATGGTGTGTTGTAGTCCATGAGGTCACAGAGAGTCGGATACGGACTGAGCAACGCAAACACACATAGCTCTGCACGTGCAATTAAAAGAAAAGGGATATAGAATTAAGGCTGAACAACATACCTGTGGGAAGAGAGGAGCGACTACAGGTCCTGTAACTTCCTCCTCTCGCTCCAGCTGGACAAGCACCACAACTGCTCCTCCACTAAAGAGAGAAAATGGCATATTAGTTCCACTTGCTATGTAAAAACACCAATGACAAACAATCACATTTATAAGGAATGTATTTTTTTTTTTTTTACTTCAGCTTTTTTAGTAATTTTATATTTTTTATTTAATAGTGGGTAGTTATTTAATGTGTTTACTGCTAAACAAATGGTTAGAGGGGGGCAACAATATCAAATCACTGTTTTCTTGCTGCTTGTCCCAGCATCATAAGCTTTAGCCCCCCCCACGCATCATAAGCCTTCTGCATATGGTCAGCTATGAGGTTACGGTCCTAATGAACACATGCAAAAGATTTATGCTGGGAGTTAAAGCCATCAAGGTGCCTGGCTAATCAATTGTTTTTACCTACTTTAAGCAAATTGAAAAAGGAAATGCACACTTTAATGGAATTCTCCTGTATTGCAAAATAATTACACACTTGTTTTTTTAACAAAACATTTTGCCTATTATTCACATACACTCTTTTACACTGTGAAAGTGACCATCAATCTCCCATACCACTGTGTATTTAATTATGGCAGAATGTTAATGTGAGTAGAGCTGCAATGCATCAGTACAATCTGTAATATATTCCCCAAAAAATTGTTTTTAACTTTTTTACTAGGTGCTTTTTTGGTGTATGTAGTCCCCACGTTTCTGACTATTTTATTATTATTTTTTTTTTTTAATTAGGGCACTTCTCACCTTCTGATTATGTCCTTTTCTGCTACCTCATAGGATAGCTCAATGTTGGGGTAGCGGTTACAGAAACGGGCCACATCAGCCATTTGTGCATCGGAAAGCTGCAGCAGCTCCGTGCGTTCTTCATCCTCCATCTCCATGATATCAAACACACTCTCCACGTCCTGGGAGGATACAAAAATAGTGAATAACTTAAATAGCACTAGGGAGTCTGTTTATATAGATTTATAGGATTGTACAAACATACTTTAATATGTGAATTCAAATTAGAATTACACAATATACAAAATACATATATAGGTATTAAATGGTTGGCCTCTGTTGGCACTCTTCACTCTATGTGGACCTGTAATTTGTCAACAATCAGATGGATATACACACAATCGACAGCAATCGTAACTGCTTATGAAACTCATGAAGACACAAACTCTTTAATACCGACTGAGAAGTGTCCCATACTAGTCAATTAGTGACAAGGTCTCAGTATGAGACACAGCAGGTATGATTTGTTTGACTTCAGCCCTTAAAAATAAAACTTATAATCACTTCTGAATAAAGTACATACAGTAAACACATAGGAATATCATGTACCTAGTAAACTCCAGAGACTTTCCATATCCCTTTAAACTTCAGATAAGTACCTCAAATATCTAAACATACCTCTACCAAGTTACAGTTATAAAGTGTTATGTTTTAAATGTCTGTCTCAAGATCTACTTTTGAGAAACACACTAATCTAGAGCAGAGAGTAGTATATGTTGAAAACAAAAGTAAAAGATGACGGAGCACGGGATTAGAACATGCATGTGATATATTTGAAGTTGAACTAATTACAGAACATTGTCTGAAATAAAGAACTATTCAGCATTAGCACACTATCCATACATTTTACTTCACATTCAAAGTCTCAATCTAGAAACCAGTATCTTACCTTATCTGTGCATCTCTTGATGTGATCAGAGCTGAAATGAGGCAGTTGCTTCAAGTAGGAGTCCTTAGACCACATGGCTTGAGTAACCATCTGGGCAAGCTCCATAGCAGCTAGTGCTGGGCTCAGCCACCCATTACTGGAGAGCACATCTACACATGCCTGGATTAGCCGGATTGCCTGGAGGAAACAATATTATTTGGTATGGCTACAGACATAGAATTTTAAAGGCAAGAAACACTTAGACTGACCATAAACTAACAGCTGTAAAACCCCAGATGTGAAGCAACTTAATTATCAGGATTCTTAAAATGTATATAGAGGAGTTTCAAATTCAGTATTTTTTGAATAATAGTTTGATTTCATTATTTCTTGTTTAGAGAGGGCGCTGGATAACAAAGCTAAATAGCAATAGGGATAGCTGATGGAGACCTTACCTTGCTGAGAATCTCCTCTGTGTCTGACTGGAGCTCTGCACTCAGCTGCATACGGGAGAGGTGGGCCTGAAGCAGCAGGTTGGTCTTCAAATGAGGATCATTAAACTTGGGATTTGTGAGTTTGTGGGGGACCTTCTGTGCTAACTGGAGAAGGAATGAGAGAGTAGTTAGAAAAACAGACAGTTATGCAGGTACAGCTCTTAATGTCAGTTAAAACCAGATTTAAAAAACTTCTGGTTTAAGAAACATTTCAGTTTTTAAATCTGCCTGAACCTTTAGTAAAAATCAACCGTTGACTCCTATATGACAAATCCTATTCCTCCTAAATATATTCAGGCATCCATATGCTGCCTAAAATGACAGAATATTGCAATGTTCAGGCACCTAATGTCACACAAAGGTGGCACAATATCCCTCTGCAAGCTCTTACCTGGCGAAGCAGGTTGTCCTCGTGATGACGGATGGGTATGCTCTCATACTCTGCAGCATTGGAGATGATTTCTATCAGTCCTCTGACCTTGGTCTTGGCATTCAGTGACATGCTGAACAGCTCTGTATAAAGAAATGGAAAAAGAA
The DNA here is from genome assembly GCA_027410445.1 of Discoglossus pictus. Classification (NCBI taxonomy): domain Eukaryota; kingdom Metazoa; phylum Chordata; class Amphibia; order Anura; family Alytidae; genus Discoglossus; species Discoglossus pictus. The sequence goes on from CM050167.1 coordinate 94,413,027, forward strand.
TGGTGAGAAGAGACAAAAAACGGATTTGTGACAAGTAAGCCAGAGAAAAGACTGTACCTTGAAAAACATAAACTGAAAAAAAAAAAGGTCAGGTGGTAGGAGAAGAATGGGACAAGTCAAGATAGTGGGGGAAGAACAGAACAAGTTCCCACACAAAGCTACTACTTACCAATGGTGGTATAGTTGATATAGTAATATGCAGCAATCATTCCCAAGTTCAGGGGAGCAACATCCATATCATCTTCAATACTGATACACTTGGACTGCTCCAGGTCACTCAGTGTGTGTTCAACCAGCTCGGACAGGTGATCTGAGAGATGCCTGTGAGACACACCTAAAAGATAGACCGGAGTTAGATTAGCAACACAGATACAATAAATTAATCTGACCGAGAACCAGATCGTGTTTTGGAGATAATTTGAGAATTAGAGGGAATACCCAATAACACTACAAAAGTAAATCTGCATAATAATTATTTTGTTTTAAGGAATCATGACATCAGAATAGCTTCTGGAAAGAAAAGAAGAGGAAAAGGAAGATCTGATCATCTCACCCTGTAGGTTGTAGTAGTTGGGGTTTTGAGTCATGCGCCTGTAAAGGAATGTCCAGGTCAGATAATCTACAGCATCCTGCTTGTTTTCTATGGTCTTGGTAACAATTTCTGCATTGAAGTGGTCGTGCATGCAGTGATCCAAGTGGGACTCAACAGGCAGAGGTTCATATAGGAACTTTTTGAAGAAATCCTGCAAAAAAGAGGAAATGTGAGAAAGAGCGGAAGAGAAAGACACTGTGCGTGTTTGGGTGCGTTTCCTTCTTGCCACACTGACACATCAATCACCCTTCGCTTACCTTCTTTGAACCCTGACACATGATGACACAGCGTCCCTCATCATCCTGCAAAGGTCTGTTTGCATATCCAACCATCTGGAGGACATCGTAAATGGGATAATCCACATACCTGAAAGGAGATATTAAGAGTAAGACTATGGAAATTATAGGGGGTGGTTTAGATTATGAAGATATGTTTTAGATATGAAACCAGAATTACCCTGGTCTGATCACAGATAATGAGGTGTCTAATTTTTTCTCTAAAAAATGTAAAATTTTGCATTCCAATTTGGATACTAAAGACTATTTTCAATATATATACCTATATTTAAATATGGACAGACTGAGTACATAAACTATGTATTCATTCTTTTGTCCTTAATTGATCTGTTTATTCTCTAGTAGTATGTGTACATGTGGTATTCACATACCTATGCTCACTAATTCACATTACCCAACACGCATAGACTTTGTAGCAAACGCAAGTTTTTTTTGTTTTGTTTTTTTACCTATAATTGAACTGTAGGTGAACCTTACTCTCTCAAGGGCCCCCTTTGTCTAACTTTACATTTCTCTGGTCAGGCATACTCACGCATGGATCTTGCCGTTATAGTACTGAGTGTCCATGATGATCACCAAATGAGCAGCAATATTCAGACCCCAGCACAGACTGCGAGAGGCCACAATCACCTGTATTGCACCTGTGAGAGATCAAGACAAGCAGCAGAGTGATAAGAAAAAGAGAATGGACTGCCATGATAGAAAGAAAGTATACAAAACACAAATAATAGACCATCAGGAGAACACAAAAATATGTATCCAAGAGTGTGGAATAATTTAATTCAACCAATGTCATTGGAAAGGAGCAGAAAAAAAAATGGGAAGGTGAGAAGAGAAAATTGTGGGAACACCAATTAAGTGAGGTTTTGTGTTACAGGAGAGATAACGAAATCAGGTAAAATTTTACACTACATAGTAATACTTTTTATTGGGAAGGTAAAGTTAAAAAAGAACCAAGCTGGGGAAAGCTAAAGAGAAGGACAGAGGGAAAGAAGGGAAGATGACACAAAGCTATAGTCAGATTGGGAGAGAGGAAGATAAGTGGACCAATATGGATATGAATAGCGAGTTTACCAGTGTTGAAGAGCTGTTCCACTATCCTCCTCTCTAAAGAAGAGAGCCCCTCATGCAAATATCCCACTCCATTTAGAATGGTCTCCTTCAGTGTCCCATCACTCAGTTTCTCTAAATAGGGGGCCAGATCCTTTTCTGTGCAGTGCAGAAATCTGGAAAAAAATGGAGCAAACAGTGTAAGATACAAAAAAAAAACTTCATCCAGCTCCTCTCATAACACTTTGTGACAGGTTACCCACCTTTGCCTCTGTACATCTGAAGCACAAGTAGTTAGAATGTCAATGGCAGTGAGTCGAGTCTGCTTTCGTGAAGGGACAAAAACAATGATGGGCTTTTTGGGCGAATGCTTCACAATAGCATGATAGACAGGCTTGGCCATGGAGAGCAACCTGGTTTGCGTGTGACTGATGTTAAAGCCCTAAAATACCAGAAAATGTGTTAGCTAACAGAATATCACACAGACATAAAGATCTTATCCACTGAACACCATCATGAAAAGTAGTTTCATATAATAAACACACTAGTGAAATCTGAATGCCCACCCTACCATCACTTCAAACACAAAAAACATTTTTGCCAGTGCGACTGAAAATTAAAAATAAATAGTCCAGAGATGAAGAGAAACTAGATCATACTTAAGGCAAGATGCTGCGAGGAACCTGACTTTACCTGTATATGCAACTCCAGAGGAACAGGCCTCACATTGGGATGGAAGTTGAAGGTGGATGTGGCACTGCAGCCTAGCCAGTGAGCCACATCCTTGGCGTTTGAGAGAGAGGAACTCAGGGCCACAATTCTGATTGGTCTCTCAATTTGAGAGGAAATGTACCGCATACGGGAGCAAATTACTTCCAGAACAGGCTGCAAGGAAGGAAGAGAGAAAAAAAAAAAGGAAAATTAGATCTTTAACCCCAAATGGACATTTTAAGTCCCACATACCAATTATTATATGCACGCAGTGATGGATTTAAAAAGAAAAAATTGTAAGCTTTAAATTGTGCAAAAAAATAAATATGAGGTCAACTTTTAATGAAATCAACAATACCATATAACTGAAGAGATAAGCAGATAGATAGTAAACATGCATATTTGCTTCATGTACTCACCCCATTGGCACCTCCGATTAAATGAGTCTCATCCACAATAAATAAGCTGACGTTTTGAACGTTCTTTCTTTGTTTCCAACGGCGAGAGAGGATGTCCCATTTCTCTGGAGTGCTGATAATGATGTTACCCTTCCCCAGAAGCTTCAGGTCTGTGCTGGTCTCCCCGGTCAGCAGGACAACCTTCTTGTATAGTCTGTCTTGGAACTTCTCAAACCAGTCCATAAACACCTGTTACAGCAACAAACAATTAAAGGAACATCTATTACTTAGAGGGCAGCAGCCACAGCTGGCACAATTAGCAGCAGGACTCAAGTCTTCTTAAAACAAATACACATAGATAGAATCATAATTAAAAAATAAATAAATAAATAAAACGTTATATTGTGGTTTGAAGTCTACTGATCTTGCGGTTATACTTTTTTTTTTTTCATCCTTTTCTATTCTAAAAATTAGTTTACCAAAAGGCTTGTTTCGTTTACCACTATTGTCAAAAAAAGTGCTGAATAGGTGAGAATAGTCCCTGATTGAATGAGTAAAGTTAAAAGGGCTATTTACCTTACTATAAATGCTCTTCAAGGTGTGAAAGAGAACAAGTTAGTATGTTAAAATATCTTTTTTTTTTCATTACACTAACAACATTTAAACATCTACAGTCTTAGGTCTGTTCACAATCACACTCCTGACTTTTCCATGATTAACATATGGTGAGTGGTAAAGGCTCTGTGAGCACAAATATTTATAGTTTCTCCCTGAACGGTCATTTTTAGCCGATTCCAGCAATCCTTTCCATGCACAGATGAATTTGTAAAGGGCTAACTATTTCTGCTTATGCTCAGAGCTGCTGTTGTGGGTTTGTCTGGGGGCTTGTGTCATGTAAACAGACACTTCATTTTGAAAATTTTCTATGAAAAAAAGAACATATTTCAAAATTTAAAAAGTATTTCAACATGGTTTTATGATAACTTAACAGTGGTGTATTCCAAGGTGTACTGAATTAACTGGCCCTTTAAACCATTTTTTGTGTGTGGATATTATTATTCACTCCCCTCCAACTAAAAACTCACCCGCAGACCCTAGAATATATTCTAGTTTTGTCTTTTGTATTAGACCCATTAGCTAAAGACCTTGATATGCTCTTTTTTTTTAAGCTCATGCCTGTGCAACAGCAGGCAGACGGCCAATGAAGACTGTGGTTTTACTGTGGTAAACATGTATGGTATGGCATGTATTGAAACAGAATTAAGTTTATACCATTAAAAGGCAAAATAGCAAAGCTGGGACTTGTTAATCACTTAACAATAATTCAGGTCTTTTTTATTCCTAAAATACAGTCCTAATGGCTACATATTAACACAATTATTGCCCATTACTGTGTGATGGTCAAAAGCATTTTTGCTCTCCCACTTCCCACACATTGAATCCCAGTATGCCCACACATCTTAGGAGTTCAGGAAATAGTTCAACTTCAAGTGCTTTGAAACGTGCGACTTCAGTCACCACTATCCATCTGTGCATGCTGCAAGGCACTTTGCGAGTGTTCATGACAGACACTTGCCATTATATTTCCCAAATCAAATGCAAGTATAGTGAGAACTTAATGTTCAAGAATTGTAAAAGAATGTGATGAGAGCGTGTGTTTCATGAAATAGATTACCATACATTTGCATAAATGAGTCATGTCAGATACCTGACAGTTAAAGCTAATGAAGACACAAAGAGGGAGTAATGGGATAATGTAAGAGTATGTGTAGGAGGCATTGGTATTAAGTGTATACAGCTTTCATGGAAGAACTTTTTAAGTAAATAAAACACATTTTGAACATTTTGTTACAGGAACAAAACAGGAGTGGGATTTATTTTAATATGAACATTTCAGATGTATATGAATAAGTTGTTGTTGTTTTTTTTTTTAGAGGTCTTTGAAGTGGGAATGTGTAGATTTATGAGCACAAAAGTTCAGTCAATAAAAGATCAACATGGAGGATAAAGCATGCAAGAAGCGTGACAGGCAACTTTCAGCTATTTTACACCAATTATTCTGGAAAGAATGCAACTTATGGAATAGATCTATCGAATGACCACTGTAGTCCTATATTCAAAACATACTTTTGACAAGCTACACCAAAAACTGAAAAAGAAAAAAAAAAATAGTCTAAATGTTTTCATAATGTCAAAAATAAGTTTATATTAAAACAATTGTGTCCTTTTATTTTTTACATGCAATTATTCAACTGTGAAACATATAATTACATTATTTTTTAGATCTACTTCCTGAAGTGGGAGGAGAATTTGAATGCACAGTAGGTTTCTAAAAAAAAATGCAAAACTGGAATATGGCGACTAGAATTGCCAGTACTTTCAACAGGACTAAGCTCATGAGTTTACAAGAACACACCATCCTGAGAAAATGGCAGCAGGGTCAGATTAGATGGAAATGCACCCCTTCCCCCCAAAAAAAGAATAAATGGCACATAAAATTAAATATTCCCAGAATGCAGAGTAATAACTGCTTTTCTCGGAAATTCTGAGCTGGAAGCAGGTTTTTTAACTTGTTTTAGACACTGAAATGTGAACACAGATGTACTATTTATTTACTGTACTACTGTACGGTGGAGGCTTCTATCGCTCTTTTGCCCACCATATTATAAATGATTGTTGTGGTGAACTACCTACTCATAAGATCCACAACAAAGGCTGAGATCCCGCTCCATGCTGATGATAGCAAGTAAGCTTGAAAGAGTTGTACATGGATAGGATACTCAGCTTGTGTATAATCCAACCTTGGCGTTGCAATAAAGCTGTGTAATATAGCATGCATAAGCTTAAAGGAAGCCATGTTTGATAGCTATGGATTCAAGAGCGAGGCATTTGTGGGCTCATTTGCATGTCCTGGCTCAGCTTCCCAGAATGCAGTGTAATAACTATATATTTATTTATATATTTAATACATCTGTGTACACATTTGAATGTCTAAAACAAGTTTAAAAAGAACTGCTTCCAGCTCAGAATTCCAAGAAAAACTATTTTTTTTTCAGCAGCCACTTGTTGGCTTTTTCAACATTTTGCCAATTATCCTGTTTGGTTATTTAAAAGACCATGCAGAAAAAAATACTACATTGGTCCTTAAAGGAATGGGATATACAGAAATAATAATGAGTTCTCAAAATTGAAGAAAATGCTCTCAATTAAGTATATAACATTTAAGACTGTTGAAAATATAGCTATTTATAATTTGGTCCACTGTTCTATGATCCATTTAAAACTATATATATTTATACTATAATTTTGTCTGCATGAGAAACAAATATATATCAATTAAGCATCATATAAACACATTTTTTTTAATCTTTCAAGGTCTCATGGAGCATCAGTTAGTGGTGCTTTCTTATCTGATCAGATTCAATTGAATGGAGATACAGGCACAAAAAGTTGCAAATCAAGACCTCCTTAAGATTCACTGTCCTTATTTCCCAGTAACGTATCAGGACAGAAAACAATCCCATTGTGTCTCTAAACTATTGTCAACTTATTTTTCATTCAAAAACACTTGTGTCCAAAACATTACCTTTTAAAATACAAGATAAATACTTTTGGACAGCACTGGCTCTTTTAAGTGTCTCAGAAATATACAAACTAATATGCAGTGGCTGTTTTTCCAAGCTGACCATTCATGAAACAAAAAACTGAAATCAATTAGACAAAAGTATTTTTTTCAACTAAATTTAACAGGTCTAAGACATTTCTACTGTATGTCCTGATACAGGTTTGGATACCCTGGCTCACTGGGGTTCCCGAGAATTGATTCTAGAAACTCAAGAAATAAGAGACTTAACAAAATATCAAAATTGATAAATCTGCTCGGATCTAAACCCGGAGTTGTTACAGAAGATTGCGACAGTACTGTCTATGGGTGGAGGAGTTATTCTAAAAGTTTGAGAAGGCAGACAGTAATGCAAATCAGTTATTTAAATATTTGCACATATAGCACTAGCCTGAATATAAAAAGCTCATTATCAAATCAAGGAACATGTATGGGTAGTTTATGAAGACTTAACTGTTCTTATTTGCTTACAATTTCCTATAAAATAAAAATCACATGGGTAGATTAACGGGGGAGTGGAGATCTCTCTAATTCTAAGAAGCTTACTCCATGAAATCTAAAGTGTTCTCTTCAACCTGAAAATCAGTATTTTTAGAACAACACAAACATTGCAGTTTATTCCTCGAACTTATAACCACACATTTATATAGTGATTTAAAATTTATATTTATATATATATATACATATATATATATATATATATATATATATATATATATATAGTATTACATAACAGCTTGAACACTGGGTATTTTAAGCATAAAATTACACAAAAGCTTTCCCCCTCTCTCCTAACTACATTGTCTCATGTTCTTAAAGTGGGTAACAACCCGCAGCAGCTGGTCCGGTTAGTACAGATACAACTTGACCTGGGCCTGAATGTCATTAGGAGAGAAGGAAGACTTTTTCATGTTATTAATGCTTAAAATACCATGTTCAGTTATCCAACATTTCCTCTCAAAATTTTAACAACATCCAGTTGTATTGATATCTATAAAGTGTAGTTTTCATTGCAGCAATAACTAGGAGCTTCGCTTGTCATTTTAACGTGAAAGTTCTCTTCTTCTCAAATATAGTCCTTAGGGTGCAAAGTAATTGAGACTCACAGTGCATAAGAAAAAAAGGAGGAGTCAGACAACTTGTGTCAAACTTGACATTTGAGGGCCTACCTGTTCTGCCAAGGCCTCCATGGGCGTGATATACACACAGCGTCCCTCCGAATTCTGCAACAGCATCCTCAGAATAGCAAACTCAGCACAGATGGTCTTGCCACTGCCAGTGGGGGCTCCCACAAACACATTATCATCACTGTTATACACAGTGTTAAAGACTGGTAGGAAGAGAGAAAGTTTTAAAAACAGATTAGAAATAAACAAACAATGGTATGCATGAGATATGCAAATAGCTAAATAATGCAGCCAATCATAATGGCATCACCCATCTTAGGATAGACTTTACCCCTAATGTCAAATTTGTGTTTAAAAATACATTTTGATAAACTGTTTATTCACGTAAACACTATGTTGATTAATTGGAAAAAATAAATACATCTTTCAAGGATGGGTAGGATTGCAGCTGTCAATGTTAAGTATCCCTCTACAGATTCTGCAAAAAAAAAAAATTGCTTAAGGTGGCCTTGCCTCACCTAATCTGCTAAGATTGCTTTCATGAAACCTTGTAGTAATGATTATAGTCCAAATTCTTACAAATTGAAAAAATATTGAAATGTCAAAAGCAGAATCTGTTATGGCATAAAGCTTTAGACAAAAAAATCATTAATGGTTTCTTGAAGAAATTATCAGTGCAGACACATTTGCACCTTTCCTGTTTCTGGTTGCCCTGATACAGATGATTTACGATGACAAACGAAAGGTAAAGTGGGATACCTGGAAATTGAAATTCTTGTAGGATCTGTATTTTAAATGGTACAATTAGACTATTTGATGAGGTAGTTATGAATAACAATATTCTAAATGAAAACTGGTTAAATTACAACACATGTGTTGATTAATTTGGGTTTCAACTTAATATAAAGAGATTTACCATCTTTGAAAAGATATGTAATAAAAATAAAAAATAAATGTAATATTCCAAATTGTTTCAAAATCATTGACATACTATCTGAGACTTCTAAATAACCTGCAATGTTAAGAAGAGAAAGAGAACTAAAACAAAATGTGTGTTAAACGACTGGTTTAGAGCTTTTGAAGGAACTGTAATTAATATGAAGTATATAAGGGAGACAGAGACAAATTTAAAGATTATACAGCGATGGCACCTTGTTCCGACCCTTCTGAGTAAAATAGTCCCACAAGAGAATTCAGGCAATTGCTGGAGAGGACGTAATGATTTGGGCACACGTGCCCGTGTGGTGGTCTTGCAATAAAATTAAAAAACTCTGGTCAATATGAATCTCCCATATTTCTCTTGAGAGAGAGTTTAAGTTAACTCCGGATCTGATCTCATTTCAGATGTCAAAGAATATTGATTATAAAGCAAGAGGTATTATAATTAATATTCTGTTGGTAGCTGAATAAAGAATGGTATTAAAGTGAAATGGTCCTGGTGGGACCAACATATATCTAAGTTTCACTAAACCCACAAGCCGTTGCCCAACTCTAGATTCATCCATAATATTTTTATGTTTTGTTACAATTATTGTTTAATTGTTGTATTTTTTTATTAAGAATACAATTTTTAGGTGTGTTTTGTTATGCCTATCACCTGCTGCCTTAACATGCACAACACATCTCTCATCCTCCTAACCATACCCAACTCTTTAAATTGTAAGTTTGAGAGTTTTCAATCTTGTAAGGTGTTTCAATGAACGCTCCACATACACTAGATTCTGAACTCAAAGACAGGGCTCTCCTTTCTATTCCATGTATAATTTTTTGTTTTGCCTCATACTTAACCCTTGCTCAGCTTTACAGAAAATGTTGACGCATTAGAAATAAAGATAATAGTATTTGTAAATTTGGGGAAAAAATTATAAATACAAATATTGTGTGTGCACGTCTTGGAAGCTTTGTATAGTATTGGATAAATGTAAAACCAAATAAGAGGACCCCATTCCCTTTTCAGAAGCTTGGGCTTAGTATATAAAAAAAACTAAAAAGTCCCTCCCATCCCTATTTGTTCCACTAGTTATGGAAGAAAATGCACACTATGGAGAATGAGAAAACCAACAAAATGTATACTTGAGTGCCACCTAGTGGAGAAAATGAGGCCCCCGATAAGTTAAAGGGACATTGAAAAAAATGGTTTTCTTTGTTGCACCTGAAGGAGGGTATTTGATTGTGCACCACTGGATGTCTTCTTTCAAATTATAGTCTCAAAGCAGAAAAAAATGAATTTAAATGTTTAACTTATTCAGAGTCTTGACCCGGTCAGCCAATAAAACTCTACAGACGTACATATGTTCTGTGCACTTCCGGCAATTTCCATGAAGTTTTAACAGGTTTTATTAAATGGGCACGGAGGTTCCTGTAATTGCTCTTTACAGAGTGACAAAGCATGTGCACTTTAATCTGTTAACTACATGTAATAATATAAAAAAAAAGGCTAAATCTTTATTTTCTCTCCTCTACCAATAACAACAGCTTCCCCCAGGCAACACATGCTCTATAGAAGAGTGATAGGACTACTGGAGGCTGAGAGTGTGCAAGTTGCTCTGAAGGCTCCCTTCCATGGTTGCCGAAAAAATAGATCTGAGTGAAGTTCACTCGTAACACCCTTCCAGGCTATCATATAGGACTTGAAAATCTAATCTGAGAAACACTATCCGAGGCCTTCTGATGTCCATAATATGGGATCCCTCCCTCAATACCTGCTTCTCCGATGAGACCAATGGATTCCTCCTCAATACCTGCTATGAGCACAGTTATGCCAAGGAATATCCTCGATTTCGTCCGCTCATACACACCACCCCTATATCCCTCAGGATGTCCTCTTCAATACCAGCTGTCTGCTATGAACTCAGGTATCCCTCGGGATCCCCCCCATCCCTTGTGCTGTGGGGTCTACCAACCCCATAGGGGTCCACCAACCCCATAGGGGTCCCTATGAACTCCCTTGGAACCCCTATACCACAGGGGTCCTTATGGACACTTGTGATATTTAAAATTAACCCCTATACCATGGGAGTCTCTAAAGACTTTGGTAATTTCTAAAGCATGCACTTTTAAAAATGCATAAAAAAAGAAGTGCAGACCATGTCTTTTTAAACTAAAGGGGAGGCAAACACCTCAAAATTGATTCTCACAAAAACTATGGATTAATAATGAAATAAACCCTTACACTCTGAAGCAGCACTGATTTAAGCATGAACAGTTCAAAAACTCACTCTGAACAACAGTATGCTAGCAATGTCTACTAAGTATTCCCATGTATCTCTATGAAGACAACATCAGTTCAATTAAGAAAAAAGATGGAAACAAAGCTAGATAAGTTACTGCATTCTCTTTAAGAATTTTATCACACTATATGAATTATATAGGATAACTATGTTGTGAAAAAAAACATATGGCGACAGAAAAGGCAGCTAGACTGATAACTTACCTTGTGTCTGGATAGGGTTAAAGAAGGGGAATTTGTCTTGGTACAGGCTCTCAAAAGCACTGTTTCTCAAAGCAGAAACAGGCAGGGGCTGCAGGTCCAGGAGCTCGGTGGGTGGTGGGTACTTCTCAGGCAGAATCAAGTGGCGGAAAGAGACAGGTAGTTGAGTCTCACAGGCTGCAAACAGAAAACAGAGCTTGAAGTAAATAATCTGTGTAGTCATTATTTCATTTAAGTAAAATTATCTTGCATCTGCATTTAAATGGAGGTGCCCCAGGTACCACCATTGTTATAGTATAGGATAACCTGACGGGTACACAGGGACCCCCGTTGTATAAGGGTTACATTGATTAAGAAGTTCTTAAAAGCTCAGTTTGTCAAAACTTACTGAAGCTCTTGAATATTATTTTTTTAGATGATAAAGTACATAAAAAGTAAAGATACATAAGTATATAATTTTACCAATAAATATGCCTGTTTTTGTCCTTTTTTTCTTTTTCATTTGCTCTATTTAATAGAGAACTAATTCTAATCTTGTATAAAAATAACCAAAAAATTAAATTATCAATATGTGAAGGTTCAGTAGTTCTAGGAAGCCCTTCTATTGAGATACTCACACAGCCAACGGTCAGACAATACACGGATGAAGTACTGAGGAGGCAGTGGCTCGAACACGGGGACAAAGAAAGTGACCAGATGCTCATCCTGGGCGTATTTTGCTTTCAACAAGAAATACTCATGATGCAGAATCACTTCACTGTCCACATCTTCAACCAGAATCCAGAAAGCCTCAGAGGATCCATGGACCTATGTAAACAGAGGTTGCATTTATATTTGTCCAATGTGTCAGTTATACTAGCTGTTGTAAAGTGTAGGTTGAAAGCAAAATGGCATTATTAAAGCTAATAATGTATGTAGCCACGGCATTTAGATCTATATTCTTATTTCCTTGCACTGTACTGAACTTTAACAATCTTTTTAAAAAGTAAAACCTCCTTAGATGTATTATATTGTACAAGACAGACTCATTCGATCTATATCACTACATCTAATTATTTGTCTTGGGAAGGGAGATATATCATTAGAAATTCACTATAACAATTAGCAAAGATGTAAAACTGCAGATTGTTTTCCAGCATTTATGCAAGAAATGAATTACTGAGTTTAGACATTTTTTTAATCAAAAATCATTAAGTTGTCATATCTGGCAATGAAAATGGTAATTTCTATTAGTGTACACTGAGAATCTAAGAGGTACCCTCACCTTTTCATCCCACTGGAAGTCCGGTGTTATAGTGAGTTCCACTTTAAGTGTGGAGCGGGTAATGGGCTGTAAGTGGACAGACAGGTCCAGCTTTGGGAAAAGGTGAACGTACTTATGGATGGTTTTCCCCATCTTTGGCATACGGATCAGTTCACCTGTAGATAAGGAGACAGGAGATAATTAGAGCTAGCATGAGAAAATATATTAAGAATGAGGCAACTACATTAAAAAAGAGAAAGGAGGGAATGGAAATGAGGAACAGACGGAAAGGTATGACAAAGCTGCAGGATGTAATAAAAACAAATGTTGAAGAACTTGAGAGGAGATGAAACACAAAAGCCATTTGAAAAGTTAAGTGTTACCACAGGGGTAGTCAATAGGCAAACCTGAAACAGATTTACAAATTAAGCAGAACAGACCTCCACTGTCTATTTAAATTTACTATTTATCCACCTTGAAGCTCCATTCAATACAATATTTACATACGGACCATTACCAAGGTCTCCTTTACTATGGAAAAGTCATACTTGTAACTTCATAAACATTAAAATTAACATAGATTAGATATTCCTGCCATTTTCTTGCAAGTAGGATGAGTCTCTCTTTAGCGCACTGACTCCATAGAACATGAGATTGCAAAGTCTTATATCAACAACAAAAAAACACGATTGTGTAATAGGCACAGAAGTTAAGGAATGATTTATTGACTACAGTAGAGAATCACCAATTACCAATCTCATTGTGGTTCAAGTCATAAAGACGCTCAAATGGAAAATTCTTCTTCTCAATCTTCTTGACCACTTCCTCCGGGAGCTTCTTGAACTGACGCAGAGGACACATGGACTGCCACCTGTAACAAGAGATCAGAGCTCAGTGTTTTAGGACAGGAAATCATGGCAAGTGACATTATATAGAATGATTCTTACATCCTCTTGTCGATCATCTTGCAGAGGTTCAGAGTCTTATCAGTAAGCTGCGCCCATCCTCTGTTCAGAACAATCTCAAATATTGCTCTCATAAGACGGCCTGCAGACTGAGGAGGAAACACAGTGAGGTGAAATAAAATGTAACACAAATGCTATTTCAGGTTTTCTGAAACAGCAACAAATTATTTTAATGGAGTATGACATTTATCAGTGCTGCCCTACATTAACCAGAGCACTGAACACTAAAGAAAGAAAAAAGATTTTTTTTTTAAAATATTTATTCTTAACTCCAGCTATTCTCTCTCACTTCTGTTTACATTACGATGTCACTGCACGCTTTGAAAAGGATAAATGTTTCACAGAATATGAATAATGTTAGTGTATAAAGTCGTACTTGGAAACCTATAGTGCCATAATTTTGTGCACAATAATTGATTTTCAGAATGAACATAAAATTGTGCAAACAGACACCTATTTGTTTTGTTGTTGCCCTAGGTCCAGTATGTGCCTTGTAGATTATTGTGCAAGTGTGTGTTTAAGAATATTCACAGATTTGTTTTTCAAAAAGTGTCTGTTACACCAAGAAATGTCACTGTATATAGAGATTTCTCTGCATGGAGTACATCAATTCATGGCACTGTACTAGCAGTCTGAGCCAGACTGATGCTGCAGAAAATGTGCTGCCTCGTTGGCATAGGCAGAAACATACTGTGTGTATGTGAAGATATTTATATATTGGATAAGATTGTACTGCTTTTGTGACTTTTAGACAAATATGTTATATAAATGTGAACACACACTATCTACAAATTGTATAACTAGTTAACATCACCTTTATCTCTGCATACATTACCTGGGTGACATAAACCATATCAGCCATCAGAGCAAAGCCTTCAAGCTTCAGCTGGGAAATGAAAGCTTGGAGAAGCACATTAATCTGTGGAGAAAAATAGTGAAAGTCAGATGCAAGCAAATTAAATATGAGGGAGATTGTGGGATACTGAAATCCTATTTGAAAATTTTAATTAAAAAAAAAAAAATCAATCACCTTGGCACTAGGCTCTTCAATACTCTCCTTCACTGGGATTGGGACTCTCTCCAGCAGCTTCTGCAGCTCCAGTTTCTCCTCCTATCAACCAGATCACATACAGAATTAAGACTCTGGTAATAGTTACAGGTCACTTCATTTAATTCTCAATATGTCATTTAAACTTTTGGAAAGCCAGAAAACTGACATTATACACCAAGGCTGTGTAAAAAGTGAAGTACTTAGGAGACCACTTTTTGTTTTTAGAAGTCAAGAGGGAGTATGTTCAATTAGAAGTTTTCTTTTAAAAAGGACCATGAAAAGGATTCCTCATCTCTATCATCTTGCATCATTCTTTTCCATTGTAAGAGTAACTGAACATTTACAGTCAATACATTGTGTGTCCTTTTAAGCATATTTATTTAATGCTCCAAATATTTACAGGCAACAGAAAGTGACATCTATCATCCTATGTTTAATACATGACGTTTCACATATTAAAAACGGATTATAAAAAGAACTTAATGTTATAAAATAACTTAAAAAAAAAAAAAAAAAAAAAACACGTCACAGACATGAAAAGCAAGTTATTATAAGACCGTGTATCTTTTAAATTTATTAATTATTGCTTTAAAATATTATCCTTTATTCTCAAAGCTGAAAGGTCTCAATAGTCATGTAAGTCTAATCGCACACACACCTTTCAACAAAAGTGATCAATTTATTTTTTATTAAATATTTCTTTACTTACTAATTAATCAGTTTGAAATAAAAGGAGTATGATTTAATGTAGTTTTTACAACTTAAAATTTGAAGTTTAGTGTTTGGTCTTAAACAGATCTGCTTCTCTTCTGATCGAGGCTATAGGTTATCCTGTTTTAATCTTTCAACCTCCCTGCAGTGGCTATTATAGGCAAATCTACACAAGTCAGAATAACATTTTAGGACAGACTTCTGGGCAGATCTTATCATTCCTAGACACCTAACAGAGGATGGAGAGAAGCACCTCCAATAGAAACTAAAAAAGTTCAAATGTAAATTTTAAAAGCTGTAATGAATGTTATTACTATACAAAACCTTAGTTTAGCCGGTATTAGTTAAAGGGACATGGAAGATTTCTGGCTTTACTAGGAACATAATATACCGAAATTATATATTTGTGTGTAGTTTATTAAGAATTGCTTATAAGCTCTGCTTTTTCTGCTTAAAATCATACTATTTGTGCCAGTTTAGATATGCACCCTTTAGCTCATGAATACACAAACTGTGAAGTGCAGTGTTTCAAAATTAGCTTGTCAAGGACCTCTCTCAAGCAGAATGTGGATGAATATTTCCACTGATTTGCTATAAGACATGGCATGCCCTATACTTAAAAAGGCAACGGCTTCATGAGATGCAGAGGGAAGAAATCAAAACAAAGATCTTTTAAGCACTAGTCAATAATATGAAGTACAAAAAAGCAAAGAGAAATATAGGTATATTATATTCCTAGTGAAATCCAGAAACCTTTCATGTCCTTTTAATATAGCCCATTGTCTATTGTCTACACACAAGAAGTGGACCTACCTCTCGCACTGTGATGTTCTTGAATTCAGATGACAGTGAGAATACACGGAACAGCTCAATCTCGCTCAGGGTTGGCTTCAAAAGCTGGTTATATGTTTGCATTGATTCATTGGTGATGTAGTAATGGCTGGCAATACGGCCCAACTCTGTCACCTAGTAAAAATAAATAATAATAGGTTAATGGTAGAATGCCTAAGACATATTGAGGTACAAACCGTATTTCAAAAGCAAATTTTTGTAGTATCCTTCCAGATGCCCAGCTGCTACCTACCTGCAGGTTCCCAGTCTTCTTGTCATATTTGAGTAGATTATTCTTGTCCAACATGAGGGCAGCTGTGTGGATGAGGTCGAGACGTCGCTGCTCCAGAAGGGGATCAGATTTAAGGTCATCATGGGATATACCATAAAGGTTAGGTGATCGCAGCATACGAATGTACAAGTAAGTGTAACCTAGCCAATTTACAGCATCCTAGAAAAAACAGACACAAAGAAAGAAAAAAAAAAATCAGAAAATGGAGAGAAGAATACTTAATACACAAGTGTATACTGTTGGTAGTACTTTGTAATATGTTATTTTGCATTGCACAGACAACACTCTACCGTAGGTCTTAAATTGCTTATTAATACTAGGCTTAGCTGTAGTACGGTTTATTTTTGGAGGGAAATAATGATCAAAATAGTTTTGTACTTAAAGTAAAGGAATTTTCTACCCACCAAGATTTGTGTCTCTGGTTTGAGTATGTTACTTATTCAGCTCTACACACAGGCATGAGGGAACTACCTGGGACAGTACCTACTCCAATGTTCCAAACACAGTCTAAGTGGTGATCCATGATTAAATAATCCTTTATGGTATACAGTATACTGAAAGGAATGTTCATTGTTTTGGGTAAACTGCTGACATGCTTGGGTCATTTAAAACGTGCCAGCAATGCCTGTTCTTTCCAAGGCCCGATAAATAATGGATTGTAGGAAAGCATTAATAGCTCAGTTGCTTATAATTAAAATGTCAGAATCTGGAATTTCAAGCTGCTTCCAGGTACTAGTTATAAAGATGTGAAGTGTGCTCTCCTTTCTAACTCTACCATTGTATTTGTACAAAGCTGCTTGGTCACCTACCTTTGCATTTTGCACATTTCCCAACACCACCTCTGCATTCAGCATGTCCGGGAGCTTCGACACAACCTGGCTTTCTATTGGTAGCTGCTGGTTTAGAAGGGATAAGTAGTACTGCAACTCTCCATGGGAGGTGATCAGGATACCCTCTCCTTTTGTATCGTATTGAGGACGCCCAGCTCTCCCCAACATCTTTGAAGAAAGACTTGTAAATTAGCTATGACAAAATGTACATCATAAAAACTATAAAAATGAAAGAACATATTAATCTCTCAGTGTTGATCTCAACACATGAACTTGCAGAAATAGGTACAGAGCTAAATAAAGGAGGTTAATATTTTTTATTTGGCTGTGCATTGAACAGTTATACTATATAGCTATAAATGTTAGTGCAATATTTAGATAAAATGCACCTTTCAAACAATATCTGTATGCCATAACATTGTAAGTTCAGGCTAAACATATGTATTTGAATTGCTCTTCTACAAGCACATCATTTCTACTGACCTGCAAGATATCCAGAGCTCCCAGCTCTGTCCAGCGACCCTTCTCTGGGCTGTACACTTGGGTCCCTTTAATAATTACTGTGTGAGCTGGGAGATTCACACCCCAGGCAAGTGTTGCAGTGGAGACCAAAACCTGCAAGGCAAATTATAAAAAAAAAATATAAAAAAAAAATATATAAAAAAAATATATATAAAAAAAAAAAATGTTATTCTTCAGGTGTGAAATTAAATACTAGACTCTTGTACTCCTAATATATTATTGCTATCAGCTTTTTTTTATTAATTATTATTATGATTAGAGACTATCAATCTACAACTGAAGAAGAGCTAAAATTGGAGACATAGTAATGTAATCTACTTCATTCACATTTACAAGATTCATGCAGCGGCAGTGAAGAAATGCTAAATCTATCAAGACGTTTATAAAAAAAAAAAAAAAAAAAAAGGCTAAAGCAACATATTGGTTTTCCTGGCAATGTATAACCACTGACCTGAATGTGCTTATCAGCAAACAGATCTTCCACCAGAGTCCTGTCCACTCGACTCATACCAGCATGGTGAATAGCAAAGCCATATGGCAGAAGATCCTTTAGTTCCAAGTTCTTAAATAAAATAAAATGCAAGTTAATTCAGGTAATAGTTATGCAAAAGGAATTATTATATACATCTTGAGAGAGCAGCTACATCTGGCTGCTTACCTTGCACTGCTCTGCTTCTGTACGCAAAACCTCAGTGGAGGCAGATCCTTCTCTCAAGAACAGTCCTAAAGTATCCTTCTCCAGACACATATCCCTGATAGCACGAGAGGTTTTGCCAGTTTCCTTCCTTGAGTGAACAAACACCAGCACCTAGAAGGAGAGAAAGAAAAAAAAACTTTGTAAAAGAGACCAGAACTCACATACTTGAGAAAGACTAGGACTCCTCAGAAAAAAAAAAACCTTAACCAAAGATTAATAAACTAACCATGTTTGGCATTTAGATAAACAATACACACAAACAAATTTTACTAGTGTGCAATTTTGTGCAAGAATGCTCAATGTGAATATCGCAGATACAACTGCCAGTGCTCTCATTAACAGTAAAACAAAAGTTCAACAGTTTACAATGGCAGAAAACACACAAAAGCCCCCCACATATTTGTGCATTTCCCAAAGTATTCCAGTTAATTATTTCAATGTATTGCCAGCAGCTCAATCATATGTTGAGAACTAAGGATGTAAGGCTGTTGGTCTCAAGACACAGATGCTCTTCATTTTATAAGGCCCTCTTTCTCAACAAAAACAAACCTGGTTCTTTCCAGCATGCTCCATTATCTTCTCGTACACAATTTCATTCATGATCTGGAAGCGTTTGATGGCTTTTTTCTCTGTGATCCCCACATAGGTCTGTTCCAGAGGAACTGGTCGGAAACTGGGAAGAACATAGCAGAGTAAGAGCACATTCTTTTTGGTACACCGATAGAATAATACAAGGGAATCATTGGTAACCAACTTATTTTACAAATACATAAATCTATTTAGATCCAGGTAGGTTACGGTGTATAGAAAGCGGATTAAAATAGCCTCCAAGTATGGAAAGAAAAAAATAAAATACATATGAGTGTTTACCCTCGGAATTACTCGCGTTATGCGTTTTAGTTTATCATGAACATTAAAAATACACATGCAAACTGCAGAAATGCAAATATTTAGTCAGAAAATAGAGGTTAAAACACATTTTACCTCATTATTGGCTGCTGCTGTATCCCTGAGCAGTAACATTTCAATTGAGATACAATAAATTAGGCAGGCATGGTAATCTGGAGTATGCTTTGTAGAATATATATCCACGTTGAGCATGCTCCAGGTTACCAATACGGATGAATGTCATCTAATTGAAATGTTTGTATTCTTTTCATTAGTGCTCAGGACAATGTGAGGCAGAGGGTTACAGCAGCAATGTTTAATGTGATCAACAGTGTTTTACATTAATTTTTCTAGATAAAAAATATACCTGCAAACAGCAGTAAAGCATTATGTAAATTAATAGTGAATTAAAAAAAGATTTTACACAAAAAGCACTTACACTAGACTTTTAAATGGACCCCACCTGAAGTAAGCTAGAAGCACAAAGGTGGCACAATCTGACCATTGCTTGCATGTTCATTACTCAGACACTGTCCGCAGTGGAAACACAGTTTACTATGCAATTCTGAGAGTATAGGTCTCCTGTAATGCTTGGAACATGCCCAATTTCTGAGAAACTATAACTTTCATACAGATTTTAGATTAAATTAAAAAATGGTTGCGTTACCAATATGCTCTTTTATATAGCGCTACTTCTTTCTTGAACAGCTAAAACTTTAAAATATTATTGGTTTGGATACCTGTTGTCAAAATAAAAGAGCCCCTTGGCAGGATCGACTCTAAGGAAGGTGGCCACGTCCTCATAGTTTGGCAGGGTGGCACTCAGACCAATTAGCCTCACATCCTCCTGCGTCATTTCAATGTTACGGATTGCTCGGGCCACCAAAGACTCCAGCACTGGACCTCTATCATCATGCAGCAGGTGGACTTCATCCTGAAGAAAAGCAGACTTTTTTCAGACCTTGGATCCTCACCAAAAAATTATGAAAATATGACCATAAATTTGTAGAGACGTTATAAGGCCATAGGGTCACAGAAACAGTGTGAAGCACATTTGCATCCCCAGAATAAACATCTTTGTGTTGCTCATGAAGGACACTAAGTGTTAAGTAATCGCATCTCATGCGTCACATGAACTTACCAAAATAATCAGACGCACAAGCTGGGTGTAAGTTCTTTCTCCTCCTTTACGAGTGATGATATCCCACTTCTCTGGGGTGCAGACAATGATCTGTGTAGCGTTGATCTCTTCCTTACACAGCTGATGATCTCCAGTCAACTCTGCAACATTGATTCCATATGTAGACAAGCGCTGTAAAGAAAGACATTAATTTATTTAGCAAAAGTAGATGACTAGACATAAATAGTGAGTATCAAGCAAAGGAGAATCACACTCACTTTACTGAAGCTTCCAACCATCTCTTGTACCAAGGACCTCATGGGAGCGACGTAAATTATTTTGAAGTTGTCAACGTTGATTGTACCATCCACATTGATGTGTTTCCCTATTTCTCGGAGCATGCACATCAGAGCCACGTTCGTCTTACCAGCCCCCTAAAAAGGCACGAAAGAAACTATATTAGGAGAACATATCTTCATATGACAAAGGCAGTTTTGCTTCAGTGATTCAGTATGGATTATTACAACAAACATTTTATTTTAGAAATATACAGGGCTGTTGGATCAAGACAGTAGGACACGAACTGTAAAAAAATAAAAATAATAATAATCTTACAGTGGGGGCACACAGCAACAGGTTCTCATCGGTCTCCAATGCAGTTTTGAATAGTTTGCTTTGAATTCTGTTCAGAGTTTTAAAACCTTCGAATCCAGCTTGAGAATATTTTGGAAGCTTCTCCACTGGGACCAGTTGCTGGAAAAACAAAACAAAAATGTAACTTTTGCAACCATAATTAACAACCAAGTATGCCAGTTAGATGCAACCAATGTATCCTACCTCTTCTGTACCAAACGGTTTGGGTTTGAGTGCTGGCACATGCACCTCCTCATAACCTTTACGCTGACGCCGGAAGGAGCCATCAGGCAGCTGGCAACGTTTATTAGCCATGAAATGACTGCCCTGAGCGAAAACCAAATCCTCCAGGTCCAGGACTTGACGAGGAGCAAAAGCCTGTGGAAGATAATCAAAATAAGAGGGAATCTGTGTAACAGAAATCATAATAAAACCAAAAAATATATATACTTCAGGTGCAAATGAAGAATGGCCATTGACATTTCTAGTGTAAAAATCAAGGTTTTTTTTTAAGCAGGAAATAAGAAAAATGTTGCAATTGTCCAATTAATCTAGAGATCCTGCATGAGCACTCTTCTTACCTCTCCTCCCTGCTCCATTTCCATGCTCTCCAAGTCAGTGTCCACCCGTGATTGTCTAACCCTCTCCCTGCGTGAACGCTCCTCCTGCAAACAGGAAATCAAATAATCAGAAATGCTGCACCTTATAATTCCAATTAATAAACTCTATGGAATGTCCACTCACCCTAATCAGATCCTCCTTTTCAGTTTCGTGCAGCTGGTACAGGTACTTGGATAGCTCTGGGTCAGCCTCCATTTTCCCCATAATCCTTTCTTTCTCTGCTTCACTCTGAGCACTGGCCAAAAGTGTGCAGTAGAGAACTTAAAAAAAAAAAAAAAAAAAAAGTGATCCAAAAAGATAAAGGTATACATCCATAAAATAAAAAAAATTAAAAAAGAGGACATCTCTTTCTGCTACCTGTGCTCAATCTCTGTGTTTGAATGTGAGTAGACAGGGAGAGCACAATTTGTATGTATGTATATATATATATATATATATATATATATATATATATATATATGTAATTCTTTATTTAAAAAGTCATAAAGTAAGAATCATAAGAACAAGAGTGAAGATAATTACAGCTGAAAAATTTCACATAAGTATCATAGGAAAACAAATATATAGTTAAGAGGGGAGGGGGGTTGAAAGATAAGGTAAGGTGTTACTTGAAGAGAAGGAGAGGGCAAGCGCCTCTTCCATTAATGACACTAATACATTTTATAAGCACTTGCAATACGTGGTAAAGAAATCAAGAATACAATACTCACTCATCATACGATGCTGCCTCAGCACCTTAATGAAATCGAAGGTGTTGAATCCCAGCAGCAGAACCAACTGATTTTCACATTCACGGTCATCTCCTGCAGTCTGATAGCAAAGAGAGAATCAGTCAGGAAAGTTTTACTATTCAAAATACAAGACAAACTAACAATTCAGGATTTCATGAAAGAATTCCTAAGATCCTCTTCCAGTGTAACAGTAAGTTATTTTCTTAGGTTGTTAGTCATGCAGTCATAAAATCCAGCAAATCAATGTCTAACACATACATGGTGCATTATTAAGAGGAGGGGAGATTTAAATAGACAAGGATGTCTCTCCATTTAATATGTTTTTCTTTGCCAAAAATTATGGTAATGCCATATTTTTTATTAAAATCCTACAGCAGGGTAACATGGCAACCTCAGTAGATCTTTTCAACTCTGTTCTAGTCAACAGCAAGACCAGTTTTTTTTCTGTGAACTGTCGTGGTGTATTTCAGCAGAAATTTAAAGGCCCACTGTAATGCCTGAATAACATGAGCAAAAAAATAATAATAATATATATATATATATATATATATAGCAATAATACACATTAAAATAACTTTCAGAGTTCAAACTCATCTGCTGAGTTTACGTACGAACTTCTTGTGTTACAGTGGTTATGTTTTCCTGTGGGAGGCAGCCTATACATTACCGTTTATTCTCTTATAATATCCAATTGATCTTAAAACCCTTTAGACTCATCTCTCAGCCAAAACCCTACCTTCCTCTAAATGACCTTGTATATTTGAGGTGTATATTTGAAAATGAACATTAATATTTTATTATCACAATATTCAAAACAATTTTGTCGATAACCAATGCATAATTAAAATAACTATATCAACTTGCTAAGGCATTATAGCGGTTCTAAACCTAATCTGTTCTTTTCCGTCCCCTATTACAGTCTATTCTTCAGTACCTTTAGGATTTCCAGAACTTCGTCTGCTTTTTTTTGGGAAACAATGGCATCATCATAGAAACGACTGAGCTGTCTCTGTAGCCAGAAGGCATCAATGTCTCTGGGATGAAGATCCTTTTTCTTAGAACTCATCAGTTCCCCAGATGTAACAAGCTATAAAATCAAAATGAAAGGGTCAGAAGAAAGAAACCAAAAACAATGGTAAGATTGGTGAGATCCAAAAAAAACAAAAACATAGGTGGATGTTTACATTGGCAGACAGTGTGCCACGAACTACAGCCTCGTCTCCATCGATATCATCATCTGATGCCTCCTCGCGCACTTCTCCATAAACATCCTCATCTCCCACCTGTTCATTGAGATGAGATTAAAAATTAGAAGCTCTTTCTTTGAACAAACAATTAACCACCTTACTGGATCAGCAGCCAAAGTTTACAACTTGCATCACTCACCTCTTCATCAGACTCAAATTGTACATTGACTCCATAGGTCTCATCTATGTTATCATCTGTATGGAGAGGAAAAAAAAATTCCGTTTTAAGAGTAGACAGAGGATGTGCGTATTTATTTTTACACTAAAATGTCAACGTAAATGCTGGAAACGTTTCCTCATTTGAAAAGGTGTCTAAAGTGTTAATTTCCTAAAGAAGTGTGCAAATCTAAAAAAAGGCAAGATAAATGTTAAATAAGCATGTATACCCTGAAAGATTATATTTCTGAAGCATCACACCACTGTAAAGTATGAAAGTCTATATTTAAATAAGGAAATGGATTTTTTTTTTAAACAAGTATCCTTATCAGGGGTCTTTTAGACTAGCTTTATACTCTGGTTGCAACAGAATCTGCTGGCACTCTAAATAATAAGAAAAGAAAAAAATTCAAGGATGGTTAACTAGCAAAATGCAATGACTAATACAATGTGGATTTTATATTTTAGAGCTGGAAACTGGATATGAGGGCAATAATAGCTGCTATAATATTCATATCCTAAAACAGGGATTTTACACTGTGCCCATTACAAAGCAAGTGAATACTCTGATAACCGTTAATATGATGGGATGGAATAAAAGCTTTACTAAGATGTAGAATGCAATTTTACACAGAAGATCTCCCAAAGAAGATAACATTTCTTTAACAGAGTACATTGCAAAGCATTTTGGTGATCCCTTAACTACAAATGTGGCAGTAGTTAGGAGACAATGCAGTGGACCAAAAGAAGCAAAATACTGCTGTTTTAATATAAAACAGTGGTTGGATATTACATGCAGTAATGTGTATAGTAAAGGTACCAGCAAATGAGGCATAACAATCGGCAGCTGTTTTATGGGATGCCTCATGATAAACGTACCCATGTTCTGAATCTCCTTGTCTCCCCCATAATCTGAAATCTTTTTGCCCAAGTTGACAAGCACATGATAACGAGTGTCATCTGTCTGACCCAGTAGCTGGTCCACTTCCCTTCTCCTGTCCTTGTCTCGCAGTTTATCATTCTTCAGTACCGCCAGCACCTCATCTGCTGCACCACACAGAATGTCTCTTGGCTAGCAGGACAGAAGCACAATTAGCATTACATTGATGGTTTTGTAAAGCCCCACATTCAATTTAAATGTTAACATTATTTACACTCACAAGAACTTTGTGTTTATTTACTTTGCTTCTTATGTTCTCTTTTACCACCTCTTGTAGGTTGTTGTTTCATGAACCCATTACCTTTTCTTATAAAGTAAGATTTCTATGTATGATGGAAACTTTTCATCATAAAATGCCACTCAAAACTTAGTTTCCTCTTTTTTTTTATTGAGCGCGTTAAAGCGTCACAGAAGGTCTCAGTTATAGGATAGTAAAGTACCAATAATAAAATATTTGCAATCTGAAGTAATTACAAAAAAATAAAAATAAAAAAACACCCCAATTTTTTATTTGCCACAATTTTGTCACTCTGAACAGCAAGTCCCTTAATATCTCAGAATTCATACACATAAGAAAGACATTAGTCCACTAATGGAATAGTTAGCAGATAACAAGACCGGTGTAGCGTGAGAGTCTATTCAGCTGAGTGACAGCCAAAATATAGTACAGTGAAATTTGTGTTATATTACTAAAGTATTTTTTTTTTTTTTTACTTTCAACTGCAAATAGTTTCATTGTTACTTTACTATCCTACAATTGAAACCTCAGCTATGGACGTTCAAATGGACAGAAAAACTGAGGAAAATGTTAGTTAGCTTACCAAAATACCACCCTAAATTATAAAGCGAACATGAGAACAATTCATTAGCAATGTCAGCCATACTACCCTTGACCTGTAAGTAATCATTTTAGCAACAAGCAAATTAAGTGCATGTGCACCTTCATTATTTTTACACAGTTTAATATGGAATCATCCTTCTGGAGATCTGGTCTCTAGAACTACACATAATCCCTGAAACAAGCCTACTCTGTTATCTAGAAAGCTTAGTATATTTAAAGCATGATATTATATAATAAATCATAGTATATTCAGAACAGTACCTAATGTAACATTTCTTACCTGATCTCCCAATGCAGCCTGGATGAAACTGAGAAGCACCTCGTATGTCTCACGTGTCTCCTTGGTTTTGGGCTTGTATATGATCCCAACCATCTCATCAATACCCTCAGACAGCAGGGTAAATCCCTTCATCTTGTTGATATCATGTCTATCTTCATCTCGCTTTCTCCTCCTGGAATGGAAAATGTTACAAATATTAGATTAGGCTACATTGCAAATAATTTAGCAGAAGAAAGGTTAGGTTTGACTGACATGTTTATAAGTTTGCAGCAGAAAAATGGGACACAAAAAAAAAAAAAAGGAGTAGCAGCCTATGGCAGACAAATTTCCTCCACCGCTACTAATGTAATTTCATATTGTAGATATCTAAAGAAGTAGAGAAATCTGGAGCAGAACCTACTTTGCACGTCTCTCTTCCTGCATCTGTGGTTTCGTTTTTTGAGCCTTGTCACCCATACGGGTCCCCTCCAACTTCCCCACCAGTGATAGGACTTCTCCAGTGGGCTCATCTCTGCGAGTTCGGTCTATCAAAGAGCGATCCGCTTGGAGTACAAGGTTAGAGTTCTGGAATGGAAAGAATAAGTTAAATTGAAATAGAGGCAACATGTCTACAAAACTTACCAACTGATACATAAAAGGCTTGAGGAATGCAATGCAGAGCATGAAAGCCATTGGCTTCTAAAAATGTTACTTCAGGCTCCTCCTAAATTTCCTATAAGATCATGGGTTGATAAATTTGTCTGACTTAAGCTATTGAGAGTTGCGCCTCTCTTTATTAAGTCAAAGGAAAACCGATTAAGGTTTAGCATGAGCAGATAATCCCTGCTCTATATTCTAGTGCTAATGATAAACCTTAATCAGTATTGCTCCTGACTTGATAAATAGAGGTGCAACTCTTGGAATCTTGTCACTAATTAAATTGTACTTGTCATACTACCAAACACTGTTCCCTTTCATAGTCACTCTGCCAAATAGCACATGAAGAATTGTTGCAAAAATACCATCCCTTTTAGAACAACCAGTGCTACAAACTTATAATTATGTTTATTTTGTCTGAATTATTTAGCAGGCAGACAAAGGAGCATAAACTATGAAACTATAATTTGCTCAGTTGTAGAAAAGCTATTGGATTCAAATTGCAGCATTACTGTCTGTTTAACATCTCCAATGTCATAAGGACCAACATAAACAATGAGAAGAGCTCATAATCTAAAGGTTCTAATAATGTCACTGGCATTGTTTATAGTTACACCATGTTGATAATAATATACAAATACATGGAGCCAGGGCTTCTACAATATTACTCATGACACCCCCCCCCCCCCTACATATAAACACCTATCCAGAGCATCTAAAAAAATATAACACCCCCACCACAAATCAGGTAGGAAACACACCCTCTTGTTTAGACCCAATCACATATATAGTTGTGAGCGTACGAGTTGTTGCTAACGCTGCGGGCTCGCGCAGCGAAGCGAGGGCACTGCCCGAGGGTCTCAGTTGCTGGCATGGAGCGCCGTAGGCGCTCCATGCCAGCACCTGAGGACCTCGCAAAGCGAGGGCCGCAGTTGCTGGCATGGAGCGCCGAAGGCGCTCCATGCCAGCAACTGCGACCCTCGCAAACTTCACGTCGCAACCCAAACAGTACGACACACACATTACGACACTCGCAAACAACATACGACACACGTTCACACACATTACGGACTCGCAACACTCGGACGCAACTCGCGAACATTACAAAATGTAAAACACAATACATACACACACCACATACATAAAAAACTTACCTACACCAAGAGGGAGCATCCAGCACCTCAAAAATACAACTTACACCTCGATTTTACTCCAAATAAAACAGTTTAGAGACTAAAAAAAAATCGAAGCGAGAGAAAAAATGGCCGCCGAACAAAACGAAAACGAGGCTACAGCACTCTAAATTCGCAAAACACCACAAGAAACTCGCAAAACACCACAAAACACCTACGGATATTCCGATACAAACGTATACCACACATTACTCGCCATTTTACGCCAATGCGGAAGTACACGACAACGGTTTGGGCTCGCGCACGCACAGTGTTACACTGCACACGTTCAGCACGCTTACACAGCAGATCCACACCACTAATGCTGCAGCAACATCAAAACACATTCACAGCTCTTCCACACAATGCTTTAAAATAGGTAAAGTATATTCATTTATTAATGTATTATATATTTCATTATTACACACTAAACAGCATTAGCTCACTTACAATTTCATTGCCGTCATTTTTTGACGGGCAATTCACTAGTAATTAATATATCTGGCTACTAAAATTTACAGTAAGCATCATATGCTTGATATAGTGCTGTCCAGCCCTGTGGTTATATTTGAAATGTTCACGTTCAATGGGCCATGCACTATAACAAAATGAAATCAGGAATCTATTTCAAATTTTAACATTTATATAACAAATAAACATGTACTGCAATCTAAACATCCACTGGAAAGAGGACTATATAGTCTCAGTTCTTTTTGAATACTTTATCTGATTTATCAAGCCCAATTGGTTTTTGATCTTCCCATCCTTATGATCCCTATGAATGACTCATAGATTACTGTTCATTCATTTATAAACACCATGCATATTTATATTTACAGTATTTTTTTTTTTATTAACTACACTTAATAAGGAGCAAGATAATTTACATAAATATATTGACAGAAATATATGCAGTTATTCTGCAGTGCGAGAAGTTGGTTATATCTACTTCTACATGGCTATGGCTGGCTCCCAGTAAAAAATAAAAACATAGACTAGATCAGTGGCTCCCAAACTATTTTTGTTGGACCACCTGATTATCACGGAGGGTCTTGGTAGACCATATGATTATCACTGAGGGTCTTGGTAGAACATCTAATGTTTTTCAGCCTGTTGTATAACAATTATAAAGCTCTAAGCCATGCAATAATCCCTGGGAGCCACAGCATCTAAAATGTTATTGTTGTCTTTAACACTTTAGTAACTGTACATTTTTATACAGGGGTGAAGATTTCTGGGGGGACTAGGCAAAATATTTTTTTTAAGTACAATAATTTTCTATGAAGGGCTTTCTTCCATGCTCCTAGAAACAACCGGTCTGGCTTCTAAGCGTTAGATATTTTTGTCTACCCCTCTGTACACATGTTTCTTTTCCTGGCACCTAAAACATTCAAAAATTTAGTCCAAAATATTAAATCAATGTGTGAACCCTTTGCACTTCTATTTCTTAATACATTTTGTGCATTACAACGTTGTGGCCTTGTATTTTTATTATGCTTACCAATGTACTTTCTATGGTTTCCGTTATTATTTCTCATAACATAACTATTTGTTCTCCATCCTCTCTGTAGTGCAATGCCTGTGTCATACTGATCTCTTCCTCCATTATACCTGGCTGTATCCCTGTGTTTGTCTATATCTCCCAGATCTCTTTTATTCCTCCATATTATAGTGCACATGTCTTTCTGATCTCTCCCAATCTGTTCTGATTTGTATCCCCTGTGTTGGTCTTCCTAGACCGACCTGCTAGACATGGGGTCTCCATATAAATATCCCCATGTCTATCTTATCTCTCCCAATCTGGTCCGATTTGTATCCCCTGTACTGGTCTTCATAGCCAGACCTGCTCTAATAAAGCTGTATTTTGTCATTTCTCCATCTTACTGATATCTCCCTCCATGTTTTACTCTGCTTTCCCACCTGCGTGTGCCACTAAGCTTCTCTCTATATCCTCAACGTCTTCATCCCATCGCTATCCCCATGCCTTTCTGATCCCTCCCTCCATGTTTTGAACTTTATCCCCGTATTCCTCTCTTATCTCCCTCGCGTCGCCTCTCTTTTTTCGCACTCACCGCTTTGTATTCATATTGCAGGCTTCGGGCAGTCACATCCGCCATTCTGCCACTCGGTGCCCGGCCACAACTTTACTCACAGGTGAAACAACGCGGTGCCGACGGCACTTCCGGCAAATCACTTCCACTTCCGGCGCAGACCGACGTAGCAGTAGCTGGACGTCTTTTTTTCACTTGAAACTTTATTAGTTAGCAGTAGATGGACAAGTGTCATGTTTTGTTCTGATTAAATAAAGTTGTTGTATTTTAATTACAGTCTTTCTTTAGCATGTTGATATTATTGCTATTATTATTATTACTATTTTTGTTTATTTGTAATGCTCCAGCATTTTCTGTAGTGCTATACAGGGATTAAGTACAAGGCAAAAACAGTTTTAACACAATGCAAAATAATGGAGCGCCTTGTCTTTGAGCTTAAAATCAAACATGCATAGTGCTCGTCTTGGATCTATCCTGTTATATTGTCAGGGCAGGTGCTCTGCTGCAGTGTGGCCTCCAACCGCTAGATGGCGCTGCTAATATATTGCAGCGCTGCTGATATGTGAGAGAAGTGCTAAGCTTATAATGTTAGCCTAACCCTAACAGTTTACCTAAGCCTTGACTCTATTATATAGCCTGGGAATATCGGCAGCGCCATCTAGCGGATGCTCACCACCACTGCTGCTGCCTTGTGCTGCGCCAGCATGCGCCAGAATAACAGGATTGGACCTCAATAACTTATCTTATAAATGGGTAAAATGTTTTAGAAAGCAAAAGAAATCATTATAGCCTTTAAATAATTAACATATATATTACATTTTTCTGTATGCTCCTCTTTCATGGGGACATGTCCTGGTAAACTAATGAGCTTTCAGTTAATCTTGTTAAACGCAATGGTATTTTAGCTGCCACATTTCCCGAGAGAAGCTTCCTCTGCATTCAGGCTCCTCCTATATATAATAATCAAAATGCTGTATTATATTTTTACTTTCTAAAATGAATTGCACCATATCAACTTTTGTTCTTTTAAATACTATATTTTAAATATAGGATTAGACACCTTCGTGCATAAAAGAAGTGGTGAACCAATAATAATCCAGAAGAACGCAAACATTTTTCCATGGCACTGCATAGCACTTTCTTCAAATATCACATGACCACAAACCTCATAGAAATGAGGCCTTAGAAGATTATGGCACGGGAATATCGGCAGCGCCATCTAGCGGATACTCACCGCCACTGCTGCTGCCTTGTTCTGCTGTCTTTTGCTGCGCTACCATAGGAGGATCGATCCAATATCATAAATAACGGTGAAGTTTAACAAGGACTTTTCTCCTATCTATGCCAGATATGAATTGTCTCTAACTGAGATATGATTTTTGGTGGTGCTAAAAATTGTCAACATCACTTAATTTGCATTTGTTAAATGGGCACTGTAATGGTCCAGCATTTATGACTTTTCCCAATTTGCATTTGTTAAATGGTCAATATAATGGACTTTCCAGTAATAAATATCAATATAAACAACTTTTTAATGTATTCTGATTGAAAACGTTAATATTTTGAGAGAGTAATGAAAATTGTTTGGGCTGCACATCATCTCATTTTTTTTTTTCAAACGGTGGCAAAGTGTGAAATAGACTTCCTTTTAGCATGCTTTAGTAGAGAATGTGGGGAAAATGCTACCGGTTTAGTCAAAATGTGAAAAAGATGGACTAAAGATCAGGAGATGGACTACAGATCAGGAGAAAAACAGCAATTTTCAGTATACATTTTCTAAAAAAAACTTTTTTATTAACAATACATTGAAAACTTGTTTATGCTGATCTTTAAAAGCCAGAGAATTGCAGTGCCAATGTATTATGCGGATTATAATATTGTAAGTATGAGTGATACTATGTAGGTCAGCAAAACAAAATCATTGTCATTTTCATAATTTGTGTTTTGTATCTTTTCGAGGTGTTATCCTTCCAGATCCTACATGCCAGTTAGTGCTACAATCTCTCCTAGTCTACCTCTGCATAATTTGCACGCGTCCACTGTTCGGACGCACCCATACGCTCTGTAATACGCCCCTTAAGACATGTTCTGCGTCATGACGACATCCTGCAGCCCTTAACTGTCTTGAATAAACATTAACAAGCAAGATTGATATATGGTTACATTGTATACCTAAATAAAAGCAGCTTAATGATATTACCATATATACTCGAGTATAAGCCGACCCGAGTATAAGCCGAGGCACCTATTTTACCACAAAATACTGGGTAAAATTAGTGACTTGAGTATAAGCCGAGGGTGGGAAATGTGCTGACCCCTGTGTCCCTCTTGTGCCCTCTGTGTCCCCCTCTCTCTCCCGTGTCTCTTCTCCCCTCTCCCTTCCCTGTGTCTCTTCCAACCTCTCCCTTCCCTGTGTCTCTTCCAACCTCTCCCTTCCCTGTGTCTCTTCCCCCTCCCTTATCACCCTCCTCAACCCCACTCCTCAACCTCCCTCCTCATCCTCAACCTCGCTCCTCACCCTCAACCTCCCTCCTCATCCTCAACCTCCCTCCTCAACCTCCCTCCTCATCCTCAACCTCCCTCCTCATCCTCAACCCCCTCCTCATCCTCAACCCCCTCCTCATCATCAACCCCCTCCACAACCTCCCTCCTCATCCTCCCTCCTCATCCTCAACCTCCCTCCTCATCCCCAACCCCCTCCTCAACCTCCCTCCTCATCCTCAACCTCCCTCCTCATCCTCAACCCCCTCCTCATCCTCAACCCCCTCCTCATCATCAACCCCCTCCTCAACCTCCCTCCTCATCCTCCCTCCTCATCCAAAACCCCCTCCTCATCCTCCCTCATCAACCCCACTCCTCAACCCCCCATCCTCATCCTCTCTCCTCAAACCCCAATCCTCAACCCCATCCTCAACCCCCCTCCTCAACCCCTTCTCCTCCTCCTCAACCTCCCTCCTCATTCTCAACCTCCCTCCTCATCCTCCCTCCTCAACCCCCAATCCTCAACCCCCTCCTCAACCTCCCTCCTCAACCCCCCCATCCTCATCCTCCCTCCTCAACCCCCCATCCTCATCCTGAAACCCCCATCTTCAACCCCCTCCTCAACCCCCCTCCTCAACCTCCATCCTCCTCAACCTCAACCCTCCTCAACCTCAACCCCCCTCAACCTCCCTCCTCAACCCCCCTCCTCAACCCCAACCCCCCTCCTCAACCCCTCATCCTCAACCTCCCTCCTCATCCTCAACCTCCCTCCTCAACCCCCCCATCCTCAACCCCCTTCTCAACCTCCCTCCTCAACCCCCTCCTCAACCCCCCCATCCTCAACCCCCTCCTCATCCTCCCTCCTCAACCCCCCATCCTCAACCCCCTCCTCAACCTCCCTCCTCAACCCCCCTCCTCAACCCCCCATCCTCAACCCCCTCCTCAACACCCCCATCCTCAACCCCCTCCTCAACCCCCCCATCCTCATCCTCAACACCCCTCCTCAACCTAAACCCCCCTCAACCTAAACCCCACTTAAATACCTCCCCGTCTCCCCTCACTTACCTGTTTCTGCTCCGTCCTCCGCTCCTTGACCCGGCGCGCGTGTGACGTCACAGGTATATGCTGATGACGCGGGGTGCCAGTGACGTCACATGCTCGCCGGGTCAAGAAGGAGCGGAGGCCGGAGCAGAAGCAGGTAAGTGAGGGGAGAGGGGGAGGTATTTAGGTGGGGTTAGAATGAGGAGGGGGGTTTAGGTTGAGGAGGGGGGTTTATAATGAGAAGGGGGGTTGAGGATGAGGAGGGGGGAGGGAAAGAGACACAGGGGGGGTAGAGAGACACATGGGGGGGAGAGAGACACAGGGGGGTAGAGAGACACGGGGGGGTTAGAGAGACACAGGGGGGGTAGAGAGACACGGGGGGAGAGTGACTCGAGTATAAGCCAAGGGGGCCCTTTTTAGCCTTAAAAAAAGGGCTGAAAAACTCGGCTTATATACCGTTGATTTAGATAAGACTGTAACGTCTGTATTAAATATCTGTTGCTTTTCCAATTAGTGTGGAATGTGCACATTCCAGAGAAATAAGACACAGACACAGTGTTTCTGTATAGTAGTTCTCAAAGCGCTCTGTAATCAAAATGGCAGTTTACACGTTTATATGTAGAAAACGTTATCTGATCAAACGTCACATGATTCCTTTGTCTAGGAATTAATAGCTTTATTGATTGGTTCAAAATTGCTGCAGTGTGTCGTCATCATACTGGTCAGTTTAGGGAGGAGCCGTCCATTTGTCCTTATTTGGTCACGGATGTATGCATCATCAGGCCACTCCCATTTGTAGTTCTGCCTTCCATCTTGTTTGTAGTTTCATTCTCCATTTTAGGTAACCTTCTTGTCATTATAAGTGAGTAAGGAATGCAGACAAGGATAATAACATGTAAAAAGACATTTTCCTAATTATCATCCATAACAGTCCCCCCTAAAATGTACTGTTTTTATGTTATTAATGAGTGTGCAACCTAAGAAAAGCAGCTGTGCTTATGTTAGTGCGTGATGAGGGGTAAACTCCCCCCTAAACACTAGGTGTATATCTGTCCCTGAGGATGAGGTGCATGACTGCTAGAAAGCCCTAAACATCTGTGCTGTGAACGCCCGTTCTTCTTTGTACATTTGAGTAGCCATGGCTTACCCATGGCCCCTCCTGCCACTGTCACAGACAAGTCAGATGCCTTTCCCTAGCCCCTTGTATCAGGAACATGTGGAACAAGGGGTTTATGTGGAAACCTCACTCCTAGATACAATAGACCGTAACACTCTATGTGTCTCCTCACAGTTGTCATCATCACAAAATTCTTGGTGCACAAAGGTTGATGTGACTCCAGTAACTGACTTCATAAAAATATGTTCGGACACATGGGGTAATACAGCAGGTAACAAATGCAAGAATTATCAGTATTGAAAGAAAGACAATGTCAACCTGCAACAATACTCTCTGCCACCCAAACCATTTATCCCAATAGTCTGTGTTTCCAGAATTCTCCTTCAATTCTTGTGCCAAGTTGTTTAGTTCTTTAATGGCTAAAGTAATCTTACCGTTTGGACCCATATTATCAGGTATGTAGGTGCAACAGTTGTCAGTGTCGGTGTCGGGGAGCATTTTACACCAATCATTGGTATCAGTGATTCAAATCCTGCGGCTATCTGGTTTCGGCCTTTGAACTCATCAAGCACCCCCCCTTGGGACTCCACTAGAATCTATGTACACATGGGAATTAAAACTTTCTTTAGGTTCAGATGATGATGTATGTCTCTTCCTTCTGAACTGTGTCTGAGGAACATTATCTAGATCACCATAATAGGTTGGAACAATGTGTAACGGCATAGCATGGTGGCTTTAGTCATGGTACGTTCCCCACGCCATACTCCTGACAGTCTTACCCTGAGTTTCATATCTCCACACAACCAATATATGTCCCCCAAAGATTGTGTCTGATTGGCTAGCATGGTGGCTGAACCATCTCTATATGTGTGACAAAACCCAAAAGGGAACCTCTGTAAGTTGAACCCCTGAGAAACGTTTCTCCTGTAACACGTATAATTTCCAGGGTACACAATTATACCTCTCCCTGGGTGGGGATTACTAGTCATCATGGGGTACGTTTTCCTCCATTGTTCACTTCTTCTGGACCTGCCGTCTTTTGCAATTCTTTGAGCAATCTTAAATCTGTTGGCAGAGTCTGCATTGTATAAATGTTTATTTCTCCATCCACCTCTCTCCTTTCCATTTCCTGTGATACTATTGCTGCCTTTTTAGCCATCTGGTCTGCTAGATGGTTTCCTCGTGCTTCGTCTGAATTTAGCTTCCCATGTGCCTTTACCTTCAGTATGGCTGCTTCCTTTGGGAGTGCTAAAGCATCTAGTAGTTCACGGATGGCTTTGTCATGCTTCACTGGAGTGCCAGCGGCTGTCATGCATCCTCTAGCTCTCCAGATTACTCCAAAGTCTTGAGTCATTCCCAGAGCATATCTTGAGTCTGTGTAGATGTTGGCTCGGACTCCTGTCGCAACCTCACAGGCCTTGGTCAATGCAATCAACTCTGCTTCTTGTGCTGACATGGAGGAAGGTAGTGAGAAGGCTTGCATCACATCTTTTTCTGTAGTCACAGCATATCCTGTGTGATCTTTCCCATTCTCATCAGCATACCTTGATCCATCCACATACAGAGTGATGTCTGGGTCTGTCAGGGCAAGGTCTTTTACATTCGCAAGGTGTGAGGTCTCCATTTCCATTTGTTGAAGGCAGTCATGAGGTGGATTTGTGAGTCCTGGGACTGCATATGGGTCTCTGGCTTGTATACTGGGAGTGCTGTCTGCTTGCCAGTGGAGAGTTTTCTTTTCCACTCCTTCCTCTTCCAACTCCTCTTCCTCTGCAGATTCCCACCATTTTAATGCAGCTCCTAATGTCTTCCATCCATCCGGTGCGAACTTGGATATTGCAACATGTGGAATTTCTGTATCCCAATGCTTGTAGAGCGCTTCTGCTTCTTGTGGGGGCTCCACCGTAAATGCACCATCACCTGCTGTATTGTTGTACAATGTCTTTAGTTTTAAGGTGACCTGCTTCAATTAAGTGAGACTTGCTTCATATTGGAAATCTCGGCCTGGAGATTGTTTATTCCACAGCGTGCAATATAGAGGGTCTTGTGTCACATCTGTGAGCGTCTGGCCGTTTCCACCACCTTCTAGTAGACGTCTTTTTACATATAGATTGGTTATTCCTGAGTTTGGATTCAAAATCAGGTTGTACAATCAGGCTGTACAAAAGTATCCATCTTCCTTTCTCCCCCCTCTGGAAATGGTAAGAGAGTGGCTGGATTGAGAACATAGCATCTCTGTAAAGTAACATTGTCTGGTAGAAGAAGGGAACATTGCAGACGGAGGTGTCTGGATGTAGTCATGTGCTTAGGTAGTCTGCTGTATGATGGCCGCAATATTATGTGGTGCCAGAACTGTCAGAGGATAGCCACGGACTATATACATCATATGTGTAGAAGGATTAATTCGGGGGTTAAGGGCTGCCTGTTTTCTTTTCCTGTATTTAATGTTTGCAAACTATTCAAATACAGACTCCACTTTAGATCAAATTCACATGCAAAATCTTTCTTCCAAATCACTTACTATAACATTCTAGGAACTATTCGCTTCAGTCCCGTAGTTAACTTACCATAATTCCCAACTAACACTCCACTACTTCCTTCATAGTTACCATAAGTGGAACAGTGCCTAGGTGAGGTCTGGCACTTACACAAACATAACAATTAGTCTTATTATGTGATTCTACGTTATATGTCGTCCATTCTAGTCATAGATTGAGGTCTGTGAACCCAGTCTCATTTGCTAGGGTTCCTTCGTACGTAGGTTCACTGATATCAGTCATCTGGGGTAATGCCTGAGTGTGTTGTACTTGCATTAGTCCTTCTGATATGAGTGGTGCATTTAGATCTCTGAGCATAAATTTACCAATCCGTCCTTTTGCTTCTCCTCTAACCCAGCCACCTATTAGGTATGTACCTGCGTCTGTGGGTCTGGGGGTGAGTCGCATGTTAGCTCCAGTCTTGCCATTTGGCGAGCAGTTGCCTGGCTTTATTAGAGTCATACGTTCAAGTAAAGGGCTTCCACTCAAATCTGTTCTATCTAAGGCACTCTGTAGTCTGTAGCCCCAAGCTGTCCCAGTGTTCCATCCTACAGCTTCCCAATGACTACAATATTTTTCCCAAGTCTGATCTGTAACACATATGTGTATACATGTGCTGTGAGTGTATTTGTACAAGTTACATTGTTGAGTCACGCTTAGCTGTTGGCAACATACAACATGACAATAATCAAAAGACAATGTGATCATATGTGGTTTAGATGGATTGTACCAAAATGTAATACCATCTTTCTTCTCACTAATGAATGCAGAAGGTTCTACTTTAGTTAAGAACAGACAGAAAAGGATATGTGTTATGATCATCATGATGTTGGCTGCTGTGGGTCTGGTGCTGCTTGCAATAAGATGCATGATCTGGATTCCAGAGGATTCTTCTTTTTTTTTTTTTTTTTTTTTTACAAATCTCTTGACCAGGACCCAAGCTCCAGGAAGTAGTTGATGAGTACCAGTGTCTACTTCTGGATCTGGAATAGGAGAAAACACTTGTGCATGTATTTTAGTCAGTGCTTGAGATAAAACAATCACATAATCAATAAATACATCAGATTTAAACTTCAATTGCTGAGGATAATAAGGATCTCTTGAGGGGACAGAGAAAAACTTCCCTTCTCTTCAATCCTTCCACTAAGACTGCTCCCAGCAGGAATGATATATTATCACTGGCTGTTTTATCTTGTGGAGTGGCCTGATTTACTATTTCATCCGGAGCGCATTCTATTAATAACTCACAGAATTCTGTATCACCGTTGCAGACAGGCGTGTAGGAGTTGATTTACATGAGCAGAGATTGCTAATAAAAGCTTAAGAAGCTTAATAAAACATTGAATGTCTCCTATACCTTCCTTTTAAGAAAGATTACTATTCCCAAGGAGTAGTGGATACAGGGCACCAACTCCAGGGGAGATAGCATATTAGAAAATTGCTTCGTCATTGGTTTTAAAAGGGGTTGGTCCTAAAGTTAGTCAACTCCCATTTTTAAGTTGGGAGCCATGATGGGGCGGTGGCTGTGTGTTAAGAATTTCATGGTTTCTTGTTCCACAACCCAGGGTGTAAAATGTAGCAAACACCATTCTTCTCTCAATAGTACAGACAGACATATTTTCTGAAGGTTCCTTCTGCTGTTGAAAGTCACCACTTCGCTCCTTCTCGGCTATTGTCAGGTCATAAACTCAAGGCCCCACGTTGAGCGCCAACTGATTTAGATAAGACTGTAACGTCTGTATTAAATATCTGTTGCTTTTCCAATTAGTGTGGAATGTGCACATTCCAGAGAAATAAGACACAGACACGGTGTTTCTGTATAGTAGTTCTCAAAGCGCTCTGTAATCAAAATGGCAGTTTACACGTTTATATGTAGAAAACGTTATCTGATCAAACGTCACATGATTCCTTTGTCTAGGAATTAATAGCTTTATTGATTGGTTCAAAATTGCTGCAGTGTGTCGTCATCATACTGGTCAGTTTAGGGAGGAGCCGTCCATTTGTCCTTATTTGGTCACGGATGTATGCATCATCAGGCCACTCCCATTTGTAGTTCTGCCTTCCATCTTGTTTGTAGTTTCATTCTCCATTTTAGGTAACCTTCTTGTCATTATAAGTGAGTAAGGAATGCAGACAAGGATAATAACATGTAAAAAGACATTTTCCTAATTATCATCCATAACACCGTAATAAGCTGCAAATAAGAAAGAGGAAAAAGCTTACTAAATATATGACACAGCTATTCCAATTCTTAATGTGACCTAGATACCTGCTACTAAAGGAAACTAAAAGGATCTAGCAGATAAGCATTCTATTTAAGGCCTATATATATATATATATATATATATATATATATATATATATATATATATATATATTTGTAGTTAGTAATCATATTATTTAGGTGGTACTCCTATTATACATTTGAATATTGTGTATGCATTGTAGATTGTAGATATAAAAATATCTCAGGAATCACTTCAAGAATAATTGTAAATAGTGACCACAATATTGCACATGATAAGTTCCGTATATACTCGAGTATAACCTGACCCGAGTATAAGCCGAGGCACCTATTTTACCACAAAACACTGGGAAAACTTAGTGACTCGAGTATAAGCCGAGGGTAGGAAATGTGCTGCCCCCTGTGTCCCTCTTGTGCCCTCTGTGTCCCCCTCTTGTTTGCCCTCTGTGCCCCTTTCTTGTGTCTTCCCACTCTCTCCCCTGTGTCTCTCCCCCCCCCTCTCCCTTCCCTGTGTCTCTTCCCCCCTCTCCCTTGCCTGTGTCTCTCTCCCTCCCCCTCCCTTCCCTGTGTCTCTTTCACTCCCCCTCCCTTATCACCCTCCTCATTCTCTCTCTTCAACCCCCCTCCTCATCCTTAACCTCCCTCCTCAACCCACCTCCTCAACCTCTCTACTCAACCCCCATCCTCATCCTAAACCCCCCTCCTCACCCCTCTAAGTACCTCCCCCTCTCCCTTTCCCCTCACTTACCTTCCATCTGCAACAGCTGCTCCTCCTCTACTCCGCGCTCCTTCCGGCTGCGTCTTAACCCGGCCAATGACTTGACACGCATGTGACGTCACGTCATTAGCATATGCTGGGTCCATTGTCCGTTGTCCTCTTCCTTTCCCTTGATGTACAGAACCCCTACAACTAGGTACCCTGTAGCTTTTTCAGATTAAACATGACTGGGTACCATCCATACATCAGTAAGTGCACACAAAACACATTAACACCCATTAACCTCATAACATAGCCCACAGTGAACAACATGACTGACATCCATCATGGCACATAGTAAACTATATCAGTGTCATAGTCTGAGTGTTCAGGTGGGGAGGACATCTTCCTGGAGAAAAAGGGGAGGAACAGCACCATTAATTCATGTTAGTCCAGGGTCCACACCAGTCTGATAGTCCCAAAAAGTCTGAGGGTCCCATCTGGTTATCAGACTATATTAATTAATATTTTTGTCTTCAATTAAACCCTATTTGATGTTTAATTTTTGAATGTAAGTCTTTCAATGTGTCATTGAAAATATAGTAATAGTTATGAAGATAAAATAGTTTGGCCCTTCTTGCTTTTGTTTGTATCATTAAAATCATAAATTGACACAACCTTTTTATTTGGGACCTATCTGTTTTTATGTGCGTCGCTGTTAAAGCGCTCTCCCGTGGTATAGCAAGATAACTATTCTCGCCTTCAGAGTGGTGCAACTAGACGGGGCGAGCTCATGCTCGCGTCAGCACTTCTCCCTTACACTTGGTCAGACCACTCTGCTGTTCTTATAACCGTAACATTGGGATCTCAGCTTAGACCCCCTTACAATGCCCTCTCTTCATGAACAAATGTCTAGTAACTTGCAGTTATTTTTCGATCAGAATCCACATACAGATGTGGGAATTGGATGAATCTGGGTTGCCCATAAGGCATTCATGAGAGTAACTTGTATAAAGCTAGCATCTGGCTATAAGAAGCAGTGTAAGCAAAGAGAATCGGAACTTAGAGAAGAGTTAGGGAATCTAAAATGTCAGAACCAACTTAAACCCAAGGCCCAATTGCACCAAAAAATTGAAGCATGTCAACTGGAACTGGATAATCTCTTCAGTGATAAAACAGAGAAAGCTCTTCGTCGTACTAAACATTTAGTTTTTGCTAAAGCTAATAAGCCTGACTCCATGTTGGCAAGGAGGCTCAAAACTAAGTTTAGCAAGGCCACTATCACTAAAGTTAAGACACCTAATGGTTCAATTACGGTTAGCCAAAATGAAATTCAGAAATGTTGTTTTAATTCTATCAAGCTATCTACTCCTTAAAGCTTAAAAGTTGTACAGAAGCCATCAAATCTTATTGAGATAGATACGACCTCCCCTCCATGTCAGATCAAAACTTAAACAAACTTAATTCGGATATCACAGCTGAGGAAGTTCAAACTGCCATTAAGAGCCTAAAGACTGTCCCAGCCTCTGGGCCTGATGTGTTTACTAATTCATAATACAAAAGGTTTGCTGACCAGCTATCCCCTTATCTCTGTAAATTGTTTAATTTGATTCTTGATTGTGACGAGATGCCCACAAAACTTAACAGGGCGGATTTAGTCCTCTTCTCCAAAGAGGGTAGGGACCCCCTCAAGGCCAAAAATTACAGACCAATTTCTCTTATGAACGGAGACATCAAGCTCCTTGCTAAGATAATGGCGGGCACGGTATCAGGCTTCCTCCCAGACTTGATCCATAAAGAACAAATAGTCTTTATCCCCTACAGACAGCAGATAATGTCAGGAGAATGCTGAATATCCTGCACTCAGAGCAAGTTTCTGGTAATCCATTATGCATCCTGGCGATGGATATTGAGAAGGCCTTCAATACTGTCGAATGGCCTTATATCTACTCAGTCCTTGGTAAATTTGGCTTCGGTGGGGCGTTTCATTAATCTTATTAAAAAACTTTATCATCACCTGGCAGCCAATGTTAAATTACCGGGATCAAACAAATTAGATATTAAAATTTAGAAAGGGACTAGGCAGGTATGCCCATTCTCCCCATTATTACCGTATATACTCGAGTATAAACCGAGGCACCTATTTTACCACAAAATACTGGGTAAAATGGGTGACTCGAGTATAAGCCGAGGGTGGGAAATGTGCTGCCCCCTGTGTCCCTTTTGTGCCTTCTGTGTCCCCCTCTCTCTCCAGTGTCTCTTCTCCCCTCTCCCTTCCCTGTGTCTCTTCCCCCTCCTCATTCTCAACCTCCCTCCCCAACCCCACTCCTCATCTTCAACCTCCCTCCTCATCCTCAACCTCCCTCCTCATCATCCCTCCTCATCCTCAACCTCCCTTCTCAACCCCCTCATCCTCAACCTCCCTCCTCAACCCCCTCCTCCTCAACCCCCCATCCTCATCCTCAACCCCCCCACCCTCAAGCCCCTCCTCAACCTCAACCTCCCTCCTCAACCTCAACCCCCCTCCTCATCCTCAACCCCCTCCTCAACCTCCCTCCTCAACCTCAACCCCCCGATCCTCAACCCCCTCCTCAACCCACCCCATCCTCAACCCCCCATCCTCAACCTCCTTCCTCAACCTCCCTCCTCAACCTCAATCCCCCCATTCTCAACCTCCCTCCTCAACGTCCCTCCTCAACCCCCCCATCCTCAACCCCCTCCTCAACCTCAACCGCCCTCCTCAACCTCCCTCCTCAACCCCCCCATCCTCAACCCCCTTCCCAACCTCCCTCCTCAACCTCAACCCCCCATCCTCAACCCCCTCCTCAACCTCAACCCCCCCATCCTCAACCCCCTCCTAAACTTCCCTCCTCAACCCCCCCTCATTCTAACCCCCCCTCCTCATTCTAAACCCCCCCCTCATACTACCCCTCTAAATACCCCCCTTCTCCCCTCACTTACCTGCTCCGGCCTCCGCTCCTTCCGGGTTTTGATGTGGCGCGCATGTGACGTCACATGCGCGCCCACATCATTAGCATATGCCGGCACCCGGTATATGCTAATGACGTGGCGTGCATGTGACGTCACGACATTAGCATATACCGGGTGCCGGCACCTGGTATATGCTAATGACGTGGCGCCCGTGTGACATCACGGCATTAGCATATACCGGGTGCTGGCACCCGGTATATGCTAATGACGTGGCGCGCATGTGACGTCCCATGCGCGCCACATCAAGACCCGGAAGGAGCGGAGGCCGGAGCAGGTAAGTGAGGGGAGGGGGGGGGGGTATTTAGAGGGGTAGTATGAGGGGGGGGGTTATAATGAGGGGGGGTTGAGGATGAGGAGGGGGAGGGAAAGAGACAGGGGGTTAGAGAGACATGGGGGGGTAGAGAGACACGGGGGGTAGAGAGACACAAGGGGGGGTTAGAGAGACACGGGGGGGAGAGAGAGACAAGGGAGGGTTAGAGAGACACGGGGGGAGAGTGACTCAAGTATAAGCCTAGGGGGCCCTTTTTAGCCTTAAAAAAGGGCTGAAAAACTCGGCTTATACTCGAGTATATACAGTATTTGCTTTAGCTATCGAACCCCTAGCCCAAGCCATCAGGTCCAGATCGGACATTTGCAGTCTTGAGGTAGGCTTTCAACACTTTAAATGTTCAATGTTTGCTGATGATCTTCTCTGCACCCTGACAAACCCAGTCACATCGATTGCTAACCTTATGTTAACTATTGATGAGTTTAGCTTACATTCTGGTCTGAGAATCAACTGGAACAAGACCGAATCATTAGGCGTCAGGATGCAGCTGACGGACATTCCAAATCCTGCAACATCGGTATAGATTTGTTTGGCTGTCAGACGGCATACAATACTTGGGGGTCAGGATTACAGAGAAGATCTGAGGGATGTATAAAGCAAATTACTCCCCATTGTTTAAAAAAATGATGGACGACTTGCAGAAATGGTCTAAATATCATATATCATGGACGGGGCGCATCACTACCATTAAAATTAATGTTTTACCTAAAATTCTCTATCTGTTTAGGACATTATCCATTCCAGTCGACGTCCGAGATCTAGAAAGAATGCAACACCATATTTTTTTATTTATTTGGGCAAATAACCCACTACGCATTGCAAAGCAGATAATGTATAGGCATAGAACCCAAGGACGTCTCTCCTGCCTCAATCTTAGGCTGTATTTTAGAACCGCCCAACTGGCCTTCTTGCCTATAGCCCACTCAGTCAAGCACCAACCTATCTGGGTGTTTATAGAGAACCAGTATCTCAAGCCCTATACGTGGGACACTATTATATGGCATCCAAAGTCTAAACAACCTCTTCCTAAGTTTTTTAACCCAATAATTAAACTTACTCTCTCGACCTGGGCTTGGGCAGCCGGGAGGTATAAACTGTCCTCTCTGCTATCCCCTCTAACTTCCATTGGATCTTTCCCAAATTTTGAAGAAGTCTTTCACTCAGAATACAGACAGTGGTGGGCTCTTAACCAACTAGACCCTTTGGACGCCTGGTTTTCCAATTATATAATTTACCCTCACGCTTAACTATGTAATAAGTACAGTATTCCACTTAGAGAAAATTGGAGCTATCTACGTCTTAGGCATTGGCTAATGTCATTAGTACGCAGTTTAGGCCCCCAAAACCAACCTGGTTTTCAGTGTTGTGTAAGAGCTTACCTCTGACTAAGGGTATACTGGGAGCCTTGTACTTTTTTTTTAACGAGCCTGATAAAACACTCAAACCTTTCTTTGTGCACAAATGGGAACAGGACCTGGGAAAGGGTCTCGAGCCGGCTGAGTGGAAAGAGGCCTTTACCAATTTGTCTAGGGGCTCTATCACATACAACATTCTTGAGGTTTTGCTTAAAGTTCTACACAGGACATACCTCACCCCCTCTAGAATGCATAGAACAGTGATAAATGTTATAGGGGCTTTCAAAAGAAAGGAGAGTTTTTCATATTTGGTGGCCATGTCCAGCTGCTTGGGACACTTGGGAACGAAATTATTTGGTAGCCCAATTTGCCCCTCCATTGAAAACTGCCATCTAGATATTCATATAGACTCCTTAATTATAACCCAAAATAAATTATTACAATTTATAAATCTAGCAGTTAA
The DNA here is from genome assembly GCA_027410445.1 of Discoglossus pictus. Lineage (NCBI taxonomy): Eukaryota > Metazoa > Chordata > Amphibia > Anura > Alytidae > Discoglossus > Discoglossus pictus. The sequence goes on from CM050167.1 coordinate 94,457,963, forward strand.
CCACTTTTATTGGCTAGAAATTGGAAATCCGCTAGGCTTAACTTTGGAGAGATTATTTTAAGGTTAACTTCATTATGATTAATGAGAGATTGACCAGTTTTCTAGAAGATCAATATCCCTAATATTTAAAGATACCCCATGGCTAGACTCCTAACATAGTATTTCGATTAGTTAAAATACACTTCTCTTTTCTCTGGATCGTTGTCCCGGCGGGGCGGTGGGGACCGGCTGGACCCCGGACCTGAGTGCAACAGGAGTAAGGTAACTAACCAGGATTTGTTTCTCTTCTTTTTTTTTTTTCTCGTTTCTTTGATTTTATATTTTTTATTCTTTTCTCTCTTTATTGTTTTTGTTCTTAACAGATGTTAATTTTGTTTCTTTTTTGTAATTACTGTGTGTTTTTGCTATTACCGAGCCCCCGGGATATTATATATTGCGCAGTTTACATTTAGACTTGAGGAGGGAACTCCTCTTCATGTTAATCACAGAAAAGAATTAAAAATGTGAGAAGACAGCAGATAATCCAAAGGTAGAATACACCTTTTGCTTAAGTTTTAAAAGATGACATTGTATTCATGTAAAGTTAATATTGCTTGGAATTTGAGTATTTTTCTATCTGATTTATTTTTACTTGCTGCTTATTGTTTACTGCCTTTAATAAAAAAAGATTGGAACAAGAAATGCATACCACCCAACTCTTCTTGCCCCTCTTAGTTTTTCAATTCTCTCTCTTTTGGAGCTCATCCCAATATTTTAAGTGACAGTCAATCAACCCACCCACCAAGCATTGTCTGATATGTCTTTTGTAGGGGTGATTATTGCCAGTGTTTGCTAATATTCCCCCGGGGGTCTTGGTATGTTGTTTTCAGTTTAAATCTATATATAACTGAGAAGCCTGAAATCCACAAGAAAATTACCCTCAGAAGATCACACTTTGTGGCAACATAGTAAAGGAATACAAACATGTCTGGATTAAGTGTAATGCCACCTTGAAGATTAATTAAGCCAGACTATATTGTGTAAATGGAATGAGATGACAGGGCCCTTGTGGCTATCATTTGCCGTAATATCATTGTTTCTATACAGCTCATGAAGATCTGAATAGGATTTGGGGGTTCTAATAACCATTGTAGGAACATGGGATGGATTTGAAACTCGGAGAGCCTTTTTTTGGTAGTGGAGATTGGTTCTGGGGTTCTTCTACATGATCCGTCAACCTCAATGAAGACCTTAAAGGGGACAGTGTAAAAGCCGGAATGGAACGGAAGGGGTCGGAACAGGCCATTTATCCAAGAAATCAATGACAATATCACTGGGATGTGTTAGATAATATTGAGCACAATATATAAGAACCAAAACAAATTTGATATAATACTTTATTAACCCTTTAAAAAACAAAATATCAAATGGAACAGGCAAAAACAGGCCGGAACGCACACTTTATAAAGGGAATTCATGTTAAAATCATTGGGATGTGTTAAATATAATTGAGAAATATATTTAAGAGCCAAACCCCATCTGATAGTAAGCTTAACATGCCAGAATACAATATTTAGCAAAAATGACCCGGAACAGCGACTTTCCAGAGGGTCAAAAATACCAAATTCACCAAATATGTATAACTAGGTGGAATTCATGTAAAAACCTACATAAATTCCACAGAACCTAATTTCAAGTACCCGTTCCGGGCAGAATACTATATTTTGCAAAATGACCCGGAACGACAACTTTTTAGAGGGTCACTATTACCAAATTCACCAAATACACATAACTAGGTGGGATTCATGTAATAACATTCATAGATTACACAGAAATTAATTTCAAGTACCCGTTCAGGACCAGAATACAATATTTCGCAAAATGACCCGGAACGGCGACTTTTTAGAGGGTCAATATTACCAAATTCACCAAATACACACAACTAGGTGGGATTCATGTAATAACCTTCACAAATTCCACAGAAACCAATTTCAAGTACCCGTTCCGGGCAGAAATTAATGAAATTGAAATTAATTTTTGTGAACTTTATGAAGGTTATTGCCAGTCTTTTTCAAAGTCTTGCAGGCCTCGCCTTGAGCGCCTTTGGCAGTCATTGAAAGGCCAGCAATGAGCTCCCGTCAAACCCGTAACTTTCAGGCCACGCCTCTTTTTGTCAAGCTCGAGGCAACACTGATTATAAATTCCCAGAAATACCAGAATTCAGAAATAATGTTCTGCTCAGCCAACTGTGCACAAGTCTGCAGAGGTGCAGATCAGAGGAAATAAATTGGGGTCGTAAGTTGTTTCACATCTTTTTTTTTTAAATGGTATTTATTGTGAGAAAAGAAAAAAAAAAACATCCCAGCAGACATTATAGAAATAATATAATACAGAGATACATTGGAGCATGTAACATAAAGAATTTGCTTTATCTTTTCCCAGTTTATATAGTTTATTTTAATTATATGCTTTTTCTTGCTGTGTTTCTGAAGTAAGATATATTAGGTTTGTAACAAAGAAAATGAAATAGTGTAAAAGAAGAGGGTGAAGGAAAGGAATTGGGGAGGGGGTATCAAGTCCATGACAGCAGACTCCTACACTCACTGTCTGTTCAGACATCCCATAAAGCTGTAAGAGAACTCAAACAGAATTACGTGATTCCCACCTTGTATTCTGCCTGGAACAGGTACTTGAAATTAGTTTCTGTGGAATTTATGAAGGTTATTACATGAATCCCACCTAGTTATGTGTATTTGGTGAATTTGGTATTTTTGACCCTCTGGAAAGTCACCGTTCCAGGTCATTTTGCAAAAATATTGTACCGTATATACTCGAGTATAAGCCGACCCGAGTATAAGCCGAGGCACCTATTTTACCACAAAATACTGGGTAAAATGAGTGACTCGAGTATAAGCCGAGGGTGGGAAATGTGCTGCCTCCTGTGTCCCTCTTGTGCCCTCTGTGTCCGCCTCTCTCTGTGTCTCTTCTCCCCTCTCCCTTCCCTGTGTCTCTTCCAACCTCTCCCTTCCCTGTGTCTCTTCCCCCCTCCCTTATCACTCTCCTCAACCCCACTCCTCAACCTCCCTCCTCATCCTTAACCTCCCTCCTCATCCTCAACCTCCCTCCTCATCCTCAACCTCCCTCCTCATCCTCAACCCCCTCCTCAACCTCCCTCCTCATCCTCAACCCCCTCCTCAACCTCCCTCCTCATCCTCCCTCCTCAACCCCCCCATCCTCATCCTCCCTCCTCAACCCCCCCATCCTCATCCTTTCTCCTCAACCCCCCATCCTCAACCCCCCTCCTCAACCCCAATCCCCCTCCTCAACCCCTCCTCCTCATCCTCAACCTCCCTCCTCATCCTCAACCCCTCCATCCTCAACCCCTTCCTCAACCTCCCTCCTCAACCCCCCCATCCTCAACCCCCTCCTCAAGCCCCCCATCCTCATCGTCCCTCCTCAACCCCCCATCCTCATCCTCAACCCCCCCATCCTCATCCTCTCTCCTCAACCCCTCCTCCTCATCCTCAACCTCCCTCCTCATCCTCAACCTCCCTCCTCATCCTCCCTCCTCATCCTCCCTCCTCAACCCCCCTCCTCAACCCCCTCCTCAACCTCCCTCCTTAACCCCCCATCCTCAACCCCCTCCTCAACCCCCCATCCTCAACCCCCTCAACCCCCCATCCTCATCCTCAACCCCCCATCCTCAACCTCCCTCCTCAACCTCAAACCCCCTCAACCACCCTCCTCAACCTCAACCCCCCTCAACCCCAACCCACCTCCTCAACCTCAACCCCCCTCAATCCCCCTCAACCCCAACCACCCTCCTCAACCTTAACCCCCCCTAAACCACCCGGTATATGCTAATGACGCGGCGCATATGTGACTTCACATGCGCGCCGGTGCCGGGTCAAGAAGCGGAGGCCGGAGCACAAGCAGGTAAGTGAGGGGAGAGGGGGGAGGTATTTAGGGGGGTTTAGGTGGAGGAGGGGGGTTGAGGGGGGTTTAGGTTGAGGAGGGGGGAGGGAAAGAGACACAGGGGGGTAGAGAGACACACGGGGGGTTAGAGACACACGGGGGGGTTAGAGACAAAGGGGGGGTTAGAGAGAAACGGGGGAGAGTGACTCGAGTATAAGCCGAGGGGGCCCTTTTTTGCCTTAAAAAAAGGGCTGAAAAACTCGGCTTATACTCGAGGTACTTGAAATTAGTTTCTGTGGAATTTATGAAGGTTATTACATGAATCCCACCTAGTTATGTGTATTTGGTGAATTTGGTAATACTGGCCCTCTAAAAAGTCGCCGTTATGGGTCATTTTTGCAAAATATTGTATTCTGGCCCGGAACGGGTACTTGAAATGAATTTCTGAGGAATTTACAAATGTTATTACATGAATCCCACCTAGTTATACATATTTGGTGAATTTGGTATTTTTGACCCTCTAAAAAGTCGCCGGTCCAGGTCATTTTGCTAAATATTGTATTCTGGCCCGGAACAGGTACTTGAAATTAGTTTCTGTGGAATTTATGAAGGTTTTTACATGAATTCCACCTAGTTATACATATTTGGTGAATTTGGTATTTGGTAATTTTTGCTATTTTATTCTGTCATGTTAAAGGGTTAATTAAGCTTACTATCAGACGGGGTTTGGCTCTTAAATATAGTTCTCAATGATATGTAACACATTGCAATGATTTTAGCATGAATTCCCTTAAATTGTGCGTTCCGGCTGTTTTTGCCTGTTCCGTTTGATATTTTGTTTTTTAAAGGGTTAATAAAGTATTATATTGAATTGGTTTTGGTTCCTATATATTGTTCTCAATATTATCTAACACATCCCAGTGATATTGTCATTGATTTCTTGTATAAATGGCCTGTTCCGGACCGTTCCGGCTTTTACACCGTCCCACCTAAAAGGGATCAAGACTGATTTAGTTTTGGAATCACTCCACTGGAAAGCACTGACTCTTACTGGAATGCCAATACAATGATATTTGGCATTCTACATAAAAAGGCAATCAGATACCCATAGTTGGAAGCCAGTATGTTATATTAAACAACATTGTCATAAATTATGTGCCATACTTTCAGTTATTAAAATTACATATCAATTATTTTAACACATGGTATTCAACATCCTGCAGTGCCAATCTGTCTGCTTATATTGTCTCCGTTTGTACCATTAACGTGCAACAAATATATCGGATATGCCTATTTCATAATATTTCTGCGCATCTATCGGGCACTTGCCCAAATCAAACATGGCTACTGTGTCGTCTTGTCAACCGTGCGTTCAATGCGTCCCTAGGGCCACGCCTCTAAATCCTCTTTACTGCTTTAGAATGAGTATGGAAGGTTCGGACCGTTAGCTCACCGACGTCATCACGCACGCAGGAAGGCGCGAACATTTTGAAGTGGGGGAAAAAGACCGGAAGGTGTAGATTGAAGACGGTATGTTGTGTGTTTATGATGTAGTTATATTATTTAGTGACAGATGATTATGAAAAGTTATAGTTTGCGTCTGGATACTTATATACATACAGCATTAGTATATAAAATGAAGAAAAGCAGTCTGTGGTGAATAGATGTTATAGTGTACTTTATAACGTCTCATATAGCAGTATACATTAAATGAATTGAACATACACCACATTGTGTGTGTGTGTATATATATATATATATATATATATATATATATATATATATATATATATATATATATGAGCATGCTTATTAATGCAGTATTATGTAAAAATAGACTTAACATTTCCTCCATTGTAACTGAACCTTTTCTTTACATCCCATTAATATGTTTTGGGGCCAAGAAATGTTAGTTTATGTTTACAATATCTAAAATGTTTTAGTGGCTTTGATGCCTTCTATGTCATTCATATGCTAACCAGTACTGTCCCCTGTAAGTAGTGTTTATTTAGAATGTGTATATATGTGCAGATTGAGACTATATAAAGATGGTTTTAAAGAAATATAATAAACTGGTTATGTTTTTTAATAATTATTAAAACATTTAAGAAGTATAATGTTGCAAACTTGTTGCAATTTGCTAAATAAACAAACTTGAGTTATACTACTGTCACATACTCAGCAGTCCTGTGTCCTACAGTCGTGTCTGACTCTCCGTGACCTCATGGACCACAACAGTGTTGACCCAATTGGTATTCATGGAAGATATACTGGAGTGGGTTGCCAGTTCCTTTTCCAGTGGACCACAGCATACAGCCTGGTATTCCTAGGTGGTCTCCCATTCAGGTACTGACCAGGCCCAACCCTGCTTGGCTTCAGTGTGGTGTGGCCTCTTGGTTCCCTGACTGGAATCGAACCCAGGTCGCAGCAATGAAAGCACCAAATCCTAACCACTGGACCACCAGGGAACCCAAAAAGACTTGTACTAAATAGTAATTGGTATGGGCAGAAAGTGATGCCATATATCCCATACCAGGGCTGTGAAAAATATCTACTCCATTTGAAAAAATTCTAATATTTATGAACACTTTATTGTTATCCCCTAATGACAGGGATGTACTAATAAGCTGTGAGTTTTTAGCAGTATGGATGTTGACTATTAATATTTAAAAAAAAATGTGGATTCACTTGATATTTACAAGTGGTTTCCTTGTTTTTTTTTATGGCTACATAAAGTTATAATTGTCCCTGGAAAAATATCCCCCTTATCCTCAGTAACTTTGTATTGATAAAGGTCCTTGTTATATTCACTACAGTATAGCATTTTTTTGCATTTTGGATTACAAAGTGTTAACTGCTGCATTATATCTTGCAACATTGCATTTATATTTTGGTATAAAACATGACTTTATAGCCCTATGTGGTTTGCTCTTTACATTTTGTCTTACAAGCACTTAGCCAGCTTTGGGTCACTTCAGTCTTTTAGAAATGAATTCTGGAGAGACACAGGGATGCAATGACATAGACATAGTCATCCTTTTTATTTTTGGTGTTCTCCCAATTACTATATAGTACAAGTCTACCGGGTATATAAATGTGACATAGCGTACATAGCTCAAGCTGCAATACTACAACAAGCATTTGCAACATTGTACATCTTGGTATTTCCACAGTGTTTTATTCATTCCTAAACTGTTATAAGTTAGTTTTAAGCACTGGAACAAAATTGAGACCACATTTTCTATGCATATACAAGTTTCCAAAATTATTTATGGTACACTCATTCATGTTGTATAAACAGTGAGATATGTATTGACAGAATGTCATTATTTCAGCTCCCTTGTCAAAATCAATGGTAATTTTCCCAAGCTAGGAGCATGAATAGAGATAAACAAACTATCTTACCGGCTACAGTCTCATTAAAGTGACAAATATGAGCTAATTTTAAAACTGTAGGTAATAACTACGTACTTTGAATATTGTTTTAAAAATGTTGTTGTTCCAAATTGGTTATTCAACTGAATTTATAAAAAAAAGTTGATGATTATTCAGCGAGCCTCAGATCCAAGTAGGAAATAACAGCCCCAGCGTATGTCAAGCACATATAAATTAGAAGCTTCCTAAAAAACTTCTCGGCTGTGTATTTCTTTTTTTGCTGTTGACTATAAATGAAAGTTCTATAACTTCCACATGCACATTGATCTCTTCTATGTATACTTATTCATGTAATAGTAAGGTATGTTTAGATGGACATTATCCTTTTTTCACCTTATTACAGAACTTGACAAATCCTGAGAAACAGAGCTTCTAAAATTATTTGTGTGTGTGTGTATATATATATATATATATATATATATATATATATATATATATATATATATATATATATATATATATATATATATATATTTGTGAGAATGCGGGTTGTTGCTAACGTTTGTGGGCTCGCATAGCGAGCCTGTTGCAACTGCGCCCCTTGCTCCTTGCGCTGGTGGAGATGAGTACTGTAGGCGCTCATCCCTATGACCCCCTATGACTTCCGGACCGCAAATGCGGATCCTCGCAAAGCGAGGGGTGGCATTTGCGGAGGTGGAGGCTCCCACGTCGGCTGCAAAGAGCCGCAGGCTCATTGCAGGCCGCAAATGCGGACCCTCGCAAAGCAAGGGGCCGCATTTGTGGAGGCTCTACGGAGCCTCGCACGCGGTTACAAACACCCACACAAGCGGCACTTTACCAAAATACATCTAACACGCAATCACTATACACAGACTTGGCATACAAAAATACGAGACGCAGAACCTAGAAAATAAAAACATTACGACCCCGCAAAAATACGACCTTAATGGCCGAACCGCGCGAACCTGAAAATATTTAAAACACAATAAATACCCACAAAAAAATACATATAAAGCTTACCCACAGCAAGGTGGGGGGCACCCAGGACCTCTGCAAGTGAAGTTACACCTCAATTTAAGTCCAAATTAATTAGTTTAGACACACGCAAAACACCACCAAGCACAGACGGCTCTTCAAAAATGCTGTATGAGGTACAAGATGCACTTTTAGCAAGGTCGCTAAATCATCCGCAGCCGCGTACCACATTCACATTAGCCGCCATTTTACAACACTAACTTACACAATGGGGAAGTACACAACTACCCTAACGGCTTTCCCTTGCGCACACAGCCTATTTACACTACACACTGCACACATTGCTGACACTTACACCTCAGTTCCACAACAGTGCAAACCGACATTGTATGCTGCAGGAACATCAAAACAGATTGTCAGCTCTTCAGCCCAATGCTTCCTGCATATATTACTTCCAAATAGGTAAAGTATATTCATGTATTAATTATTTAATTAGCATACAAAAACAAATATACACAAAACCCATTCACTGCGCGACTCACAAGGAGCGCCAACTTTGCTCGTAGCACACAAAGCCTTGCAATAAGCGCAAAAAGCAGATCAACGCCGACAAAACAATAACAGCAAAATCGCTTATCAGAAAAAAAAAATTCAACAGCCTCGCAATGAGAGCCGAAGGATCTCAGACCACCAACAAAATTAATGTCTCGACCAAACAGCATTACCTGTCTTACAATTTTATTGCCGTCATTTTTTGACGGGCAAGTTGCTAGTATATATATAAAAATTACACATACACACAAATTCACTGGATGTTCTCTTACGTTGCTTGCTCATAAATTTGTCAGACCCAGTCCTAACAAAATATCAACAGCCTTATTAAATTGCTATTCGGGCAATTGAATAGGGCTCTATATAAGCACAGAGCATATTTTTTTACAGAAGTTTTTAGTTGTTAAACTTCTATCCAAAAGCAAGGTCTTCAATAACTAAAAACTTCTGTAAAAAAATATGCTATTCAATTGGCCAAATCACAATTTAATAAGGCTGCAAGTCTGTAGAAAAATCCAGCTTTGTCTGTGTCGTCTTTTACTTTAATCAAAGTTCATAGAAAACATTTGTGAAAAAGCAATAATTGTCTTGATGAAATTTGCATTGTTAACCTTACATCATCTAAATAATTAGTTTGAGTTTACTGTTTAGAATAAGGCATGTTCTATATATGCAAGAGCGTGTTCATAATGTTTTAATGTGTGTGTCTTTTCCTTTTGCCTATTGACATGATATACCAGTGCTTTAAAGGCCCCCCCCCCCCCCCCATATTGGGCTATCCGTGTTTTTGATATTCTCATTTAAATAGTCTTTATATTGCACTGTTAAGAAGCTCTGGAAGATTTGACTTGTAATCTCCAATTTCTTGCAATTAATCTGGCAGTATTTGTAACCTTACCGTTTCTAAATGAGTTGCTTAATGCTGCTTCACTTTTATATTATCCAGGCAATATGAGTATTTCTACCCCTCAGTCTGGGGGACGCCAACGTCCTGTTTCCCCAGAAAACGCATACCTCTCCCCTGCCACCAGGCGGCAGCCAGGAAGTGCGGCTGGGACCCCAACCCTGCATAACTTCACAAGCAATGATGATGAGTTGGAAAGGAAGCAGAGAAGGAGATCTAGGGTCATTGACCTGCAACTCAGTGCAGCGGATACCCCAGGATCCACCATCTCCCCTGTCCACAGGTATTTGTCTTCCTATGTTTAAAATTCTCAGACAGTTAAAGACTTTTGGTTTTATACCACAATAAACCAGTTTGGCAGTATGTTGGTTCATATTGCAAAAGAGTAAAACATGAATGATCATTTTAATGTGAAGAGCAGACATAAATTAAAGGAACAGTGTAGTCTCATGTTTTCAGTATGCTATTTATTTTTTTATTTTTTTAGAGCTGAAGCCAATAACTGGCAAAAATGTTACTGTGTTTATGTGCAATATATATTACACACACCAACCTTTTAATTTTCTACCGATTATGTCATTGTATGTAGTCATTTTGTTTTATAGAAACTTCATGTTATTTCTGGTTGAATGACAAATAAGCCCAATCCACTCTCTTTTTAATAAGTGTAAAGAGAGATTCAATGTTTTGCAATGACATTTTTGCAGCTTCCAATGCTTTCACCTTCTTAAAAAGAACCATACAGCAATAGTATAGTTGCATAATATAGACAATACAATTATTTTAATTTTATAGATATGTTGCCGATGATCAATACCAGTACTTTAAAACTTTGTAATAAAAATATTGTAGTACAGTGTCCCTTTAAATTGAGTCTTTCCTGTTGTAAGAGCAAATGTTATTTAGTTAATGCTTTTTAACTATTAACATTTTTTATTGTTTGTCTACAGCATAGCAGGTGACACACCAACTTCTCTCCGGCCAAAACTGAATAATACGCAGATTTCTGACCACTACTCCACCTGCATTAAGCTGTCACAAGAAAATGTGAGTATAGGAACTTCAGTATGTCCTAATTGCTAATGTGTGGTTATTTATTTATTTTTTGTTTTTTGTTTTCTTTGTGGGGCATGGTTAGTTTCCACTGGTCATTCAGACTGGGGGTGGTGAAGAAAGCAAAATTTGATGTGTACGTCAGGACTTCTCATTTTAAAATTTCCTTATGTGGTGGTTGGTGCGGTTGTATTAATATCAGTGTGGTTGTTTAATGTTGCCCACACTCCCTAATGTTTTTTTTTATATTGCAGACAAATGTACCAGAAATACTGTAATGCAAATCATTTTCTTACCAGAATCTGATATCCTTTAGAGCAGAGTACTACAGAATAAAACTCACTTGTTGGTGACCACTCTCAGACTCATCCCATACTACCTTTTTTTTTTTTTTTTTTTAACAGTATAAAATCCATTCATTTTCAGACAATTGCGTTGTCTTCTCTTGACCAACACAAATTTTATTTCTCACTGTTAACATTCATTTTTTTTTTGCCATTTATTTCAACATCATCCATGTGTTTTCTACGCTGTAAAGATGTAAGGAGTCAGAAGTAAAATTATCAAACCCTGCTTTTAACGTGTGGTGTTTTAAAAAAGAAAATTATAGTGAGAAACATTGATATTACAAAATGTAAATGTCTTCAAGTTATGAGTGGTAAATTGAAAGCAAAATACAAATTAAACTGAGTTATTCTTTTTTAAGGAAAAAAATAATGATTTCATTCATTATTATTAACAAAAAAGAGGATGTAGTAGTTTAGGAGAAATGTATCAGGTGCAATCTATTAATGGTAGTCCTTTTTTTTTATTTATTTTTTTATATTAAACAGATGGCCTTTCTTACTTTTAAAGTAAAAAAATAAACCGTAAAAGCTAAAATGTAAACAGTTTTCAGCTCATATGGTAGGGTGAGTAAAGCCAATGTGCAGTAATATAGCCTTATAAAACATGTATGTCTGTCTTTGACATCCAGAGTTCTGCTCACACTGAGGCATTTCCTGTAAGATTTCACAACATTTAAACATGTTTTACTTTTGTTTAATTTAAAACGTGCTCTTTAACATGCATCCCTTTTTAAATGCTTCCCTTTAAACCTACATAATATTTATGTAGAAAAGATATACAGTAACACTTGACAATAATATTGAATGGACACCAATACATAATTGGTAACAATGTAAGTAATTTACTCATTTGAGTCTAGATGTGAAAGCAACATGTATGAAGAAATTAGGCAAGTCCGAGAATTCAGAATCCAAGAATCCATTACCATTGACTTTTGGTAGAAGTCCTTTTTATAATGTTAAAAAGTGATAGGCTAATATTTGGATAAAAGTCATCCTTTATTTGATGTAAAATGTCAGAGGCTGATAAAACATGAGAAGTAGCAGCTTGTCAGTTTAGTGAGGACCCAGTTAAAAACACTTTTTTAGGAGACACCAAAGTATCTATGTGTGTGCATCTAAATATAATAACCAGAAAATATGGTGGTAGATTTTTTTTTTATAATGCAAAGTTAATTCACATAGAAAATAGCATGTCTATTTGCGTATGGCTATGCTAATGTTATAGGTAGTAATGCCAGCAGTGACATAACTGGGTGATGCCCACTAATGTACAACGATTGTACATGGGTAAGTTCACATTTTTGCAAAATAAGTAACTGCATAATATGAGTTGACCAATTTTATACGTGTCTGGCAAGTCAGTCAGGTTAGTGAGTAGCCATGAAAATGATTATATATGGAAATATACATAGTAACTAAAATTTTACTAGACATTTATTTCCATATTATACATTTTATGGTACAAGAAATGTGCTTGGAGTCTAGGGATTTGTATTGCCTTGACATAAAATTATTATTTTTAAGTGTGCTAGTGCAGTATACATTTCCAGTATGTTTTACCCAGCAATCCGCATCTGGAAGGCGACATGAAGGAGATGCTCACAATGCGGGCCTGCCCAATATCTGCCGCTCAAGCTAGGTGGCACTACAAAATGGGCAGGTGGGACACCAACCCTCAACTTCCTGGGGAGAACACTAATTTCATACTTGGTTGTACAAAGTTGAGCCTCAAACAATACTTGAGTAATTTTTTTTAAGGATAATATATACTATATTATCTTTAAAATAATTACTCAAGTATTTTGATAACATATGCACTACAACACCATGTCAGTTATTTTTTGAAAGTTACAAATTGCTTGTTTTCTATGGGATAGCTTTTATTAAAGATTCTTTTTGTTACAGAAAATAACAACTAAAAATGCTTTTGGTTTGCATCTGATCGATTATATGGGTGACATTCTGAATCAAAAGGACAGTGAATTGACCAACTTCAAGGTGAGTGTGACATACGCTTTTCAGATCTCTGCTCTACTTGAATGTTTCATGTTGAGATTGAATATGCTTCCTGCTCTCCATTATAGGTTGCAGCAGGGACACTGGATGCCAGTGCCAAAATCTATGCAGTGCGGGTGGATGCTGTGCATGCTGATGTCTATAAAGTACTTGGAGGGCTGGGCAAAGAATCCCATTCTCAAGAGGCAACAGACCAGGACACAGGCATGTTACTGAGCATTCATGAAGTGGTTTTACAATATTTATTGCTGAGAATCCTCCAACTAGAAACTGAGCACAGTTAAAGAAAACTGATAGAAGGTCGCATTACCTAACTGATTAGGTATATGCCCAATTCCAGAAATCAAATAGTCTCAAATGAAGTTGTTAAAATTTTTATCTGCCGTCTTGGCCAAGTTATTGGTTTCATATCCAACCTCCACGTTAACATACAGTAGTGATGGAGGTCAGTTTTTCAAAGGCCAACGTTTGAGCAGAGGTATCGATTTCTGAATGGAAGATTTGTAATATCAGGAAATAAACTCAACTGACTTAGCTCATCTAGCCCATTCATTGTCTGTTGACATTACTCTTACCATATTGATGGGTAATATCAAAAGCGTTTCATGCAGTACACATTTTCCTTTTTTTGCTACCACTGTATTTTATGCACTGTAATTGTTACTTTCCCTCAGTCTGTTTGAGTATAGGGTTGCAAATTCTCCTTCTTTTATAAAAGCTGAATGGAATTATCTGCAAGAAAACTAGAATGCCACTTGGGAAAGTGAAAAATGAATACAGCTAATAGCTGAAAAAATGTTTAATGCCTTCCTGTCACCTTGCATCTTTTTCTTCAGAAACATCCAAAGAAACTCTTGATGATAAAAAGAATCTGAAAAAGCGGAAACAGTCATACAAAACCATTGAACAAAATCTGAACAATATCAACCGTTCTGAAAATGATTCCAAGAACGAGGCAAGTATCCTGTCCCAAAGAGATATGTAGATGAGGTCTGTCCTGCTGCCTTATCACCCATCCTCATTTTCCTGTTGTCTTGTATTAATAACTTTCTGTCAAGTGTTTTTGATTCCTATCCAATAATGTATCTCTCTATGCAGATTGACCCTCTGTTTCAAAAATCTGCATCATCATTTGATGAGTTCAGCACAGCAGGAGTCTTCCTCTCCACGACAAGGTGTTATAATCGTCATAGTGAGCTGCGCTTTGACTCAGACGTGAGTCCTCTCTCTACCACCGAAGAGACCGAGCCCTCCAGTCCAGACCACATGGACATTTCGGAGCTCAAACGTATGTGCTGGTTTCACATCTGTTATTTTTGTCTACTAGGGATTGTAATGACATTTCTGGGCCAGACTTATGTCCACAATTTTCTATCAAACATTTACAAGAACAGTATTTTAGTTCATGCAAAATAAGTAATTAGTAATCTAGACAAAGTTAAAGTGAGCTGTAGCAGATTATTTCTTGTTAAATTGTGTTAGCAAGTTTTTGGAATCTGTTGTACATTCACAATTTCAATTTTTAATTTCCATAATTTGACTGTAGAGTTGGATAAGCAAACGGCTAATTGGTTTAACCAAGGTTGTTATGTTAAAACTACAGCAAAGATAAATAACCATTGTAGTTTAGGAAAAACTATGTAACAAACTAACAATATTGGCAGCTATTTAAGCCAAAACCATAAAAGCATTTTATATAAAATTTAGACTTTAGCATTTACACTAAATCAAACACACACAGTAACAGGAAAAATCAAATAAGGTAGCACTCGGTAACTAAGACCTTTCATGGCAAACAGAGCCAAGCATGTTTTGCTGCGGTTAAACTCAGTATTGACTTTTTTTCTTTGGTTGGAGATGTGAGGCTGTTGCTATTTATAGGATCAAAAAAATATTTTCTATTTTTATGATCCAAATTCACAGCATGCTACTGAAGAAATATAGTGATGATCTAGCAATGAGAGCACAAAGTGTAGCAAAAATACTGCTGCTGGGACAAAGACCTTCTGCCCCAGTTTATTCTCTAGAATATACATAAGAGGATGTTGATTTACATAAGGTTATGTGCGTTAATTAATGGGTCATAGAAAATTCTTGAATATTTGGGGGGAGAGGAAAATCTAAAGGAACATAAAATTTACCAGTTCTGCTCTACACCATCAGAGTGATAAAAAGTGGAAATATCTCTTTAAATATTTAAGCTGGATACATATTTTACAGTTTAGATTTTATGCAATCTAGTTTATCCTTAGTCCCAAGAATTATATGCAGCTTCCTTAACTCAGTGGTTCTGAAAAGGCTGAAAAAAACACAAGCACAGTCAAATGGCAATCTCTGGAGTTAGGATGTCTAAAGAACCCAATGGAATAAGAGGACAAAGAGAGAAAATACTTTAAATTCATGAATAGTGTACACTGTATAAGCTTTTAGAGGGAGTTTGTAATGTATTGGGTCTTCAGGACCTTAGAGATTTTCTCCAAAAGCTCAACATATCATGCAGTGTAGCTGAGCTCCTAAAATTCAAGGTAAATAGTTTTGAGTGTTAGAAATGCACTTCAGGAAACATTTCTACTTATTTTAGACTTAATTTTGTTTGCTCTACATGATGGAGCAGGTTCCATGATGCCAAGGAGCTTTGCACTCTGCCTCACAAACAATTGTTGTCACTGCACATCTTCCCACAATCTTCTCATGCTTGGGAAGTATGTAACCAAATAATATCAGCAGAACTCTCAATGGGGTATTTAAAGAGGACCCTTTTTTGATAGTAGTAAAGACCCTCCTACTTGTGTAATTATTTAACTGTGTAAAAAAATATTTTGCATATTATCAAGTCAAGCTCTTTAAAACAGCATAGCATAAATACATTTTAGTTGTCCTTTTAATGTTTTGGTGATTTGATACTCTGAATTTGACCATATTATTGTCTTGTATATTTTTGTCTGCAGCTCTCTTGTTGGAGACAGACGAGAAGCGTCTGATCTGTCCCTCCCTGTCTGGGTTCAAGTTCACTCAGTGGGACCAAGACAATGAGGTATTCTTAATGCAAACACAATTCCTTCTTATTTATACACATAATTTGATTGTTATTAATTACCACATCGCCTCCTGTTTGCTCTTTTTTACGTGTTCTAAAATATCTAGTCATTGACTTCATTTATATAGACTGATTCCCAATCCAGTTTTTTTTTTTTTTTAAGTTCCCTTTTTTTTAATATGAAACTATATGTATTTCGCATCATCCAGAAAATATTGTGTAACTTTCTTTGCAGACGGCACCCTCTATTATAGATGCTCTAAAGAGCAGTGACCATGTCTTTGACATTAAAGCAGATGTTGTGGAGGATGACTATGAGGAGGCAGAGGGACCAGCAATGGATGATTTTGATGCAGATGCCTGTGATGCAGGTGAAGCTGGAGACATGGGTGAATTTTCTGAACACAGAGAAGCTTTGAGGAGTGAAAGGAAGGGGTATGTGCTCTGGCTCTTACCAAGCCAAAAAATACAACACTTGTTAACACATCACCCACACACACACACACTTTATTGGGTTTCTTCATTGCTTTTTTATTAAAGTACCAGGCTATGGAAAAGTTAAGAAACATGCACCTTGTGATAAACCAAAGATCATTGCAACGGCTATACTGCAGATTGGTCAAACCTAAAGTCAAATGATTTAATAAAACGCAGATGGGAAAGATGAATGCAAAAAGATGTCATGAACTTAGGAGGGTAGGTTGAAAATTTTGGAGCCGTTTCTAAAAGTACCACTTTAAATAAAAGTAGAGTTCAAGCACATAAATAGGAGAAAGCCATAAAGTCTAGTTATGGGTTTTAATTTGAAAAAATATAAAGACATTCTGATGATTAAGCCAATTATTCTTTAGGTCAATAGAATGGGCAGACTAGATGGACCTTTTCATTCATATATACAATAACAATCGCAGTGGTCTTTTTTAATATGGCAAACTTTTTGATTCTTTCATAGAATTTTGTGCGACATAGAAATTGTTGTATTGCATGTGAAAGGGTTCTTAATTTCCAGACTGATTTTTGTACATAGTTCTTTGTTATCCCCACAATCCTCTCCTTTCTGTACAGTCCACAGGTGACTAAAATTGGTGATGGAGATATAGGGAACATGTTCCTTCAGTTGTCCTCTTGTCCTGGAGAATATTCCTATTTCAGTCCTCGCACTATGTCCATGTGGGCAGGGCCTGAGCACTGGCGTTTTCGTCCTCGTCAGAAAGGTAAATGTTCTTCACTTCTATATGGCTGTAGACAACTAAGTCACAGCAGTGTTTGTTTGTTGACCACATGCCTACTATTATTCACAGCTGATGCAGACATGGACAAACCAAAAGTCAAGAAGGTGAAGAAAGTCTTCGAGCTGAACTTTGAGGACGACATAAGCTTTGATGTCCATTTTCGCAAAACTAGGGTGAGTATTGGAAACGGTAGAGATTTACAATAGTGATTTGTTTTTCACCCTGCTTCTCAGCAATTTCACATTCATACTAGAGCCTCCTTCCCATACTTGGTTTATGTGCATTTAACTTATAAACCAGAACGTAAAACATATACATATATTGAAGAGTGAGGTTGCCGTGTATTGTAGTATATATTGATACCTTTTTTAATTTTTTTTTATTGGACAACATTTTGTTGCAACAAAAATCGCTGCAAATTATGTCCACACATTTGCAAAGAGGACACAGCCACGCACAATAACAAGCACTACAACATAAGAGGATGATATTCATGCACATCATCCAATGTTTTGTACATGATACAATGTACTCTGTGAAAGTATTTGCTACCGTGGGGAAACCAGACAAACTACATTTACGGATGAATCTGCACAGAAACTCCATTAAAAGCACAAAGATGACGGTTACTGTACCCCAGTGGGACACCACTTTTCACAACACAACCACTTCATCCAACACCTGAAAATAAAAATGCTTCAAGGTCGTTTTAAAAACGCACAAAGAAAGACGTTTGAAATCAGAATTACGCACTTTAATACAATAAATACGGGACTTAAGATAATGTTAAAAAATCCATATTTGCATTAACTTCTTATAACCTTCTATATTCCTTTTTTATTATGTCTCTTTTTTTTTTTTTTCTCTGGTTTCTCTCCGACCTGCTTCTAGTCCTCCTCGCAGCTTTATGGTATCTTAACACTCTAGGATGTTATAATAATTACGACTCTGTCTGTCTTCACAGCTAACCGAATAGAACATTCATTTTTTTTTTTTTTTGTCTTAAAGAAAAAAGCCTGTAGTTTAATTTGGGAAATCTTATATCAGTGTTGCTCCAGACCTGAGAGAGGGGAAGTTCTCGAAGGCTAGTCTTATATTTATGCATGTTTGCCAAATAAAAAAGGTATCAATATATACTGCAATACCCCGGGGAAAAATATATAAATATATTTATTATCTTCTTCTTTCTTACTTTTGACTGTCTGTTTTCCCAGTGGAGCTACTTATCTCCTCTAGCTCTGCCTGGAAGCACGCCTACAAAAAATTAGACTCTGGTTCAGACTGAGCATGTTCAGCAAAGGGTGACAGGGTTTTGGTGGCTAACTGTCCCTGTGCAGGGCCTATGAGGGAGCTACAAGCAGGCAGCACTGCTTGAGGGAAAAAAAGACCATATTCTGTGGTTTGCTTTTTTTATAGCCTTGAAGTTAAGTTGGAAGCTCAATGGAAGTTGTAAAATGCTAGTTGTTATTAAATGGACACTCTTATGATAATATAAGATGACTTGCTCTGAGGGGTATAAACTGAAGAGTGTTGCATCGTGAAAATAAAATACATTTTTTCTGTGTTTTTGGGCCCAGTGGTAATACAGAATGAAAAGCTGATTCACTTTATAGTGGGCAAAATGATGATGTCCTCTATCAAAGCAACATATGTTGGATAATCTATCTATTTTGCTTTCATATCAGCAAGTTGCATCCGTGTCTAGCCCAGCACTAGGAATTGCAACAGCTTCACAATCGCATCATTTGAACCAGTGTGCAAACCATGATTGCTACTTTTTGTATTCTACTTATATGAACCACACGCTTAGGCTAGGGCATAAACGAGCACTTGTTGTATATTACTTAGTAATTTTATCTTGAAAGTTACATAAATGGATTCTCTTGTCCAATATCTTTATTGCATTATTTTAAAGGGCTCTTTATGGTGTGAAAGAGCATGAGGTTCTATGTTAAAATGTTCTTGTGTGTGTGTTTTTTTTTTTTTTTTTTTTTACACTAACAGCTACAAATCTTAGGTCTTTTTACAAACACACTCCTGACTTCCATGACTAACAACATCTGCTGAAACAGAGCTGTAAAGGCTCTGTGAAAACAAAGATTTATAGTGTTTCACAGAGTTTCATGTATGCAGCAGATGTTAACCCCCCAACTTTACTCTTTAGCTGATTCCAGCAGTCCTTTATTTGCACAGATGAATCTGGGAAGGGTTAACTCTTTCTGCTTATGCTCTCTGCACACAGCTGTTGCTGTGAGTCTGTCTGGAGGCACATGTAAATATACGCTTAATTTATGATTTATTTATTTTTTCTGTGAAAGGTGCCTATTTAAAAAACTCAAAACTTATTTCAACATGTTTGTAAGAGAACTTTACAGTGATGTGCTCCAAGTTGTGCTGAATTATCTGGCCCTAATACTAGTATTAATGAGTAATATAATATTTTAGAAATGTATCAATTTGATGGGGACTTTGGGTGCTGCACCAAGCATGTTGCAATACAGTGAATGTTTGCATTTGTCTTTGCTTATTTGCCATTCAAATAGGAAGCTTTGAAAGCTGACAATTGGTTGTTAATGACCACAATAGTTCTATTTTAAAATATACTTTTGGCATTTTTGTAAAGCAATGAACTTGAAAATGGACAATATGTTTTTAAAGCTTTTCTTTTATATGCAACTATTCTACTGAAAATCTAATATTTTGGTTTATTTTGACACTTTAACTGCGCAGACATTTCTCTCTGCACAGTGGGAATGTGCCATCCAAAATGGACAATGCTTTATACAGGACTAATGTCTTTAGTTTACAAGGACACATCCTTCTGAGATAGTAAAACAGAATCAGCTGAGAGAAGTAAATGGATACATGCATATAAAATGTAAAAGGTTGTATATATCTTTATTGGAATGTATTAAAACTTTGAACCCCTATCTTTTAAAGTAGAATATGATACAGATACTGCATGTTTTACCTCAGAACCTCCTTTTAAATGTTTACTGTACATTTAAACAATAGACAACTATTTTTAATCCTGTCCCCAGGCATTATGAGCTCCTATCTCTCCACCCTGAATGATGTCTCGTCTCTGGAGTGTGAGCTGTCCAGAGGGGAATACTATCCAAACAGACATACAGTATTTGCAGTATAGTGGGAAGCAACTAGAAAGTGTATTTGTGTACATTGCTAGCAGCTCATGTTACACTGCTGTCTGCTACTAATGTGTGTTTTACACAGTGGTCTCAAAAAATATTTCCCATTTGGTACCTTCACCCTGGGTGGCTCCCACTCCAGAGATACTATATAATTGAGAGGGTGGAGTCATCTGGAGCTTAGGTACTGGATAAGAACAAAAGCATTAAAAAACGATATTTAGTTTTTGCCCCCAGGTTGTATAACTATTCTCTGGAGAGCCCTTTTATAATGACACTAAAGTGACCCTAATGTTGTATTCTTCTGAAAACAGGCAGCTACGACCCTGGCAAAATCCACCCTGGACAGCCAGAACAAGAAGTGTACTACACTGCCTGCAGATTTCCAATATGATCCTGACAACATTGTAAAGCTGAGCCTAAGGCCAACTGATAGGGTAAGGCCTCTATAAAATCTCTTCCTGTGCACTTTTTTTTTTTGTGCTTTCATGTTCTTTAACACTAACACTCTTTCACCAGGTCCGGCGAATGACCTCCCAGAGTACAGCTCCAGAGCATGATGATGATGATATTGGAGAATATGATTACAATAACCCCAACGATACCTCCAACTTTTGTCCGGCTCTGCACGTAAGAGCACACCCCATAGGTTTAAAGTAGCAGAACATCTTAATGGACTTTTGTAATGTCCTAAGAGGAGGAGCTATTTTAATTTATTGATCATTAATACATTTCATATTTTAAGGATATATAAAACCAATATTGAGTTGAGGTCAACATGTGTGAAGAGGGGACATATTTAAATCGTTTTAAGATTATGTAGTTCATAAACTTTCCAACAAAAGCTTACTGCCACTTTAACGCAGTTAATCTCCAGCCAATAGAGAGCACTGTGTTTAATAGGTTTGTGCCTGATAATTTAGCACTTCTTGTTAGCTGTGGGTCTACCCCATTATAAAGTCAATGTGGAGAGGTCTCAGTCTGTCTGATCTATGATCTTTTTTTTATTTATTTATAATTTAATTGGAAATGTATTAATTTAAATGACCACTGTAACATAAGCTACGTGTTTAATTACACATTGATCATTAACTCATAACATTCTCTTTTTTAATGGTCTATGTAGGGTGTGGACAGTGATGATGATGATGCATTTATGGGAGATGGTGCTGGAATCCCTGCCGAGAATGGAATTGATAATAACCGTATGAACATCACTAGCTATGGGGAGGACAATCTGGTGGCAGAACCACAGAAAGTGAGTGACATAGGGAAAAATGGAGCATGGGGCTGAAAATAAAGTCTTTTTTTTTTATTTATTTTTTTGTTACATTTGAAAATTAATATCTCTTTCCTATAGGTGAATAAAATAGAGATTCAGTATGCAAGAACTGCAAAAAAGATGGACATGAAACGCCTAAAGATAAACATGTGGGGCTTGCTGACCAACCGCAAAGAGAGTAGTTCTGAACTTATGGAGGAGGTAAGGGCTGGAGAGTGTTTATCAATTTTATGTAAAAGTACAGGGGTTTTTATTATATGATAGGGGGATGACCACAACACAGATATATAGTAAAAGAAGAACTATTCTCAAAGAGCAGTTAAAGTGCTTTAAAAAAAGATAGGAAGCGATCTTCCCTTCCTTTCTACTTAACTGCCTGTCCTCGGTGTCCTCATCAACCATATTCTCAGTTTTTTTTTTTTTTTTGTATTTGTGTTTTTTTATATATTTTTGAAAACCCTCATCTGTATAATATTCATCTTTCAATTGCGGTGTGCATTGAAATTGATGTTTTGAGTACTCTACTGCATTCTTTCTTCCTCTCTGTTAAATGCATGGGTGGGAATGCTGAGAGAGGAAGAAAGAATGAATGCAGTAGAGTACCATCTCCAGCATCATATTTGATGTATCCATAGTGCCATTGCCCCTTCTATCCTCTCAGCTTCAATGTCTCCCCATCCACTATTTTTGCAATTCCCAAATCTCTATATTTCTCTGTTCCACTCTTACTCCCCTTACTATTTCTCATTATACCCCATGATGTTCTCTTCTCTCTGAATCCGTTAGATTTCCAAATGTTCTTGATTAACACTCTGTGCAATAGAACATAGATCCTGATCACTCTATATACATCCCCTGCTACAGATAACCATCTTTATGACCTAGAGTGCTTATGACCCTGTCTTCTGGCCTATAGCATGTTTTTTCAGCAACAAACTCACAATGTTAATCATTGCTGATTATGTGCAGATTTTGTAATGCTGTAAATTGCCTATATAAATAAAGCATCTGTGTATAAGGAATAATAATAAAGTTCAAGAATAATTGGGAGGGGCTATTGGGCCTGTAAGTGTGAATAAAACAATGTTTCTTAGGAGGAAATAAGATTAGTAACTTATCATTGCTTTTTCAAAATCAGATGTCAAAGGAAGAACCTGACACTGCAGTTGTAACAGAAGAGAGAGTCTTCAGTAATATCACCAGAGACCTTCAGAAAAGGTAATAAGACCTCTGCTTGGCTTGTATTTAGATACACAATATATATTATTTTTTCTCACACTGTCATTTCTTATCTGCAGGTTGCCACCTGTTATGGCACAGAATCTCTCTGTGCCTTTGGCTTTTGCATGCCTTTTGCATCTCGCTAATGAGAAGGTGAGTGAATAAACGCACACTAGAGTAATTCTGGTATTCCATATTTATCTCCCTCCATATGATTCTGGTTATTTCCTTTCTCTTTACTGTAGAATTTAAAGCTGCAAGGAGTGGATGATTTATCTGATGTGATGATTATGCAAGGAGACTGATAACTGGAGGAAGAAGAGGACCGAGGATAAGTGATGAAATCATCCTCATGTACTGCCTGCAATTACAACCGAAATAAAATATTTTAAAACTTTTTTTTTTTTTTACTATATCGCCTGCTGGACTGAACAGGTCATGCTCTCAATCCCAACTGACTTTCCGTAACTCTGTACATAGTGTATTTATCTCCATAAACGTTTGTTTTACCAGTTTTTGTGTTACCCTCATATCTGACCCCTGTCAAAATAAATCTTCATACAAATCAAAATAGATTTTAATTTGAGTCCGTTATTTGTGGCTTTTTGTTCAGAATTCACAAAAATAATGATCTTGAAGTGCGTTCTGCTTCTTTGCTCAATTGTTTTCCGGTCTCTGAAAGCTGTTGCTGTCTTAAGGCAAACTCTGCATCTAGATTCTGAAAAAAATGGGTTAAGGGTTAAAAAATGACATCTAATAGGAAATAGTTTGTTCATTCTGTCTTAAAAAAAAAAAGAAGTAATTTCTCTATTGGGGCCAAATTGCAAAAAGTATGTATAACCTTGAAATGTTCATGCACAGGTTAGATCAATGTAGCTTTGACTACAGACTTCTTCGCCTTCTCTGTATAAAGAAGTGGTTTAATCAAAGGATTAATAGGTATAGTATTTTAATTTTTATTTATCTTTTTATTTTTTTTATTTTTATTCATTCAACTAGATTTTACTTGTATATTTTAGTCATTACTTTAAATCTTCCCACAAGAAACTGCGTAAATGAGGTTATGAACCAGACTATATTTTACCTTTCAAGTTTAAAAGCTTTATAGTACCCATTATTATTTGATACCCATTCCTTTACAGTTTTTTTTTCTTCTTTGTTTTTTTTGTTTTGTTTTTTTTTCATTTCAAATTGTACATTGTCTGACCCACTTTTGTAGGGACTGGGCTCAGAAGTTGTTTTAGTTATGTTAATTACTGTATGTTCAGTTATAACCAGTTCATGAGAGGTTAACTGACAGTTGGGAAAATATGTAATTTGCATCGGTTATGTAATTTCTGTTCTGACTGAAGTGTTCTAAGTTGGTGAAGTGAAATTACAAAAATATATATAGAGAACATAAAATTGGCATGTTTGTATGTATTTACCCCCTTTGTTCTGAAGGTAATTTGTTGCACCAGAGCTTTTTATGGGCTTCAAAAGTCACATAATTAGTGAAATAATGTCCACCTGTGTGGAATCGAAGTGTCACATGATCTGTCATTACATATACACACCTTTTTTGAAAGGTCCCAGAGGCTGCAAAACCTAAGCAAGAGGCACCACTAACCAAACACTGCCATGAAGACCAAGGAACTCTCCAAACAAGTAAGGGACAATGTTGTTGAGTAGTACAAGTCAGGGTTAGGTTATAAAAAAAAAAATATCCAAATCTTTGATGATCCCCAGGAGCACCATCAAATCTATAATAAGCAAATGGAAAGAACATGGTACAACAGCAAACCTGCCAAGAGACGGCCGCCCACCAAAACTCACGGACCGGGCAAGGAGGGCATTAATCAGAGAGGCAGCACAGAGACCTAAGGTAACCCTGGAGGAGCTGCAGCGTTCCACAGCAGAGACTGAACTATCTATAGGACGACAATAAGCTGTACACTCCATAGAGTTGGGCTTTATGACAGAGTGGCCAGAAGAAATCCATTACTTTCAGCGAAAAACAAAATGGCAAGTTTTGAGTTTGCAAACAGGCATGTGGGAGACTCCCAAAATGTATGGAGGAAGGTGCTCTGGTCTGATGAGACTAAAATTAAGAAAACTATATCTGGCACAAACCCAAAACATCACATCACCCAAAGAACACCATCCCCACAGTGAAACATGGTGGTGGCAGCATCGTTCTGTGGGGATGTTTTTCAGCAGCCGGGACTGAGAAACTGGTCAGAGTTGAGGGAAAGATGGATGGTGCTAAATACAGGGATATTCTTGAGCAAAACCTGTACCACTCTGTGTGATTTGAGGCTAGGACGGAGGTTCACCTTCCAGCAGGATAATGACCCCAAACACACTGCTAAAGCAACACTTGAGTGGTTTAAGCGGAAACATGTAAATGTGTTGGCATGGCCTCGTCAAAGCCTAGACCTCAATTCAATAGAAAATATGTGGTCAGACTTAAAGATTGCTGTTCACAAGCGCAAACCATCCAACTTGAAGGAGGTGGAGCAGTTTTGCAAGGTGTAATGGGCAAAAATCCCAGTGGTAAGATGTGGCAAGCTCATAGAGACTTATCCATAGCGACTTGGAGCTGTGATTGCCGCAAAAGGTGGCTCTACAAAGTATTGACTTTAGGGGGGTGAATAGTTATGCACATTAACTTTTTCTTTTTTTGTCCCATTTGTTGTTTGCTTCACAATAAAAATAAAATAAAAAAAAAAAAACCTTCAAAGTTGTGGGCATGCAAGCCCTTAAACAATCCATGTTAATTCCCGGTTGTGAGGCAACAAAACACGAAAAATGCCAAGGGGGGTGAATACTTTTGCAAAGCACTAATATATCTTACAAAAGTGAGTACACCACTCCCATTTTTGTAAATATTTTATATCTTTTCATGTGACAACACTGAAGAAATGACACAATGTGAAGTAGTAAGTGTACAGCCTGTATATCAGTGTAAATTTGCTGTGCCCTCAAAATAACTCAACACACAGCCATTAATGTCTAAACCGTTGGCAACAAAAGTGAGTACACCCCTAAGTGGAAATGTCCAAATTGGGCCCAAAGTGTCAATATTTTGTGTGGCCACCATTATTTTCCAGCACTTTCTTAACCTTTTAAAGGCATGGAGTTCACCAGAGCTTCACAGGTTACCACTGGAGTTCTCTTCCACTCCTCCATGAGGACACCAAGGAGCTGGTGAATGTTAGAGACCTTGCACTCCCTCCCCTTCCGTTTGAGGATTCCCCAGAGATGCTCAATAGGGTTTAGGTCTGGAGATATGCTTGACCAGTCCATCACCTTTACCTTCAGCTTCTTTAGTAAGGCAGTGGGTGTCTTGGAGGTGTGTTTGGGGTCATTATTATGTTGGAATACTGCCCTGCAACCCAGTCCTTGAAGGGAGGGGATTATGCTCTGCCTCAATATATCACAGTACATGTTGGCATTCATGGTTCCCTCAATGAACTGTAGATCCCCAGTGCTGGCAGCATTCATGCAGGCCCAGACCATGACACTCCCACCACCAAAAGTATACATCTATACTGAGGAAAGGTAGTTGAAATAACCCCTAAATGACAGATAAACGGATGAAGCACAAAGCACACAAAAACACTAATATGAGATGAAACCCTCAGTTTGAACATAAACAGTGATGCAGAGAGAGTGGAGGCAGCATCGGACATCCTCAGGTAAATGCATATAGGGGGAATCAACACAGCATATTATAAAAAACATATATAGACATATGTCTATATATGTTTGGTCTGGGCCTGCATGAGTGCTGTCTGCACTGGGGAGCTACAGTTCATTGAGGGAACCATGGATGCCAACATGTACTGTGACATACTGAAGCAGAGCATGATCCCCTCCCCTCAGAGACTGGGCTGCAGGGCAGTATTCTAACATGACATCGACCCCAAACACACCTCCAAGACAACCACTGCCTTGCGAAAGAAGCTGAAGGTAAGTTGATGGACTGGCCAAGCATGTCACCAGACCTAAACCCTATGGAGCATCCTCAAATGGAAGGTGGGGGAGCGCAAGAACTCTAACATCCACCAGCTCTGTGATGCCATTATGGAGTGGAAGAGGACTCTAGTGGCAACCTGTGAAGCTCTGGTGAACTCCATGCCCATGAGGTTTAAGGCCATGCTGGAAAATAATGGTGGCCACACAAAATATTAACACTGGGGCCAACTTGGACATTTTCACTTAGGGGTGTACTCACTTTTGTTGTCAACGGTTTAGACATTAATGGCTGTGTGTTGATTTATTTTGAGGGCACAGCAAATTTACACTGTTATACAGGCTGTACACTTACTACTTTACATTGTAGGAGTGTCATTTCTTCAGTGTTGTCAAAAGATATAATAACATATTTACAAAAATGTGAGGGGTGTACTCACTTTTGTGAGATAATGTAAATATCTAAAAGATGTGTGTCCGAATCCCTAGAAAAGATAATAACTGACATGGTCCTGTACAACTAATGGAGTGGATGTTATGATGCCTTGCATATGAAACATTGTCATTGACTGTATTAGCAATTCATACAAAACACAGAAGACTTATATTTTTTAAACTCTGTATTAATGCAAGGGGATTTTAGAGACATGGGCTGCCTTGGTGAAGGAACCTGAAAGATCTTCTGGCTAGGTTTGGACATAACCGCTTTATCAAGCCTGACTTAAGAAAGCATATCGCCATACTGGTTCTTGGATCACCTACCAATATCAGATTTTACTAGAAGATTCTCACTTTGTTGCAAATGCAGTCTGCATTGTTATCTTAGTACCCTTTGCAGAAAAAAAAGCTTTAAAACCTGTTATTTTTTTAAATGCATGGTAGTCAGATGAGACTTCTGTCTCTTATTATATGTGGAAGTCATGCAAAAGATTGGAAATCTTTTATCTGTATTGAGCTTCTCACCTCTTTAGATAACCGCTGGCGTTCTTTCCACTGTTCGGCCTCCATGCTGTGTTCTTCATCTAACTGCTTCAACTTCTTTGTCTCCTGTACTTGCAAAGATTGCATCTTCTCTTCCTGAAGACCGTTTAAAAACAAAATGGATTACAAGATCAAGAGCTAGTTCAAACTACTGCTCAGGTTCTAAAGTGTGAGTTATTTTCATCTTTTGGTTTCCTCTAGTGGCTCACATACAGAGCTCTTGTATGAATAAAGAGTCTCTGAAGTAATGGAATTGGTCTGCATCACCAGTCAGAATTAAGCAAAAATTATATAAACACCTTTTTGAAGCTCTCATTTTTTTTATTTTTAGATATCTTTTCCTGTCCCCTCTACAAACCGATAGCTCCGTAGCCTTTGCACTCTGCCAATCGCACATCTACTATGGACTCCTTTGACCATGTAACTGAGGATGATGCTTCTGTCCTATCTACCTCTCACCTTACAATTTGTCCACTTGATCCTATTCCATCACTGTTATTCCATCCCTTCCCTCTCTACCACACTTATTCCAGCTCTCGCACATCTATTCAATATCTCCATAAACACTTGCAACTTTCTATTATCTTTAAAACACTCTTTATACCCATTCTAAAAAAAAAAAAAAACTAATCTGATTCAGCTTCTGTATCTATTGCCCCACCTCTCACTTCCCCTGGCGTTAAACTGCTCATTTAAAACTGCCTAACCCAATTCCTTTCCTCCAACTCCATTCTTGACTACTTCCCATTTGGCTTCAGATCCCAACACTCCACAGAGACCACTCTCTCAAAAATCACTAATGACCTGTCCAACGTCAAGTTAAAGGATCACTTCTCTCTTTCTCTCTTTACTGCCTTTGATATAGTTGATCACCCTCTTCTTATCCAGATCCTCCACCCCCTTGGCATCCAGAACACAACTTTCTCATGGTTCACATCTATCTACCTTATCTAGGTAAACAAACATTGATGGTCTTTCTCTTGCACCTCTCTTTCGCCGCTCCCTCTTGCTGTTCATATACTCACAGGTTCAGTCCTAGGCCCCCTCCTCTTCATCCTTCAGTATCATATATATGCAGATGATACTCAAATATATGACTCAACACCAGATCTATCCCCCTCTTGTCTTGCATGTTGTCATCTGCCTCTCAATTGGATCTCCGTGGATGTCTGCCCATCACCTCAAGCTCAAAATGTCAAAGACTTAGCTCCCACCCTCTACTACAGCTTACACTCCTGAATTATTTCTCACTGTTGACAAGCCATCAACACACCCACCTCCCAGGCCTGTTATCTTTGGGTTCTTACGGACCCTGCCCCAACTCTGTGGAACTCCTTGCCTTGCTCCTCCAGTCTATCCTCCTGCCTCAAAAACTTCAAACACTCCCTAAAAACACATCGGTTTAAATAAGTTTATCAGCTTTAACATACACAACTGCATACAAAGTTACACACACACAATCTACAGTGTAACACACAGCCACCTCCAATTACATCAGCTGCCTTACTGCTTGCATTTATCACCCTACTGCATCACACCCCAATCTTACCATCTAGATTGCAATCTGTTTTGAGTAGGAACCTTTTCACCTTTCCCTTTTTCATTTGTAAATAGCCCTGAGGAATTAGTTGTCACTTTATAGTGATGATAACTATAATATTAAATACTGTTGCGTCGGCTTTTACAGCAAACAAACGTTATCTTGTCTTGGCACAAGGCCAGCTGCACCATACAATATATGGAACTTATGGGGACAAGCTTTCTTGTCCTGAAAGGGTCTTTGTAAATGTTTAATATACTCTATTCATTGCAATAATTTCAATTTTTTTTCCATGTGTCGCTAAACTTTGTAAATTTTTTCATAAATACATTTTGAGGATTAATTAGGTGATATAAAAACTCAATTTTATAATTTCAAAACAAGTTTTTACTTGATTTTAAGTAATTTGTTTTATGTAGCGCACTATTGATGGGTTCCATGGCGCTTAAAGTAGAGGCGTTTTAACAGATTTTGGATTCCACTATGTGGTCACCTGTATCTGCTCCAGTTCTCTGCGAGTGTCTGCCAGATGTTGCTGGAGCTTTTGCATCTCCTGTTCCTGTGCCGTCTGCTTCTGCTGAGACTCCTCTTTCTGACGGGTTGTTTCTTGCAGTAAGAACTAGAAAAGAGCCCTGTAACATTTATAATGGAAAACAAACCGCGTCCTCATTTTTCCTTGCTGATAAACTAACAGATCTGTCATGTGTGTCCCACTGTGCAGATAGAAACCTGCTCTGCAAAGTCACCTCCCACCTTAGGAGGTTGATCAG
Organism: Discoglossus pictus; assembly: GCA_027410445.1. Classification (NCBI taxonomy): domain Eukaryota; kingdom Metazoa; phylum Chordata; class Amphibia; order Anura; family Alytidae; genus Discoglossus; species Discoglossus pictus. The sequence continues at coordinate 94,488,272 of CM050167.1, forward strand.
CAGAATAAAAATGGTAGATTCCACAGCAACATCATAAAATATAAAAGATAATAAATTAGATGCTGTATTATACATTCCCTAGTTTTAAATGTAGTTCTTTAAAAATGTATGATTAAATGGAATCTAGCCAAAATTATAGATTTAAGGCAAACTTTTTTTTTAAATAAAGTTTTAAGTAGGTTTATTAATGTTATACTCCTCAATATATGATATAAAATATATACTTGGTTTACTTCAAAGAACCCCTAAACTAAAAGATTTTCACCTTCTGTACCCCCTCCTTGTCTTGTCTTCTCTTTTTAAAGTTGACATCTTGAAAACTAGTGCCTCACGCTGCTCTGACATACATCATGCCCCTGCCAGTTTCTTAGCAGCATGAGGCACTGGTAGTGTGAAGCTTCTCCCTGTGAACGTGGCTTTAGGTCAAGGCTGTGCAAGATGTCAGCTCATGTGAACACCTACACAACAGGTGGCAGCGCCAGAAGGGTTGAGGAACCATCTCTTGTGAAAAGCTGTTGTACACCATATTTTTATGTGATTATGGTGACATAGTGTTCGTTTTGAGTTCAATCTTTTTAGAATAATTAACTGCAAAATTAGATCTCATATCACAAACATCTGGAAACTAAGCTGAGTTCTATCTAGGGTTTATGAATGTTACCTGCTTGCTTCTTTCCTTCTGCTCTGCCGTGCTCAGTCCTTGGCTCTTCATGCTGTCTTTAAACATTTTCATGCGGTTTCTGGCCTCCAATCTCTGAGCCTTCTGACTCTGAGCTGTGTCCTGTGCCTGGCACATCTTCAGTTCATCCAGCAGTATGCTTTGGAAGTGCTTGTGCCTCTCAATTTCCTACAATGTTGAGGAAATACCATAAGACAAGATCAGTTTGTTATGAACACATTTTGCACATAATTATTAACAATGTAAAGGACAATGTCACTCCCAAACCCTCCTGCTTACAGGAACAACCCCTGGGTGGTGATATTTTGTATATCTCAGCACACAGCCAGCGTAGTCAGCCCAGGGACAGCAGTCATAAGGATACAAACACACAGATAATGGTCCCTTTAGTTAGTACAAGTGGGGTCACAGGATTTAAGCAAGCTTGGTAAAAATAAATTAAAGCCTTATTAAAGACACATACACCATGATTATGTATAGACAAACAGGGCACAGGTTATTAGTAGACACCTCACATGACAGATACGGTTTTATTCCTGGAATCCAATTGAAAGTTTAACCCCTTGTGTGCATGCCAGAAAACCTAATATATAAAGAATCGGAGAACATAGCAACATAACAATAAATCTTGAACAAACTGAACAAATGGATAAACTGAACAAAAGCACCTACATAGACAACAGACATACCTTCAGGTCTTAAAGAACAATTTTTTAAGAAAAGCCATTCAGTTTTTAAATAGTCAGTGGATTCCCTTTGACTGTTTTCCCGACATTTTCTCCTGCAAGTGCCTCCCATAAATCCACTCTAAAACCAAGTTTTTTTCTGACTCCTGATTGGCTTCCCTTAACCAATCAGCCACATACCCCTGGAGGCACATCTGTTATTGGTGAGTTCTAATCTAGGCGGGGAATTTGAATATGTTTAGCCCACTAACATGCGAATCCTTAGTTCTGAAGATGCATAAATACTGTGCCTTTAACCAAATAAATAAATGCTCTTCTCGGACACAGGCAGGAATTTCTGAAGCTGAATAGACACCCTTCCCTGAGATCTTCACATGTTTTAAACTCTTTTATTTAACTTAAATATTCCAGATACAAAATAAGCAACTAAATGTAGTAACAACCCCAGCCCAGGACCCATAACATTTAAACAGTTCTAAAGTCCATTGGTCCCCCTGAGCATGACAGAGAACCATCACATTAAGCCCATATGAAATTGTACAGTCCTGGTTGAATTCATCCCTGTCTGAGAGGTATTAAGCCCCCCCCCTTTGACCCTGAGTCTGGTCATAATAGACGAGTTTCACAGAAACTTACATTTCTTTTATATTAAAGAACACACAAAGAGATGATTAACTATAAATGTAAAAGTTATAGAATCTGCCTGTTTTGCCAGTTACTCCTCCATGTATGTGGAGAGAGGAAGCCATAATTAGAATCCCTATCTGTCACTGACACTTAAAATGCTGAGCTGAATGCCCTCTCACCTTTTCGTGCCTCTTCCGTAGCTGCTGTCCCTGCAGACTGTGCTGTTCAGTAACCTGCTGGCGAAACAGTTGATATTTTTCTTGAAGATGACGCTCCTCAAGTCTCAAGATTATAGATTCGCGAGCTGGGAGAAGAAAGAGAGCAGGTCAGTTAGTCAGACTGATGTTGTTGGGGACGTACTCAGAATGTTTGTGCTTATAAGGTCATTGACCATACTAGTTTGATCAATCAGAAGACATAGGTTCTGACAAGGTCATTAATCACATCAGTTTGATCAGTCAGAAGACATAGGTTTTGACAAGGTCATTAATCACATTAGTTTGATCAGTCAGAAGACATAGGTTCTGAATGCTTAGTTTGTAAGCTTTTCTGTGATTCTCTAAATGTCCATTATAATACAATGACACTCTACAGTATGCTGCTTTTAAGATAAACAACTTTGCAGCACACTTTTTAAAATTAAAATATATTTTCTTTGTGACATGTTTTTTTTGCAGAATTGCAATTTGTTCTTATGAAGAACATGGACAAGGGACATGAAACACAACTTTTTTTGTAAGCATTTAAACAATCACATTCTATTATTACAAAAGTAGTTTTTTTTAATGAAAAATATTACATAAAACCTGTTTAAAATTCATGGAAAATAACAAGAAGTGCATAGGTCACACTTTGTGGATCTCATTGGCTTGAAGAACAAGCCCATTGGAGCAGCTAAACTTCTGAATACAATTTGCCTCTCTGAGACCTTTTTTTGAAAAAGGAAACACACTGTAGCACATTATCAAAATACCCTGTTTCTGATGCAACATGTCCCTTTAACTTGATAATGTGGAAAATATTTTTTAAAAGTAAAAAAATAAAGGCTGTATTTCCTATTTTAATCTTGCTTTAATGACAGCAAACATTTTGCATTCATTAAGGGACACATGGGAAGAAGGGGAGAAACTATGGATTCATATAACATCTCTGTTTAGTTCTATTGAAAACATTGCAACTTAAATACACCACTTCACAATAGACCTAAATATAAATGAGAGTCCAAGTAGGATAACCTATTTGTCATGACACTAGCATATACGCTTTCCTATAAAAATGTTTTTATATGCTGTGGAATACAGTACATCAAAATTAAATGCTGTGTTTATTTTTATTTTTTACATTTAAACATTTTAAAAAAAAATTGCACATTATTAAATCATGTTCGCAAAGGTTCTGTAAAGGGTTCTTTAAGTCACTCTAAAGGTCCCTTGCATGCCATTTGTTGCATTTCCTTTTTGTACTCTATATACATCCCACTTACCGCTCTTCAGACTGTGGATTTTGCTGATATGTTCCCTCTCTATAGCAGTGATTTTCTTCTTGTATTCTGTAATTACCTTCTGCAAAGCAGTATTCAGTTCCTGCTGCTGCTGTAACAGGCATTGTTCCTAGCGAATAAGTATTAGATTGTTACAGCATCAGAATAGTCACAAAATATGTTATGGTGGGTGGAAAAAGTATTACAATATCCTAAGGTATGAAAGAAAAACATTAAGTACATCTACATGTCTCAAGCAGCCAGGAGACTTGTTTTCCCACAGATTTAATCAGTGAATTGCTAAGGATTATGGGTAGTGGCATGCAACCAAGATGAGATAAAATATACAATCTTTCTGCATCCAGTCCACTTAACATGGTATCATTTAGGACTATAGTAACCACTGGAGGACAGGATTAACATAAAGGAGGCATGATCTAAGCGGGGAGGGGGAGCAAAGAGGAGGAAGGTGATTTAAAGACTTGTCCCAGCTTCCAACTTCCACTTTCCTTCAGAATCTCGATCTTACCCAGCAAAAAGAAGAAACAGCTATGGTAATGAAGAAAACATTCCCACCCTACTTACCCTATTAACTATGGCATACTAAAGTTAATTGAATTAGTTATATTATTGTCACAGCAGTGGCAACAGGCACTTTGCTGTCAGGAGCCTAAGTTGGGGAGAGCCCAGGGACCTGGCTTAAGTGCGCTCCTTATGTGGTTGGACTCGGTCCAGTTAAGATTAGTAGGTGAAAGGATGCCTCTCGCTGGTCAATCCATGTTGTGTTTGCCTGGCAGTAAAACGTGCTGGTGACAGAACCCTGTGGTCGGTCATGTGACCAGTGATGTGTCTATCATGCTGACAGTTATTTAATAAAAGTGGCTGTGGTCCAATGTACCCAGAGGTGGTGTGGTTTATTTTGTAAAGGGGAAAAGAGGAAAAGGAAGTGTCTGACTCCAGTGACTTTTTCTACCATGCTTGGTCAGGGTCCTGCTCCCAGACAGCCTTCAGAACATAGGCTTGGAATAGCATATAGTGCTAGAAACCTACTCACAGACTGCAGTTTCCCCTTATATGGAGCTCCTCAATGACCTGTTTGGAACAGATAGATTAGGCCTTTTTCTTTCCATACTGTATATACAGTGAAACGGTTTTTGCTCACACTTGTATCCGCTTTAACATAATGAGTGTCCGTCCGGTCATAGTACTCTCTCCCACCTCATGCCACAGTTACAAGAACCACATTCACATTTATAAACCCCATATAAGGCTGTGAGTTAGTTTCTTTCACTGTACGTGTCAAACAGTTAAGTTGGATAGAGGCACAAAATTGTTACATTTTGAGCCTTATTTGCACATCACTTCCCAGAATCCTTATCAATAGTGGGAGCACTTTCACTGTGTATCTAGGTGGGAAACTGATGGTCTTAACTGCTTGGGATATGTAGATGTACTCAGAATGCATTCATTGTTTCTAAAATTGTTTTAGGAAATTGGGGGGTCAAATATCCAGGAACCACTTTTAAACTAGATAAAGAAGAACTTCCAGACGTCTTCTTGCAAGAAAAAATAACAGTTGTCACCATAAAGGAAATAAAGTTGTGGAATTACTAGCAAAAGGAAGTTGGGATGAAAAATAAAGTGGATATTATATAGCAATTACTTGGCTCTATAGTTTTTGGAGCTCTAGCCCAATGCTTCTCAACAGTCAGTTTTAGGACTGGTGCCGATCACTAGGACCTTTGCTGCTGGTCCTCAGTGACAAAGAGAATTGAGAAGAACTTAACTCTTTCAAATTTTCACTATTACTAATCACACTCATAGGCTTTTGAGGAATTGTTGTGTTGTTAATATGTGCTCAAGTCAGTGCAAAATTTAGTGTGACAAATGAAGAATCACTTTTTTTTGTTTCTTCCTCTCCTGAATCCTGGAGGCATTTATGACACTTTAATAAAGGTTGTAGGTATGAGGGGGGCTTTTACATTTGTGCAGAACCAGGGCTTGCAGTTATCCTTGCAACTGTCTGACTCAGTGGGAATGGGAAAGAATAGGTGTCAAATGCTAAAAGCTCCAATGATCTAATAAATTCACTCTGCCTTCTCCCTCAGCCTTCCTAGCCCACCCTTTCCTCTACTAATAGATACCACTCTAAAGCTAGATAAGATGGAAGATGGATGGATCTAAATCATTGTACTTGCAATAAACCCCCACCATGACTTGACATCCTGACGCTACATCATTGCAACATTACACCACTCACCTAATACTCTGTCTCTGGCTTGCCCAGCAAAGGCCAAACCTGGTTCAGATTTCTAGATATTACTGTGTTTGCACAGGTAAGTAAATCAAATGATTAACTAATCTATGCCCAAACAAGTTATCCCGGAAATCTGATGTGATACATGGCCATATCTACTGGAATACGAAAACCCTGCTATACCTGTTGATCATGTTGGCAAATCATCTGGCTTTACTCACATTAGTACGATTGTACATTTTTTGTTTTTACAAATATGTAAACCCTGATTGATAAAACCATTGTTTGAGCACTAATGGAGATTATATTCTCTTATTTGGGCACATAGCACTTAGAATGTGTGGAGATAAAAGGCACTGGACAGCGTTTCTTTTGTCCGAGGTAGAGAACTTATGGTAGAGTGAGGTGGATTCGCCAACGGGGCAAGAGACAAACTGAAACACAAAGAATATCGCTATTTGCTGCAGATAGTTTACTGATGGCAGGCACCTATCCTCTGTAGAAGTGAATGGAGGAATAAGAAGGAAAGATGCTATTCTAGAGTGATGAGAAGTTAAGACAGAAATGTAACACTAAGTCTACATTCTATCGTCACAAAAAAAAAACTTTCTAGAAGACACAAACACAAGTATGTTGATCAACAGGTAAAATCATTCATTGGCAACTCCGTCCTAGGAGGGCCACCAAAAGTCCAGAATTTCAGTGTATTTCTCCTTGAATACAGGTATAGCAATCATTGTCGTTAAAATTAAGTGACTTGCGTGGGCTCTTAAATAAACAAGCAGAGATATACTGAGAGCATAGACATGATGACACTCCTTTAGCTCACTAGTGACATTCACAGGGGAGAAATATCCTGTAGCACATGAGTCTGGTCTCACTCAAAAGAGTACCCCAGTACCAAATGTCAGGCAATACTTCCATGAATGGGAGAAATATAGTGAGGTGTAGCTTATCTCGCTAGGGCACTGCTAGAAAGGAATACACATCTGGAGCCAGGGACAAAGGTGAAACATTTAAAGAGTCCAGAGTATCATCACCAATAGATTTTACACTCTTCAGTCAGTAATATTGCTCTACTATTGCAGGTACATCACCCAAGAATGCTGTTACATTAAAATTAATTATCCATTCACCTCTTGCCACTTGTCCTTTAAGTCTGCTTTCTTCTTAGCTCTCTCCTTCTGCTGTTGAGATTTCAGCCGCACTGCATCCTGTCGCAGACGGTTTGAGTGCTCCTGCTCTCTCCGCACCCGTGTCTGCTCCATCTGCTTTTCCAGGCTCTCAATCTCACGATCATAATACTGCTTCTTTCCCTATATGTGCACAACATCAAGGTTAGGGTATCATGGTTTTAATATTTAAATCCTATGTAATATAATATCTTTCTAAGGTGATACCCATGCTTCAGCCCCAGGGTTATTTAAACCTGTGGCCTGGGGGAAGCTCTTTAATGAGGCATTTCCTGTTATCTGTCCGCCAGCACAGAGGCGTGCAGTGGCCAGCAGCTGGTGCGCTGCCACACACCAAAATCTTTGTTGAATTTGTTTAGGAATTAGGGTTTGGTTTTAAGGTTAGGTTAGTTGCACCTTACGTATACAAGATATAAATAATTATTTGAGGGGGGAAGGGGTGGTGGGAGAGCAGCACAGTAGATGGTGGAGCTTCTTGGCAAGCTGTGATATATATGTATAAATATAGATATATGTCCTTCTGCCATAATAGTTGTGTGGGGTGAGGTGGAAGCACTTGGGCAGACCTAGGGTAGCAGAAAACTAAATTTCTTACAATAATTTCCTGTTCAATGTGTCTGAACATGAGCTCTCTCTCCTTCTGTATCCTTTGCTCCAGCTGGCTCTGAGATTTCTTCTCTTCTTTCTGTAATAATCTTAACTGCTGCAGCTCCTGTCGCCTGTGAAAGAAGTAGAGAATTATTAAGGGGCAAAGGACCACTGTAGTCGGGGAAGAATTTGACATGTTTGTGAAGTATGTTACACACCTACAACATTAGCAACGGTGTAAACCATTACCATAAAGAACATTTCTAGAGAAAATCTTAATTTCAGCAGACAATGGCCCCTATTGAATAAGCCTGCCATAAGTCTGCAAGCTTGAAATTTGTGGACTTGCAATCCGGCAATGTACAAAATAATAAATATGAGTGAAGAAAATGTTATAGTCCATGTGGGTGGCCTGATATGTATTAACTCCTTGATTACCGAGATTGATATAACACAGAAATGAAACATAAAAAAAAATATTTTTGATTGCAGATTTGCGAACTTGAGGCTGTTGTGCAATTAATTCTAATGTCTTTCATTGCTATCTCTGTCTTTTAAAGAGCAGTATTGATTTTTAGCCTCCTATTCTGTCCATTTCTACTGTCTGCTAATCTTAGATAATATTGGACTATAGGTCAACAAAACAAATAATACACCTTTGCTACCATCTTTTTTGCCATTTTATTTTATTTGTTAATTTGTTTATCTGGGGAGCTGCCTTATTTATAAGAACAAATGTACATAAAAAAGCATACATATAAAGCAATCTAAGGTATATTTTTGTTGATTCACAAATTAAAACATAACTTTTATTCACATAGTTAAAATATGAGTAAAAGGAAAAAACCTACATGCCAATAAGCATATTAAATATTATTGTATACTTTCACTATAACTGATTATTTTATGATGAAGCAAAAGACATTGGCTCTAATATAGTTTATTCAGATAGAAAATATACCTTCTCGTGGTTAGAGAGCAAAATATTATGTCAGTTACATATCAACATGAGTAGGAATTCAAACGACTTAAACAGGTTGGGATCCTGGCTTAGAGATGGCCGAATCATTACATTTGGGGAACTCAGGGATGAATACGACCTTCCCCTCCAGGAACACTACAACTATTACAAACTTTTTGTCAACACACTGATCCATACTAAAGGTATACCCAAACATAACTGGATATCTAAAATTAGCATGGACCTTCCCATCATGAAGGGTATAATAGGAGGCATTTATGATATATTTAACTCTATCTCTACGGAGATAAAAGACAAGCTCTCCACCGTGCCTACTCCACTCCTGTGTGACTAGCTAAATGGAGGAAATCAGAAAACATAGATTGTTTTAGAGGATGCCCGACAATAGGCTCTTTTGCCCATATTTGGTGGCACTGCCTAAAAGGGAAACAAACATGGAACGATATTGGTCAACTATTATCTGATTTAGAACGTGTCTTATGGGGATGCCTGTTATTAACCTTTCTACACCTCAAAATAAACTTATTAACTACTTAACCCTTGCTACAAAAAGCCACATTGCCAAAATTCATTTTATAGCATAACTTTATGGCATAACTAATTCTCTAGCAGATACAATGCAAACATTTCTGAATATTTTGGCCCCCTGGTTTGAACACACAGGCCTACATCCTTCTATTATCTAGCAGTTTTCTTTACTACTTGTGGTAGATACTTGGGGGCTTTGGAGTGGAGCACGGGACCGCTGTGGGAAACACACAAAGAAGACAAACTGAACCTGGGACAGTTCAATAAAAATAAACACCATGGGCCCCATTCAATTCCAGGCCCGTAACCCGATTGCAGACAGCCACATGTCTGCGATTGAGTTGTGGACTCCAGTTATCCTCCATTTGCAAGACTATTATATTGTTTCAGGTTGCGAGTTGAGATCTTGAAGCCAGCACCGTAAACCATGCATTGTTTCAGAGCAGTTGTGGGCAGGAACCGTATCAATTCATCAAGCCTGTTACCGCCCATTTCGACTCGGCCAAAAGAAAATAAGACTTTCATAGTTACGGAAAACATGGAGGTTACGAATCAATTAATGAGGTTCGGGGGTCCGATATGCGAACAGATTCGCACAACTTGTAAAATAAAAAATTATGAAAATGAATGCCAATACTGTTCTAGTCCATACGGGTGGCCTGATATGTATTAACTCAGTGATACCCGAGATCGATTTAACACCAAAATGACACATAAAAATACATTTAATTTACTGAAGTTTTGCGGGCTTGAGACTGTTGTGCAATTAACTCTAATGTGTATTATTTACAGTGCAGGATAACTTTTTTATTTGCATTTACAGTGCTACAAATTGGTGTTTAACCCCTTTGCGAGTCCTCTCAAGCACATGTAGGATTTTCTCCTCCATTTGCGGTTTCCGAGTGTGGATACGTTTGCAAGCTTGGGAAAATGTAACAATTGAATAGCGATTTGCAATTTTAGACCTGCGAAAGTGACAGATCGAAGGCTTCTGGCGGCTGTAAGTTACGAATTTGACAGATGCCATATTTTCAAGCTCGTAAATCGTAACCCGATCCGAGCCAGCAAAAAGACGCTAATTGAATAGCAAATTTGCCTGCGAGCTTACTTACGGGCCTCTGAATGGGGATCTATAAGTTTAGGACCATACATTTATAATTGTTTTGTATTGTTTGATTATATCTAATTATGTTTAATTATGTTTACTATCTCTCATTAAAGTGAGAAAATAGAGCTTATTTTTGTTTGATCAGTAACTACTATATATTATTTTCTTATACACCGTAATTTTTTTTTTTTTTAAAGATATTTAACGTAAAGCTGAGAGGTAAATACTAGAAAAATTATAAAAAAAAAAAAAAGACAAAAGACGGATCTCATAATTTTAAGTAATTAATACAAAGTACATCATAACATGTTTAATCTTATTGTTAATATATCTCACTTTTGCTTTAAATGCTTTCACTTAATATGTACATTTTTTATTTCACTAATGGAACTATACATATATAATGTTATGGATTTTGCGGTTTGTCTTTATAAATGGAAATAATATTTTTTTTTATGTACTTTATTTTTATTAAGTTAACTCTTTAACTTAAACTTTGTAAATAATATTTTTTTTGTTTTGTTTATAAATAAAAATTTACAGTATTACTTGAGAGTCCTTTTTATACAGTCTGCTAGTCTTCTAAAATCTCACAGTTCAATCTCATAGCTCTGTTTATAACCTTTTTATGGCATAAGTTATAAGAATAATTTAACAAAGATCCCATTTTTAGTTACTGCATGTTGTTTATTATTAGCCTAAATCTAATGCCTAAAAGTTAAAAGAAAAGAAAAAAATACATTTAAAAGGACTATTGTAATTCCCTAATATCAGGAGCAAGCATGTCAATTTTATACCAAGACAGTGCTTTTGATTGGCTGGAGACTTGCTGTGTTAAAGCATGATGTTTGAGTAAAAATAAAAGAACAGTTTTAAGAGTAATGGCATACAGATATTTTCAAAACTTTTACAGAGGAGGCACATGGTTCAGCTTATCAGGTATAAGAGTCCAATCTAATTAGATTGTGGTGTGGAACTTTCTTCTTCATTTACTTCTGATCTGTTGTTTCTTCTGTTGTTTGAGTATGGATGGTCTTTTGGTCCACTTTCTATAAGTGAATTTTGATTTTGCCCCAGGTTGTTTGGAGTTGGTAAGTTCCACAAACACACATCCTCTCTCCATGAAATTTAGCTCCCCCCTAGTTCTAGTTCCTCTTGTTAGGACATCACATGATCACTTGTGAATTTAATTGTCTTATTTTGCCTTAAAGGACCACTGTAAAGCCCATATGTTTATTTGCTGTCCATAGTGTATTAAAACAGTAGGCAGTTTAAAATAGATAAAGCATTTTTATGAGCTTTTAAACTGTCTGTTTTCTCCTCACGCAGAGGTGCATATCTCCTCCCACCTGTGTCTTTAATGGGGCATGGCCAGCTTCTTCTGTGTGCTGCACTAAAAATAAAGTCTGAACAGTCTATATTCTAGTTCAGATTGAGTATAATTAGTAAAGGGAGGGGGCTATGATGGCTCATGCACTGTCACTAGGCAGGGAGTATGGGGCAGCTGCAAGCATGCTACAATAGAGCTGTTCCATCTGTGTAGGCAATGAAGGCGGAGCTAATGATGTCATTGGCAGGGCCAGAGACAACAGCCCATCAGCTTGAGAAGAAAACTGACAGCTTAAAAACTAGGAATTTTAAAATGTTTTTATTTATTTTTAACTGCATACCATTTTATTAGTCTATGCCCAGCAAACAAACATACAAGCTTTACTTGTACATACACCACAGTGGTCTTTTAATTATTCTAATAAATAAAGCAATGAGTTGAATTCACCTCTCTAATTTGCAATATTATTAACTGATGGCAATAGAGTCAAATGTTGCTCTCTATTTACAGTAGTTACTTTTGACTTTGGAGCCTTAGAGGTAGACCTCTGCTCTAAGATATTAGCCTAGCCCAATCACAAAACTCCAGCCAATCCCCCCCAGCAAACCTTATATTTTGCTCACCTGACAGTGCGTTCCTTGACATCCCTGAGATTTGGTTCATTTTTGAGTTTGGAAGATGACACGCTCACCTCCTTCCCATCAACCATAAACCTTCTGGTCACTCGCACTGTCTTCCGGTGGAAATTGTCTCTTCCATCAGCAAGGTCTTTACTTTCATATGTCATACTGTCATCGGATGGCTCAACCTTGTTCTATCATATATGATAACATAATACAATAACTTGAACAATTCAACAAAGCTGCAGTAGAATGACTGGTTGTATTGGAAAAGTAATTAGCAGAAAAAAGAGAGATGTATTACTCTATAGATATCTAGTCAGACCTCACAAATAATACTGTGTCCAGGTGTGAAGACAATATCTCCAAAAGGATATTACCAAATTCGAACCAATTCAAAAGACAGTAAATAAAATAATGCATGGTCTAAAAGACAAAACATATAAGCCTTTATGACCTTAATATGTAAATCATATATACTGTAAGTTCCCAAATGTTTAGTTATTTCATATAAAATACATAAATATATTAATTTCTTTATTTAGACATACATTTTTTTAATTACCGTATTGGTCCGAATATAAGCCGCACCTTTTTTCCAATTTTTGAGCTTGCGAGTTACGGGTGCGGCTTATATTCGCGACCGTAAAAAAATCATTGGCGATTTACGACTTTGCTTGTTACGCGTGTGGCTTCTATTCGCGAACACAAAATTACTGCCGATTTGCGTGATTGCGAGTTAAGGGTGCCGTTTTTCGAGCTTTAGACTGCGGTATTGAATAGCGATTTACGGTTTTAGTGATTCTAACGTCCTGTAAAGCCTGTAACCTGCAAAAAAGCTACAGTGCTTATTAGAAAGCCTGTTTCTTGCAATGGCTGATCACTTTGAGAGTCTTTTTCTCTCCAATTTTACGGGTGTGGCTTATATTTGAGTACGATCTTTTTTCTATTTTTTCCCCTTGAACTTTACGGGTGCGGCTTACATGCGGGTGCGGCTTATATTCGGACCAATACGGTATTATTTGCGATCCACCCCTAAAGCTTACTAGCCAATATAAATCTGTCAGAGCATTTCAATTAAAATATGGCCCCCCGCACTAAAGAAATTGTACAGCTCTGACTTATAGACAAGAGATAGATATGATAAAAACCTTAAAATATTTCTTTTTTTTATATCATTGTTGAATTGATAGATTTAGAAGCATGTTGGTTTGGTAATGAAGCTTCAGTCGCTTGTACCTGTCTAATAGGCTTCCTGAATTCATTTGTTGTTGGACAGCATTTATACTATATTTATTGGTGTGAGTCATCTGCTCATAGCATATAGCATACAGAATAGAGCATCAGGCTGCAATGTTGCAGGCTTCGAATTCCAGCTGATTGCTCTATATGCTTTTTTATTATTCAAAATAAAAAGTTATCACGACTCCCCTGCTGATCTGGCACATGATAAAATCACATATTTTAACTAAGGAGAGACAGAGAAACAGAGATCTGACTATGAGATGCTGCAGCTTGTCTTTCCAGAAATGTAAACACTTCTCTCATGCATTCATCTTCCTCCAACATATCATAGAAGCCTACTGGGTCCATCAATTTAAAAAACAATTCTAATTGAACCTTAACTTAAGGGATCACTGTTTTCAAACACATACATTTTTTTAATTGTACAATGGCCCTTTAAAGAGAATTATTCCCAACAAAAGTTTAATGCTGCCGATAATAATATTTGCTTATATCAGTAAAACTTATATTGTGCACCATTTGACCTGACTTCAATCATGGTGAATATAACAAACTGTGATATATTGTATTCTTAGTAGAGGATAATATGGATAACACCCACCTGTGTAACACATCCTGAACCCATATCTTGTGTTTTTTTTCCATCATCTTTCTCCTCATCTCCCAATAGAACTGTCTCGCCATTGGTCTCATTGGGATATACAGCCCATGAACATCGGGCAAAGTTCACCTTGTTTTGACATCTTTTGCTTTTGTGATCAGTTCCCTGTGTTACCCTATCCTCCATGCTTTTCTCTCCAATGCTTTCCCTACAATCCATTTCATGACCTGACACCTTTTGAGTTACCCTGTTGGTGACTATATTGTCTTTGGTGCATAATTGTGCTATTTCATTTCGCTCCTTCGTTCTCTCTTCTCTTCGATTTTCCTGTTGTGATTCTTGCTCCAGATTCCAGTCTATTACGATTCTTTTACTTTTCCCCCCTGGCACTGTCCACCTCCTAGATAATCCTTTTGAAGAAATATACAGTTTGTCATTGCTTCTCCCCCTTGACTCCTGTAGTGTTGATAAGGCAGAGTCTTGTAGATTCACAGTTATGTGCTTGTGGATTTGTGAATCTGTATGTCTTTCTGATGCCATATTTTTATTTGCTTCTACTTGGTAATCTGCTATGCTATCCTGTTGAGAATGAGGAGCATTGAATTCAGCATTCTTCTTACCTTTCTCCTCTAGTATACAAGGTGCATCTGATACCCTATCCAGTCCAGTTTTATCACATTTCCTGCTAGAAGCACCAAAATCCTTTGCTTGTGATTCCCCTGTTGACCCTGAGATATGATTATTACTCTCAAGCAAATCAGATCTTGTAGATTTTCCAGTATAATCTTTGGAAGCAATGGCATTTATTTGACTTATCTCTATTCTTTCATTTTCTCCATTCCGCTCACTGTCAATTGTCCACTTTACCAATGCCCTAGATTGTCTTGATAATGTGGGAGCAGAACGCCTATGCCACACATTTTCCCTGCTCTTCGCTCTTTCATCCACTTCACAATCCCTTTTAGTCCCTGACTCTACACTTTGAGTTGTCCTGAGTGTGTGCACCTTGTCTGTGTTTTGCAAACATGTTTTTAAATGCGGCGCCTTATTTGCTACCTCATCTTTGTTCTCTGGTTCTTTTGCTTTGTCCAATCCTATTTTAGTTGTTTTGCTTCTGCTCCCAGGAATTGTCCATCTTCTAAATAATTTCCTTGAGGAAAAATATATATTTTCTTTGCTTTCATATTTTAGCTTAGAAATATTTGGTAAAATAGAGTTGAATGGCTCCACGGTTCTGTGGACACTGTTTGGCACACCTGTATGGGTTTCTGGTACATGGTTGTCCATATTGGCTACTTGGCAGTCACTTGCATGTTCCTGACATCTTTCCCCAGGCCGAGAGGCATCATCTTTAGCTGCTTTATCCACTGGGCAGAGTACTGTCTGGGTGGCTTCTGTATTCTCCACAACTTCATTTTCAGATACTCTAACCTCTTTCTCCTCAACTTCTCCTGTTGTTTGAGAGCTAGGACTAGTGCACAAAGTGGTTTCATAATGTATTGCTTCAGCAGGCATGTCTTTGAGGGACCTGTCCATCAGTAGTCTCTGCTCAACTCTTCTATTTGCCTCTCTATGCTCACTCTCAATCTTCCACCTCACAGATGCTTTTGTTTCTCTTGAAAATGAAGGAGCAGAACGTCTGCGCATCTTTTTAAGAAAACTGGGCTCCCTTTGTGCTCTCAATCGTGCATCCTGATTTGAAGCCTTTACAGCCTTCTCATGTGGAACAACATTGTCTGCCTCAGAAAGTCCATTCTCTGGGTTACCAGAACATACATCTCCAGAAAGCTGGTTATCTCTAGTTTTCACATCTTCCTTGGAGCAGGTCATGGGAAGATTATTCTATGGGAAAGGTTAATATAATCATATAACATATTTCTTTATGCAAAAACTTGTATTACTCTTTAGTAGTAACAATCACTATAAACAACTGCAATTTACTTTGATTAAAATAATAGACATTTTATTGAGAAAATGTACACTGAACATATCTGTTTTTTCCACAATATTTAGGGTGGATTTCCTCCTATATATAAAACTGTGGTGGTCATTTGCCTATTCTCTGACACCAAACCTATCCAGCAAATAAGCACCTGCAAGGAAAATACAAGAAGGGTTTCTCATACAGTTTGTAAAATATGAGAAGAGTTTTAGTTTAAAGATTCAATGAAAGTGTTCATACAAGATACACTTTTTAGATCACAATAAACAGAAAAAAAGGTTAGTTAATTCTGATCTCTGTAATTTATGAAAAACATCTAAGCATTTAAAACTATGTAGTTCAGCTGTTATTAATGTATTTATACACTTTCACCAGAATCAATGGATCAAAGCAAATAGAAGCAGGGATTGTATCAACTAGATGTATCTCTTAAAGATGTCTGCATAATCTGGAATCTCATTTCTCATAAGGTAAGTAGAATTAAACTATTATAGTAATGTGTGCAGTAAGTTTAAAACCACTTCTATGGCTCAGCAATATACACTTTGATGGATAAATATTTCTCACCATTGGTTCATGATCCTTTCTATTCTCATCTTCTTCTTCCTCAATCACTTCAGCCAAGACCTCAGCTACCAGTTCCCTCAGAGGGAGATTGTCATTGACATCACAAACAAATGGGTGCTGGAATAAAACATAGAGACTCAAAATGTGACGTCTTATTTTTCATTATTTTGGGGCAATGTCCATGTTTCTGACATCTTTCCAGATACTAACCTGTAGAAGCTTACTCGCTGAACATCGCATCTGAGGGTTCCTTTGCAGGCAACTCTGCACAAAGTCATTAAAGTCTTGAGACCTGGATGAAATGAGAACACACAGATGATTGTCAACTAAACAAGTAAAGGAGTGAGATTTACTAAGGACAAAAGCACTTCCACCTGGAGTAATTTAGAAAAAATATTGATTGGCTTTCGTTAAACTATCTGGCCCTCTTACTGATGTAAGATGCATTTAACAAGGGAACAGGCAAGGTTGCCCCTTTCACCAGCCTTTTTTTAATTACTAGGTGGGTGGACACATGGACTTAGCCTTTTTGCCCATGATGTGACTTTTTATATCTCTTCACCCTTGACATCAATGCCAAATCTGTCTGGCATATTGAGTTTGTAGTTTATGTGCTTTTGCAGACAAATCACCCATTGTTTTGGTGGGGATATGGTCAGATTTAGGTCACCATACTTAGGGTACAACCTAGGTTATTTTTTTGTTTAGTCATTCAGTCATGTTTGTCTCTCCGTGACCCTATTTGCCACAGCATGCCAGGCACAACTTGTGTCTGGTTGTGCTTATCCATAAGGTTTTCATGGCAATTGGAGTGGGTTGCCAGTTGCTTTTCCAGTGGATCGAGATTTGTCTGACATCTCTGCTATGAGCTGCCCATTGGGTGACCCTACATGATTTAGCTCCCAACTTTTTTGAAGTACCCAAGCTCTTTCAGAATGACAAGGAAGCGATCCAGAAGGGGTTAGGTTACTTTTAGTTATTTTGTCGTTCAGTCCTGTCTGACTCTCCATGACTCTAATGACCACAGTACACCAGGTACGTTTCTCAGTCACTTCCCCTCTGAGCTCCATCAAGTTCATGTTAATTGCTTCAGTGACCTCATCTATCCATCTCTACTTCTGTGGTCCCCTTCTCCTTTCCTAGGGAACCTGCTGTCTCATGATATGGCCAAAATATTTGAGCTTCAGTCTCATAATCTTACCTTCTAGTGAACAGTTTGTCTTGATTTCCTGAAGTATTGATTTATTGGATCTTCTTGCAGTCCAAGGGACTCAAAGTAGTTTTCACCAAGGTCACAATTCAAAGGCGTCAATTCTATGGTGCTAAGACTTCTTTATGG
This sequence comes from Discoglossus pictus, assembly GCA_027410445.1. Taxonomy (NCBI): domain Eukaryota; kingdom Metazoa; phylum Chordata; class Amphibia; order Anura; family Alytidae; genus Discoglossus; species Discoglossus pictus. Next base: position 94,506,044 of record CM050167.1, read on the forward strand.
TCCAGCTCTCACATCCGTATGTTACTACTGGGAATACCATAGTTCTAACTATGCAGACCTTTGTTGATAGTTTAATAGCTTTACTTTTTACTAGCTTGTTCAAGCTTGCCATATCTTTCCTCCCCAGAAGTAAACATCTTTTACTTTCTTGACTACAGTCACCATCTGCAGAGATCTTGGATCCCAGGAAAATAAAATCTGTAACTGCCTCCTCTTCTTTCCCGTCTATTTGCCAGGAATTGAGATTGCCATTTGCCATGATCTTCGTCTTTTTAACCTTGAGCAGCAGGCCAACATTTACACAAGGTCAATTATCCTTAAATTATATCACATTTAATAATAACTTTACACTTCTGACACACCCTAAATTCAGCATGACTTGGCAGTACAGCAGTGGTTAATATCGATCTTCTGAATTTTTTTTTTATTCCATTCCCAACCCACTTGTCTGGTAATTAAAAATAGAAACATTATATTTACATTTGGAGACATTCTCATCCTAGATCCATCAGAGGGATCATATATATATGCATATAAATAGTGGAATTTCTTGCACGCTAACCTCATAACATGTTTTGCGGTTGCTCAGCTAAGTCAGATAACATTACGACACTCAATAAACAACACTCATGTTAGAAAAATATTGAAGCTTCCCTTTTACCACAAATCAACAGCTCAGAAATTGTGTGGCTCTCAAGTGATAACACTGCACAATATATTGAATTTATGGAGACCAGCTTTCAGGTCCTGTGCTCGGAGAAGAATGTGGGGGACAATGTGGCGGGCAACATTTCTTCTAAACACCGTAAGGAGAGATGGTATTCCAGCTCTGCTACACAGAAAATCCCACACCACAAAAGATATTTGTAGGAAGAACCAGCTTTTTCAAATCTTCAATAAAGGTCCAAATCTGTGTACAGAGCTGAGTTTTGTTTCATCTGAGTGAGAGTGATGCTTTCCGAAACGAATTGGCTTCAAAATGCTCTTGGCAGACTGATTTGTGGTGAGTTCTGTTTTTGACCAAGATGCATAGTATGGATTAGCAGGAGATATGATTTAATTCATAATTAGACAAAGAGTTTGATATTACTGATTTGTTGACTGTTAATTTACAACAATTAAGGGCTGCGGTTAAAAATAAAGATAAGAGATCTAGAATTTTGTGAGCGGAGCTATAGAGAAGGATAAGGACAGACAGGTATACATGTTACCCGGTATGTTACCCAAATATAGGTTGTGTTAACCTAATGAAATCTTCAATAGATTTACTGAACAGTTATATTGCTATAAAGCAATAAAAATTATATGTTTGCCGGAATGATTGTGTGTAGAAACTGAAGCTGTTAGTAATAAAAAGGCTGGTTTGTTTTGCTGAAATTATTTGCTTTATTATGCCACAGTTTATTCATCTAATTTATCATTGCAATGGCTGAAAATGTAGTGGTACCAAGTTAGTGTGCTTTGTTGAGACTTTGTTTGGATCTGATTGTACTGCTCTGTTATGTATTCACTCTGTGTTGTAAAAAGTTTCCCTTGAGATCTCATGTAAAAACACTGCTATTTCAATATGAGGGTATATTGTCTAAGTTTGAATGCTTGATATGCCTGAAGTGAGTGTGAAGTCATAACAAATTTACTGTATAAGCCGTGGTTTAGGTGCTTGGTCAAGAAAATCTTGCACTTTTGTGAGTCAGACGGGACTGGGAGCAAGGTGTCCTGGAGAAAGTGGGTCAGGCATATAGCTACACGGACATAGAGATTGAGTGTGGCCCCTAGTGTAATTACTGCCCCCCCCCACCATTTTGAGAAAGTGTGTGTTATCTTAGGGTCACTGTTTGTCAGTAAAAACTAAGCCAATTGTATCTGAGAAGATCTAAGCAAGCACACCGTTGTGACAGAATCCAATAGAGACATAAATGGATTGGTTAATACCAGCACTAGAGACTTGTGTCAAATCATCCCAGCTTACTGTGTTATTGTTGTGTCTCTCCATCAACTTAATTCTACTCTATTTCTTGTCACTTTCCAGGTTAAAGTATATTGTTATCTTTTGGGAAAAAATGGAAAATGCTTGATTTTTGTGGCCACCTTTTTGTAACTGCAAGTTCCATTTTGTCATGAATAGAATATTATAAGGTTATTTGACTTTATATACTATATATATATATATATATATATATATATATATATATATATATATATATATAGTATATAAAGTCAAATATGATATTTTTGATTGCATGAAACTACTAACAAAAAGACCTTGGCATATGCAAAGGCGACTCGATAATAAGATAAGTTTTGTTTTGCCCACAAACTAGTGCTTGACGTCAGTGGGTAGCAAACTGTTTTACCATTCACCCAGACAGTTTGCCCACTGACCACTGATAAGAATGTTATGTTGACATTTGGTAATGGTAAATACTTATGTGCTGTTTGCAGTAATAGGTCAATAACCATATTTGGGTTTGCATTCACTTCCTTCTATAAGTCCATATTTCTTTGTAATTCAGTCCTCCATCTTGGCTGTTCTCTTGTGTGTGACACAGAGAGAAGCCATCTCAAGCTCCAAGCTTGTAAATAAAGAAACTTGATAAGAAGTCCTGATTTCACTCCTTTGATAAGTGTTGGTTGTGAGAGAGGCACTGATTTTTTACCTCAACAGTCCTGCAAGGACCATACATTACAAGTTATCTATAAATGTTTATATACTCTCTTCATTGCAGCAATAAATGTATTTTTCTGTTGGGGTTTAGAAAGTCAAAAGAACCAGATGGAATAAGTTGTCATTTTTTGCTTGTTTGTGCATACCTATTGCATTGCTATTTGCATGTGCTTGTGATTTTTTGTCTTTTCAGAACCTGAGTATAGGAAACTCCACACAGCTATTAGGGAGGTTTGTGCTCGTGCAATAGCTGGGTTTTGTACACAGACAAAAATCCTTGACTCACCATATCCGCTGATGCTTTAGACGTGGTGGTTGTGATTTGAGGATTTTCAACAGAACACGAGTGGGATTCAGCTCATGATTTGGAGGTTCCCTTTCAGCCAGCTCAATCAGTGTGACCCCCAGAGACCACACATCAGCCTTGTAGTCATATGGGGAGTCTTTGCATGTCTCACACATAACAACTTCAGGAGCCATCCTATGGGAACATAAAAGGAGCTCTGTAACAATGAGAGGGCTCTATACAAACACTCTTATGGAAGTATGATTTGATCTCTCGAGCTCCAGTCCTTAAGGTCATGTATTATGGAGTGTTTTAAAGATTATTTTAGTAAAATTAGCCAAACAATATCTCTGTGAGTTTTCTATATTTAATGGACCACTGCAGTTCGGGAAAACCATCACATTTGTTAAGTATCTAACAAACTTACAGCTTTGTAATTCATAAACATAGAAGTACTTTTAAAGAAAGTCTTAATTTTCAATAACTGTGTTTGTGTATACAAGGCTCATCTTGTGTGCATTCAATGCTTCCTGATAGATTGGAGCCTGAGGGCTGTGGTATTTTATCTAGCAGTGAGTGAGGTGTGGGGGGATGTGAGAGGAAACATGAATTTACTAAATGATTGGAGATTTTAGACTTTGACACCTACCTCCGTTCCTCAACACATGTTCAGAAACACAATCTTGCAAGAATACCTGCAAGCCGCTATCCTGCAATGTTCACCAAATTATCATTGGTGCCTTCAGGTACCAACAGATGCATCAACATTTTTTTTCTAATACACTTGTTTCTTTATTACCCTTTGCCTGCCTTATTATGCTTTTAGACTCAACATTTCCAGACACATATATATATATATATATATATATATATATATATATATATATATATATATTTATATATTTATATTTATAATAGTCCTTAAACTGTGCTCACATATGGATATCCTGAAAATCGGGATGACCTGAGTTGGACAAAACCAAAGCATCATCTGGATTTTGCTTATAGAACTGGCTTCTGTTAGGGAGGGGTAACATACCAGTAAGGGGTCCCAATAAAAGAGCTACGACGTTGCAGCGTCTGAGAATTCACAGCAGAGACACCAAAGTCAGCTGGCAAAAAAAAACATTGGGTTTATTAATAAAAAAAAGCTGATATATAATTAAAAACTTCAGCTAAATCACTCAATTTACTATGATATTCTAAAGAGCCTATATATTCAGAAGAAATACCTCAGACAAATCACCTCTCTTTCATTCCCAAAATGTAAGGCACTTTAAACAGAATACAAAATAATTTTCTTTTAACAAAACACCTACAAGTTGCACAATGAAATATATGAATGGTAGTATAGCTCTATGTGCATTTTGCTCTGTTTCAGGCAGTGGTTTCTATGTAAGGGGAAGTATCTTCCAGAAAATGAGGAATGTAGGAACAATAAATTATTAATTGAAACTGTAAGTTAGAAATGTAGCTGTTATTTGCAAAAAACTAATAGAAAGAGAGTAGGAAGAAACATAATAGAGGAATTCAAGCATGAATAGTAGACACATAAGGTCTTCATGAGAATTAATTGAAGGGCCATTTTACGGTTATTATAAAAGAGCATGAAAAAACTGGCTATATGTTGTGTTATTCATTTTTGTCTAAGGTGGCAGAGTCCATTGAGAATGGTCGCACTAGATGGGGATTTTGTTTTTTTTATCTGCTGTCAAATGTATGTCTCTATAAGTTTGTGACTGTTATAGTAGGCTGTGAGTCTGTGGCAGTAGTCACTGAGTATGTGCCAGTTTCTGTATCTGTGGCAGTTTGCTTTGAGTCTGTGGCAGTGGCCTCTTAGTCTGTGGTAGTAAGCTGTGAAAGTGTGGCAGCAGGTTACAGTTTGCTTTGAGTCTGTGGCAGTGGCCTCTTAGTCAGTGGTAGTAAGCTGTGAGAGTGTGGCAGCAGGTTAAGCAACTGAGACAGTGTCTCTTAATCTGTGGTAGTGATCCCTCAGTTTGAGGCAATCTCTGAGTTTGTGGCAGTTTGCTGTGAGTCTGTGGCAGTAGGTTTTGCGTCTGTGGCAGTGGTCGCTTAATCTATGGTAGTAAGCCGTGAGAATGTGGCAGTAGGTTTAGAGTCAGTGGCAGTATGCTGTGAATCTGTAACAGTTGATTATTGGTGTGTAGCAGTTCATTGGCAGTGGTCTGTTAGTCTGTGGTAGAAAGCTGTGAGAACGACCCCTGATGGACAAGCTGAACATAAAGAGGAAGATGAGCTGCCCCTGGAATGGTAGAAACTGGGTAGTGCTAGGGGCGGAATGACCACTGCAAGCCAAGCTCCACATAGTTTTTATCCAGGACAAAGTGGGGTTATTGAGATGTAACAGACATCTTGAACATTGCAGCCTGGGATTTTGGAAGAGCAGCCCTCTCAGTATGGTGCAGTGGGTCAAGAGCCTATTGGTGAGTCACCTCATGTTTCACCAGCTTCTGTTGTTGTTGCCAGTGGGGATCATTCTGTTGGTTCGACTTCTTTTCAGGCATTGGTGATGGGTCAGTTAAGGCAACTGTTGGCCACTATTGAGAGTTTTTTGTGTGATAAGCAGATCAGGAGGTTTCTTCCAGGCAATTCCACCAGGCTTGGGAAATCCAGCTACTTCTCATCCCATGGGTAATGTTTTTTCTTCAGCTTCTTCTGATCTCCCATCTTCTCCATCTGTTGCTCCTCAGGGTGCTGCCATATGAGTTCCTGATGAGGCCCACAATAGAATGTATCTATGTTCTACCAGAATTTTAGGAATACCATTGCCTGTAGAATTAATACACTGTATATTGAATTAGGTAGTAGGTGATTTTGTTAAAGCTGAGGATGAGGGTATTCCAAAAATCTTTTACAATTGGCTGCAAGCCTTTTCCATCATGACTTGTGTGTTAGGGGAAAAACACCCAGACTTATGCTCAGATTTATTCAACTATCAATATGAGAAAGCAGAGACACATTGCACATATGGAGGTTTGGCATGTTGGCAGTATTACAAGGAATTTTATCAGAGCCTTTCTGTCACCATATACATAACATTGGGTGTAAAAGATGTTACTGTGAGTTAAACATTATGACTCACATGAGAGTACACACTCATACTCTGCTTATATAATCATTCATGTAACCGGGGCTGTGTAAGTTGGGGTCCTGGTTGTAGATTCTGATATGTCTGTTCTCAACGTTCATTCCCACACTTGCTAATCCACTATTTTAAGAAAAAAGCTTCCACTGCAGCTCCATCCCCTGTGGTCCCTGCCAAACCCGCCGACACCAGTGCAGCTAAACCACCTTTACCTGTGGCTAAGATGGTACTCTATAAAGTTCCAGTTAAGCTTGTGGCTGCAAACCTTTTCTCATCTGGTTTTGTTATTCCCACATAGGATGTGGTCAGTGGATCTGTTCCCTGTAACTTGCCTTCTGTTAACGGGGCCCCTGAGGTGGTCCATCAGAAGATTCAGAAGGAAATGGCATTGGGTAGAATAGCAGGCCCTTTCTTGAACCTCTACTACCAGGCTTAGTTATCTCCCTTTAGGTTTAGTTCCCAAAAAAGTTCCTAGACAATTTTGGCTTATTCATTCTGTCTTACCCCAAGGATTCATTGGTTAATGATGCAATGGATAAACACCTTTCTGCAGTATCTTACACCACCTTTGACCATTCCACTAGTTAAAGAGGTAGGACAAGGTCCTCTTGTGACTAAAGCTGACGTTGTGGTGGCATTCTGGTTGATAGCAACTTTAACATTGATTTATGCTTACCAATTGGCTGCTCGATAGCTTGCTCACTTTTTAAAACATTTATTAAATTATTAGAGTGGTATGTTTCACTACTTCTTGTCATTTACTAGTTCATTATTTAGATGTTTTTTTTTTTCTTGTTGGCTTAGGTAATACCAACCAGTGTCATCAGCTTCTTTCAACTTTTCAGAAGCTTCCAGTACCCTTGGGCATGACTTTGGCAATTATGATTGATTTGCAAAAAATTTAACATTCCTTACCCATTTGTAAGGTCAATAACCTGCACCAGGATCTTTGAGAAGAAGAAGTCACACTCTGTTTTGGTAAATTACAATTTGCTTGAGGGATTATTCTGGTCTGTTGGATTTTTTCCTTGGCTACAGTTGGCATGTCACAGCCATTTTATCATATTTGCCTATCCAAGCATTTTGGGAGGACATATCTATCTGGGTGTTATTTTTGGGCGATAGCGGTCGCACCTTTTTCTTGCGTGATAATCAGTCAAATGTGGATTTGAATATTTTCAGCTGTTTGTTTTCTACATTTGCCCTTATAAGGTTGTTTAATTCAAGTTTTGGGTATTGTCACAGACTATGTTGCTTAGTTTGATGCCGCAGAATTGTTTTTAATTCATGCTGGAGGGAATGACCTTGGTTTGCTTCCCATGAAGGTTCTTTTTTCATGGATGCAAAGTGATTTGTTTTAGTTTATGACTGCATGTCCCCATTCTAAGATTCTCTGGTCTGAAATGGTCATGTTGTTGATAAAAGATCAACAAAGTCATGGCTTCTTTTGTTGTTAAAAGAAGAGGAAGAAGAGTCTCTTGAATTGAATATGACACCATGTTTCTTTGGGATAATGTTCACGATTTGGGTTTATTTATTATGAGAGTGTTGCTAAGATACTTGGGTTCTACATTGGGGAGCGTCAGTGTTTCACTGTCACTTGTGGCGGTTGTCTGGTTGGCAGAAGGTGGGTGGAAGCAGAATGCAGATTGCCTGGGTTCCATTATTGGCTTGGCTCCAGTTGGGCTAGTCTTCAAATGGGGTTGGTCCAGCTAATCGGTTTTGTAGGTCAGTGAAGGGATTCTGTGTGGGCATGGCTGCTTAGCTCATAGTTGCCAGACAAACTTGGGTAATAGAACCTCATCTTTGAACTTTACAAGTTTTATATGGGGTTGTCATGTTATCAACATGTTAAGTTTTTATTGTTATAATAAAGTTGATGGCTGTGGGCTTTTCCCAATGTATGTCTTCTTGTTTTGTGTTTAAAGTGACAAACATTATAACAGTGGCGGGTCAATTGTGGTAGTAGGTTAAGAATCCGAGGTAGTGGTCTCTGGGGTAATGGTCTCTGAATAAGTGGCAGGAGGCTTTGATTTTGTGGCAGAAGCTTCTGTATCTGGGGCAGTTTTCTGTGAGTCTGGGGCAATAGGCTTTGAGACTGTGGATAAATGCCTGAGACTGTGAGATAAAAACTCTGCTCTGAGCAATTAATGTTTACAAAATTCGGCAAGGTTTTGATGCATTCATGAAACTGAACAAAGGTCTGGAATCCATTTTGCCTTATGGATATTCACATACATATTGTAAACGAACTGTATTCAAAAGGGCACAGAGAGGACACAGGAAACTTTACTAGAAATAAGTAATAGATGTAATGAGATAGTGAAGGTCAGAAACAAAGGAACCAAAAGCCCAGGCTCACCTATTGACTTCCCCTGTCATAGACTGTGAACTCCCTGTTATCAGACAAACATAGTACCTCTGCTTCTTACACTTCTAACTACACTCACCCAGTCGAATGTTGCCCTGTTGGGTCAGCAGGATATTACCAGCCTTCAGGTCCCTGTGGATGATTTTGTGATCGTGCAAATACTCAAGGGCAAGCAGTGCCTTCATACACACCACACGGATCTGTGGCTCTGTGAGACCATGCCCAAGCTCTGGGGGAGAAATAAAGCACTGACGGTAGGCCAACAATGTTTACACAAAACATATATTAATATGATAGTACAACCCATACTGTATTCATACTGTGAAATGCTCAGACAAGTCTCATACACTGACCTCATTCGTGCACAGAATTTGTATCAAGGTTCCCACACAGACATTTTAAACTGCAACAAATATAAATATGCTTTCCAGCCCCATACATACTGACCAGTGTAGTATAGACTGACCAGTTCTGTATACACCAAGCTGTGAATTAATTAATGTCACATTTACACTGACCAGTTCCAAACACATTCTGTCCCAATGTACAGCTGAGTCACACTCTAGATGTTGATTTCCTTCACCCACTGACTTGCTTTTTCGGTCTGTCTAATGATGGGCCACTAATCACTTTAACATATTAACAACATTAGCAACTACATACGTCATGGATATGAAACCGATTTGTGTTTGGCGCATCACTTCCTGAGAACTGAATAGGGGCGTCATTTTTTTTATCAGTAGAGGAAGGGGAGGGGAAGAATGGTTTCAAATGATGACTAGTTCCATCGATTCCGGCTAGCCTTGTCGTCACTGAATAGTCCAATATTTACTGACCAGCCTCATACAAAATTCAACCCATATTAAATAATGTCATACATTAAATATTTATCAGCCTTACAAATTGAATACGTCCACATATACTGACCAGAACAGTATAACTAACCCAACATGACAGCATCAAGGGCTCCTCCAGCACAGAACTCCACCAGGATCTGAGCAAAAAAAAAAAGATAGAGGATAACATCAATCACGTCTCACATCCAAAGGACACAAGACATTTAGTTCTCAGAATTTATATGCTCGAAACTAAAGTTTGTGTCATACGCTAGACCTGCAGCTTTCTATTTAACTGTGGCTGTTAAAATACATTTTCAATCATGCATTTAAAAGAGCACGATTTACACATTGCAGAGATTTTTGTAACAAAATAAGATGACTATCTAACTAACATTAGAGTGGGGCAGGAGTTGGTTTTCTGTTTTTTCCTCTGAACGCTTACATGGGAATATATTGTATGTTTACAAGTTTTATTTGAACGTATAACTAACTAAGCAGAAAATGGATCAGTGGCTTAAAGAGACTTTGAAGTCTTGGATATTGCTCTGCATCTTGTAGAGCTGCCAAAACCAAGTGGAAAAACTGTAAAATATTTTTCATTTTATGCTCTTTTCACTGTCTTATTTCTAAATGTTAGCTTTTAAATTGCTCAAATTGATTAATTACTTTGGGTAATTGTTTAACTACCTTTGTTACCTCTAGTTCAGCTGCACCATTTTGTATATTGGGCATATGAGAAGAAAAATCTAGAAGCTCCTGAAGGATCTTTTTATTATTATATCTCTCGCCCAGAGCTTCCCTTTATATGGGCCTCATTCAATTGCGATTTTGCCAATTGAATAGCGCTCTAAATAAGCACATAGCATATTTTTTTTAAAGAAGTTTTTAGTTAGTGAAGACCTTGCTTTTGCATAGATGTTTACTAACCAAAAACATCTTTAAAAAAAATATGTTATGTGCTTATTTAGAGCCTTATTCAATTGGCAAAATTGCAATTGAATGAGGGCCTATGTGTATATACTCAGTTCACTGCAATAATCAGTGTAAGTTTGTTTAATTTATGGTTAATATGTTTGGAGAAACTAAAGGAAAAGGTAATATTTTCTACTGCAGCAACCAGAATTCATGTATATTAGTGGGAGCTTGTGATATGGGCGGTTCCATAACTTGCAAACTTAAACAAGCTCCAGGCAGCAGTGAAAGAGGACAACTTGATGAATAACTGTATTGTATAACGTCTTATAAAACAGTGAAACAATAATATTAAAATAAAAACATTTTTTTGGGGGGGGGGGGGGGTTTAAATTTGTCCTGTCTTAGTTGTCATGTCATTTTACCCAGAGCTTGCTCTCCCAGTATGATGCCTCCAACAGTGTCAGGATATTTTCGTGCTGGCATTGCCCCAAAATGTTGATCTCTGCCACATGGTCCTCCAGGGCATCCTCCGATGACAAATTGAGTATCTTGACTGCAGCCAACTCCTTGTTCACTCTGTGCTGAGCCTGTAGGATAAATTGGTCTCATTTGAGATTGAATACAAAAAACAGAGTTGTAAGGGGCCAACAAAAACTCTAAATTTTAAAAGGGCTAACTTTAATGGGCTTAGGACAGCAATCCAACATATAGACTGGGATAAAGAATGTACAGGGCTATTAGACTGGCTAAAATAGTTGCAAAGGAGAGTAAGACTAACCCTAAAATATGTTTTAAATATATTAATGGGAAGAAGGCCAGGAAGGAAGCTATAGGAACATTACAATGTGACACATGACATCTGATAATTAGTGACCAGGAAAAGGCAGATGAGCTAAATAGGTTCTTTTCTTCAGTATATACAAAGGAGGTACCAGTGGGTGCAACATAATGGGGCTACACTACCTTTTATCAAATAATTGGTTAACGCAGATAGAAATCCAAATGTGGTTGGAGAAAATAAATGTTAATAAAGCCCCGGGTCCTGATGGAATACATCAAGGGCACTGAGGGAACTGAGTTTTGTAATAGCCAAACCATTATATCTAATTTTTTAAGACTCACTCACCACAGGGTCGCTACCAGATGACTGGCGAAAAGCAGAGGTGATACCTATATTTAAGAAGGGAGCAAGAGAAAATCCAGGGAACTATAGACCTGTAAGACTCAAATCTATAGTTGGGAAGCTTTTAGAAGGGTTAATAAGGGACAATATTCAAAAATATGTCTATTTGAACAAGATCATAAGTAGGAGTCATCATGGATTTATGAAAGATAGGTCATGTCAGACCAATCTAATTAGTTTCTATGAGGAGGTTAGTAGGAACTTGAATCAGAGCAATTCAGTGGATGTAGTCTTTTTGGGATTTTTCAAAGGCTTTTAATACAGTGCCACATGGTAGACTATTGAGCAAACTTAAGGATACAGGAATTGCAGTAAATATCTGCTCATGGATTGAGAGCTGGCTAAAAGACAGGAAGCAAAGGGTTGTTGTAAATGGAACATCCTCCGATTGGACTAATGTGGTAAGTGGGGTTCCTCAGGGCTCAGTATTGGGTCCTCTCCTTTTTAACATATTTATTAATGACGTAGACGTAGCACTCGAAGGTTGTGTCTCAATTTTTGCTGATGACACTAAGTTGTACAAGGTAATTAAATCAGATAATGATGTACTTTCAATACAAAGCATTTTGCATAAATTAGAGAAATGGGCGGCTAAATGGCAGATGAGATTTAAAACAAAATATTAGCATGTATTAAAAAGGGTATAGAAGCAAGGGAAGCAAATATAATTCTGCCACTATACAAATCCCTAGTACGCCCTCATTTGGAATATGGAGTACAATTTTGGGCATCACTCAATATAAAGGACATTTTAGAGCTAGAAAAAGTACAGAGAAGGGCAACAAAACTAATAAGGGGAATGGAGGGGCTAAGTTATGAAAAAAGAATAGCCAAATTAAATTTATTTTCCCTAGAAAAAAGGCGTCTACGAGGGGATATGATTACCTTATTTAAATACATCTAGGGTCAATATAAGGCTTTGTCAAGTAAACTTTTTGTACCAAGAGATCTTCAACTGACAAGAGGACATCCCTTTAGGTTAGAGGAAAAAAGATTTCACCTTAAACAAAGAAAAGGGTTCTTCACAGTTAGGGTGGTTAAACTGTGGAATTCTCTACCAAAGGAGGTGGTGACAGCTAACTCGATAGATAACTTTAAAAAGGGGTTAGATATATTTTTAAATAAAGAAGTAATTCAAGGCTATCCTAGATAACTAGCAAAGGAATATTGATCCAGGGAGAAATTCGATCGCCAGTCTCTGGGGTCAAGAAGGAATTTTGCTTTTTCCCCCCCTTTTGAGACAATTGGCAGGTTTCAATGTTTTTTTAATTAACAATTATTATCAAATAGTTCACATATTAAAAGGTTTAGAAGAGATCTAAAAAGGTTGAACTTGATCGACTAACAGTCTTTATTCAACTTCAAATACTATGTAACTATGTAAGAGTAACCATGAGTTTTTATTTTCCCTTTTTGAGACAATTGGCATTGTTGTAACTGGGTTTTTGTTTGCCTTCCTTGGGATCAATAACCAGTTCACTAATTACAAGGATTAGAGGATATCTAAAAAGGTTTAACTTAATGGACTAAAAGTCTTATTTTCAACCTCAATTACCAAGTTCTATATCTTGAGACATACTCAATCAAATCTTTGATATTTATGTTCAAACAAACATTTTCAGTGTAAATACTTGCACTATCTATAACAATCATAAGTGTGTTTCAGCATAGGCTTATGATGCAATGCCATGGAATATGCATAGAAATTGATATATATTCTCTCTGTAAGTATACTTGCCACTTTCTGACTTACTGACTTACATAGCCACATATACAATCAATGGTTTTCTATATAGATGTGTGATAAACTTATGATTGGGATATAGAAAGATGAAAGGAAGAGTAATAACTGGGTCATTGGGGGAAGCAAAATTATGAATGGGCGCAGGCATCATAAAACCTAAATACAGCCTTTTTTGCAATCACCCTTACTGGACCACTGCACGCTTATATTTACATAACAAAAAAAGAAAATAAATTGGAGCATGCAAGAAGCAGAACCTACTGAAGCATATCAAAAATGTATTTAATGGGCATATAACATCTTATAATATAAACATATCACCACAGTATCTAAGAAATATAAATCAGAAGACAAGTATTAAACACTATTAAGCAATTGCATGAGTTTCATTAGAAGGAAAGCTCACAGTTTTTTCAAGAAATAAACGTTTTCAAGATGTGTATAATAATATTCACATTATGTCACTAAATTGCTTTTTCATAATGACTCACATAATGTGTAATGAGATTTAGGCTGTAGGCCATAATATGAGGTTTTCATATTCATTTGCAAGTTTCCCCCATTTGCTTGCTGAATTGCCCACTTGTTTAGACTTCATGTGCCAATGCATTAGAGATCTGACATGAAGGAACTAAAGTAGATTTATAGTAGATTAGATATGCTTGTGAAGTATGTAACATGCACCGAGGCATACGAGCCAACATTTCAAATGTTCAAAAAGAGCTACTTTTGTATTCTGGAAAATTATATAGTATTAAGAAGTGCTGGCTCATTTTGTAACATGTGCAAGAGATATACACACTTAATGCCAGCAGATGTCTTCATACACACATAGGCCCTCATTCAATTGCGATTTGGCCAATTGAATAGGGCTCTAAATAAGCACATAACATATTTTTTTAAATACGTTTTTAGTTAGTGAAAACCTTGCTTTTGGATAGATGTTTACTAACTAAAAACTTCTTTAAAAAATATGTTATGTGCTTATTTAGACCTCTATTCAATTGGCCAAATTGCAATTGAATGAGGGCCATATTCTGTAGAAATTATATCCCAGGTTAGAATGTGTGACATTGTCAGCACTAAAATATAGAGACAGGGGGATTTCCCCTCAGAAGAGGGACTGGCCCTCCAAAAGAGAGACATTTGGGAGGCATGCTGGGTTATAGGAGGAAGAAGATAGGCCAATATGGCATCCTCATAGAGGCAAACAGACTGAAATGCACAAATAGTACTAATTCATAAACCTGAGATGCAGGGGATGAGTTACTGCATCCCCTGATAGCCCTGTTTTGTAGGGGTTCACTAAGAAGTAAATACTAATTTGCCCATGTGGGCTTTCTTCTCAGTCTGTAATGGCCTCCTGTAATATAATGTCTGTGTCCATAAACATGCAATGATTTGACACTACACTTGTAGAACGATTGCAAAAGCTATTTATGATACAGTATTTGGAGATCTACAGTTCCTTACAGGACTTAAAAACAAAACTGAACTTCCTGAACAAGTAATGACACACCTTATCTAGAAAGGGCCCCTACAAGACTTTCTACTAAGGCTCAGCAGTACTGTGTGCTCCATGCTGGAGAGATTCTTGAAGCTAATCACAGAAGAGAACCAAGTTAATATATATTAGACAATTTTGGTCACACGGAATTACCATAGAGCATCTCTTCAGCACTGTCCACTGGACAAATGAATTTAACACAAGTCATTCTAATTCCCCTCCTGACTTTCAGTATTACTGTACCACCCAGCATGAATCATATTTTACTACTATTGAACGATTCAAACTTGCCACTAAAGCAATCATCTTGTGGACTTCTTTATGCAGCATGTGCCTCTTCTCTGCAATGCATTATAGGCTTAGATTCATCCTTCTGCCATGTAATAATTTGACACTGGCTAACTCAAATTGCTTTGCCGCATAAGGATGCATTAGTATCCTAATTATTATTAGAGTTATAACTGATAGAAATCACTTTTATAATCTGCCTCACTTCTTTAGTGTTAAGCCTCAATCCCACTGGCATGGACATATTTAGGTTTTATTCTGCACTATATCAAATACACTCTTTCAGTTGCAACAAAGAAAACATTATTTCCATGTGCCTTTAAGGATTACCTTACAATGATATGTAGATCACACTACTTCACTATTACTTAATGTTTTATCGGGCACCAATATAAACTGTTAAAACAAATCATAGGATGCGATTGAAAGTGTCCTTGTTTCTCACTCTTGTATATTTTACACCTTATTTTCCCCTATACTTTCCCTTGCCCCCCTCCTTCCCCTACTTATCCTTCTGTATTAATAAAGAAACCACAAGCATAATGCATAATATAAGATACTGAATGTTGATACCTGATTAAGAAACCATTGTATGTTCTTTCATTATTTATAAAAATTATTATAAAAAGGGAATATGTATATCAAATTCATTGTGCATACTGAATGTTTCTTTAATTAACAAAACAAAACAAAAATTACATGCCTTCAACTGACTGAGAATAATTGTTTTACTGTAGAAAAATTACTACAGACTAAGGGCCTCATTCAATTGCGATTTGGCCAATTGAATAGGGCTCTAAATTAGCACATATTCATATTTTGTTTACAGAAGTTTTTAGTTAGTGTACTTCTATCCAAAAACAAGATCTTTACTAACTAAAAACTACTGTAAAAAAAACATGCTCTGTGCTTATTTAGAGCCCTATTCAATTGGCCAAATCGCAATTGAATAAGGCCCTAAGAAACTGTTTTATCTTGTAAAAAAAAACAGCAAGCTTCAGCACCTGGCTCGCAGGAAGTTGTATTTGATGAGTAAGATGTTGGTGAAATGTTTTTAAAAAAGTAACACAATTTCCTATAAATAAACTCAAACATGTTATTTCATGCATCTAAAATCAGGTTGTAAAAATGTACAAAATGTAAAGAAACACAAAAAAGTCTATTTATTGAAGAAATTGAAAGTACACATAACGATAAAAATAATTTAATTTGCGTGTAATTACAAATTCTAAGTGAACATGCCTTAAACTTGATATACAATTAGGAGTTATTTTATTTATACATTAGCCCACAAGGCGTAATGAATTTCACCAGCTATTAATTAATGGACCATCTTATGTACAGTGCTATGGAATATATTGGCGTGTTTTGAATAAACGATAATAATAATAATACTGTGACCATTTTTTTCTATATTTAAAGTTTACAGTGGTTGCAACGTGTAATGGTAATACAATCATTTATTTACATGATTGGTTGCATCCCTATTGTATATTTAAAAAATCAAAAACAAACATTAAGCATTCTACATCACACAATATTCAAAAGACTAACAATAAGTAAACTGTGTTAAATAAACAGAAAATCGGGAGAGGGTTAGGGGGAGCAGAATATGGTAATTCAAAATTTGAGGAAGTTTATCAGAGTATGATATTCACTTGTCTTCTGGGTCAGTTGGATTTTAGTTCTGTAAATACAGGTTTGGGTAGTATGATCTAGTGAGAGTCTCTCTGTACTATTTGCATTTTCTATCTTGTTTCTTTGAATAACAAAACTTGATAAGAGGCAAATTGTTTTCAGTAAGTGAAATAAATAAAGTAACCATTTTTCAATTTATATGTAATCATTTTTTATAGCAAGCATCCATTGTTTTGTTTATATTGTAATTCCCCCCAAAAAGGCCCTAAATGGTTTATATAATAAGTAATCACTGTAAGAACACTATGGTAAGGACTATCAAATACATAATGTAAGCAAAAGTTACCTAGAACCTTGGAACAGTAACAATGGGTGAACTAGGTAAAAATGCTTAAAGCTAGAACATTCTGTCATGAGGTTTTTATTTGTTCAAAAAGCAAAGAAGTATAAGCGGGACGTAGAGATTGGAAATGCAGGAAGAAGTGCATCACTCTTTTTTTGATGGATAATGGATAAACTTGTTCCTAACATTTGATACTGTGCCAAACGGTCCAGGTTTTCCAAAAACTTTTCTCTGTATAAGGAAAAATAGAGGTATGTTTCTCCATCAAGTATACATCTTTAATCCTGTTATTGAGTGTTTGAAGGTTAAATGTGTGGGTATTTCCCATGTGGCTGCTAATGAGCATCTAGCTGGTATAATAATGAGATGAATCAGTTTCAATTTATGCCTTGGGGTGTTCTTGATGAGCAGGGAAAAAAGTACATTCATGGGAGGTTTATTTAGGAGAATGTTCAATAAATCAGATAATTATGTCCCAAAAGGTTGATATCAACGGGCAGAAAAATAATGATATAGAGAACCTATTTCTGTGCAGTCTCTCCACAAGTACAGAGACACACAAATTGCTGGGATAAGGTACCATCTTGTTAATAGTTTGTATCAATTTTCCTTAATTATAGTGTTAAAAGAAATGGAAGCTATCACATCCCAGAGTTCCTTTCACTATCTCATGCTGTTCGTCTCTCCAATTTCTGAATTCCAAGCCAAAACCTAAGCAGGCTTCCCTGTCAGTGATGGGGTGGGTGGATTAAGAATCACAAAGAGCTTAGACCTGAGAGCAAAGGTTTTTAAATTATGTCATTGCAGGGATCACTGGGGGGAACCAACCTGAAAGTCATAATTTGGGTTACTTGTACATGAGGGATGCCTCAGACTGTAAATTGTTTATTTTAAAGTTGGAAACCTTGCCAATGTCCTCCAGAAGGAGAGAAGGTAAGGCAGTGAATTCGGGGGATTAGAGAAAGTTAAGATAACATCATCCATGAGCATAGCTAATGTATGGAGACCTGTGATGACTGCATAATATTAATGAATAGTAGGAGAGTAGGAGTAGGAGAAAGGGGGCAACCCTGCCTAGTTTCATTTGAGAAAAGGATAGTTTTGTAGGTTCTAGCTCAACAGTGTGTGTCCTTGTAAACTAATTAGCATTCCATTAAACCTAATGAAGGCACTGGCTGTTGTATATATCATATTCCCATTGTTCAGATATAAACTTCCTGTTTATTCAAACTCAGATAAAAGTAAACAATTAGAGGCTGTGTTATTTTGTACATTATAAACACATGGGCAGACTATTTTAAATTATTGACCATCGTGGTCCTTTAAGAATGGCAGTGGGGGTAATAAAGAAGGTAAGTATGCTCAGTTGAGTAAACAATAATTGTGACAAATAAATGTAATTGTTCTATTGTTAAAGGTCTCTCTCATTATTACCATTTTGTAACATGCATGCTCTTCTTTATTATCCCTCAATGCTAATCTTAATTAGTAGCAGTTGATAAAATCATTACCAGAAAGGGTTAATTTCATACATAAAATATCTCTAAATTCGATATACATTTAAAAGCACTTCCACTTAGAATGTTTAATTACAACCATTTGCAATAATTATTTTTATTTGTACTTTTCATTTATTTCTGCAGAGACCTTTTCTGTGTGGATAAATCAATTTATCAGTGTCCTTTTGTGCTAGCTCCTGCACTAGAACTGCAACATGGAGTTTCACAGACTGCCCTTATCTAGCATAACTAATCTTTATGGGTTGCAGTGCAGGGATTGCGGGGATGGGAGGACGGAGAGAAGCAAATATGGAGCCCATAGAGGTAAGCAGATAAATATTAACATTACAAACCCTTTATAATTGGGCTAATGGGGGGTTTTAATATTGCACTATTTCTGGAATGTGGGTCCGATTGTAACTCGTAATTCAAACCCGTAAAGGATTGAAATCCAACCTCCATTTTTCAGTAACGTAATGATAACCATCTCTTTTACCATTGGCTCCATCTAAACCCGTAACTACAGGTTTGACTAATTGATCATGTTCATGGCCGCTCATGCAACGTGCGCAAGAATGGTTTACGGGTTTGGATGTCGGCCACGTTTGTTGCGGGTTTGGCTAATTTTATCGATCTGTAACTCTGCCGAATTTCAAGGCTTTGTGGGTACACTTTTATGATAATATGGGATACTACACACATTATAAATACACTCTATGCTTTTGAATAATTACCAAGTGTCAATAAGTTCGCCATATGCTCCTCTACTGCTTACATATTTACATCTAGAGTTTTTCCCTTGTACTTCAGGTATCTTGAGGTGCAGTAAATATCTTTCATTTCTGGAAAAGATTGATTCTGGAATCTCTGAAGTCTACCCAAAAGCACTTTAATTTCTCTTCAAGACCACTGTAAATTTGGGAAAAAAAATCATATATTTATGACGTTTCTAACATTTGCGATAGCAGGTGTGTAAGGCATGGGGATTAAGACATTTTTAGGTAAAATCTGTATTTTAGAAGACACTGGTTTGCGTTTAATCACTAAAACGCAATTGAAAAAGCTTTCAGCGAAACATGTTTTGAGGAGCTTTTTGACTATATTCAGGATGTTGGGAACTGTTTATACTCTATACACAGTGAGCCCTGTGTTTGGATAAAGGTGTGCTATCTACCTTCAGACTGGTAGGTGCTCCACTTAAGAACCTGTGCTGCCCTTGGACACCTAGGGCCTCATTCAATTGTGATTTGACTAATTGAATAGGGCTCTATATAAGCACATAACATATTTGTTTACAGAAGTTTTTAGTTAGTAAACTTCTATACGAAAGCGAGGTCTTCACTAAGTAAAAACTTCTGTAACAAAAAATATGCTCTGTGCTTATATAGAGCCTTATTCAATTGACCAAATCGCAGTTGAATGAGGCCCCTAGAGAGAGGTGATTTGTTTCCTGATCAGTAGAGTGAGGCTGTGCTGCTGTGGCTGAGCATTTGTGCTGCCTTTTGGATACCTGGCGAGAGGTGATCTATTTCCCCTCCAGCGAAGTGTGGCCTCACTAATGACAAGCAGATCAGAGATGTGTGCTTATAGAGCAATAACTGCACAATGAATCCTGGAACAAGCAGCAGTGAGGGATTACAATTACCCTTAAGTCAAGTATAATTATACTCTACATATACAGTGCACTCTTGTAGCAGTGGAGTGCATAAAACAAGGAGCACTGATTTAATATCTGGTGCCTCTTCAAAGAAGAACATTTGCTGAATTTGAAGCTTATTACTATGAATGAGTACTAAGTACTAGGAGCCTTAAGAGCTGCTAAATTCGGTTTGAATCAAACAGCAGCTGATATACAATCAGTAACACATGAAGGACTCTGGGATCTATCCCTCTTTGCCTGCACATTTCTTCTGCAGCAGTAAGAGCTGCAGTTACAGGTGTCATCTGTCAGAGGGCGCAGTGAGTTTTCGGGCACCATCAAGTTCCAGGGAAGGCAAATAACTATTTTCCCCTCCGACGTGGCGCAACTCGATGGCGCTGAATTGACAGCAAGGCCATCGCTGTTTGGCGTGGGCACTCGGCCCCCCAGGGCCTCGTGTGTGCCTCTCATAGCTCAAGGCCTCTTTTTTTGGCGGGCCCTCTATGCTGAAATCGGCATTGCCATATGTCAGTCGGAGGCAGAACTGCAGCTGTCAGATTTTGCAATGGTGAAGAGGGAAAGGACCCATGGCTGCTAATGCTGTTACCTTGTTGCATACTTCAAAAACATGACATTTTTCAGTGGTCTTTTAATTTTAAGTTGGTGGTCAAGTCTAACGTCTGACTAAAAATCTTCTTCAAAGTTTGATCCTAAATACCTTTTGACCTTATAGGGTGTATATTCAATCACATAACTTGCATAGTTAATTTCTGAACAGTTCAACTACTGTGCATTGCTTCCATGTCCCTCACCATCATAAAGCTTAAGCTTCTATCATTACTTTCCCCAGTCCATTCATGGTAATGCCAAGAGGATAAATTTTGGGGGTGTGATCATCAGGTAAAGTGCAGTGAGTATCTAGTTCAGCACTTTTAAGTTCAAGAAGTATGTGTTCATAAAGTCAGCAATAAAGCCATCTGTAAATACAATTGTAAATTTAATTGTAAATTAATGTTAACCTGCATGAAGTCCTGGGTCTGTCTCCACCTCCCTCCCATCACTCACATTGTTTGTCTGGAAGTCCTTTGAGTTATCTCACAGCTGTTTTATTATTCAGTTTTAACTTTGGGATTTCTTTCATAAGATTGTTAATTTCTATGGTTTGGAAAATCAGAGAAAAAAACAAAACACTAACATCACTAATGACATCAGGTTGTGCCATAGTCACCCTTGCACATAGCACATGGACATGGGGAGATAAGTCACAACTACTGAATAATTAAACAGCTGCCAGGTGACTTCAACGCCTGCCGGACAAACCATGGGAGATGGAGATAAATCCATTACCTCAGGCAGTTAACATTCATTTTAAAACCATGTTATTTGCAGTGTTAGGGCAGTGATGTTGGATTGCTGTGTTATAGTGAGAGATGTGCTTAACCTTGCTCACCGAGATTTATGAAGTTTTCTCCATCGTGGTATCACAATGTAAAGCCAATCTCTATTCAAAGGAGATAAGAACTTTTCTTCTTAACTCAGTAGCATACATTATCAACAAAGATCTGCATAGTTAGATCCATGGTATTCCCAGTAGTAACACACGGATGTGAGAGCTGGACCATAAAGAAGTCTGAGCGCCGAAGAATTTATGCCTTTGAATTGTGGTGTTGGAGAAAACTGCTCAGAATCACTCAGACTGCAAGAAGATCCAATAAATCAATACTTCAGGAAATCACAACAAACTGTTCACTGGAAGGTATGATCATGAGGCTGAAGCTCAAATATTTTGTGCATGTCATAAGAAGACAGGATTCCCTAGAGAAGACTCTGATGCTGGGAAAGATTGAAGGCACATGAAGAAGGGGACGACAGAGGCAAAATGGATAGATGAGATCATTGCAATGATTAATATGAACTTAATGGAGCGCAGAGGGGCGGTTACTGCCAGATGTACCTGGAGTGCTGCTGTCCATAGGGTAACGGAGATTCAGACATGACTGAATGACGAAGGAACAACAATACTGCAGTAAGATCAACAATGAGGTTTAGCCCTTCTGTACTTAGTCATTTATGTCTGTGAGAGGTAGATGTGTGTCTTCTGCAGTGAGGATTGTCAGTAAGAGACAGCTGCGTGTGTGTCAGTAAATATGGAAGTATTTGAGAAACTGAGGAACCATTGAAATGCTTTTACAATATTATCTAGTTTTTTTTTTGTATTAATTTACTAGCGAACTTGCCCGTCAAAAAATGACGTCAATAGAATTGTAAGGCAGGTAATGCTGTTTGGTACACAAAGTAAGTTTTTTGGTTGTGTGAGTAACTTCGGCTCTCTTTGAGCGCCTTTGTCGCTCATCGCATGGCTCACAATGAGCGCCTTTGGTGCTCATTGCGACCCTCTTGGTTGGTATATTTTTGTTTATCAGAGCTCCTTTGGAGCTCATTGCAAGGTTTACGCGGATGGCCTTTTGGCGAACCTCTCCCTGGTGTAGTTGTGTTCCTCTAAACACTGTTGGTGCTCCTTGTGAGGCGCGCGATGACCGCCTTTAGCGTTTATTGTGATTCTGTTTTATTTCTTTCTTTTTTTTCTGTCTATGTATTTTGTAATGTTAATTAATTAATTTGTAAAATTATAAATTAATATACTTTACCTATTTGTAATTAATATATGCAGGAAGCAATATGCTGAAGAGCTAACAATCTGTTTTGATGTTCCTGCAGCATACAATGTACGGTAGATTTGCACTGTTGGTGAGCTGAGATGTAAGTGTCAGCAATGTGTGCAGTGTGTAGTGTAAAGAGGCTGCGTGCGCGAGGGGAAACCGTTTGTTTAGCTGTGTAGTTACGCATTTTGTAATGGTAATGTTATTAGTTTGCAATTAGTGTTGTAAAATGGCTGTGATTGTGTATGTGTTAGGCGGGTGTGGAGCATTTAGCGTCCTTCCTAATTGTGTATTTAGTAACTCGTACGGTTCCGTGTAAAAGGCGTATGTGCCTTGCAGTGTTTTGCATGCTTAGGGGTCGTGTAGCCTCATTTCCGTTTTTTTGGCGGACATTTTTTCTCTTGCTTATCTCTACCGTCGCTCCTTGCCTGGCCGCAACCACAGCCCTCGCTTTGCGTTACCAACGGATTTTTGCAAGGTCGCGCTGCTGAGAACTATATATGTGATCATGAGAAAATTCCTATTTACCGTATATACTCGAGTATAAGCCGAGTTTTTCAGCCCTTTTTTTAAGGCAAAAAAGGCCCCCCTCGGCTTATACTCGAGTCACTCTCCCCCCGTGTCTCTCTAACCCCACCGCGTGTCTCTAACCCCCCCGTGTGTCTCTAACACCCCGTGTGTCTCTAACCCCCCCGTGTGTCGCTCTACCCCCGTGTGTCTCTCTACCCCCCCGTGTGTCTTTCCCTCCTGCCTCCTCAACCCCCTCCTCAACCTAAACCCCCCTCAACCCCGCTCCTCCACCTAAACCCCCCTAAATACCTCCCCACTCTCCCCTCACTTCCCTGCTTGTGCTCCGGCCTCCGCTCCTTGACCCGGCGCCGGCGCACATGTGACGTCACATGCGCACCGCGTCATTAGCATATACCGGGTGCATGCTAATGACGCTGCGCGCATGTGACGTCACATGTGCGCCGGCGCCGGGTCAAGGAGCGGAGGCCGGAGCACAAGCAGGGAAGTGAGGGGAGAGGTATTTAGGGGGGTTTAGGTGGAGGAGCGGGGTTGAGGGAGGTTTAGGTTGAGGGGGGGTTGAGGTTGAGGAGGTGGGTTGGGGTGGACATTGAGGAGGGGGATTGAGGTTGAGGAGGGAGGTTGAGGATGGGGGGTTGAGGATGAGGATGGGGTGTTGAGGAGGGTGTTGAGGATGGGGGGGTTGAGGAGGAAGGTTGAGGAGGGGGTTGAGAATGAGGAGGGAGGTTGAGGAGGGGGTTGAGGATGAGGAGGGAGGTTGAGGAGGAGAGGTTGAGGAGGGGGGTTGAGCATGAGGGGTTGAGGAGAGAGGATGAGGATGGGGGGTTGAGGAGAGAGGATGAGGATGGTGGGGTTGAGGAGGGGGATTGAGGATGGGGGGATTGAGGATGGGGGGGTTGAGGAGGGAGGTTGAGGATGGGGGATTGAGGATGGGGGGTTGAGGAGGGAGGTTGAGGATGGAGGGGTTGAGGAGGGAGGTTGAGGAAGGGGTTGAGGATGAGGAGGGAGGATGAGGAGGGAGGATGAGGAGGCAGGATGAGGAGGGAGGATAAGAATGAGGAGGGAGGTTGAGGATGAGGAGGGAGGTGGAGGAGTGGGGTTGAGGAGGGTGATAAGGGAGGGGGGAAGAGACACTGGGAAGGGAGAGGTTGGAAGAGACACAGGGAAGGGAGAGGGGAGAAGAGACACAGGGAAGGGAGAGGGGAGAAGAGACACGGAGAGAGAGGGGGACACAGAGTGCACAAGAGGGACACAGGGGGCAGCACATTTCCCACCCTCGGCTTATACTCGAGTCACTCATTTTACCCAGTATTTTGTCGTAAAATGGGTGCCTCAGCTTATACTCGGGTCGGCTTATACTCGAGTATATACGGTAAATATATATAACAGACATATTAAATTCACTTTCAAATATTATAGTATCAGCCTCCCTTTCTGATTGTCTCCAAGTGGATAAAGTGATCAAGGATAGGGTAGGTTGGCTGATGGACATATTCACATGGTTTTAGGAGCAATCTGATTGCATAAGAGGCCAAATAAACATTTGTAGGCTGTCCCAGAGCAAAAGCATATTGGCAAGGGAAACCATTTTAAGAAAGCAAGTCTATAGCCAATGCAAAGCATTGTGCTGATATAATATTTTGCCTGAAAAATTAGCACTGCCAGCTAGACAATCAGCAAGAGAGTAAGTTAAATATTGAATATTGTTTTTTTATGTTAATGAAAATGAAGCTATGTGACAGTGAGACATAGGTCCTCTCCTTCTGTTGTCTCCATTTTTGCTGATGACACGAAGTTGTGCAAGGTAATTAAATCTGATAAGGATGTACTTTACCTCCAAAGGGATTTACATAAAATAGAGGAATGGGCATCTAAATGGCAGATGAGATTTAATATGAATGAATGTAAAGTTATGCATCTGGGAAGGAGAAATAGCCATGCAATTTATAATCTTAATGGAGCAAATATAGGGGTATCAGATATTGAAAGGCATTTGGGAGTGCTTGTGGACAACCGCCTAGGTAACAGTGCTCAAAGCCAAGCAGCAGCTGCAAAGGCAAATAAAATATTAGCATGTATTAAGAACGGTATAGAAGCAAGGGAAGCAAATATAATTCTGCCACTATACAAATCCCCAGTACACCCCCATTTGGAATATGGAGTACAATTTTGGGCATTTAGAGCTGGAAAAGGTACAGAGAAGGTCAACAAAAGTAATAAGGGGAATGGAGGGGCTAAGTTATGAAGAAAGACTATTTGGTCTAGAAAAAAGGCGTCTAAGAGGAGATATGATTACATTATAAAAATACATCCAGGGTCAGTATAAAGATTTGTCAAGTGAGCTTTTTGCGTCAAGAGGTTTTCAACTGACAAGAGGACATCCCTTGAGGTTAGAAGTAAAAAGATTCCAAGAAAAGGGTTCTTCACAGTAAGGGTGGTTAATCTGTGTAATTCTCTACCAAAGGAGGTGGAGACAGCGGATTCGATAGATAACTTTAAAAGGGGACTGGATTTATTTTTTATAAAAAATGGCATTCAGGGTTATCCTGGATAATTAGAGAGAGGGTATTGCTCGATCGCCAGTATCTGGGATCAGGGAGGAAGTCATTATTTTTTTCCTTTGAGACGATTCGCTAAGTTTCACTGTTTTTTTTTTAAATTAACAACTAATCCGCATATTGCAGATCAGAGGAGATCTTAAAATATTCAACTTGAAGGATTGAAAGTCGTTTTTCAACTTCAGTTACTATGTAACTATGCAACTGTGTGTACTATAGTCAGAAAAACCAATGTGTATCATTTTTCAGAAGTTATTGTGGTTTTCTCTTATGTGATTGCAGGAAGGAAGCACAGACATTAATGCACACACTCAGATAAATGTATAAAATCCCCATTCAGGGTGGTTGTGTGTAAGGCTGTCCTGACAACCCCTTGCGTGGTGCAAGAGACTGCGCGTGGAGCACTTAACTATTCTTTAGAGAATCCTTTGTATGGACAAGAAACTGTTACAATGATATACTAGTTGGTAGCTTCCAAGCTGAAGCCATTTGTGCAGATCCTTGCATGATTACCCTTCCTCATGCAACCTGATTTGGCTGAATTCAGTGGAATCTAAAAAATGTAACCTACTTATTTCATAGATGTTTCTGAAGAAATCTGTGGTTCTCCAAACATCAAAAATGGATTCCTCACCAAATTAGAGTGATTTGAATATTTGAACAGAGAAGTTTTTTTTTAAATAATGAAATGATCATGATTTACCATTCACAATGCTTCTGACATCAGACTCCCTTTTATATCAATGACCTTTCAGGTGGGTGGGTGGGGAGAATAGGAGAGGGCTTTGGATTTTTCTCAGAGTTTCACATTGTGATATGCGGTTCCTGATTTAAATAATATCTCAAACCCGCTTATCTAGACTATGCTGTAAATGCTTTTTAAAGGGCCACTATGATCTAGATAAAATAATTCAAGTTTTTGAAGTATGAACAAACAGACAACATTAATACCTAAGTAATCAATGAGAATGAATCCATTTTTAGATTTTCTTGGGTCTGAGGACTTCCATGTTCGAATTTCATATAGCTGGCAGGAGGGGGTGCGTGTACTAGTATTCCAACAGAACTGAATGGAGATATAATCTACATCCAATGTCCCTCCGGTGTTCGAATTTTTGTTAGGAACAAAAACAAATTTCATTTCCAGTTCCAGTAAAGAAAACTTAAATACAACAGTTAAAAATGAAAGACTGTATTTATTTTTTAACCTAACAAACTATTTGCACATTAGGAAGACATTATATAAATATGACACATCAGAGATCCTTTAAGGTGCATACAGTATTTTAAAGTTTAAATATTATGCTTCATCCTACATAGTAACATTGAGGTTGAAACAGTTGATCCATCAAGTTCAATCTTTTTAGATCACCTCTGATAATTGTTTTATGTGAATTGTTAATTGATCCAGATGATTGAAACATTGCCAATTGTCTCATAAGGGGAAACAAATATTCCTAATTGTAATTGCTAGCAATCATATTTTTTCCCTGGATCAATATCTCTCATATTCTAGTTATCCATGTATGCCATTTTTTATTTAAAAAGTATTTTCAACCCCTTTCTAAAGTTATCTATTAAATCTCCTGCCACAGCCACCTTTGGTAGAGAATTCCACATTCTCATTGGTCTTACTGGGAAGAACCCTTTTCCCTTTCAACAGTAATGAATATTATCTAAATCCAAGGTTTCTCCTGTTCCTACCACATTTCTGCTCCTGTTAGAGACAATGGCAAAATGTCTGTTGTCATTAAAGCAAACTTGAATAAAATGTATTTATTTTAAACTGTATTAAATGTTTGCCCATTATTAAGTCCCATTCTTCATACTTCCACTATAGGTATGACACTTCAGTGGTCTTTTAAGCAAGTTCGGATTTACATGGAAACCATTCACATGGGATATATTTACATTGTATCTAATTTGCATATCACATATAAAGGTATTTACCTTGTAAACTTTTCCAAATGCTCCATCTCCAAGCTCATTAAGGATCTCCCATTGTTGCTCTGGATCAATATCACGACGGAGCCACTGACTTTCCACCAGTCGTGGCTTCTCTATGCCATATCCCAAAAGCCTTAGTAGAAAGGCCATTACGGTAGCAGGGCATTGGGGGAAGAAATTACTATCCTATTATGGAGTATGGTGAAGTAACAGAGAACAGAAAGAGAAAAAGGGAACTATTGATAGAATTTCCACAACAGGGGTAATTTAAAATGGAACAGTTCTATTAATGTGGGTGGACGGGAGAAACAGAAGAGAGAAAGGAGGTAAAAAGAGATGTGAAAAGAAAAGACTTAGAAACAGGAAGACAGATAAAAGCTATGATTGAGTAAAATTATATTAAATGAAAGCAAGTTTGACAAATAGATAATGATGGAGAATTATGAGAAATGTAGAAGACGGTGTTCCAGAATCAAAATGACTTGGAGCTTTCTTCTGTCTGGTTGAGGGGTTTAGCAAAATGTCATGAGGCAAAGAGAGACAAAATAAAGCTTCCCCTCTGTATCAGACGTGAGGTGGCAGGAAGCAGGGGAGTTGGGTGAAACAGAGAGAGACAGAGAGTTGGTCCCCACCCCCTACCATCGCCCGCATTATTATCTACTGTTGAACACAGCTGCATGAAAAACCTCAAAGTATGTACACAGGAAGAAGGATGGAGCGCAGGTGTAAAGAACGACACAGACAGCACTCCAACTGACCAAGCATCCTTATCTGTAATATTATCTACAGAAGCGGAAGCAATTTTCTACTTATCTTAGTAAGCTGTCTGCTTTTTAAATAAAACAAAAATAATTGTTTTATTGAGCTATTCTGCTAAGAATTATATCATAAAAAAACACTATTTCCCGAGGAACTACAAGCTTTTGAAATGCTGCTGTTTTAACCCCACAAGTAGTTACACCAAGGCCCCTATACAATTGCTTGAAATTTGTTACAGTTACAGAGCGATTCATTTCAGCAAGGCTGGAACTACCTGGCCAAAATACAAAACCGTAAACCATGAACCCTTACATAAGCATTTCAGGGCATGATCATGATCAATTAAACAAAGCTGTACTTAATATTTAGACAGAGCCAATAGTAAATTAGGCCGTCATCATGACGTCAATAAAACATACAGGTTACACGTAACCTGTAATGGAAGAGCCCATCGTAACCCCCGCGACATATGAAGATTCAAATTTCCTGCCCGCGTCTTTAAATGACCCGCAGCATAATTAAATCATGTTAACATGATTTTTTACCCCAAACCAGGTCGAGACCTGCTTAATGTTAAAAATTCTAGGCCTATATCTCTGCTTAACGGGGAAGTTAACATTTTAGCAAAATTAATGGCAGCTAGGTTGGCAACATTTTTGCCTAGATTAATCCATAAAGATCAAGTGGGTTTTGTGCCTTTAAGGCAAGCAGGGAATAATGTTAGAAGGATCTTAAATGTTTTTCATTTAGCCAGGGCCACTGAGACTCCATTGTGTACAGTGGCTTTGGACATGGAAAAGGCTTTCAATTCTCTTGAATGGCCTTTTCTCAAGCAACTTTTGCTAAATTTGGAATTACGGGAAATTTTTTAACCTTATTTCAACATTTTTAGAAATCCATTAGCTTTTCTTAAGCTGCCAGGAGAAAAGCAGGAACACATTCAACTTCAAAGGGGAAAAAGACAGGGGTGTCCCTTATCCCCTTTGCTGTTCGCCATAGCCATGGGGATTCAAGGAGTTAGAGTTGGTTTACACTATTTTAAATGTTGTTTGTTTGTAGACGACATTTTATGCACTCTCACTAACCCGTCTATAGAGAAAACGGAAGCGATCAGCGCCCTGATCCCTCAGCAAGAGCTAACATTGTTGAAAGAAAAATACACTTTATCATTGCCAGACAGTCATCTGAAATATCGGGGAATAAATGTGACCTCAGATATTAAAAATCTTTATAAAGCTAACTATATCCCCCTTTTTAGAGAGTTAAATAAATATCATCTGTCCTGGGCGGGGCATATTAGTGCTTTCAAAATGAACATTCTCCGCACAATTATTTTTTTTTTTAGAACTTTGCCCATTAGTATAAATTACAGAAAACTAAATAAATTTCAAAACAAAATATTTAGATTTATTTGTCAAAACAAACATGCAAAGATAAATAAAAATATAATGTTCAGAAATAAAAAAGTAGGAGGATTGGCTTGCCCCAACCTTAAACAATATTTTAAAGCTAATTATCTGTTTCTAGTCAATTTTTTACCTTTTTAGGTCTATTGTCTTTTAACCTTAAGGTGTTAATTTTTTATATTAATTCTGATATTCTTTTAGGTTGATACAGTCAACTCTAAAAAATTAGTAGAACACCATTTGTGGTTAATATTTTTGTTACTAGCGACAAAAATATACCACGGGTCCTTTTTTTTTTCTTTCTAAGTCCTGCGGCGTGGTTTTTGTTTTCAAAGTCCTGCTTTCTGGCTTGTTTTTTACCACGAGTGAGGTGCCTTAGAGCCTCTACCTCTGCAGGACTCACAGTTTGACAACTATTATATGCAGGGGCGGCCCGTCCATTGGGGCGTCAGGGCAAACGCCCCCCCAAATATTTTCTTCACCCTGCAATAAAAAAAACACAACAATGTATTAGTATAACCCAAAAACAAATAAATATAAGGTGTACATCATCATTTCAAGTCTAAATAGTATTAAAATGAAGTAAAGTTAGAAAAGGGACACTGTCACTTTAAAATAACCCTTGCGCTACATTAACTAATGCTGTGTATCTATCGCCCCCTGCCTGCACCCTGTGTGATCAAATTACAATAGTTACTGTTACACTGTGTACACTAACCTTTAGACTCTTCTCTCTCTTCAATGAGTCCTGGCCTGGCCCACTGACCGTTAATGCATGCCGCCCACCATCACAGTGACATGCATGGGCGGTCATAAATGTATCAATTAATAAATGACAGTCTTCCATCATTGACCAATCAATGATGGAAGGCTGTCCAGTTACTAAGTGATCAATCTAAACCCACCCAGACCGTTAGCCCTGAGCGCCCGCCAGCAAATAGGGCCTCGAGTTTGATTTTGATTGACTGATACAGTCAATAAAACCACCAGTTCCCTGTCCCTTCCCCCTTTCTGTTTCCTGACCCTGGTCACGCTGAGACTGAGAGACCTCCCTGGCTGAATCTACTCATCTGCTCTGCCTGCCTAACACAGTAAGTCTACACCTGCCTCTGCCTGGCACCTGCCCTGCCCCTGGCCAAACCAAAACCCCTAGTAGCCCCTAATAAAAGTTAGGGGTGACCAGTTACCCCCAGTCCCCCACTATGCCTGCCTAGCCTGCCAGTGCCACCTACCCAGCCACCCACTACCACCGACGACCCCAGCCATCACCCCCATGTGGCCTGTGCCACCCCCGATCAGGCCTGCCCTATGCTAGCCTAGCTATGCCATCATGCCACCACCGGATTACACCGATCACGCGATCGGGGTAGTCGGGTGGTGAGCGGGGTGGCACAGGCCCACATGGGGGTGATCGGATCACCCCCTTGATGAGGCCTGTGCCACCCCTGATGACCTCCATGTTGCCGCCCTATGCCACCCCCGAGGCCCGATCACCACCGGGCCCCCGGCACCACCCCGATGCGGCCTATGCTACCCCGGGTATTCGGGCAGTGAGCGGGGTTGACCAGGCCACATGGGGGTGGATGTTCACCCCCATGAGGCCTGTGCCACCCCTGATCGTGGCCTATGGGCGACCGATGGGCGCCTGACCGTGACCGACCCCACCCTGGATGAACCAACTACCTACCCCCCCCCCCCCTATTTTTATTCCATTTTTAGAAGTAACAGGCATGTATATGTGCATGTCACTTCTAAAGATAAAATAAAAATAAGGGAAGGGAAAAAAAAAAATACAGTAACAACATTATTACAATTAAACACACAGTAAGCAAACACATTGTTAGTACAGTTAGTAACACAACACATTGTATACAAAAATAAACAGCTTTAAACAAACATTAATAAAAAATAAAATAAACAGCACATACACACATTGTTAGTACAGTTAGTAACACAACACATTGTATACAAAAATAAACAGCTTTAAACAAACATTAATAAAAAATAAAATAAACAACAGCACATACTTACCTGTAAAATTGACCCCTCCAGCGTTGGCCTTCTGTCCTCTCTGGATATAGTCATGATGAAAAATAAATAATCCATGTTGATTGAAGCCAATGATCAAAAATTAAATAATCCATGTTGATTGAAGCCAATGATCAAAAATAAAATAATCCATGTTGATTGAAGCCAATGATCAAAAATAAAATAATCCATGTTGATTGAAGCCAATGATCAAAAATAATCCAATCTTGATTGAAGCCATTGTCCATCCATCCATTCTGGCCCATTGAAAGAGGCCTCCACAAAAAAAAACGACGCTCTAAAAAAAAAAAACAACACACTAAAAAGAGCTCCTCCTACAAGGAGCCCCTCCCGCGATTAATTGTTTTTTTCCCACGGTCTGCTATATATACTAATTTTTGAAGGACTCTGATTGGCTGAAATTTTTGATTGACATCGATTTCAACCAATGAGAGTCTTTAAAAAATTAGCAAATCAGCAAGCAGGTATGGAAGCCTGTAAGGGTAAAAAAGGTTAGTGTGAACTTGTTTGACCCTGTATGTATTATACATATTACAGGGCTATTTTATGTGATATACATGTTACAGGATAATATCCTGTAACATGTATAGCCAAAAAATAGCACTGTAATATGTATAACAAATAAAGTGTAATAGAAATGCATGAACAATATAATATACCATGTAATAAAGAACATCAATTAATCAAATAATAAATATCAATTAATATATATTGTTGTATGTATATGTTTATGTATATTTATGTGTAATTTTTTATATATATATATATATATATATATATATATATATAAAAATTAATATCAAAATATCACAATAAATAAATATATATATATATATATATATATATATAACAATTTGATATATATATATATATATTTATTTATTGTGATATATTGATATCAATTTATATATATATACTAGCGACTTGCCCGTCAAAAAATGACGGCAATGTGATGTATATGTTTGTCAAGTTGTTTAGTTATTAACATATATTTTTGACACTTGTAAGTATTTTAATATGAACGTGTATTTTTGTAAAATGTTGATGTAATGGTTTTTTAAAATGTAATTTGTATCTGAAGAATTGTTAACTTTAATATACATTGAATGAATAGGAAAGCAAAAAGTAAAAAGCCTTCTTGAAACGTTACGAATTTTAACATGAAGTTTAAAATATATGTAAGCAATAACCTTCAAAGTATATATTTTGAAACTTTAACTTTATTTTTTATGTAAGTTTAGAAGTTGACAAAACATTTGTATAATTTTGAACATTATAAACAGGAACATAGCGAAAACATTTTGTAACCTAATTTTTTATTAAAAGTATTAACATTTGAATGTAAAAACAATTGACCTTTAAATTAATCAGTATTAACATGCAATTTCTATCACAATAATTGTTAACTTGAATATACATTGAATGTAGAGGAAGGCATACAGTAAAACTCTGCTTAAAACGTACGTAATTAAAGTAATTCATTACTGAGCACATAAACTGGCGATAAACATTAATGTAGTTAGTAATCTTAAGATAACAGACAATATTTACATTGTGACTTAAAAGGTGCTTGACCTCTTAACATCCACTTTGTAATCTGTTGAATGAAATAACTTGCAAATATATTTTTTAAACTTGTAACATTAGAAACATTAACATAGTGACTTAACATTTTAACATAATTTTGACTAACAATGCAAGGCAAGTATTTTGTGAGGCGAATCATTCCTAAACAGTACTTTCATTAATTATGACTGAATTAAACAACCAATTGTTATGTATTTTGCAATGCTTTTAAAAAATGTTGGCATCTTGAATTTGTATCCTGCAAAGTTATAGTACTTCATAGTAGACAATGTTTTTAGTAAAAATACGTCCATCTTCTAATAAATCACCTTGACTTTCATTGTTTTCAATGTAAACTTTAATAGCCTGTGGATTTTTGCACCGTGACAACGCAACGTACAATTGACCATGTGCAAAAACTGGTTCTTCCAAGTAAATACCCACAGATTTGAAAGTCTGACCTTGTGATTTATTAATGGTCATGGCAAATGCCATAATAATGGGAAATTGTCTTCTTTGAAGTATAAAAGGGAGACTACTTTCACTTGGTGCTAAATCTATTCTTGGTATGAAAACTCTCTCTCCTTTATGGGTCCCAGTTAAAATTTCAGCATCTATAAAATGGTCCTTTAATTGTTGAACAATTAATCTTGTGCCATTGCATAGGCCTTTTTTGGGGTTCATATTTCGCAGTAACATGATAATTGCACCTTTCTTTAGCTGCAAAATATGTGGTGGCATTCCAGAAGGAGTTAAAGAGTTAATGAATTCAGTTGAAAAGTTTGCCTGACTTTCATTGTCATCAGCAAGTACAGAATCAGCACTGTGATAATTTCTTTGTGGTGCATTAATTTTTTTTAAGATTTCATTATTGAGTATTAATGCGTCTTTATTTTTACACGTCAGTATGACTTGGTTGGCAAGCTCAGAATATTCTTCGTTATTTATGCTCCCTTCAAATATTGCCGATATAATATCTTGTTGACAAATCATCTGAGGTGGGATCTCTACAGTGTCGTCAGGTAAATGTAGTATTTTTTCTGTTCTTCCTTCTCCAATTTTAATAAGCCAATCATTGAAATCAGTTTGGCCTTCTGATCTCATATTTTGTTGCAGTTGAAGATGGGTAAAATGTTTCCATACTGTACTTGACTTTATACATGTTTCAATAATGTCTGTTCGATTTCCATGTACAACGACAGGTAATGTTTGTCTAAAATCGCCACCCAACAAAATTACCTTTCCACCAAATGGAAAAATATTATCCATGACTTCACGAAGCAAACGGTCAATACATTGGAGGGCATAGCATGACATCATTGTGGCCTCATCTATTATAATTAATTTACATTTCTTCAATTTCTTTGCTTGTAAGGATGTCATGCGAATATCTGACACTGAATTTTCCAAAATAGGCACTGGCAGTTTGAATCCACTATGAACAGTTCTTCCACCTTCTAATAAAAGTGCAGCAATTCCAGTAGTGGCAAACGCCATTGCTATTTGTCCTTGTGCTCGTACTGAACTCATTAATAAATTGTACAAATATGTTTTCCCTGATCCGCCAGGTCCATCAAGATAGAAATAACGCTCTGTCACCATGTCATCATCTATAGCATTTTTAATGGCATGAAATGCTTGCAATTGTAGTGTATTTAAAGTTGCAAGTCTTTCTTCTGTTCTTTCTGCTTGTAGTTGAATGTCATAGTCTTCAAAGTTAATGTCATCTATTAGACCTGGATCAGGCAAATTAAAACTTGCACAACTTAATCCATGAGTTAAAAAGACTTCTTGAATTTCCATTAAGGCTTTTAAGTGTGCAATGGGTTCATTGTATCGTCGCATAAAGTCTTCAGCCATATTACTTTTAAAAGTCTCCCACAAAGCTAATGCATTTGGAGCATTTGAGAAGATACAAATAAAAGCAAATTGTTCTCTCATCTGTCGTGGCATTTGACATTGTGCTGCTTCTTCTAAACATCTTTCCCACTCTGTATCATCAGCGAGTAAGTTTCTATTTCTTGCAGCTAAATGGAAGGATTCATATACAATGTCATTAACAGTTCTTAATTGTTCAAAACTTTGTGCTCCTGGAACATTTAAAAGTAATATCCGTAAGCAAAATCGTTCAACATCTCTTGGACTGACTGTGTAAATTCGTGGAATTATTTTATTGCCTCTGGTTTTTCTTGCTCTCCATAATCCATTCACAAAAACATAGTGATATGGAATTTCAATATATAAGTATTGTGTTGCTTGAGCATCAGTGGAATTTAATGCAAACCATGCAGTTAGTGTAGTGTGACGATCTTCACTTTGGGCCAATGCATTCATTTCATTTCCAGAATGGAAATAGACTAAATGTCGTTGTGGCAAATGTACTGCTAACCTATATACTGCATGTGATCTATCATGCATTTCAAATTTTAAAAGCCGCCACATAGCTTCTGGCGCACTGACATAGCGAGCATCTACATGAGATGCAAGTTCATCATGTACTAACTCACTACTTTCAGGGTTGTCTGCACTTTTGACGACTACAGTAGCTGCATCGTAACCTTTGTAAATATATTTGTAGACATATTTAATGGATTTGATGGAAGTGCCGGCTTCTACGTTGATGTGGGCGTTGTACTTCATGAGTAAATGTGGATTGTAGGGTACTACATATCTATTGTCCACTTTTTTCCACGAATAATGGCACTATCTCCTTCTCTTCTTTTATAAAGTGGATATCCATCACAATTGGCATATGTTTTGTCTCTATAATCTTTTGGAAAATCTTTTGAACATTGATTATTTTCCATACATGGTGATTGTGGATTAAGGTCTCCACAGGGTCCATGAATCATGCGATGAGTAACAATCTCATATAGTCTACCATATAGTTCTGGATCCGGTAGTTCAGCAACTATGACTGCATCCACTTTGTCCGAAGTATCTAATTTATCTTTCTCTTGAAGTATTATGAGAAGATGTGCATGTGGAAGGCCTCTTTTTTGAAATTCAATGGTATATACATAAGCAAGACATTTGCCAAATAACTGATTTATAGTAAAGTCACGTATTAATTCATTTAATTTTATCTTAAATACTCTGGCTACTAAATCTGGTCGATCTGAAGCACTTTGTCCAAGAAGTAGATTTTGATTAATTTCTGGCCATTGTGGATTACATGTAAATGTCACAAATAAATCTGGTTTTCCAAATTTTGTCACAATAGCCATAGCATCATTGTATCTTTCTCTCATATTTCGAGGAGATCCTTGAAAGGAAGATGGTAAAATGATGGCTTTGCCAGCTGTCATGTCTCTGCTTGTAGCCACGTCAGCAACATAGTCCATGAGTCCACAATATTGTTCTACACGTAGTTTATCTTGTTGATATTTTATAAAGTTTAAATTATTTGCCTCAACTTGCAAATATGAATCAATAATCCATTGTTGTGTTAGTTTTCCACCACATAAAATGGGATTAAATTCATCTCTAATGGCAATTTGAGCAACTTTAAATTCAAGCATAGAAACATTATTTCGGATTCTGGCTTTAGCATTTGGGTAACTGGGAAGGGTTAATTTTGGTTGCCAACCTGCTTCTCCGTGTGGGAAAAAGATGGGATATGTCATTGGATCTAAATTTGGACTTAAGATATTAATATTAATAAATGGTTGGTCCTCATTTCTGGGATATACTCTAATGTCTCTTTGAAATGGTGGTTCTCCTTCATCATTGTGAAAGACCATTGCAACCTCATTTGATGTTGGCAAGTTATAACGACGTTTATCAGTATGTCTGTCTCTTTTAAGCACCATATTAACCTTTGGCATGGGTAATTGATGTCTTTGTGCATGAAGTAGTTGTTCATTTTCTACTTCTGCCAATTTTTTGTAAGCTTTACTGTAGGGATTGTTGTCCATAATGTTATTTAGCTCTATAAAAACACTGGGTAAGCATTTTTTATTTTCTTCCATCTGCATACGTTGGTCAACAGCTTCCATTGTATCTAGGACATATAGTTGAGCGAATTTTCTTTGCTCTCCTTCCTCTGGATGTAAATGTGAAGTCCGATGATAAATTTGTCCTTGGACTTTAAAACAGTAAGGACCATGTCCTGGTACATTAGCAGCCAATGTTGCCCCCATAGATGCAAATGATATGGCACTATTGTAGGATCTTATGTTTGTCTTAAAATTTTTGTAATTTGGAAAAGTAGGTTCAGTCATAATATTTAGTAAATAGGTTGGAAATTGTTTCCTTTGTGGAAGTTTGAACTTTCCTTTTTGACAACAACTAATAAATTGTCCATCTCGGGGTCTCTCCTGTTTAAAATAATAAGCCTCACAAAATTGACATTGAGTAGTCATGTCCCCACAACTATGAACCTCTACTGCTAAAGACTTCATTAAAGGACAATTTGCAATGCATATTGGATGTTGACTTTGATATTCATCAGATGAAAAGTCATGAAATGTTTCAACAACAGGTTCTAAATGTTTAGTTTTTTTCGTAGATTTTCTTGGTATATGTTGGACTTGTTCGGTTGAAATTTCCTGTAAGTTTTTAGTAAGAGTTTGTAAATGCTTTTTTTTTGTAGTTTTTTTTTTTGGTCTGTCTTGACTGGTATGTTGTAAAATGTCATCTGATGTTTTAGGAACAGTTTGTAAATGCTTTATTATTTTTTTATTTATTTTGGTTGTATCTTTCATTTTAGCAGCTGATATTCTTTTATTTGCAAGTCTTTTGCGTTCTTTTTCTCTTCGAATTTCTTTCTCCTCCGGTGTCTGCTGGGCGGCCCATCTCTCTTGTCTTTCTCTAGTTTGACGTCTTTTCTTCTCTTCTTTGGTCTCGTTATCAGCCATATTAATCTGTAAATGGAAACAAATAAATGTAATTGTGTATATTTAAATTTGTAATTCCTGTTAAAGATTATTGTGCACAATTGTTGAAATAAAAGGCAAATCATGAATGTATCATTGATATTTAGTTAAATTTATAATTCCTGTCTTCAGTGGCTCAGAATTTGTCCAATGGAATACTGCTGTAAATAAGCATGTAACATATTTATTTAAAATAATGGTTTTATTTATTAAAAACTTTGTTTGTGGCTAGATATTTACCACTGCAAAACTTCTTTGCTGAAAAAAAAAGTGATGTGGTTATTGAGCTATGTATTGCATAGTAGCAATTTAAATAAAATAAGGGAGATAGTAAATTAATTAATTTATTTTTCTGTTGAGACGGATGCAACTGAAAGCAGTTTCTTTAGTGTTATACTTTAGTAGTTATTATAGTTTACCTTGGTTGAAGTGTGATTTAAATCCGAATGTTTGTTGGTCCTCGTTTCAAAATCGTTGTCCAATGGTGTGGTCCTCTGTCGGAAGTCCTCGTCCGATGGTGTGGTCCTGTGGCGATAGCCCCTGTCCGATATTGTGGTCCTGTGGCGATATCCCTCGTCCGATGTTGTGGTCCGTTGGTGAAAGTCCTCGTCCGATGGTCTGGTCCTGTGTTGAAATTCCTCGTCTGCTGGTCTGGTCCTGTGTTGAAATTCCTCGTCTGCTGGTCTGGTCCGAGTCCTCGTCCGATGGTCCGGTCCTGTGGAAAAAGTCCTCGTCCGATTGTCTTCACGCAGTATCTGTTGTAATGTAAAATAGAAAATGTTGTTTGAGTGAAATGTCTTTTAAATAAGTAAAAAATGTATTAATTTTGCTGTATTGTATCAGTTATGGTTATTTTTTTCAAATATTTTTTTTTTAACTTTCTGTACAATCCCAAGACTTTTGTTATTCTTATTTAAGGTTCTTAGTAAGGCTTGTGGGTTGTGATATATTAAATAAGAATATGAATTAATTTTGCTATGTGTTTATGTTAGTTTTTGTACAATCCTGTTTTGTGCGCACCACTTGTGGTATACTTATTTAACCTTTATTTGGATGGTTATAGTTAGTGAAACATGAAATAATATAATTAATGTAGTTTGCTATGTGTTTGTGTTAGTTTTTGACAATCCTGTTTGGTGCGCATCACTTGTGCAAAACTAATTTCTTCTTGATTGTACAGGTTATAGGTTGTTAAACATTAAAGAAGAATGTTAATATAGTTTGCTATGAGTTTGTGTGCTTTTTTATACAATGCTATTAGGTGCACAACACTTTTGTTATTCTTATTTTTGGTTATTTGTAAGGCTTATAGGTTGTTAAACATTTAATAAGAAATTCTGTTTTGTGTGTAGCAGTTTGTGTGTCATTGAATTGCGATTTGGCTAATTGAATTGTGCCCTAAATAAGCACATAGCATATTAGTTAAAATAATTTTGTAGTCATTGAAAAACTGTATTTTTGATATTTTTTTATTAACTAAAACCTTAGTTTTAAGCAATTGTTATGTTGTTATTTAGAGCCCTATTCAATTGGGCAAATTGCAATTGAATGAGGGCCTTTGTGTGTACCATATGTTGCATAGTTTGGCCCTCATTCAATTGCATTTTTTACAATGTAATAGTACTCTAAGGCCGTAATTGAATTGCAATGTAGAAATTTGAATAGGGTTGTAAATAAGCACATCACATATATTTGTTAAAATAGAGTAAGGGCCTAAAAGTTCTTATTTATAGCCATATTTAATTTTCCAAAATAGCAATTGAATAAGGGCCTTTGGTTACTGCATTTGTTATATTGTGAGCTCCTCATTCAATTGTGTTTTGGCCAATGGAATAGAGCTCAATATCAGCACAGAGCATATGTTTTTACGGAATTTTGTATTTAGTGAACTTGTATCCAAAAGGAACGTGTTCACCAAAGAAAAATTTCCTGTAAAAAATATGCTCTGTGCTTATATAGAGCGCTATTGAAATGGGCAAATCACATTTGAGTGAGGCCCTTGGCCATTAAAGACATATAGGTCCTCATTGAATTGCAATTTTGCCAATTGAAGAGGGCTCTATATAATTACATAACATATTTATTGAGCAAAGTTTTTAGTTATTGAAAACCTTGATTGTGGTTAGAAGTTCAGTAACTAAAAAGTTCTGTTTCAAAAATATGTTATGTGCTTATATAGAGCCCTATTGAAATGGGCAAATCACATTTGAGTGAGGCCCTTGGCCATTAAAGACATATAGGTCCTCATTGAATTGCAATTTTGCCAATTGAAGAGGGCTCTATATAATCACATAACATATTTATTGAGCAAAGTTTTTAGTTATTGAAAACCTTGATTGTGGTTAGAAATTCAGTAACTAAAAAGTTCTGTATAAAAAAAATGTTATGTGCTTATATAGAGCCCTATTCAAATAAGGAAGTTGCAATTGAATAAGGCTCATGGTTATTTCTTGTTTATACTTAATACTTTACCTTGATAGAAGTTTTGAATGACAGACGGTCCCCTCCTGCCAATCTTAATCCGCCGGTCTTCTTTTAGTGTCTGTTTGAAAAAGAAAGTGAAATAGTTATTTGTATATTTATAATTTGTCATCTAGCAAAGCATGGCCTTTTGAGCATGTAATGTGTTGTCGTATCTTACCTCTTCAAATTTGTTGGTGTTCTTTAAAAGGGATTGTGCTTCACAGTGCACGGTGCAAATTGTTGAGAGACGCTGTTGATGCAGAGTCTGTTTGAATATTAAACGAAATAGAAAGATTCAGCTTTATCTGATGTATTGAATTGCAGTAAATTAATTCAATTAACCTTATTTTTTGTTGGGGGCTACACACATATGTCACATACATGAAGCACATTACATAGTTTAATGTAATTATTTTGTGTACGTGTGACATATCAGTATACATGAGTCAAATTTAAATGGTTAAATTAACCTTATATTTTTTTTTTCCAACACACATAAATGTGTGTGTGTGAGATATAACTATAGATGATACACATATATGTGCGTGTGACATATCAGTATACATGAGATATAATGTCATTAAAATGTAGTTGTTTACTGATTTTGTTGTAAGCTAATTTTGTTGCATTGGCAATACACATAAATGTGCGTGTCACATGTCACTATACATTATAGACATATATGTCGGTGTCAGATGTCACTATAAAGGGGCAATACACAGAAATGTGCGTGTCAGATGTCACTATACATTATAGACATATATGTGCGTGTCACATGTCACTATACATTATACACATATACGTGCGTGTCACATGTCACTATGAAGGGGCAATACACAGAAATGTGTGTGTCAAATGTCACTATACATTATAGACATATATGTGCGTGTCACATGTAACTATACATTATAGACATATATGTGCGTGTCAGATGTCACTATACATAAAGCTCTGTTTAATTTTTTTGGGGAGCCTATACACATAAATGTGCCATACATGATGAATACATAAATCCTAGTTTATTTTTTTATTTGTTTGACCTGACCTGATAATAAAATGTAATATATTATAGCTTACCTGTCAGTTGTAATTTGCACAATGTAAAGTAGTAAATTAGTAAAGAATTGTCTTCTCAAGTAAAAGCAGCAGTTATCTCAGAAGTCACTCCGTTGATCACCTGAGGAGAAATGTATTTTTTAGTTGGAAATAGCCAGTATTTATAAACTTGTAGAAAGTTCTGGAAAGTGAGACCGTTAGAACGCAATACGCATGCGCTATTTGCGTTCCAGCTTACAATTTGCGTTCCATCCGCCATTTTAGGCGTATTACTGTTCAAAATGGTGTTTAATATGATTGTGATACGTTCCGCATAGTATGTGTTTCATTATTGCGAGTAAGTGTAGTGTAGTTACGTCTGAAGCCTCGTTTTCGTTTTGTTCGTCGGCCATTTTTTCTCTCGCTTAGCGATGGTATTAGTGTCTAAAGTGTTTATTTTGATTTAAATGTAGGTGTAACTTGTTTTTTTGAGGTGCTGGCTGGTTCCTGTTGCTGTAGGTAAGCTTTTTATGTGTTTGTTGTGTGTCTTTGTTAAGTTTTAAATGTTTGTATGTCGGCGTGTTGCGTCCGATGTTTGCGAAGTCGTAATGTGTGGTAACGTGTCTCGTATGGTGTTTGCGTGTGTAGCCTCGTTTTCGTTTTATTCGTCGGCCATTTTTTTTGTCGCTTAACAAACTATTTAGTGTCGAAACTCTTTTATTTTGAGTGCAATTAAGTTGTAAGTTGCATTTTTGAGGTCCTGGGTGCTTCGTGTTTGTGTAGGTAAGGTTTTTATGTATGTGCTGTGTGTATGTATTGTGTTTGTAATTTTGTAATGTTCGCGAGTTGCGTCCGAGTGTTGCGAGGCCGTAATGTGTGTGAACGTGTGTCGTATGTTGTTTGCGAGTGTCGTAATGTGTTTGAACGTGTGTCGTATGTTGTTTGCGAGTGTCGTAATGTGTTTGGACGTCGTATGTTGTTTGCGAGTGTCGTAATGTGTTTGAACGTGTGTCGTATGTTGTTTGCGAGTGTCGTAATGTGTTTGGACGTAAACTTTTTTTTTCAAGGGTCGCAGTTGCTGCAACTGAAGACCTTCGGCGCTCCATGCCAGCAACTGAGAACCTGGCACAGTGCCCTCGCTACGCGAGGCCCGCGTCTCGCTGCGCGAGCCGCGGCCCTCGCTACGCGAGCCCGCAGCGTTAGCAACAACTCGTACGCTCACAACTATATATGTGATATATATATATATATATATATATATATATATATATATATATATATATATATATATATATTTTTTTTTTTGGGCCTATATGTTATTTAAGGTTTTTAAGGTACGGTTGGGGCCTATATGGTCCCAATTTGTTATTTAGGGTTTTTAAGGTGCGGTTGGGGCCTATATGGTCCCAATTTGTTATTTAAGGTTTTTAAGGTGCGGTTGGGGCCTATATGGTCCCAATTTGTTATTTAGGGTTTTTAAGGTACGGT
Organism: Discoglossus pictus; assembly: GCA_027410445.1. Taxonomy (NCBI): domain Eukaryota; kingdom Metazoa; phylum Chordata; class Amphibia; order Anura; family Alytidae; genus Discoglossus; species Discoglossus pictus. The sequence continues at coordinate 94,549,403 of CM050167.1, forward strand.
TGGGGCCTATATGGTCCCAATTTGTTATTTAAGGTTTTTAAGGTGCGGTTGGGGCCTATATGGTCCCAATTTGTTATTTAGGGTTTTTAAGGTACGGTTGGGGCCTATATGGTCCCAATTTGTTATTTAAGGTTTTTAAGGTGCGGTTGGGGCCTATATGGTCACACTTGCTCTTTTAAGTTTTTAAACGTTACGGTTTGGGTCTTAAACGTTCTAATGTTTTTTTTTTTCTTTTCTATAACTTCCCAGGTGCAAACTATCTGTGGAATCAGATTTCTTTGGACTCGTTGGTTGACTTACTGGACGTGAATACCCCGAGAAGGAGCGTCAACTGTTGGTGAGTATATGGTCACACTTGGACTTTTAAGGTTTTAAAAGTTACGGTTTGGGTCTTGAGATTTCTAATGTTTTTTTTGTTGTTTTCTATCACCCCCCAGGTGCAAACTATCTGTGAAAGCAGATTTGTTTGGACTCGTTGGTTGACTTACTGGACGTGAATACCCCGAGAAGGAGCGTCAACTGTTGGTGAGTATCATTGCCTTTAATTTTCTGTCCATGTGTATAGGTGCAAATTTGATGGTGATGTAGTCTTGTCACATGAGGGTTTGCAATCTGTAATGTATACCAATGAAATCAACACACTGTTATTTTTAAGTAATTTTGTGACATAATATAAATTAATATACCGTGATCTCTTTCTTTTATTGGTATCAATATCAGAAATGAATACTATTGACTCTCTACTTGTGAAGCCTTTCGCCACCCTAACCTATGAGGAGAAGGTGGAAGTAAAACGGTTAGGAGCTGACCAACCAGAGATAAATCTGCAGCAAATCGCAAGAGATAGAGGGAAGCAATATGTCCGTAATTTCAATACTGAATGGTACAAGAAGAACGACTGGCTTTCTGGAAGCGTTTCTAGGAAGTCCTTATATTGTTTCCCATGCATCCTATTTGGTGGTGACGCTGCTTGGACCAAAACTGGAGTGACTGACGTCAAACATCTAGCTGACAAATTGGCAAAACACAAAAGTTCTAAAGCTCACTTGGATAACAGGATCAAGTTTGAGATGCTTGGACAGGCGAACATTGCTGTTCAACTAGACCAAGGATACCAAGTCAGCATTCAAAAACACAACGAAGAAGTGGCTAAGAACCGGTACATCCTTTCGAAGATAATTGATTGTGTTCGCTTTTGTGGCGCCTTTGAACTGGCATTAAGAGGACACGACGAGAGTGAAACATCGCTAAATCCAGGAGTGTTTAGAGGCCTGGTGGATTTGGTTGGCAGTATCGATAGTGCAATGGAACAGCATTTGAAGACTGCAACTGTGTTTAAGGGCACTTCCAAAACCGTGCAGAATGAGCTACTGGACTGCATGCATGAAGTTATAAAGGAAGTGATTCACCAAGAGCTTAAGGAAGCCCAGTTTGTGGCAATCCAAGCGGATGAAACAACCGATATTTCCGCTAGGACACAGTGCGTTGTAGTCTATCGCTACATTGACAAGAAGCATCAAGTGGTGGAAAGATTTGATGGCTTCACGGAAATGAAATCAACGGATGCAGACTCCATTGCTGCTGTTGTGCTGGAAACACTGAATACTGTTCTCCCAGAGCCAGAAGACAAGAAGAAACTCATAGCTCAAAGCTATGATGGTGCCAGTGTGATGCGTGGAGATCAAGGAGGAGTTCAAAGAAAAATAAAAGACGTGTACCCGAACGCACACTACGTCCATTGCTATGCTCACCAACTGAACCTAATAATGGAGAAAGCAGTTTCAAGGATTGGAAGAGTTCGAGTTTTTTTTTCAAACATAGGCGGCATACCATCTTTTTTTTCACGCTCTCCAAAAAGGACTGGAGTTCTGGATGAGGTAGTTGGTAGAAGACTTCCAAGAGGTGCACCGACACGATGGAACTTCAACGTTAGGACCGTGAACGTGATCTACGAGAACAGAGATGCGCTACTTGAGTGTTTCCAGACAATTGAAGCATGTCTAAACTTTGATCCAACATCTATACGGGAAGCCGCAGGTTTCATTGGAATGCTGGAAGACAGGGAGTTCCTTTACTTCCTTAAATTATTTCATTTAATAATGCCACATGTAGACATCCTCTATAGTCAGCTTCAGAAGCGAGACACGGATACTGTTTATATCAAAAAAGTCACAGAAGACTTTGTCGCCAGCATCCAGAAAATCCGGAATTCTGTGGAAGAGATAGAAGCAAGTTTGCCAAGCGATCTAACAGTCAACAGACGGAGTGCGGAGATCTCAACCTTGAGACAACTTTCAAGAGAGGTATGTGACATAGTGGTGGTTCATGCAAAAGAACGATTTTCATTTTCAAATCACCTAGTCAGTGCCAAACTTGTTCAAAGTGACTTGTATAAAACCCATGGCACTTGCTTTCCAACCCAAGCTCTGGAAGACACCGTGCAAGCATATCCAATACTGAAGAAGGAACAATTACGCACTGAGCTGTCACTTCTGTATGGGAAGACAGAGTTTCATACTTGTACAAGTGCTGTTGCTCTGCACAAACTTTTCCATCAATTTAATCTGCAGAATGATTTCACAGAGACAGTAAAATTATTAAGAATCCTGATTACAACACCAATGACTACTGCAGAATCAGAAAGATGCTTCTCAACATTGAAGAGGATAAAAACCTTTTTAAGAAGCACCATGTCCCTGGAGCGGTTGAATGCATTGGCGATGCTCTCAATGGAAAAGCAACTGATTTCCGAGATCCCACACTTCAATGAAAAAACCATTGAGAAGTTTTGTTCTTTGAAAGATCGCCGTGCAAAATTAAAATACAAGTGATTGAAGCAAAGAAGAATGCATACCCCCAAGGTGTGCAAAGATAAACTGCGTTAAGCAGCACCACCTCACACTACCAAACATAACTAGTGGTAAGTAAAGTATGAACGGTGTGTGGGTGTGCATATGGAAGGAGCTATGAAAGGTGTGTGCATGGTCAGTAACAATTGTTGAAGCCTTGGCGTGGTTTGAAGGAATTGGAGGCACTTCCAAGGGTAGCTGTCACTTGTGTACAGGAAGCAAGAATTCCATGTCTGTACAAGTGCTGTTGCTCTGCAGCAACTTTAGCATCAATTTAATCTACATAATTTAACAGAGTGAGTGAAGCTATAAGGAATCCTGCTTACAACAACGAAGACTACTAAAGAACCAGAAAGATGCTTCTCCACATTGAAGAGGATCAAAAAAGTAATTAAAAAGCACCATGGCCCTGTAGCGGTTAAATGCATTGGTTTGAAGGAATTGGAGGCACCTTCAAGGGTACGTAAAGTTCTCAGAAATGGCACCACCTCGGATTTATTGATGAACACAGCTAAGGAGCAGACGTGCAGAGCTCCAGCTCTGCCGATTTGGGCCAGGGAAAGTGCACTTTTGGGCCAGTACAGCCCCACACCGGAACCCAAACACACAGAGAGGAGCCCATCTCCTCGTGCGACACAATTTGAGACCCAGGACGTGGGTCTAGAGGTCCCGAGACACACACGAGCCAGGGGGGCCGCCATCTTCCCCATCCCGGCAGCAGAGGCACCCTGCCAGGTCCCAACAGCAAGGGGAGACGTGGAGACATCTTTGCCCCGCCGGAGAAGTGAGGTCTGAGCACCCAGGACCCCCGCTCCCGGACCGGCACACCAGGAGGTGCAAGAGAGAGCCGAGATCCGGAGCGGGCGCCATCTTGGAGCTGCGGCCTACGCAGACGGAATAACCCCGCCGAGGTTTCCCGCCAAACACTGGCGAGAGGTGAGCGGTGCAGGACTCAACGGGGTGCAAGAGTCAGAGGCCAAAGAGGCCTGGCTGGGACCCCAACCACCCCCAAAGGGGCAAAATCGTGGGAGCTATCCCAGGACACAAGAAGCAGAAGGCCAAGCAGGGGACACAGCAGATCCTTCTGAAAGTGTCTCTCAGGCCAAAAGGACACCAGGGTGAGTCTCACTAAACACAAGGGACCCCCCCCCCCCCAGTGCGAATTAACCTCTCAGGCAGACCACCCGCCCCAGGCACATATATAACACCAGATCACACTGAGAGAGCATAAGCAACAGACAGGGGGCAATGCCAAGCTGAGGCACTGGATTTTTGCACAAAATCAATACAGCCTAATTAAGACAGAAACTAAGACTCTTCCAGCCAAAACAGCGGCGGCCATTTTAAAGAGCCCAACTTACACTCCATAATTCTGGGCCTAGTGGGCACATACCTCTCCTCCCTTCCAGCAGTGACATCTATACACTAAGAGGACAGGGGAGATCCACTTCAATAGTATACCCTTATACTGCAATGGATCATTTCCAATCACCACCACAAAAAGGAGAATCCGTGGCCTAACAGAGGAAAGAGTCACTGAAGAACAAATTGACAGAACTCCAGCGCACCCTGGTGGCCACTTCACATAGTGCACAAGGGTGAAACTTACTATTAATCTAATAGACTGGCTGTTCATCATTCATATGGAAATCACATCCCTCTAAAGATGTAAACCACTATCAATGCCCACACAAAGGGGACGCTTCCATCAGACAAAAGTGAAGAGTGACTTATAAAGTATTATGGCTGGAGTTGCAACGAGGAAAAGTAACAAAAACATTCAAGCCTACTATCCACCAAAGACAATAACAGCAACCCCTCAGACTCTCCATTCAACAACGAGTCCTACCGAAACAAGAGCAATGGAACAATCCACCCCGAGCACCAAAGGTGACATACAAGACCTGAAGGACCTAATCCGAACGTTCAGAGAAGACATTAAAACGGAAATCTCGAAGGTGTCCACAGAGCTAAAATCCGAAATAAAAAAAATAGACACCAAAACAAATGTGCTTGAAGAGAAATACAAAGAACTTCAGCAATCCCATAAGCAGATGGAAATAGAAATATTGGCACTAAAAGAAGAACAAGCTAACCACCTCTTGTTCCAAGAAGATCTAGAAAACAGATCTAGAAGGCAGAACGTGAGATTACGCAACGTCCCTGAATCGGTAACGGATCTTAAAGGATACTTGTACGAACTATGTGAATTCCTGTTACCAGATCTAAACTCGGAACAATACAACATTGACCGCATACACAGAGCCTTGGGTGGACGCCCAAACATGAAGGAGAGACCTAGAGATATCATCGCAAGATTTCACTATTTCACCACAAAAGAGTTGTTCATGAAGGCATCCAGGGGAGGCATACCTGAAATCGAAGGTCATCAACCTCAGATCTTCTCCGATCTATCACAACTTACACTATCCAAAAGAAGAAATATGAAACCCCTATTGGACTGCATCCTTGCCCAGGGCTGGAGATACTCCTGGGGCTTCCCATTCCGTCTGACCATATCGAGAGACAACAAGTTTTACTCCATCAGATCCTTGGAAGAAGGGGTCAAATTGCTGTCATCTTGGGACATTCAACTACATGCGACCCCTGAACTTCTCCCGGAAAGCAGGTCACAAGGAGAGAGGAGAAGAGGATCAACGCGTCGAGACAGAGGGAGAAACATCTCACTCCCGGACTCGAGGAACTCTAGGAACTAAAACGTTACAATGTGATATATTATGCTGTCTTTTCTCTCTTATTCTCTTTTTCCAAGAAACCTATAATGCTGCAGATAAGTAATCTTTGTGCAGGGCGTTGTGGGCCAAGGCGTTGTAGTGTTAGATTTCACTGTACTCTTCCAAAATGCTTCCGATACACAACCTACAGGACCCCTACAGTAAATAACACCCGACCTCAGTAAAGTAAACCTGCTAAACAGCAAATTACCCACGCCTATACTACATACTAAACAGGTAGACCATTATAAGATGCAATAAATATAGACGAACTAAATATCTCCTGCCCTATCTCTAAGGTGTACTTTAAATTGACTACTTGATAGACACCACTGGGTTTACAAACAATAAGTTATTTAAAGCCCTTCAAATTTAACTTTCCGACAGATTTTAAGGTCCAACACCCTGCATTTGACTAATCTCAGAAACCCTTGGAACGGAGAATAGGCGAGACTTATATAGGTTCACTTTTTCACTTTAAAAATTATAGACCGCTTACAAAGTCCCCCGTGGGCAATTTAGTTAGATCAGAAAACAGGCGAATCCTCACAGTGTCAACTAACGACACGAGTGGATTCACCACGAAAGTTAAGGAGGATAGCGAGTGCTATCCCTTCGATAGTTTTATTACTACTACACTCACAGCTAATCGAAGTAGCTGTAGTTTATTTTCTTGTTACAACAGTTCACATCCCAGTGTAACATCCACGTTTTAGATAAAGACGACTCAAATTCCTTGTCGACATAGAGTAGTAGAGAACTCCTCTAAGGTTGCCTTTGTATTAGTTTATCACTGTGTAAAACTTAATATTTTTCCCCGTCTTCCTGTTTGCTCCACTAGCACAAACAACCTCCGAGTGTAAGGACACGATCCCAGCAGGGGGCCTATCGGACAATCTCGGCAAGAACGACAAAAGAACGCTCCGTCACGACCGGCTCCCCATAAGGAACATAGAGCTAAAAGGTAGGACACACCATGAACCTCAACATTATCTCACACAATGCTCAGGGCCTCAATGAACCCGTTAAAAGAGGGATAGCAATAAAAGAATATCACAAGCTAAGAGGGGATATAGTAATGATCCAAGAAACACACTTTAAAAAGTTAGCGATCCCCAAATATTGGGGGAGATCCTACATGCAGACATACCACTCTTCAGCTAAAGAGAAAACTAAAGGAGTGTCAATTTTGGTACACAATAGAATTAATTTTTGCCATTCCAAAACCCAGTCAGACCCAGAGGGCAGATATGTAGCAATTCATGGATCCATCCAAGAACAAAAGGTGACTTTCCTTAACCTTTACGCCCCGAATACCGAACAGGCACAATTCTTCGCTAAAATATCCCGTATAATGTTGGGATGGGAGCCATCTATCCTAGTAGTGGGAGGAGACATGAACACAGTGCTAGACCCAGACAAAGACCGATCGGCCAAATCTCCCGCACACACCACGCCTACGGCCACCAAAGCGTTCAAACACATTCTCAGATCCTACGGTCTGATTGATACATGGAGAGTAATAAATCCCTCAGACAGGACATACACCTTCTTCTCCTCCAGACACCAGTCCCACTCAAGGATCGACCATGTGCTGATACAACAACGACTAACCCATAACTTAATGGGTGCAGACATACACCCCATTGCATGGTCGGACCATGACTTGGTTCTGGTTTCCCTGAATGGCTTCATACCATCAGGACGATCCCCTTCATGGACCTTAAACCCACACCTACTCAATGACGTAACCTCCAAGGACAAAATTACCAGAGCGATAGACGACTACTTCGCACTCAATAGTGGAAGCGAGGTGGGCAGGGGGGGAGTGTGGGCAGCCCATAAAGCAGTCATTAGAGGGGTCTGTATCCAAATAGGCGCAACAACAAAAAAATTGGAACAGGCACAATTGCACACTATTAAGAGTAAAATTTCAGACTTACAGACGCAATTCACTAGGAAACACGACCCGAAGATTTACAATGAACTCCTGGTTCAAAAACAATTATTAAATACTATTCTTCGGAAAAAAATGATAACAATCCTCCAACGCACACAGGCCACAATGTTCAGGAGCGCCAACAAACCAGATACCATGTTAGCCAGAAAACTGAAAACGCAGAGAGCTAATTCCTTTATCCCAAAAATAATTAACAAATCTAACAAGCTAGTCTTTAAGCCAAATGAGATAGCAGAAACATTTCGACACTTCTATGAGGAGCTTTACTCAGCCCCCGCACAATCAGGATCCAAAGCCCACAAATCCCAAATAGATTCTTTCTTAAACTCAACAGAGCTCCCACAAATTGAGAGAACCCGATCTGTAGAATTAGCAAAACCCATCACGATAGAAGAAATTAAAGAAGCAATTAAAACAACTAAATCACATGGAGCACCAGGCCCGGACGGGTTCACGAATTATTACTACAAACAATGCTCACATCAATTGCTCCCGCACCTCCACAAATTATTTAATGAGCTATTACAAGGTCCCCCCATAAAACAAGAATTCTTAGAAGCAAAAATTATTGTAATCCCTAAAATAGGTAAAGATCCGGCCCAATGCGGGAGCTACAGACCAATTTCGTTAATTAATAACGACATTAAAATATACTCAAAGATTCTGGCGAACAGACTGGCCCCATTGTTACCTAGTGTGGTCCACCCGGACCAAGTAGGCTTTATAGCCGGTAGAGAAGCCCCAGACAACACCAGGAGAGTGTTAAACCTAATAGAAATAGCCAAAAAAAACAATATCCACTCAATGCTTCTATCACTAGACGCGGAAAAAGCTTTCGACAGAATAGATTGGTCATTCATGTGGGAAGTGCTAATCAGGATAGGTCTAGGAGAAGGTTTTATAAGAGGGATACAGTCCTTATACACGAACCCCGAAGCCTCCATAACATATCAGGGATTCAACTCTAAAAGACTCAGAATAGCCAGAGGGACCAGACAAGGCTGTCCACTCTCCCCTCTATTGTTTGCTCTATGCCTAGAGCCATTAGCGATTGCGATCAGGAACTGTCCGGATATCCAAGGTATAAAAGTTGGCCCCAAGGAATACAAACTCAATCTCTTCGCAGATGATATCCTACTCTCACTGACAGAACCAACAACTAGCTTGCCCAATTTACTCCACCTACTCACGAAATTCGGCACTATCTCAGGATTTAAAATCAACACATCCAAAAGTCTAGCACTCAACGTTACACTACCCAGGGAGATGAAAGAAAATTTGGACAAAAATTTTTCCATTAAATGGGCTCAAAAATTCTTGACCTACCTAGGAATTAATATTCCAGGCTCCATAGACCAAGTATATGATGCGAACTACCCCCAAATCATCAGTAGAATAAAACAGGACATAGAGAAATGGTCAGCCTACAGAATATCCTGGCTTGGCAAAATAAACGCAATCAAAATGAATGTTATCCCAAAAATTTTATACTTATTTAGAGCGATCCCGACACCAATTAACTTGACAGCCATAAAAGCACTACAAAAAACCCTTTTCAAATTTACCTGGAACCAAAAGAAACCAAGAGTTAACAAAACTACGATGCACACACCCATACAAAAAGGAGGTCTAGCCTTCCCAAACCTGGTCAACTACTACAAGGCCACAAGATTGGCGCAATTGACTAACTGGTATAAGAAAGAAGCCATTCCAACATGGGTCGAGATAGAAAAACAAATCTTAGAGGAAAACCACATAACCTTAGCGCATACACTATGGCTCAGCGCACACAAAGAACTGAAATCACAAACCCTTACAAGCTGCATTCGCAACTCATTAACAGTTTGGAAAGAAATTAATAAAAAATCCCCCCTATTACATGTAGGTTCAGGTTTAACCCCTCTTTGGCAATCCCATAAGGAAGGCCACGCCGCCAAAACCTCCCAGATGAAATGGTGGATACAGAAAGATCTGACTATAGTCGCAGACACCTGGACGCTGACACAAGGGGACACACTGAACCAAATACCTAACAATGAATGGATTAATCTGATGATAATTAAACAAACGATATTTCAGAATGCAAAATCAAATAGTCAGAATAGAAAATCAGTATATGAGCAATGCTGCATTAACAACCCTGGAGGCAAGGGTAACATTTCGGTTATATACAAACACCTATCTGAGGGGTCTAGCATAAAGAAACCACACTATCAGGAGAAGTGGGAATCAGAATTACAGATCACACTAGATGATAAACAATGGAGTCAAGTTATCAAGCAAGCTAACATTTCATCCTTAAATGTCACCTTAAAAGAGAACGCACTAAAAACTGTGATGAGGTGGTACCTCACCCCAGCGAGACTTCACCACTCAAACAAATCACTCTCTGACAAATGCTACAGAGGTTGTGGACATGTAGGTTCGCTAATTCACATGCTGTGGGACTGCCCCAAAATTAAACATATTTGGCAGGCAACATACAACACATTAGGTAAACTGTGGGGGAAAACACTAGAGCAAAATCCAGAAGAAGCACTATTGGGACTCCCAAACACAACACTAACAAAGAGTGAGCAATTCCTGACCAATCAGGTATACTTGGCATCTAGATGCATAATAGCCAAACACTGGAAACACACTGACCCCACATTTAAAGAAGTTCTACAGAAAATTGATCACATTCAAACCATGAGCCACTTCTCGGCGGAGTTCGATGCGAGATACAAACGATGGGCCTCCTGCTGGGACATCTGGAAAGTTAGAGGTCCGGGACGAGGTGAGTCTGAGAATGACTAGACCAACTAGTGGGTTTTTTGCGGTAAATTGATAAGAGCAAAGAAAGAAATGCAATTTATAAATTTAGACCCAGACACACCTTGCTTTTGAATGCTCTGGTAAATAACTGTGTCCTGCAAGGACTTACTCTGAGATTCTCATATAGAAATATTTGGAGGAAAGGGACAAGAAAATATTCTCATAGGATAGATATATTGACCCCAGTATCAACTGTAGAGCTTACGATCTAGGAGAGCCACAAGTTATATCTCCATACCTGTTAACATACTTTTTCGAATTGTTTAGGATAAACCACAGATTTGTTCACTGTTGTATAGACACGTTTATAAATGCTATACTGTTGACTATTTCTGTATATTTTGTTATATAATGTAAATCAAAAAATAAAAAAGAAGTTTAAAAAAAAAAAAAGAAATGGCACCACCTCACTACCAAAAATAACTAGTGGTAAGTAAAGTATGAATGGTGTGTGGGTGTGCATATTGAAGGAGCTATGAAAGGTGTGTGAATGGTCAGTAACAATTGTTGAAGCCTTGGCGTGGCGTTACTGCTCATATGGTTATCCATATGCTAATTCAACGTGTTTGTTTGACATTGATTATTGTGTGGTCTAAACAGAAGTGAAATGTTGTTGTTTTCTTGAATCCCAAGATCCACTGGTTTGGGCCTATGCAGTGCTGATTGGTCTTCTAAGGTATGTTTGAGGCCTATATGGTCCCACTTGGTCTTCTAAGGTATGTTTGGGGCCTATGGTCACACTTGGTCTTCTAAGGTATGTTTGAGGCCTATATGGTCACACTTGGTCTTCTAAGGTATGTTTGGGGCCTATATAGTTCCACTTGGTCTTCTAAGGTATGTTTGGGGCCTATGGTCACACTTGGTCTTCTAAGGTATGTTTGGGGCTTATATAGTCACACTTGGTCTTCTAAGGTATGTTTGGGGCCTATATAGTCACACTTGGTCTTCTAAGGTATGTTTGGGGCCTATATAGTTCCACTTGGTCTTCTAAGGTATGTTTGGGGCCTATGGTCACACTTGGTCTTCTAAGGTATGTTTGGGGCCTATATAGTCACACTTGGTCTTCTAAGGTATGTTTGGGGCCTATATAGTCACACTTGGTCTTCTAAGGTATGTTTGGGGCCTATATGGTTCCACTTGGTCGTTTAATGTTTTTTAAGTATGGTTTTGTTCTTGAATGGTATGATTGATTTGCTTGTTTTCTTTCAACCCCAGGTGCAAACCCTATGTGGCTGCAGATTTGTTTCTACTCATTGGTCAACTTAATGAACATGAATACCCTGAGAAGAAGAGCCGACTAATGGTAGGTGTCACTCCTTTAATTTTTCTGTTAATACGTATAGGTGCAATTATGATATTGCTGTAGTCTTGTCACATGAGTTTTTTCAATCTATATTGTATACCAATGAATTTAACACATTGTTACTTTACTTCTTGACATTTCTGCATTGCAGATCATGTATTTCAATGGGCTTTACAAGCATAAGGTCATTGGGCGGGGCTTATAAAGGTCATTATGACGTCAGGGGGAGGAGTTATAAAAATGGGTGTGGTTTGAAAAAGGGGGAGTGGCTATGTTTCGCCCTGTCGCCCCTCCAACTTGAAAAGTCACCAGCCGCCACTGATTATATGTGATATGTGATATACCACAACTAACTTGTTTAAAATGTAACTTTTATTATAACTTCCTTAAAAACTATTTTCCTTTAAAATTTGGACGTTTAAAAATCAACTTTCCCAATTCTTAGTTAGGAATCATTTTGCTATCTTTCATACAGTATATTAGCAATGGTCTTTGTTTTAAGGCATTGTTTTATAGTAGTTATTTGAGGTATAAAAATACTTTTGTGCTTTAAAGGTGCTAAATAACTTATTTGTGCAATTGTTGCAAACTAAAGAGCTTGTGCTTGTATGACCCCCGCAGGATCCATTGGCACTCAGCACAGTATAACCTTAACAGGGTAACCCACTAAAATAATAAGGCAGACAACAATATGGGGAAAACCACGAGCCACAGCTTTATTGACTAACAAATTTACACATTACACAATGACGAGGGAGGAGCCCGGCCAGCGGAAGTAACCTCCTGCCCCTGGACCCGCGTTAATGGGGCCCACTTATTCGTCACTGTACCACGCCCCTGAGGTAGGGGAAACGACCCCTTTTGTTACCTACTGAGCCGGGCAACTCCACCATCCACCACCGAGCAGCCATGGGACCCCTCACGGTGCTGCAACCCCCCCCCCCCCCAACAAAGCTCTGGCCCGCTTGATCCACTTCCTAAATTCAAGCATCATTAACTCGAGTCCGATTTCAGTTAAGTGAACACCATCAGGCCCAAACCTCTCATCCTCAGATTTATCCTCAAACTCAGCATAGCACAGTGCCAGGAATCCCATCCTCCGGACAAAAGTAGTCACCAACTTATTAACCTTAACATGTGCCCTATCAAGGCGGATGGGATCCCTGGCGGAGCGCCAAACCGTTCTCCTAATGATCTCTGACCAAATAATAACTACTCCTGGGAATCTATCCCTCTTAATGTCCCTGACCAACCTCTTCATAGGAAACACCCCTAAATTGTTGCCCCCTGCATGTACTAACATAATTGCTGGGTTACCGCAACACTGAAACAAATGATTAATCAGCCCATTCAATTCTGCCCACCACAGGCCACATCTACACTCCCAGTGCACTTCCATGACGTCTCCTGGAGCGCCCAGTTGCAGGCCGCCCGGCGAAACTGCTGCGAACCTCTGAGCCCAATATATATAGGAGTGTCCGACAACCCAGAGCTGTTGTTTGGCACCTGCAACAGATATAAAACGCTTAGTATGCAGCTGCCGTGGGTCTCACATACCTCTGATAGCATCTAGATTCCTACCTCCCAATTCTCCTCACCACTCCCTCAGGGAGCCCCAAGCCTGCTGCTACCGCGGCCGCATGCCGAATTCGGCATGAGTGCATGCCGAATTCGGCCCTATCAAACCCTAGGCGCTGTAGACAGCCCTTAAGGACCTGAGAGAAGTGGAAGCGGGAGAGGGCAAGCCCATCCTTGTGTATTAGCAGAGTGCCCAGGTATCGTGGCCTGCGCCTAAGATATTCACTAATACAATCCACGGGGCAACACTCCGAACCCACCCTGTGCAACATAATTTCCTTCCCTCTGCTTTCCTGGTCTGTTTTCGACCGCCGGAGCCACATCGCCTCACTGTTCTGGTATGGGAAGACGTCTATTAGCTGTAAGCCCCCGGCACCCCGCTTGCTAGCCGATACCAGTTCCCCTACTCGGAATGCACCGAAAAAGGCCAGAGAAAAGGCAGTACGGAAAAGCAGGGTTTCAAAGGGAGAGCTACACACGTTACCCAGCGTAGAACTAATCCGGAGTAACAGAGCAAACGTGATGGGCCGCCTCCTGTCCCGCACTACTTCACCTTTAAACATACCAACAATTACGCGCTTCACCAGAAACACCTTTGTCAGGTCTGCCATCCCAGCCCACATAAACATGAAGGCTAATGCCGCCACCTGCCGCCCCACCACAGCTCTTGAGCAGCCCTCGCTCTTACAGCGGAGTAAGTACCATAACAAGATGCCTGTCATCTTGTCCTCCGAGTCCATACCACCTGCCAACTCCACCAAGTCTTGCCACTTTTCCCAGACCTTTTTGTAAGCCGTCCACGTGTCTGGAGCTAATGACTGCCATACCAGCGCCGCTATTTCTGCGCTCCAAGATACCAAAGTTCCGGCGGAACGCTGCAGCCCTCCTGCTCCGAATGCGCCTGAAGCGCTCCCACTGGAAACGAGAAAGGGCGTCAGCTATCCCATTCTTACAGCCGGGGACATGCCTAGCCCTAACCCATGTGTTTAACCGTAGACAAGCCAAGACCAGGTGCCTAACAAACTCCCTATGCCGAATACGCTCCTGCATATCTTGAGTTATATGGGCCCCAAATTATCCAATGAGCATACTGCTGTTGCTCTCCTGGACACATCTGATACCCTAACCGTTTCTGGAGACACCGCGGGCGGAATAATGTCCGCAACCCTGTCAGCGGGACTATCACCCATAACCCGATTAACCGCGGGAAAAGCTGTCCGTCCTTCCGTCACCGGTGAAGAAAGTCCCGCCGCCCAACCCTTGGCCGCTAACCCTGCGACCCAATTTGCAAACTCTCTGTCAGAGAGCATTACCTTGTGCTCAAATAGCACACCTTTAAGACCTGCTAGTAATGTGTCCTGACCCCCCAACCTTGTGTCGGTGTAAGATGTGTTTAACTGCTGGCCAAACGCCATCTCACCTACGTCACGGGGGGCCACCATCAATGGCTGAGTTTGACTGGATCCCTGTGTAGGCAGCTGCTGCGACCTCAGTCTTCTTGCCTCACGCTCAGAACTTGAACATGCACAACTGCAAGTGCAGGACCTCCGGCTATGGGATCTGGACCGAACCCTAAATCTCCTAGGAAGGCAAAAAGAACTGTCACCAGCCAGTCTATGCCTGCATGCAGTGGGCGGGGGGAGGGGGGGGGGGTATTATCCTGAGAGGAGTCACTCTCATCTACCAAGCCCCGGGGCCCCCGGAACCTCCAAAATTAAGTCTGACTAGGGGTGGGCTGTCAACTGGGGACGCTACTGTCCGTGCCTGTCTATGAGCCATGTCAACCACGGATTCAATCGCCCCTGGGCAAGGCGGAGCGTGTGGGGCCATGTGCACTATGTCTTTTGTCAGACATGTTAAAAGAGAGCGGACTGTACCTGGAAGTGGCTTTCCTGGTCCTTGCTGGGCATGCCGCCCTTGGTACTTGGACCGCAACCGCTGGGCTCACTATTTCGCCTTCCTTTAACATCTCTTGCTCTATCTCCATGCGCCTTTTACGAAGCGCAGCTGCACCCACAGCTGGTCCACTCCTGCCCTGCTGCTGGTCCTTTAAGACAGTAGCATTATACCAGCCAAGGACTCATCCGCACACACAAAATCCCTAGGTGGGACCTCTGTTTTTTTTCAATAACAACTATTAATATTGTGGACCCTTCCCGCCCCTACTGCCAGACTGAGGTCTGGGGGGTGTAGGAGTGTCGGAGATTAACTGGCTTAGTGGTGGTCCTAAAGACACAGTATGGTCGCTATGACCTGCACCTCTCACACCCCTAAGCCTAGCTCCCCTGTTTCTCTGCAGTGATGGTTGCTGTATAACCAAATCATCCCCGGTGGCCGCGAGCAGCGGCCTCACCCTTTTTCTTTGTGGGACTGCATGCTCTAGGCCCACGCTGCCTTGCAGTCCCTCCAGAGGAGCTAGCCTCCATCAAATCCCCCAGGCCACTAGCCACTGAAGGCTGTGCCTGAGGGACCGCAGGGGAGGGGGTTGACTCGCCTGCTGGAGCGCCTAGGCGGTCCTTCAGCCATTTTACTCCGTGGCATAAGGCCTTGGAGCGCACCAACTCAAGGAGGCATTCCAGCTCAATGGCGTCATTTTCCTCCATCCTAACTGGCCCAAATCGCCTAAGAGCTAGCCACCAGGGACACACAGAAGGGAGAACAAACCACACAGGGAAAGAGACAACAAAAGAAACAAGGGGAAGAGGAAAGGGGAGGTGTTAAGTATAGATGCAGGAATGAATAGGCCCAGGGCGTTAACCCTTTATAATGAGGGCCACCAAAACGGATGCCAATGAGAAATGCCCTAAAACCCCAAAGCACCCACACTACCCCCAGCACCCACACTACCCACCAGCACACACACTACCCACCAGCACACACACACACACAAAACAAACAAACAAGACTCAGAAATGGAGGAGCTCCGTCAGATGCGTCCGATCACCACGCTGGAGGGCCGCCGAATGAGGCAAAATGGAGCTCACATGACGCGCCTGCCTCTCACGTCACTGCACCGGCCCCTCAGCGCCCTCCGTGTCGAACATTAAATTGATAACATCGCTTTATACTGAAACTTAAACTTCTCAGTGTTTGTGCTATAGTAAGCACTCTGTCTTATCCCTGAATTTTTCTTAG
This sequence comes from Discoglossus pictus, assembly GCA_027410445.1. Taxonomy (NCBI): domain Eukaryota; kingdom Metazoa; phylum Chordata; class Amphibia; order Anura; family Alytidae; genus Discoglossus; species Discoglossus pictus. The sequence continues at coordinate 94,565,780 of CM050167.1, forward strand.
TGATTCTTTAATTTGTACTTTTTTTTTGCATGTCAGGGTGACTTTTTTTAAGGTGCTTTAGTGCTTAATGGGAGTGATGTGAATAAGACTCCCTTAAAGTGCTTTTATAGTTATGACACAGTTTTTTAATTATACCTTTTTGGACATATTGCACATATGCCCTTTCCTTGTATTGTGAATTGCTCCGTGGTCGTGGCTCTATTAATTCCACTGCTCTTGCTCTCATATTACTGTCCCATTAGTTATAACATTTATATTTAGACATGCAGACTTAATGGGGAGTTTCTCTTAATTTTGGCAATCCCTTATACTTATATTGATTATTTATTACCTCTGCCTGCTTTTAGCTATCTCTCTGCGGCGTTTGTTAGACCATGTTTAGTTTGCAACAATTGCACAAATACGTTATTTAGCACATTTAAAGCACAAAAGCTTTTTTATACCTCAAAGGAGCTGATCCCATCCTCAGATCCTATTGGAAACTTTTTGGACATGTTGATCGGCTTGGCTGAAGTTCAAGGGAATAGGTAAGGCACAAGCTAAGTTTTTATTTTTATATGTTAAATGGTAGGAGGGACTCCCTCGTGGATGGGGAGAATTGTTGTAAGCGCACAAGATTTCTATATGGAAGGGGTAACCTACTGAGAGAAACATAACTTAGATGAATATTTCCTATACAATTGCTTACAACAAAAGAAAGGAAGTGTATTAATAATATGGGGAATAAACAAAAAAAATGACCCGCGGCACACAAACATTTGACCCCCACCACAGGAGTACTACAAGTACTCACGCAGCACCTAATATTAAATCCCTATGCTGCGGGGTCACCAGCTGTTCAAGGATACTCTTATAAAATACTGCATGCTTTTGATGATGTAGAGGAGTTTTGAGTCCATCAAGTTCAACCACTGTAGATCTCCTCTGATCTTTATAATATGTAGATTCATTGTTAATTGATTATTGATTGAGAGGAAGACAAACAGAAAAGAAAAAACACTGAAACATTCCCAATACTGGCAAGCGGATTCCTTCCTGGATCAATACTCATTCTCTTATTATCAAAGATAACTCTGAAAGCCCTTTATATAAAAAAGAAATCCAATCACCTTCTTTGGTAGAGAATATCATAATTTAACCACCCTTACTGTGAAGAACCCTTTTCTTTCTTTACAGTGGAATCTGTGTACTTTTACTATCCAGAGATGTCCTCTTGTCAGTTGAAAACCACTTGGCACAAAAAGTTCACTTGGCAAAGCTTTATATTGACCTGAACTGGATGTATTTATATAATGTAATCATATCCCCTCTTAGACTCTCTTTTTCTAAAGAGATTATGGTTAATTTGGTTAGTTTCTCTTCATAACTTAGCCTCTCCATTAATTTTATTAGTCTTGTTGCCCTTCTCTGTACTTTCTCCAGCTCTAATGTTTCCTTTTTATGAAGTGGTGCCCAAAAGTATACTTTGTATGCCAAATGAGAACATACAAGAAATTTGTATAGTGTCAGAATTATATTTGCTTCCCTTGCTTCTATACCCTTCTTACTACATGCTAATATTTTACTTACCTTTGCAGATGCTGCTTGGCATTAAGCACTGTTACCTAGGTGGTTCTCCACAAGCCCTCCCAAATCCCTTTCAACATCTGATACCCCTAGATTTGTTCCATTAAGATCATATATTGCATGGTGATTTTTCCTTCCCAAATGCATAAATTTACATTTATTCGTATTAGATCTCATCTGCCATTTAAGTGCCCAATTCTCTAATTTATGTAAATTTCTTCGGAGGGAAAGTACATGATTTTCTGATTTAATTACGTTGCACAACTTAATGTCATCAGCAAAAATGGAGACTATAATTTTCAGTCCTACTTCTAAGTCATTAATGAATATGTTAAAAAGGAGAGGACCTAATACTGAATCCTCAGGAACCCCACTTAATAATTGCATTTCCTCAATTTTAATTATATTTGGAGGTTTATAGCATACTCCTTCCAATATTCTTCTAGAATTTGTTCATCCACTATTTAATTCAGCCCACAAGCATTCAATATTATTGCTAGTTCCAGCATAAATATCTTAGCTGACTATAGGCTTAAGTTCAGGCAGACAAATCCCTCACTCTCTTTTACAAATGCCCCTATCTTTCCTATATAAATTATAACCATCCAAATTAACGCTTCAGTCAGTCCCACCATGTTTCAGTAATGTCTATTAAGTCCCATTTCTCATTTACTGCTAATAATTCTAACTCGCCCATTTTTCAATATCACCTTTTCTCTGGGTCCATTTAAAATGATTTTATGGGCGGTAATTCTGTTCCCAGGTTCTTCCTCCAGCCTCATTATATTAACTAACCAGAAACCAATTAGTTTACAAGGACATATGCACCTAAGAAAGTATAAGCCAGGAGCCACTCAGTATAATTGAATAGAAACGTTCTAAATATAAAGTCTGTCTTTAACTTGTCTAATTATTCCTGCACTTTTTCTCTTCTGCATTAGCATACAATCTTTCATGCTGATTAAAGTAGAAAGTTGGATTGTTACTGAGCAGTAGAGCAAGTGCGATCCATCACTGTTGAATGAGAGGAAATAGCAGTAAAAGATAACAGAGAGATGAAGGAAAGAGAACCTGGGGATAGAATTACAGCTCATAAAAACCTACATTGCATGTGAGTTTTATATTACTAAATGTACTTTAAAATAACAACTAATTGCAAAAAAAATATTTATTTTGCCATATATTTATTGTTTATAACAATATTAGTTTTTTTATGCAACTCTGGTTAATTTTCTTTTTCATTTTTTTAAATAACTAAACATGATAATGGGAAAAGGATTTTGGAAAGCAAAATAAATAAATAAAAGAAACACAGGCTTTACATTTAGAAACCTTTATATTCAGTTATACAGTGTGGCTCCATTTTACGTTCTTCCCTACTGCTGGCTTTTAATATCTCAGGTGCATGTACTTGTAAACTAATTAAATTCTGGTTAGTGCTGCTGAGAGCCATGGCATTTGTTACTGACACATTCTCATTGTGCACTTCTTATGTATTAAAAGTCTCCTCCCACCTCAGGGAGTTGAGGTGCCGATGCGAGACATAACATTTTGTGTACCATCCACTTTATACCACCCCATTAAAAGGAAATTAAGGGGGATAAAAGTAAAGATATATAATCACTCATGATATAAATTCTTATGCCAGAACTTAGCAATTCAGAGGGTTAAATTCTTTTTTATATCCCATATCATTTAACTTGATGAAATTAGTGTTATTAGACTCAATTATTTGGTGGCCATCTGTATTGACCAAACAGTGAGAAGTCATCCTAAATTTCCTTCATTAGAACCCAATTTATTATAACTAGGACTGTAATACTTAAAACATATTCTTGACGAAAATTAAAAACTTTGAAAAACAACAACGCTAGTTAATAAAAGGAAGGTATTGTCAATTGACTATTCATTTTCAGGATATCTATTGAAAGTTACTTCACACATAAGCAGTCTAGTATATTTAGACAGAATATCAGTTTGTTTCTAAGGAGCACTATGCTTTCCACTTAGGCTTACTATAGTCTTAAATACTTTAGCACCACTCACAAGTCATAGTCTGAATCACAGTTTCCAATCAACATGGAAAACCAGTTACTCCTTCTTAACTCAGTAGTAGTCACTATATTACAATTGAACTTAAAATTCCCTGTTTATCCCACCTAGTAAGGGATGGTCTAGGCAATAGGCGATAGCAGGCTGTAACTATTGGGCACTTAACAAAGAAAGTACAACTACAAAAAAAAATCCCTCAACTCCCATTGCCAAACAACTCTTATTCGCTGGTGGTTCTCTCTACCTGACTATAGTTTTGCACACTAACATGTGACTTTTTCAAAGGTAAGTTATAAATCAGATATGTCAGAATTAAACTGAAAAAAGAGTGAAAATCATCAGACCAAGCAGTTACAAAATAAATAATAACCCCTGTGAATATGCAGTGGTGGTAAATCATAGATTTAAGGGACTAGGCATGGAAGAATGAATACATGACATTGTCCAGAAAACAGCAACAACATAATAAAACTTAAAAGGCAAATTAACTCTCTGATGAGACTTTGAAAGTAGCTCAGGAAAGATGGAAAACGAAAGGTAGTGGAGATAGGAAAAGATTTGTTGTCCAACTAAATGCAGAATTCCAGAGGATAGCAAGGAGAGACAAGGGGACTTTCTATAATGAGTGATGTAAAGAGATATAATTAGATAACACAAAGGGAATGTCAAGAGATCTCTTCAAGAAAATTGGTAGTCTCAAAAGAACCTTTCATGCAAAAGTGGGAGTTTAAAAGCCAAAAATGGTAGGGATTTAACAGAAGCAGATCAGATAAAGAAGAAGGGAAAGGAATACACAGACGATCTACACGGGAAGGACTTAAACAGCAGTGATTACCTCAAGCGTTTGTCCAATGAGCTGGAGACAGATATCTTGGAGTGTGAAGTGAGATGGGCTGCAGAAGTTGATGGAATTTCAGCTGAACTATTCAAAATCCTACAAGATGATGTTGTGAAAGTGTTGCTTGCAATATGCCATTACTTTTGGAAAACTCAATAATGGCCAGTAGACTGGAAAATATGTCACTCTATATACCAAACCAAAAAAAGGCAGTACCAAAGAATGCTTCAAATATCAAATAATTGCACTCATTTCACATGCCAGCAAGGTAATGCTTAAGCTCTTGCAAGCTTGGCTCCAACAATATATGGCCCGGGAACTACCAGATGTGCAAGCCGAGTTCCACAGAGGAAGAGGCACAAGAGATCAAATTGCCAATGTCCGATGAATAATAGAGAAAGCAAGAGAGTTCCAAATAAACATTTACTTCTGCTTCATAGACTATTCTAAAGCCTTTGACTGTGTAGATCACAACAAAATGTGGCAAGTTCTTAAAGAGATGGGAGTACCAGATGATCTCATCTGCCTTCGGAGGAATCTGAATGTGGCCTAAGAGGCCACAGACAGAACCAAACATGGAACAACAGAAGAGTTCAATATAGGGAAAGGAGTTCATCAAGGTCACCTTATTTATTCAACTTATATTTAAAATATATCATGGTTAAGTCCTGGAAGAAATATCAACAACCACAGATAAATGGATGATACTACTCTGATGGCTGAAAATGAGGAGGATTAAAGGGTCTGTTGATGAGGTTGAAAGAAATGAATGAAAAAGCTGGCCTGCTGCTCAACATTAACAATACGATGAACATGGCAATCTCAGTTCCTGGCAATAGATGGGGAAGAAGTGGAGGCAGCAACAGATTTTATTTTCTTGTGCTCCACGATGTTTGCAGATGGTGACTTTAGCCATGAAATTAAAAGACGATTGCATCTGACATTTGCTTCTGTACAAGCTATTACAAAGTAAAGATATATCATTATCAACAAAGGTCTGCATAGTTAAAACTTTGGTATTCCCAGTAGTGATATATGGATGTGAAAACTGGACCAATTCTATACACTGTAGAATCAGTGCCTTTGAACTGTGGTGTTGGAGAATTTATACTACAGGAAATCAAGCCAAAATGTTCACTGGAAGGTATGAACCTGAGGTTAAAGCTCAAATATTTTGGCCATATTGTAAGAAGACAGGATTTTGAATGCTGGGAAAAATTGAAGGCACGACAGAAGTGGAGATGGATAGATGCGGTAATTGAAGTAGTGAACATGAGCTTGATGGATCTAGGGGCAGTAGCTGACAGATGTATCTGGAGTGCGTCAGTTTATGGGGTCACAGAGAGTAGGGTATGACTGAACAGCAGCAATAACAACAGTTGTAAATACTTGGAAATTTCTCTATTAGGCCACTTTTCTATTTTTTTCCCTTCAAATGAATCAGCACTAATCCCTGTTGGATCCACCACTTAAATGCCTGCCCATCCCTTCCTGGATATAAATATTTATTATGAATTACTGGGACCATCAGAGAATGTTTGCCAGTGGAAACTCCATTTTATTCTCTATTTATTCCATAAGAAAATGGAACACCTACCATATGGATTCTTAATTTGAATTCTTACTTTATCTACTTTATTTTAAATCATTTGATGTCCATAAAATATACTCAATACATACATCTATAACTTTTTTATGTGTACCAATCTTAGTATATTTGTTTTTTCTGTAATCTGTGCCAATTGCGCCACTATATAATGCTTCTTTAAATTTGGTACTGAAAGAACCCCATTTGTTTTATGTAGATGCATAACTTTTTTATTGATCCTAGGTTATTTTATCTTTCTAGATAAACACATCACACTTTTTTTTTGCAGGGCCTCTTATGCTCTCTATGAATTAACATTGGCATGCAACAGAAATAAACAAATAAGTAAAAGCAACTTCCCAAAAGGGTTGATTGCTATGTCTATAGTGCTCCACAAGTGATAGCAAGAGGACAGTGCAATTGAATATATAAAGTTGGCTCGTGCAGTGATGGGTATAGATAGAGAAAAGCAAAGTGGATATTAATCTGAGGTTATTCAATCGTCACACCAAATAAATCTACTATGCGGGAAAGTGATGGAAATTAAATGCAAATCGTCTCACTTTGGAATGATATAGTTCTCCAAATAGTGTCCTTTCTCCTTCCCGGTTGTGTCCAGAATAGTCCCAAGTGTAATTAAAGTGTGTCCTCCAATAAATTCAACCCCGGTTGTGATGCCGCTCCCTCCAGACAAGTACTGTCCACAAAGTACTCCAAAAGACCAAAAAACAAGAAGAGGGGTAGGAGGGACAAGCGCAAAGTCAAACCAATCGTGAAATATTTACATCAAGGATTATTATAGCAAATAATTAAAACCATTACACTCACATTCAATATGATATCAATTCACGTTATATATGAGATGTCACAGATATTGTCCTGTCGTCCTTATGTTGCTTGCTGTTTTTAATCCAGACGGCCCGATGTTTAGTGTCTCAATAGTCCAATATCCAATACATCAATTGTTACAGGGATACTTTTACAATTAAAGATAGAAAACAAATAATAGAAACTGTCTTAGTGCTTCAGTGTACACACACAGATCCAGACCTCACTCCCCGCTGAGACATCTATTGTTGAGGTTAGCAAGCCTCACATAAGGTGGCCCAATATCAGTGAGTTTAGGGTCAGCACAAATGACAATTAATATAATGTTTGCTCTAATCTTATATTGGTGGATCTAGTTGAGACCCATCTATGGAGCCTCTCACATCAGGAAAAAATAGGACCAATATGGTGAAAATAGGTAAAATAGCAGCAACAATAAAATAAATAAGGAAATTATAATAAAAGATAAGAAGATCAAATTGGATACTACCAGACGCGTTTCGGCCAAGTCTTTGCCTTTCTCAATGGTGATCTTGAATAAAAACCAATGCAACAGAAATAATACAAAAAAAGAGGTAGAGCAGACATCATCAGTGCATGAAATGTTGTATTTAGACCAGCAGTCTATAGCCTTAATTCAATTGAGCTATTGTTTTTTACGGGAGCCGTAATGGACCCTGTCAACAACTAATTTGCGGGTTACAGTCCGAAAATCCCTGCGGTTGTTACAACCGTAAGTTACACCCCATCTAAGCCTTTGATCTTACAAGCCTGCAAGAGCTACAATCGTTAAAATCACAAATTGATATTCAATTGCTACAATTACCCAAGGCCGCAATTCTTTTCATACCCGCAAACGGCTAATGCCATCCAAAATATTACGGGTCCCGCAAAGGGTTTACAGACTAGTTTGTAACACTACAATACACAATAAAAACACACCAATAGACTTTAAAATATGAAGAAAGCAATGGAAGGCATTATAATTCATTGCACAACAATTCCCAATTAACAAATAGCCCTTAATTTTTTTTTCTCCATATGTTGGAATGATCCTGCATGTGCCAATATGAAAAGTCATGCTGCAAGATGCCAGATAAGTCTCAAATACAATTTGAGCAATTCTAAACCTGAAAACCACCTGGCTATTAACAGGTGCTGTAATCAACAAGCTATATAACCCCAGCCCCAACAAGTGATTACCAAGTCTGGATCATCATGAATTGCCGCCATGTGAAAGATGTGTATATGCATGTGAAGAGACTGTCCTGTAGAAAGTATGATAGTTTGAACAGAATGTGGAGACCCTGAGGAGATGCAGAGAGGCACAGCTGGGAGTGAATGTGGGTGAGAGTGCTAATGTGATCCATGCTGGTCCAGAACCAAGCCAGAGGCAAGTCAATAACCACAGGCTATGCATAGTATTATGGTGGGGATCAGGTAGAGGAGAGAACTCCTGAAGACAGGGAGGATGACATTGATGTTGTTGATCAGCTTTTGGGGGGCCACAACCAAATAACCAGGTTGTTGAGGAACTGGGTGGGGATCCAAACCAACTGGGTGCCCTTGAAATGCTAGCTCCGGCACAGCAAAAGTCACAGGGGGCTGAGCAGGCCCAGGAGCCTGTAAGGAGGGTCTGGGCACCCAAAGTATACAGGGAGAGAGTCACATTAGAGGGGTTAACTGATGGGGAAGTGTATGAACATTTTAGGCTGACCCGTGGCATTCTTGAAGAGCTCTATGCGGTCCTGAGGGAAGACCTTGAGCCTTCCTCATGGACCAATAGAGCCATCCCAGGAATTACACGGATGTTAGCCGCAATACACTTTCTTGCAACTGGTAGTTTCCAGAACTTTGTTAGTATAGTAAATATATTAATAGAATGATAGTGTTTGTGAGTTCTGAACAGCGCTCCCTGATCTTTAGGAGGTATCAATGCCACATGTGTGCAATCAATAGCACCTAGCACATTAGGGACACCTCCTAATCAATGAAAATCATATTTCACCTTCAAGGTCTCTTCCACAGTGTTGCTTTAGGCATGAAGGGAGGAGCTAGTTTTATGGGAGAGAAAATGTGTAATGAGAACAAAAAAGACAGACCCCTCTATACATGTGGAAATCATGTGGGTGAGGGGTGATAGCAAGCTATTTGCCCAGGAGGATGGGCTAGAACTGGGGTTGAAGTATTTTGTGTAAAGAAGGGCCAGTCTGATTTTGGACACACTAAATAAAGGTAGTCGGAATCTGTTTGTACTAATCAAAGGTACATGGTGTGTTAATCTTAGATCCTAAGAAAAGGGGTCTGAAGGTGCCTGTCTCTTCAGAAATAATGCTGTCATCTGAAGTGTCTGCACAAACAGTTGCGACCCATAGAGAGAGAGAGAATTGGGGTGGGCGTAGTCCCCCAAATCTGCCAGGCATAACAGTGGGTTTTTAAGGTCTGGTTGGGGCCTATTTGGTACCGCTTGGTGTAATGTGGGGTTTTAAGGTCCGGTTGGGGCCTATATGGTCCTGCTTGGTGTAATGTGGCTTTTTAAGGTCTAGTTGGGGGCCTATGTGGTCCCACTTGGTGTAATGTGGGTTTTTAAGTTCTGGTTCTGGCCTATATGGTCCCATTTGGTGTAATGTGGGTTTTTAAGGTCCGGTTTAGGCCTATATAGTCCTGCTTGGTATTTTAAGATTTTAAAGGTCTGGTTGGGGCCTATATGGTCCGGCTTGGTGTAATGTGGGTGTTTAAGGTCCGGTTTAGGCCTATATTGTCCTGCATGGTATTTTAAAGTTTTAACGGTCCGGTTGGGGCCTATATGGTCCCATTTGGTGTAATGTGGGTTTTTAAGGTCCAATTTGGGCCAATATAGTCCCGCTTGGTATTTTATGGGTTTTAAAGGTCCGGTTAGGGCCTATATGGTCCCGCTTGGTGTAATGTGGGTTTTTAAGGTCTAGTTGGGGCCTATATAGTCCTGCTTGGTATTTTAAGGTTTTGTAGGTAGGGTTTTGGCCTATATGGTCCTGCTTAGTATTTTAAGGTTGGTCCCGCTTGGTGTAATGTGGGTTTTTAGGGTCCGGTTTGGGACTATAAAGCCCCGCTTGGTATTTTAAGGTTTTAAAGATACGGTTGGGGCGTATATGGTCGTGTTTAGTGTAATGTGGCTTTTTTAGGTCAGGTTTGGTATTTTCAGGTTTTAAAGGTCCAGTTGGGGCGTATATGGTCCCTCTTAGTGTAATGTGGGTTTTTAAGGTCCGGTTTGGGCCTATATAGTTCTGCTTGATATTTTAAAGTTGTAAAGGTCTGGTTGGGGCCTATATGGTCCCGCTTGGTTTAATGTGGATTTTTAAGGTCCGGTTGGGGCCTATAAAGCCCCCCCTTGGTATTTTAAGGTTTTAAAGATACGGTTGGGGCCTATATGGTCCCGTTTGGTGTAATGTGGGTTTTTAAGGTCTGGTTTGGTATTTTCAGGTTTTAAACGTCCATTTGGGGCATATATGGTCCCGCTTAGTGTAATGTGGGTTTTTAAGGTCTGGGTTTGGGCCTATATAGTCCTGCTTGGTATTTTAAAGTTGTAAAGGTCTGGTTGGGGCCTATATGGTCCCGCTTGGTGTAATGTGGGTTTTTAAGGTCCGGTTGGGGCCTATATGGACCCACTTAGTGTAATGGGGTTGTTTAAGCTCTGGTTGGGGCCTATATTGTCCTGCTTGGTGTAATGTGGGTTTTTAAGGTCCGGTTTAGGCCTATATAGTCCCGCTTGGTATTTTATGTTTTTTTAGGTAGGGGTTGGGCCTATATAGTCCTGCTTGGTATTTTAAAGTTGTAAAGGTCTGGTTGGGGCCTATATGGTCCCGCTTGGTGTAATGTGGGTTTTTAAGGTCCGGTTGGGGCCTATATGGTCCCACTTGGTGTAATGGGGGTTTTTAAGCTCTGGTTTGGGCCTATATTGTCCTGCTTGGTGTAATGTGGGTTTTTAAGGTCCGGTTTAGGCCTATATAGTCCTGCTTGGTATTTTATGTTTTTTTTAGGTAGGGGTTGGGCCTATATAGTCCTGCTTGGTATTTTAAAGTTGTAAAGGTCTGGTTGGGGCCTCTATCGTCCCGCTTGGTGTAATGTGGGTTTTTAAGGTCCGGTTGGGGCCTATATGGTCCTGTTTGGTGTAATGTGGGTTTTTACGGTCTGATTTGCGATAATATAGTCCCTATTGGTTTAATGTGTGTTTTTAAGGTCCGGCTGGGGCCTATATGGTCCTGCTTGGTGTAATGGGGGTTTTAAGGTCCAGTTGGGGCCTATATGGTCCCGTTTGGTGTAATGTGGGTTTTTAAGGTCCGATTTGGGCCAATATAGTCCCTATTGGTTTAATCGTGTGTTTTTAAGGTCCGTTTGGGGCCTATATGGTCCCGCTTTGTGTAATGGGGGGTTTTAAGCTCTGGTTGGGGCCTATATTGTCCTGCTTGGTGTAATATGGGTTTTTAAGATCCGGTTTAGGCCTATATAGTCCTGCTTGGTATTTTTTTTTTTTTAGGTAGGGGTTGGGCCTATATAGTCCTGATTGGTGTAATGTGGGTTTTTAAGGTCCGGTTGTGGCCTTTATATTCCCACTTGGTATTTAAAAAAATGTTTAGGTACAGTTTGGGCTTATATAATCCTGCTTGGTGTAATGTGTTTTTTTCTTTGTTTCAATTTTTTTTTTATTAAAGACAATCACAGATGTTATGTCAACAATTCATAATACAAGTCAACACAGATGAAAGTGTATTGTTACATGAATACTGTTCAAGTAAGATTCCTGTCTGTGATATACAAAGAATAAAGTCAATGTTAACCCAGGAATCTAGCGTTTGTCTTTTTTTTTTTTTCCTATCTCTAAGATTTCCAACTGTGAATACACAACATTAGGACATCTCCTCAATAGCCTTCAAACTTGCCCTCTCTTTCCCCCCTCTTTAGTTTCAATCATTTTTTATTATCATACAATGATCACATTTGAGCTTGTGGCACCCAGATTACTCAGTGTAACATACTAATACTCCTCTGCGAGTATCTCTCCTTAAATTTTTACCTATAGTTTAACTTTCTTGAATTTTATATTGCTTCTCTCGTTCCTTTAACTAATCGCTTGTTACACTGCCCACACCATGGCCCGTGTGTAAACCTTCCTATCTAATTAGATTTAGCAGTTTATAAATCAACAATGAGGAGAATTATATCCCATAAGTAGTTCTATAAGTTGGAGTACATTTTGAATCCTTTATGATATTGAAGGGTAGGGGAGAGAGGAGAAAACAAACAACTAAAAACAAAACAATTGGGGAAGGCTGCACGTCGTGTGGGCTCTGCACCACAGATATCAATTTTGGGGCATAAATCGCCTAATTACCCAAATTATCAAATCTACAGGCTTCTGGGAGCTCATCTACCCACACTGACCGTGGGGTCCATTGTTATTTTGCCCCAAAATCGCAGCATTTGGCAGGCTGCACGGCCTCCCACAGAAGACCGGACCGTGCTGCGCTGGAGTGCAGTGAAACACATCGGACCCTCCTCCTCTACTCCCGGGGGAGCCCCGACTAGACGGCCAGCCACGCGAGACGCGTTAAACAGGCTGCAGAGGAGTCCCCTGCCCAAGCTCCCGCAGAGTCCCGGCGGCTGTGCTGGCGCTGCCGCACTGAAGCAGCGAGAGGCCAGAGAGGAGTGAGCGGGGGGCGCCGGAGGCCGGAGAGGCACCCAGAAGGCTGGTGAGACCAGAGGCCAGAGGGGTGAGTGGCCTGAATGTGGGGTGTGCTAGGAGGTCTGGAGACCGGGGAGCAGAGGGCGACGGCCCGGGGGCCTCTGCACCCTGTGAGAGAGGCGCTGCCTCGTGGGGGTGGCCATCTTGCCCGCCAGGCCTTACTGACCAGCGTCACACTGTGATCCCCCAGAGCCCTAGAGCAACAACAGGGAGCACTCAAAGGGGTCACTACAGGCAAGAAAGCAGGGAGGTCTACACTTCAAGGCAGGTAGTCTCCTCTTACCCCAGATTTACAAAGCCCGCGAACCTGCGGCCGCCATTTTGTGGCGCGAATTTCAAATCTAGACAGAGAAAGCAGATACTGCTAAGAGAGGCTTGATGCAACACAGAATCCTCCCAAAAAAAAAAAAAGAGCCTTCACCATATTTTATTACAGACTTTTTCTTCTGAAAATGAGACAACAAAAGATTCTGAGAAGTTAGGACCCCAGAGGACATTACAATCTTGCTAAGGGTCTCACTATAAGGCTTAAAGGCCCCAACTGGACTTATAAGTAATATTAACAGATTGAGGAAGTTTGCTTGCAGCTCGTGTTTGTCTAAAAGTCTGGATTGCCCTGCTTTGTGGTGTTGAAAGACTCCATTACACTGACATTAGTGTGCTAACACTGACGCCTAGTGGACACTCTAAGAATAGCGCATTCAAATCACAAACTGCACTAATCTGTTGATCACGTGCTCAGAGATACGGGCCCAAATAGATGAGGAAATTAACACCTTCTTTGTTCTCAACGATATTCCGGAGACGGACATAGGATGGTTCTGGGTTGCCCATAAGGCTTACATTAGAGGGATAATCATAAAAATCTCAGCGGCATATAGGAAGAAACTACTCAGCAAAGAAAATGAACTCTTCAAGAAATTACAAAAATTAGAAAAGTTAAACCAGAGTAAATTCACCAGGGAAACACAAAATGTCATAAATCGAACCAGATCAGAATTAGACACCATTTGGGCAGAAAGAACTGAGAAAGCCATTAGAAAAACGAAACATAAATTCTACTGTCAAATTAACAAGCCCTCTCCTATGCTGGCCAGGAGACTTCATTTTAGGAATAACTCTGCGCGCATTCACCAGCTTAGGGACACGAGGGGGGAAATTACTATGAAACAAGGTGAGATCAAAGAAACATTTAGAGAGTATTACCAGGACATTTACTCATCTAAACTGGTGGCCAATTATTATAAAATTCACAAATTCCTGAATGCCTATGACCTCCCTTCAGCCACTGAGGAGGATTTAAATATGTTAAATGCTGAAGTCTCGCTAGAGGAGATAAACAGAATGATCAAAACCCTGAAAAAAGGTAAAGCTCCGGGCCCGGATGGCTTTACAAACAATTACTATGCCACATTCAACAATCAACTTGCCCCAAAGTTGCAAAAGCTTTTCAGGGATATTATGGAGGGGAAGACTATGCCCCCCGAACTCAATCAGGCGAGTCTTATCTTCCTCCCTAAACCGGGTAGGGATCCTTTACTGGATAAAAACTTCAGGCCCATCTCTCTCTTGAATGGGGATGTGAAAATGCTTGGGAAAATACTGGCCACCAGATTAGCAAAGTTTCTGCCAAGGTTGATACATAAGGACCAAGTGGGCTTTATTCCCTATAGACAGGCGGGAGATAACATAAGAAGACTTCTCAATGTATTTCACTTAGCCAAAAAGGATAACACCCCCTTATGTACTATAGGACTAGACCTGCAGAAAGCCTTTGACTCCATAGAATGGCCATACCTGCACGTCACATTGTCGAAGTTTGGGTTGGTGGGTAATTTTGAGAATGTTATTAAGTCTTTTTACAATAATCCATCTGCGAACATCAGCATTCCAGGGGCAGATCACACACCCATCAATATTAAAAGAGGCACAAGACAGGGCTGCCCCCTCTCCCCCTCCTGTTCGCGCTAGCCATTGAGCCATTGGCTCAGGCTATCAGGAATAGCGCCTCAATAACAGGAATAAATGTAGGCCTACATCAGTTTAAATGTTGCCTCTTTGCCGATGACATCCTGTGCACACTTACGAACCCAATTCATTCAGTACCAGCCTTGATGTCCCTGATGGAGTCCTTCGGGTTCATCTCGGGGCTCAAAATTAACATAGACAAGACGGAAGCGATCTTGGCTCAGGCTCCCCAGGCCCTGAGAGACACTCTCAAATCCCATCACCCCTTTGATTGGCCAGAAAAATATATAAATTATTTAGGTATTAAAATTACTCCGGAGATCGCTGGCCTGTATCAGTCAAACTACACTCCGCTCTACAGGTCCCTGAATCAGGACCTGTTGAAATGGAATAAGTATTATCTCTCTTGGTCAGGGAGGATACATGCAATAAAAATGAATATTCTCCCCAGGATCCTGTACTTTTTCAGGACTCTGCCTATTCAGGTGCATATAAGAGACTCGACCAGCTTCCAAAATGCCATATTCAGATTTATTTGGAATTACAAGCGCCCTAGAATAAGGAAAGCAATTATGATGAAGAGGAGATCCTCTGGAGGCTTGGGCTGTCCCGACCTCCTTAAATACTTCAGAGCAGCCCAGATTTCTTTCTTACCCCAGGCGCATTCGGCAGAACACCAGACACTTTGGGTTTTTGTAGAAAACCACCAAATTGCACCATTAAGATGGGATACTCTTATATGGGACCCTTCTTCCCCGTTGCCCTTAAAGCTGGCTCGAAACAATCCGATGATAGCTCTGTCTCTGAGGGAATGGGAAAGAGCTAACATTAATAGACAGCTAAGCCCCAATATCTCTTTGTTAACCACAACACTCCCTTCCCCATGCACCCTTGAGGAGATGGGTACATTCTCCAAAGATTGGTGGATCTCACGAAAGTTAGATAGGTTTGAAAGCTGGGTTAGAGAGGGTGCAGTAATAAATACTAGGAGTTTTATGGAAACGTTCAATCTCCCACCCAGAGAATACTTCAACTACAACAAAATTCGCCATAATGTCACCATTAAACTCCGTAAATGGGGCCCGCCAAGTTCAACTTGGTTCACGCTAATATGTAATAAAGCCCCACTAACTAGGGGAATATTGGGGGAACTGTACGCTATATCCAACTCTAATAGCATGGCTAACAAACCCAAGCATATTAAGCAATGGGAACAGGATATGGGAGTAGAATGGGACATGAGTAGGTCGTCCAAAATTAACCTGGAACTGACGAAAGGCTCCAGATACTTTAGTCATATGGAAACTTCAGCCAAAGTTTTATTTAGAACCTATTACACGCCAGACAGGCTACACAAAATGGACCCTAAAATCTCTCCTGAGTGTTTTAGAGGCTGTATCACAGGAGGATCCTTCCGCCATATCTGGTGGGACTGCCCAATTGCTCAATCAATGTGACACAAGGTGGCCGAACTGGCCTCTAACACACTTAAAACAAAAATACAACCCGAGATGGGAACATGTCTCCTAGGGCTTCCAGTACAAAACTTACGTATTTACCAAAATAAGTGGCTTCAATTCATCATGTTGGCGGCTCAAAGCAGTCTGGCAGGAAATTGGCGGAAGAATTCACTAGATATCCACCCAGTTATTAACAAAATCAACTTTATTATGACATTTGAACATATGACGGCAACATTAAACGATACGGTGGCTGTTTATAAGGAAATTTGGGGTGACTGGAGCGGGACAGAACACTCATTCCAGATACACTGACGGTAGTGCAAAGATCAGGAGGGGGAGGCAGATAATAGCTGGTGTGGTCCGGGGCAGGGCTCTCCATGGTACCTCGTTTGAGGTCGCTGCGGACGTGGACGGTAAGAAAGGTAGTAAACAAGTTCTGTAAAATGTAATTTTGAAAGGCACACGTTAATTTGTGTTAAGTTATGTTCTATTTTTGTTAGTTAAAATTGTTTTAATTTCTAAAATAAGTAACCATAGCAGGATACCTAGCACATGTGAGACATAGATAGAGCAGTAAGCACGGGTAATTCACCTAACCTGTTATAGCTTGCATACATAGACTATCTTAATAATAGAAAAAGGAAAAAGGCGGAGGGTGACACATGGAATTGACATAGGTATTTTATCTTGAGCTAGCACAAATGTATACGATGAAAACCATAAAGTGTGGGGGACCTGCGTGTCACTCCTTGTTTTCAAATGTGCTTGTCTTGTGCATGTGTCAATAAAAACTTGATGATAAAAAACAAAAACAAAAAACAATTAACAATTCCAAGTCCCAAAGACAGTCCACAGGTTTTTTGACTAGTGCCTACCTGTCCCCGTTTCAGAGCATGATGCAGTCAGCCATCCAGCCCACGTCAGGTATTCCCTTTGATCCCCATCTTAACCAGTAAGGGCCATATTCCTGCTCAGATATATAACCCAGTTGCCAATTTTGTCCAGTTCCCCTTCAAATAATGTCAATTGCCTGTGACGACCTTAACCAGTTTCCCCAAATCTCTACAAATAGGGGGAGTGTGTTGGCTAAAGCATCCAAGCTCCTATTTTGAATCATTATGTAATATATCTTATTGATGACTTCTGTTATTCTCAGATTCGGTGTCCTCCACTTCTAGGCTATATGACCACCACACACTCCCACCATGTGTGTAAAAAGGTTCCAGAATAAGCGCATTGTCTAAAACATAAGGGGGAATTCTGAGAATTAATTTTATGCATTTTAACATGTGTATAATAAGCTCTGTGCAGAATTTTAATTGATGTTTCCGGCAAACTATAACTTAGAGGGCCTTTCATAAGAGTCAAGCATGTTGTTTCCCATGTGTGAGAGTCCCATTGGATGCCTAAGTCCTTTTCCCATTTTACCTTAAATGGAGGTTTATACTTAGTTGATTGAGCATTTAAAAAGACATGCTTAGCGTTCCTTTAGTTAAAGGTGCTTTGATACACATAGTGAACAACCAACTAGCCTTAGGATAGCCCCACTTCCCAATCAATGCATTGACCTGATGTTTGACCTTGCAAAAATGGTAGTGCTCCCTTAAAGTGATGTCAAATCTGGTCCTGAGTAGAGATGTCACGAACAGTTCGCCCGCGAACTATTCACAGCGATTTTGGCATGTTCGCGTTCGCATCGGACGGCGAACACATTCGCTTTTCGGTTCGCCTCCTATTCTTTATCATTGAGGAAACTTTGACCCTGCACCTCACAGTCAGCAGACACATTCCACCCAATCAGCAGCATACACTCCCTTCCAGGGCCTTCCATCTGAAGGACAGCATACATTTTAGAATCATTCTGAAGCTGCATTCGTTGTGAGAGGACAGATAGTGTAGCTGCTGGAGATTTAATAGGGAAATAGATAGCCAGGCTGTGTATTTAGCTTCCACTACAGACCTGAAGGACTAAATCTAATTTCAGTTGCCTGCCTGAGTCAGGCTTACAGCTTATATTGTGCTCAGTGAAATAAAACAACACTTTCTTGACTGTAATAGATTGAATAGCAATTGCCTGCCTACAGGCGTGTGTGTGAAGCCTATTGCATCTACTCTGCCAACTTTTGCCAGTGCACAGTGATACGTCATAACTGGTGCAACCGTAGTGTACAGTGACATAAAACAACACTTTTTTGACTGTAATAGATTGAATAGCAATTGCCTGCCTACAGGCATGTGTGTGAAGCCTACTGCATCTACTCTGCCAACTTTTGCCAGTGCACAGTGATACGTCATATCTGGTGCAACCGTAGTGTACAGTGACATAAAACAACACTTTTTTGACTGTAATAGATTGAATAGCAACTGCCTGCCTACAGGCGTGTGTGTGAAGCCTATTGCATCTACTCTGCCAACTTTTGCCAGTGCACAGTGACATTCATATCTGGCGGCACCTTAGATTGCACGTGCAGTGCCCCAAATTTGAAGTAGGAGGTCCGACCAATCATCTTTTTCCATCTCCCTGTTCCAAAAATCAATGCCATATACACGTCCCCTAATAGTGGACGTAACAGGGATTAAACCGATAGGAATAGTACTACTTAACAGTACACACCTTATAATAACGCAGACAGAGGCAACGCAGAGAGAGGAGTCTGAAGAAGAGGAGTCAGAGGAGGAAGGTGGCTTTGAGGAGGTGGAAGACCAAACACAGCAGGCGTCCCAGGGGGCTTGTTGTCACCTTTCGGGGACCCTTGGTGGCTGGGTGGAGGAAGAGACCTTCAATGACATCAGTGAGGACAAGGAACGGACATGGCTAGCTTGGTATCCAACCTTGTGCAAATGGGGAGTTTGCGGTTGTGCAAAGGGACTGTTTGCGGTTGTTTGCGGTGCATTAAACGGGGAGATTGGTCTGTTACTGTGAAGCGGGTGTAACCCTTACACTACCTGATCGATACAAAATCATACCTGATGTTTTAAAGCATGTTATTCCAAACAATTTAGGAATGTTAGGTGATTTATGTCCTTTATGGCTTAAAACCAGACTCTGCATCAACTATGTAATTTTCCGTGGGAGTTTTGCCATGGATCCCCCTCCGGCATGCCACAGTCCAGGTGTTAGTCCCCTTGAAACAACTTTCCCATCACTATTGTGGCCAGAAAGAGTTCCTGTGGAATTCACCTGCCCATTGAAGTCTATGGCGGTTCGCCGGGTTCGCCCGTTCGTGAACATTTGATGGAAGTTCACGTCCGCTGTTCGCGAACCGAAAATTTGATGTTCGCGACATCACTAGTCCTGAGCTGTTCAAAATTTATAATTTGGCCGTTGTCTACCCACGTCCCTAGTTTGTCCAACTTGTGTATCGCCCACCAGTTTCTCAAGGTCTCGCCCAAGTTGTCCCAAATCATGGGATGGGTAAGAGTGGGAGTTAGACCTGTTATTTTATTCACCAAATTATGTTTATTGTTGATCCTATTCCAAATGGAGAGTGATTGGCATGCTTGGTGTAGTCTAGGGGCATATCAGGAGTCCAGATGATGGAGTCCCATTTATTGGGTTTGATTTGCTGATTCTCTCTGAATACCCACAAGGGTTGGTTCTCAACTGAGTGTGCTTGAGGAATAAAGGACAGCTGGGCTGCATTGTAATAAGATCTCAGGTTTGGGCACGCTTATCCTCCTATATTTCTGTCACTAAATAACAATGTTTGAGGTATACGCAGTCTTTTATTGTTCCAGATGAATCTCATCAAGTGTTTTTGAACCTTATTCAGGTTGTTTTGATTAATTGGGATTGCGAGAAATCTAAATAAATATAAAATTTGCGGTAAAATGTTCATTTTTATAGAGTTGATACGACCTGTCGAAGACAAGGGGAATCTGCTCCACATTTTTGTATCTAAAGTAAGGGTTTTTAACATTGGTGTGTAGTTGGCTCTGTACAATCCATCCAAGTCAGGCATCAGATTTATTCCCAGGTAAGTGATGTGGCTTGAGGGCCATGCAAATGGATAGACATAAGGGTCCCAAAAGCCTCAGTTTTATTAAGATTCACTTTAAGCCCTGATATTAGGCCAAACTGGTCCAGTGTCTCCATCAAGGCTGGCAATGAGGCTGCTGGTTCAGTAAGTGTGCATAGTATGTAATCTGCAAAAAGACAACACTTTAGCTGTTGCCGCCCCACTTGCACCCAGCAAATCTGTGGTGACGACTGGATGGCCTGAGCTAGGGGGTTCAATCTCAAGTGCGAAAAGCAATGGGGATAGGGGCAGCCCTGCCTCGTTCCCCTTTGAATGCTAATAATATTTTTGTTTTCCCCTTGTAATTTAACATAGGCTTTTGGATTGCTATAAAGGGAATTAAATATATTTATAAAGTTTCCCTCAATACCCATCTTGTTCAGAACCGCCCTCAAGTATCCCCACTCTAGGGCTTTTTCAGTCTTAATGTTCAGAAGGTTTTCTATTTCTAGCCTTGTTTTGTCGATCTTTAGTTTAACTTCAGGGTAGAAACTAAATTGATTCTGTTTTTCTAATAAATATAAATCCCTTAGAAGAGTAGTTTCTTTTAAGTGGAGGTTTATTTTGTATGATGATGCAAATCTAATCATGGAAGCCTTATGGGCTAGCCAAAGCCAGCCAATTTCTGTTTTTAGGTACGTCGTTAAGGTCAAAATATTGAGTTATTTCTTTTGAGATCTGTGATTGTATATCCAGGTTTGATATGAGGAATTTGTTAAGCCTTAAGTTATATATATTCTTCAAACCTGTTTCCAGGTCAATGTTAAGACTTACCGCCGCATGGTCCGACCACATACAAGGTATAATCTAGGATTTTTTGGAATGGTCAAATAGTCCAGATTCAGTTAAAAGAACATCTATTCTGGAGTATGTGCTATGTGTAGGGGGAAAAAAAGTGTACTCCCTTTCGCTGGGATGATGCCCTCTCCAGGAATCGATTAAATTATTTTTCTGGAGAAGCGTATTAATTCTTTTGAGTTTTTGTGCAAATCTCAAGCTTACTTTGGTTGAAGAGTTACATTTATATCCCCTCCTAAAATTATTTTACCTGTGTCCATTGGTATTAGTGCGTTTAGGAGTCTAATCATCGTGTTGTGTTTGGAGGTCGTTGGGGCATAAACATTTATTTTGGAGATCCTTTTGTTTTGGACCATTCCGTTAAGTATGATATAATCTCCTTCTTTATCTACTATTTTTTGGTGAAGTAGGAAGTGGAACTCCTTATGGAGCAATATTTCTATACCCGCCTTCTTGGTCTTTTGGTTTAGGGCATAGAAGCTAGGATAATCCTTATGCATAAATTTAAGGGTTTTATGGGAAGCAAAGTGTGTCTCTTGAAGGAATATTACCGAAGGCTTATTTGTCTTATAAAATATAAAAGCTTTCCTTCACTTAAAAGGCTTATTAAACCCTTTGACGTTATGAGTTAAAAAGTTAAAGGCTGTGTCAGTCATGTTTACCCTTTGTGTTATGTCTGGGAGTGATGCCATAGTTACCCTCTCCCTCATGGGAACCCCACGTGAGCTGGATGGCGGCTTGCCTCGTCTCTGGGGACCTTGGAAAAGAAACTGAAATAGCAAAACATTAATCTCAACCAAATTCAAGGTTACATAACAAGTTCTCCTTACACTATACCTAGTGTATATTAGATCTGGAGGAGAGTATCCCCTACCTAGGCAATCTACCTTTCCCCAAGGGAGAATAGATTGCAACTCTATTCTGGATAGTTCCAGTGATTTCCTTGTTAGGGAAATCCAATACCCTACAATTAGGGAATAAAACATCAAGAAAGCCAATAAAAATTAAAAACAAATAATAAGCAAAAATAACATTTCACGTTCCACTCCCTATTTTGGGGACACTCTATGCTCGTAACATATATTGCTAGCTGGAACTGCCTGGCAAGTTTTAAAATTCTGCATGTTTTTTTTTTTTTTTACATACTAGTTAGCCTATCCATTCACACAACCTTATCTTCAGTGCCTAATGCTGAATTGGAATTACTTCTGCCTAACAATAGACTTCATATCCTATCTTTCAAAACAGTTCAATTGAGCTTCTCTTCAAATAGTAGCCCCACAGTTTCCTCTTGGTACAGTTCGTTTGAGGGACTAAACTGTAAGAAATCTTCCAATGGACACTGGAGGTCTATCAGCAGGTCTTAGAATTAGTCGCCAGCTCTGTTTGCTCCGAGGTGTTGGAGTCTTTGCTGAAGCTGAGACCTTTTAGTCCTTTTGTCTTTTGGAACCTCCGTCCAGACTTAAGCAGGTCTTGGCGTTTGACTAGTCTCAGGACAGGTTTCCTTTGCACCGCCCTAATACAAATGAAGCCGAGTGAGAGTTTCATGGCCTGCTTCTGGCGAGTGTATTTTATACAGAGAACTGTTGACTTTAAAACTCAGGGCAAAGGGGAAGCCCCATCTGTAGGCTATTTTGTTTTTGGTAAGTACCAGTAAAACAGGTTTCATTGCCCTTCTCTTCTCAAGAGTTAGTGGTGATAAGTCCATAAAAATCTCTGAGCATTCCTGGCCTTTCACCGTTGAGATTCTCCTAATTGCTGAAAGAATTAGGTCTCTCGTGCTCTGACATAAAATCTCACAATTACGTCCTTGGGCCTGTCTATTGAGTTCGCTGAGCCCAGAGCCCTGTGAGCTCTTTCAATCTCCCAGCTTCCATCCGGGGAATCTGGGAGTATGGAGTGCACCTTGAGGAAATATATTGTTTCAAATCAGTAATTTGACCAGGAATTCCCCTGAACCTTAAATTATTCCTCGGTGACCGGTTCTCAATGTCTTCATATTTACTCTCTAAGTCTGCGTTTTTAGAGGTATTCCTTGACACATCCTTCCTGACTCTGTCTTGG
This sequence comes from Discoglossus pictus, assembly GCA_027410445.1. Classification (NCBI taxonomy): domain Eukaryota; kingdom Metazoa; phylum Chordata; class Amphibia; order Anura; family Alytidae; genus Discoglossus; species Discoglossus pictus. The sequence goes on from CM050167.1 coordinate 94,588,683, forward strand.
GCCTCTTTTAGGTTGTCAGCAGCTTCCTCTAAAGCCTGAGTCCTTTGCCCTATCTCAAGCATTTCTTGTCTAAGATCATCTACAGCCTTGGTAATATAAGCCTTAAGCAGTCTCTCAAACTTGGCCATAGACCTCTCAGAGACCTCCAGTTGTTGACAAGAGGGGCTTGGAATGTCCTCTGAATCTGACATGTTGGATTGGTCTGTGCCAGGAGGCCTGGTGGGGGTCTGTTTTGCATCCGAGGATTTGAATAGCTCTTCAATGTTTCTACTCGGGACAGTAGAATACATCATGTTCCACTGTAATGCTCTGACGTTCACAAGCAACATTGCTTGTTGCTGTGCATAACCCTGTGTGATCTGGTCATAGGAGTATCAAGTTCAGATCAACATATCCATAAACTAACATCACATGAATCATTATGTATGCTTCCATACGCTTTAACAAAGATAACAATATCACACTAATATCTACATCTCCCATTTTGTTTACTTAAGGTGATGCTGGATATGGGTGTTTGCCTTGGTTGTTGACCCCTATGAACAATCCTCAGACACAGGTGGAGGAGAGGTATCATGTGGCCCATGCTACATGCCAGAATGTAATTGAGCGCACCATCGATGTGCTTAAGATGCACTTCAGATGTTTACATTCAACTGGAGGGGCGCTACCCCAGATGAGGTTTGTCAGATCATCATGGCCTGCTGTTGTCTGCACAATATAGCAGTACAGGCCAACCGTCTGAGGGACATTGATAAGGCTCTGTTACTTCACGAGGAAGAGCCTCTACCTTCCCCCTGTTGTGGATAATGTTCAGGAGTCACAACAACGTGCCTGCATCATTCGTGAGTACTTCACATGTAAGTACAAAACAAATAACAACCTACTATAATGTAGCTTGATTATGCATATCTAATACAACTATTTTCTCTTTCACCATCGTCATACAGAATATCAAACAGTCGACAGTAGAGGAGAGCTTCCTGATATGATGTATATCTCATGATGCATTATTGAATAACACTGGATCAACTAGAACATGCTATGCTATCCATTAATGGTAAGTATGCACACATTCCCATACACATCATATGTACTGATAATTGCAAACCTCATGAACATAGCTAAATGGATGGGATTATATATCCCACAATGTCTATGTATATAGGCCCCACAATCATATATAAAAACCTTACCACAGGACAGAACAGTAATGTTCTCCTAAGTAATGTTCACATTGTCTAATCATGTAAATCCATATCCAATAGAGGTCAATGCAATTAATAGCAATCTGGAAATATGAACATACCAGCATATTTTTATATAATAATCAATCTTCAGCATGGGATACAAAGATGTGATCACTTATTAAAGTAGAAATCAATGTTGAAATCAAACTGATTACAGTGGATTATGTGTGACTAATAACTCATTTTATTGCCAGTATATGACTGCTGCCTGGTATCAACTCATTGGTTACCCACACAGACAAAGAAGAACAACATGTACAGTAACAGAACATCAGCTACATCAACGTCAACTACATTGTAAGTATTTGCTGATAACATGTGCATGTATGCTGAAGAAATAATAAATAACAACTCCATTATTGGAAGCCTACCTTTCTTTTCCAAAAGACATCCCATACATATTGCTGAAGCTATCAGAAAACATATTCATACACTGCGGACATGTCCTGGGGGAACAAATCTCCTTGTGGATATTACCTAAACCACATCCACGGTAAAATACCATATGTGTATCTCCACAGATGCATCAATGTGTAATAGTTGTGATATTCCCACATGAGGAGTAATTAGAATTATCCATCATCATCATCTGCCAGATGAGTAGCTTGTTTGATATCTCAAAAAATAATATGTAAACATATGTGTCAACATACCTGCATCTGTTGGGTAGCTGCTCACAAAGCATGTGTAATGTGCATCATAATATGTTAATTGTATGTTTCTTCCAGATCACAAAGATATGTCACATTCCTCACGGTCAGAACAAGGTACGAAGATAAGCATTCTGACATTTCATGGTCATGCTAATGTCTCGTTGCATCATGTATGTGCATGTCTCCTAATCATTAAGTTGTTGCATCCAGTGTGATATTTGATTCTTATTACGGATTAGATAATATATGTAAAGCTTTAATTGCAGAATACAATGCAGATGTCATGTGACATCTGTCACATGATGTTCCTTGCATATACGTAACTATTGCTTTAAAAAAATCTATATTCTCCTCTACTTGGACTGTTGTGAAGCCTGTATCATACTTCCTTCAATATCTCTTCTTCAGTGCTGGTGTGATCCTCCCTGTACATATGGGGAAGAGTAACTCTAGGCTTGGAACATAACTGTTAATGAGGTTATGTTGATCTTCAGTTATGAATATGCAACAACAGATAATAGAGGTGCTCATTCAGAGGACATTATTCCCATCAAATTGCCAGGTTTGTTGTGAGTGAATCTCTCAAATAAGTTAGAACAGACATGGTACTGTTCAGGTCCCCATCTGAGTGTCCTGTGTTATGTATTGAGAAGCTTCTCTCATAGTGTATTATCATTGCCAGAGACCTGACCTATTGGGGTTATAAAATTCACTGATTGGGCACTTATGCTTCTGTAGTTGCATAGGAGCCTACATTTTACTGCTCCCCATCAGTATATCTCCTAATTATGTCTTATTGTTATCTTTGCTTATTGAATGTTATAGTTGTCTTGGTATCTGTAAAAATAAGATAAACATGATATTGCCTCATGTTGGATGATACACTGTAAATCCCATTCAATTGATCATCCATATCAATGTCACCTTTGCCCTGCAGAATATGTTGGCGCGTTATAAATAAAGGATAATAAAAAAAAAAAACCTCCCCACCTGCATTCTGTTCCTATATCCCTATTTCCCTGTGTTACTAGAACTCTGTATCTTACCCACCTCCACCATGATAATTTGCATACCTGTGATAATTTGTCACTGTGTAGCTTTGTTGCTGTGTTTATGTTATGATTTTTGCTAAGATTAAATATTATTTATCAGCTATGGTGTTTGTGTTTGCCTCGCTAATCTTGATACCATAGCATTTCTGTAACACCAATTAAAGGACCATGGAAGTCAACATCTGTGCTCTGCACCATCAGTTAGGGGTGTAAATATAATATTCACAATGTGTTTGCATTATTGAATTAAACCATGAAGGTAGCTAAATATTGTCAATCTAGTTAAGCCTTTGAAGCCATTACACAAAACCCAGCATAAAGAATGAGACAGGTGTTTGTAACTAACGCACAAAATAATAGTGAATTATAATGCAAGTGTTAGGGAAGTATGGTAGCACAGTTGTTAACATCTTGTTGTAAATATATATCCTTATCGCTAAGCCCCATGCTTGCCACATTTATATCTTATTAGCAATGTACCTATTTATTATGTTTATATCACATATTATAATTGTCAAACTATGAGTGGGGCATAGGACTTAGGCGATGATCGCCAAAGGTGCTCATCGCCTGCGAGCCTCGCATAGCGAGCCGTTAAGACATTAAGACTCGCAGCACTTGGGCGATGAGCGATGAAGGTGTTCATTGCCTGCGAGCCTCGCAAAGCCAAAGGCGCTCAGCACAAGGCTCGCAATGTGCGCCGAAGGTCCTTAGAGTATAAAAAGCTTAACATTGTGTGCCAAACAGCATTGCAATGTCTTCAAATTTTATTGAGCGTTATTTTATGACGGGCAAATCGCTAGTATATATATATATATAGTAAATAAATAGTACATCTGTGTTCACACTTGAATGTCTAAAACAAGTTAAAAAACCTGCTACCAGCTCAGAATTCCAAGAAAAACAGTTATTACACTGCATTCTGGGAAGCTGAGCTGGGACATGCAAATGTGCCCACAAATGCCTCTCTCTTCAATCCATAGCGATTTTCAAACATGGCTTCCTTTAAGCTTATGCCTGCTGTATTACACAGCTTTATTGCAAAGCCAAGGTTAGATTATTCACAAGCTGAGAATCCTATCAATTTACAGCTTCAAGATTACTGGCTGTCATCAGCATGGAGCGGGGTCTCAGCTTGTGTTGTGGACCTTTTATGAGTAGGTAGTTCACCACAACAATCATTTATAATATGGTGGGCAAAAGAGCAATAGAAGCCCTCCACCGTACAGTAGTACAGTAAATAAATAGTACATCTGTGTTCACACTTGAATGTCTAAGACAAGTTAAAAAACCTGCTACCAGCTCAGAATTCCGAGAAAAACTGTTATTACACTGTATTATATATATTTATCAGAACAACTGTGTGTACAGATATTTCATTCTACACATACACAGAAACATTAGACAACTGCGCCTCATACTGACATATGCTGTAATATATAACATTAATACATATATACATGTTTTATAAAACACAAATACCAGGCATTGCTGTGGCTGGAATCAAACTCAGACCATTACCTCTACCCACCATCAGCTGCACGAGTGACAGAGCTATTACCTCAACCCTACATTAACACAGGATGGGTATATTTAAGGAAGATCTATGCACAAAATATTAATTGTTTGTTTCAATAATTAATCTGTAGATACACAATCATGATACAGTACAAACACACAGAAACAGTAAAAACAGTATCAAAATATCATACTTTATTAGATACACAGAGCACATGTTTATATTTATAGGACTGTGCATTAATATCATCGGTGCGGTGTGGGAGGATCCCAGAAGGGCAAGAGGCTTTTTGTACAAAAAGGGGATACCTAAAGGCGGTAATGTCATAGTCTAGAATAATCATGATGCATAGCACCTACCAGGGTCACATGTGGTCATTACACCACTGCAACCAGAATCTGATGAAGAAAAGGGTCATCAGAGATCACTACATTTAATCGAAGTAACCAGTAACGCGCATAGCACTTACTTTTGATTATCATCTGCTCAATTAATCAGATGCAATAAATCATGGATAATATGTCATACAAATCTATTCCACACACTGTGTGTTTTCAGATATTAAGGAATAATCCAAAATGGATGAGCAGAATCCAGGAAACAGAAAGAGGAGGTTGAGGAGCATGCCTTCATGGTTGTGAGATTGGGCTATTGAGACCTACAAAGACAAGAACAAGATATCAATCAGAACACTATTTGGATTGACTTCAACACCTCACCTCAACGGCAATCCACATTGAACATCAATTGCAGAAATATTCAACATAACCATACGTGTATACACTCTGTAGCCAACCAATAGTATGTTAACATTAATACAAAATAATATTCATTGAGGAGTGTGAATGAGGAGTACTTAGGGGATGTCCTCACCTACCTCCTCTTTCTGAGCACTGGGCCCCACCTTCCGTGCCCGTGTGCTTCCTCCCTCTACCGTGGCGTCGGAGGGATGGGTGCGTCCACCTGGGGCAGCTGGCATTGGCAGTAAGGTGTGAGATGAGTAGGCTGCAGGCTCTGGTTGTGGTGGAGCCTGTGGAACCAAAGGCTGGAGAGATATGACCTGGCCTTCTACCAATTGCACTAGCACTCAATGTGACGTGTCTGGGCATGTCTGTCCATATTAGCCTTTCGCTAATACCCGCTAATATTCGCTAATACCCAACCTTCTAGTATGCTAGTATTCGCTAATACCCAACCTTCGATTGTGCATCCTCAACTCACCAGATAGCGATTTGACGCAGTTGACATGAGTGGTTGCAATCTCATTTTGCCTTTCCAGCTGAGATTTCAGTCGTTGCATTAAGGTGACATTGGTCTCATCCCTCATCTGGATCTGTTCAATGAGGTTCCTCAAAGTTCCTTCTGAGGAGGTGTGAGGTCTGTCACTGGTCCTCCCGGGACTGTCGATGTGCTGTGGTAAGGTCAGAGGTGCACATGGTGAGGGTGTCGCCTGTGGCGATGGTGTTGGCCATGGTGATGGTGTTGGTGTGGCCTGTGTCGATGTTGTCACCCGTGTCGATGGTGTTGGCCATGGCAATGGTGGTTTTGGTGTCATCCGTAGCAGTGGTGTCAGCCGTGGTGGACGGTGTAGCCCCGGTTTGTTTGGGCTAAGTTTGTTCGTGCCAAGTTAGGAGTGGACGAGCGGTGGGGGCTGGCCAATGCATCTATGTCATCTGACCAGGTGGCAGTGATGGGCCTGCTGAGGGTGGTACCAGGACATCTCTAAAGGTGGTTGCCGGCTCCATGACATGTGAGGTGGAGGTAGTTGAAATGGCTGGGAACGTGCCCATGATGCCTGTGAGGGCCTGGGGGATGTTCCCCACAATTGTGATGTGGGTAGCCACCTTGCTGCTAATGGGCCAGCTTCCTGTGATGGTCCTGGGCCCTCGGAAATTTTCGCACCTTCCTCCACCACCACTTGCATGGGTAAATGTGGTTCCTCCTCCTGTGCAGCCACTGCCTGTGTCTCTGTGGGCGGGGTATGCCTCCTGAGTAGTGAAATGAGAGGGAAATAGTATTTGAGTATTGATTCTCTAAACAATTGTTTGCTGTGTGTTTCCATATCCCTGACATCATGGTCACTTGTAATAGGCTATGGGGATTGTTTTACGACCTGTAAATTATTACCTTTATTGACCTGTATCATGAGTATTGACGATCATAGCTCATATCAATATATGTAATGCTGGTGCAGTGTGCCATCTGCAGTTTGTTAGGAGATGTGCTCAGCTGAATCTGCTGTACAGTGTGATTGACCATCTGTGACCACTTCTCAGCAATGTTTTAAGTGCAGGTATTGGACAGACATTTAATTGACAACAATTATGAAAATAATATGTTGCTTCCTGGATTTACATGGTTATTGCTGCCCTATATATTTGTAGTCATAACCAGAAATCTTATAGTGCTATTGTATGTCAGTTATCTCTATGTGTGGGGTTCATGTGTGTGCATATGAGGGTGTGATGGTGTATATGATATTCACATTGCAGGGTTGTCTGAAACCCTGAGTCCAGCTGTCCTGGAAGGCCCAGTACTGCTGCTGGCTCGATCCTCTCCTTCAGGGTCAGCTCCCATCCGCTATATGTAATGTTGGCCGATGGTACACCACTGGTTTGCAAGGGCTGCTCTGGGCTCCGCTGGCCTCTGCTGCCATCTTCCTCTTCACTTTCATCCGGCAGTCATCATATCTGTGTTTGACAGACCTAACATCACTGTTTGCAATCCCTAATAGAGCAACAGCTGAACCAACCTCAGTTCAGGCATCCTCTGCACCTACTCCTAGTGTGCCTACATCTGGGCAGGGGCGGCCCGTCCATTGGGGCGTCAGGGCAAACGCCCCCCCAAATATTTTCTTCACCCTGCAATAAAAAAAACACAACAATGTATTAGTATAACCCAAAAACAAATAAATATAAGGTGTACATCATCATTTCAAGTCTAAATAGTATTAAAAATGAAGTAAAGTTAGAAAAGGGACACTGTCACTTTAAAATAACCCTTGCGCTACATTAACTAATGCTGTAAGTGTGTATCTATCGCCCCCTGCCTGCACCCTGTGTGATCAAATTACAATAGTTATACACTGTGTACACTAACCTTTAGACTCTTCTCTCTCTTCAATGAGTCCTGGCCTGGCCCCCTGTCCCTGACCGTTAATGCATGCCGCTCACCATCACAGTGACGATATGCATGGGCGGTCATAAATGTATCAATTAATAAATGACAGTCTTCCATCATTGACCAATCAATGATGGAAGGCTGTCCAGTTACTAAGTGATCAATCTAAACCCACCCAGACCGTTAGCCCTGAGCGCCCGCCAGCAAATAGGGCCTCGAGTTTAAATTTTGATTGACTGATACAGTCAATAAAACCACCAGTTCCCTGTCCCTTCCCCCTTTCTGTTTCCTGACCCTGCTCGCGCTGAGACTGAGAGACCTCCCTGGCTGAATCTACTCATCTGCTCTGCCTGCCTAACACAGTAAGTCTACACCTGCCTCTGCCTGGCACCTGCCCTGCCCCTGGCCAAACCAAAACCCCTAGTAGCCCCTAATAAAAGTTAGGGGTGACCAGTTACCCCCAGTCCCCCACTATGCCTGCCTAGCCTGCCAGTGCCACCTACCCAGCCACCCACCAACTACCACCGACGACCCCAGCCATCACCCCCATGTGGCCTGTGCCACCCCCGATCAGGCCTGCCCTATGCTAGCCTAGCTATGCCATCATGCCACCACCGGATTACACCGATCACGGGATCGGGGTAGTCGGGTGGTGAGCGGGGTGGCACAGGCCCACATGGGGGTGATCGGATCACCCCCTTGATGAGGCCTGTGCCACCCCTGATGACCTCCATGTTGCCGCCCTATGCCACCCCCGAGGCCCGATCACCACCGGGCCCCCGGCACCACCCCGATGCGGCCTATGCTACCCCGGGTATTCGGGCAGTGAGCGGGGTTGACCAGGCCACATGGGGGTGGATGTTCACCCCCATGAGGCCTGTGCCACCCCTGGTCGTGGCCTATGGGCGACCGATGGGCGCCTGACCGTGACCGACCCCACCCTGGATGAACAAACTACCTACCCCCCCCCCCCCCTATTTTTATTCCATTTTTAGAAGTAACAGGCATGTATATGTGCCTGTCACTTCTAAAGATAAAATAAAAATAAGGGAAGGGGAAAAAAAATACAGTAAAAAGTAAAAACAATGAAACATTATTACAATTAAACAGTAAGCTAACACATTGTTAGTACAGTTAGTAACACATTTTTATACAAAAATAAACAGCTTTAAACAAACATTAAAAATAAAATAAAATAAACAACAGCACATACTTACCTGTAAAATTGACCCCTCCAGCGTTGGCCTTCTGTCCTCTCTCGATATAGTCATGAAAAATAAATAATCCATGTTGATTGAAGCCAATGATCAAAAATAAAATAATCCATGTTGATTGAAGCCAATGATCAAAAATAAAATAATCCATGTTGATTGAAGCCAATGATCAAAAATAAAATAATCCATGTTGATTGAAGCCAATGATCAAAAATAATCCAATCTTGATTGAAGCCATTGTCCATCCATCCATTCTGGCCCATTGAAAGAGGCCTCCACAAAAAAAAACGACGCTCTAAAAAAAAAAAAACAACACACTAAAAGAGCTCCTCCTACAAGGAGCCCCTCCCGCGATTAATTGTTTTTTTCCCACGGTCTGCTATATATACTAATTTTTGAAGGACTCTGATTGGCTGAAATTTTTGATTGACATCGATTTCAACCAATGAGAGTCTTTAAAAAATTAGCAAATCAGCAAGCAGGTATGGAAGCCTGTAAGGGTAAAAAAGGTTAGTGTGAACTTGTTTGACCCTGTATGTATTATACATATTACAGGGCTATTTTATGTGATATACATGTTACAGGATAATATCCTGTAACATGTATAGCCAAAAAATAGCACTGTAATATGTATAACAAATAAAGTGTAATAGAAATGCATGAACAATATAATATACCATGTAATAAAGAACATCAATTAATCAAATAATAAATATCAATTAATATATATTGTTGTATGTATATGTTTATGTATATTTATGTGTAATTTTTTATATATATATATATATATATATATATATTTGGATATATATATATATATATATATATATATATATATATATATATATATATATATATATATATATAAATTAATATAATATCACAATAAATAAATATATATATATATATATATATATATATATATATATATATATATATATATATCAATTTGATATATATATATATATATATATATATATTTATTTATTGTGATATATTGATATCAATTTTTATATATATATATATATATATATATATATATTTATTTATTGTGATATATTGATATCAATTTTTAGATATATATATATATATATATATATATATATATATATATTTATTTATTGTGATATATTGATATCAATTCTTATATATATATATATATATATATATATATATATTTATATTTATTTTTTTTATTTTTTTTGGGCCTATATGTTATTTAAGGTTTTTAAGGTACGGTTGGGGCCTATATGGTCCCAATTTGTTATTTAAGGTTTTTAAGGTGCGGTTGGGGCCTATATGGTCCCAATTTGTTATTTAAGGTTTTTAAGGTGCGGTTGGGGCCTATATGGTCCCAATTTGTTATTTAAGGTTTTTAAGGTGCGGTTGGGGCCTATATGGTCCCAATTTGTTATTTAAGGTTTTTAAGGTGCGGTTGGGGCCTATATGGTCCCAATTTGTTATTTAAGGTTTTTAAGGTGCGGTTGGGGCCTATATGGTCCCAATTTGTTATTTAAGGTTTTTAAGGTGCGGTTGGGGCCTATATGGTCCCAATTTGTTATTTAAGGTTTTTAAGGTCCGGTTGGGGCCTATATGGTCCCAATTTGTTATTTAAGGTTTTTAAGGTGCGGTTGGGGCCTATATGGTCCCAATTTGTTATTTAAGGTTTTTAAGGTGCGGTTGGGGCCTATATGGTCACACTTGCTCTTTTAAGGTTTTAAACGTTACGGTTTGGGTCTTAAACGTTCTACTGTTTTGTTTTTTGTTTTCTATAACTTCCCAGGTGCAAACTATCTGTGGAATCAGATTTCTTTGGACTCGTTGGTTGACTTACTGGACGTGAATACCCCGAGAAGGAGCGTCAACTGTTGGTGAGTATATGGTCACACTTGGACTTTTAAGGTTTTAAAAGTTACGGTTTGGGTCTTAAACGTTCTAATGTTTTTTTTGTTGTTTTCTATCACCCCCCAGGTGCAAACTATCTGTGAAAGCAGATTTGTTTGGACTCGTTGGTTGACTTACTGGACGTGAATACCCCGAGAAGGAGAGTCAACTGTTGGTGAGTATCATTGCCTTTAATTTTCTGTCCATGTGTATAGGTGCAAATTTGATGTTGATGTAGTCTTGTCACATGAGGGTTTGCAATCTGTAATGTATACCAATGAAATCAACACACTGTTATTTTAAAGTAATTTTGTGACATAATATAAATTAATATACTGTGATCTCTTTCTTTTATTGGTATCAATATCAGAAATGAATACTATTGACTCTCTACTTGTGAAGCCTTTCGCCACCCTAACCTATGAGGAGAAGGTGGAAGTAAAACGGTTAGGAGCTGACCAACCAGAGATAAATCTGCAGCAAATCGCAAGAGATAGAGGGAAGCAATATGTCCGTAATTTCAATACTGAATGGTACAAGAAGAACGACTGGCTTTCTGGAAGCGTTTCTAGGAAGTCCTTATATTGTTTCCCATGCATCCTATTTGGTGGTGACGCTGCTTGGACCAAAACTGGAGTGACTGACGTCAAACATCTAGCTGACAAATTGGCAAAACACAAAAGTTCTAAAGCTCACTTGGATAACAGGATCAAGTTTGAGATGCTTGGACAGGCGAACATTGCTGTTTAACTGGACCAAGGATACCAAGTCAGCATTCAAAAACACAACGAAGAAGTGGCTAAGAACCGGTACATCCTTTCGAAGATAATTGATTGTGTTCGCTTTTGTGGCGCCTTTGAACTGGCATTAAGAGGACACGACGAGAGTGAAACATCGCTAAATCCAGGAGTGTTTAGAGGCCTGGTGGATTTGGTTGGCAGTATCGATAGTGCAATGGAACAGCATTTGAAGACTGCAACTGTGTTTAAGGGCACTTCCAAAACCGTGCAGAATGAGCTACTGGACTGCATGCATGAAGTTATAAAGGAAGTGATTCACCAAGAGCTTAAGGAAGCCCAGTTTGTGGCAATCCAAGCAGATGAAACAACCGATATTTCCGCTAGGACACAGTGCGTTGTAGTCTATCGCTACATTGACAAGAAGCATCAAGTGGTGGAAAGATTTGATGGCTTCACGGAAATGAAATCAACGGATGCAGACTCCATTGCTGCTGTTGTGCTGGAAACACTGAATACTGTTCTCCCAGAGCCAGAAGACAAGAAGAAACTCATAGCTCAAAGCTATGATGGTGCCAGTGTGATGCGTGGAGATCAAGGAGGAGTTCAAAGAAAAATAAAAGACGTGTACCCGAACGCACACTACGTCCATTGCTATGCTCACCAACTGAACCTAATAATGGAGAAAGCAGTTTCAAGGATTGGAAGAGTTCGAGTTTTTTTTTCAAACATAGGCGGCATACCATCTTTTTTTTCACGCTCTCCAAAAAGGACTGGAGTTCTGGATGAGGTAGTTGGTAGAAGACTTCCAAGAGGTGCACCGACACGATGGAACTTCAACGTTAGGACCGTGAACGTGATCTACGAGAACAGAGATGCGCTACTTGAGTGTTTCCAGACAATTGAAGCATGTCTAAACTTTGATCCAACATCTATACGGGAAGCCGCAGGTTTCATTGGAATGCTGGAAGACAGGGAGTTCCTTTACTTCCTTAAATTATTTCATTTAATAATGCCACATGTAGACATCCTCTATAGTCAGCTTCAGAAGCGAGACACGGATACTGTTTATATCAAAAAAGTCACAGAAGACTTTGTCGCCAGCATCCAGAAAATCCGGAATTCTGTGGAAGAGATAGAAGCAAGTTTGCCAAGCGATCTAACAGTCAACAGACGGAGTGCGGAGATCTCAACCTTGAGACAACTTTCAAGAGAGGTATGTGACATAGTGGTGGTTCATGCAAAAGAACGATTTTCATTTTCAAATCACCTAGTCAGTGCCAAACTTGTTCAAAGTGACTTGTATAAAACCCATGGCACTTGCTTTCCAACCCAAGCTCTGGAAGACACCGTGCAAGCATATCCAATACTGAAGAAGGAACAATTACGCACTGAGCTGTCACTTCTGTATGGGAAGACAGAGTTTCATACTTGTACAAGTGCTGTTGCTCTGCACAAACTTTTCCATCAATTTAATCTGCAGAATGATTTCACAGAGACAGTAAAATTATTAAGAATCCTGATTACAACACCAATGACTACTGCAGAATCAGAAAGATGCTTCTCAACATTGAAGAGGATAAAAACCTTTTTAAGAAGCACCATGTCCCTGGAGCGGTTGAATGCATTGGCGATGCTCTCAATGGAAAAGCAACTGATTTCCGAGATCCCACACTTCAATGAAAAAACCATTGAGAAGTTTTGTTCTTTGAAAGATCGCCGTGCAAAATTAAAATACAAGTGATTGAAGCAAAGAAGAATGCATACCCCCAAGGTGTGCAAAGATAAACTGCGTTAAGCAGCACCACCTCACACTACCAAACATAACTAGTGGTAAGTAAAGTATGAACGGTGTGTGGGTGTGCATATGGAAGGAGCTATGAAAGGTGTGTGCATGGTCAGTAACAATTGTTGAAGCCTTGGCGTGGTTTGAAGGAATTGGAGGCACTTCCAAGGGTAGCTGTCACTTGTGTACAGGAAGCAAGAATTCCATGTCTGTACAAGTGCTGTTGCTCTGCAGCAACTTTAGCATCAATTTAATCTACATAATTTAACAGAGTGAGTGAAGCTATAAGGAATCCTGCTTACAACAACGAAGACTACTAAAGAACCAGAAAGATGCTTCTCCACATTGAAGAGGATCAAAAAAGTAATTAAAAAGCACCATGGCCCTGTAGCGGTTAAATGCATTGGTTTGAAGGAATTGGAGGCACCTTCAAGGGTACGTAAAGTTCTCAGAAATGGCACCACCTCACTACCAAAAATAACTAGTGGTAAGTAAAGTATGAATGGTGTGTGGGTGTGCATATTGAAGGAGCTATGAAAGGTGTGTGAATGGTCAGTAACAATTGTTGAAGCCTTGGCGTGGCGTTACTGCTCATATGGTTATCCATATGCTAATTCAACGTGTTTGTTTGACATTGATTATTGTGTGGTCTAAACAGAAGTGAAATGTTGTTGTTTTCTTGAATCCCAAGATCCACTGGTTTGGGCCTATGCAGTGCTGATTGGTCTTCTAAGGTATGTTTGAGGCCTATATGGTCCCACTTGGTCTTCTAAGGTATGTTTGGGGCCTATGGTCACACTTGGTCTTCTAAGGTATGTTTGAGGCCTATATGGCCACACTTGGTCTTCTAAGGTATGTTTGAGGCCTATATGGCCACACTTGGTCTTCTAAGGTATGTTTGGGGCCTATATAGTTCCACTTGGTCTTCTAAGGTATGTTTGGGGCCTATGGTCACACTTGGTCTTCTAAGGTATGTTTGGGGCTTAGATAGTCACACTTGGTCTTCTAAGGTATGTTTGGGGCCTATATAGTCACACTTGGTCTTCTAAGGTATGTTTGGGGCCTATATAGTCACACTTGGTCTTCTAAGGTATGTTTGGGGCCTATAGTCCCACTGTGTCTTCTAAGGTATGTTTGTGGCCTATATAGTCACACTTGGTCTTCTAAGGTATGTTTGGGGCCTATATAGTCACACTTGGTCTTCTAAGGTATGTTTGGGGCCTATATGGTTCCACTTGGTCTTTTAAGGTTTTGAAAGTATGGTTTTGTTCTTGAATGGTCTGATTGATTTGCTTGTTTTCTTTCAACCCCAGGTGCAAACCCTATGTGGCTGCAGATTTGTTTCTACTCATTGGTCAACTTAATGAACATGAATACCCTGAGAAGAAGAGCCGACTAATGGTAGGTGTCACTCCTTTAATTTTTCTGTTAATACGTATAGGTGCAATTATGATATTGCTGTAGTCTTGTCACATGAGTTTTTTCAATCTATATTGTATACCAATGAATTTAACACATTGTTACTTTACTTCTTGACATTTCTGCATTGCAGATCATGTATTTCAATGGGCTTCACAAGCATAAGGTCATTGGGCGGGGCTTATAAAGGTCATTATGACGTCAGGGGGAGGAGTTATAAAAATGGGTGTGGTTTGAAAAAGGGGGGGTGGCTATGTTTCGCCCTGTCGCCCCTCCAACTTGAAAAGTCACCAGCCGCCACTGCATCTGGGGGCACATATATTCCCCATCCTGCTCTCCTACACCTCTACCTGCCCTCCCTGGCCTGCCTCCTCTTCTCCCTCTCCTCACTCTCCTTCTCTCCTCCTCTGTTGTTCCCCTCTCTCTTCTCACCTCCACTGTCTCCTCACTCTCGTCCTCCCTTTCTCTGCCCTCCTGGAAATTATGAACTTAATATAAGGATAAATCAATATAATATATACAGTACGTGTATGTGTATGAGGTAAAACAAATATGAGTGTATTATGTGTATTATAGTATGGGTTATTGGGGGGTAGCTGTGGGTATGGCGGGGTGTAGATGGGCTGTAGCCTATTGCTTTGTATAGGTATGTGTAGGTGTTAATCTATGTGTATGAATTATGTGATATCAGTAATTATGTGTTTTGTAAATTAAGTGTTAATATATTTAGTAAAAAGGACAAGTAAGGTGGCTCTAAGCATTGAGCCCAGGAACTTTTGATATGACAGGGATCCATAATGTAATGCATAATGGTGAAGAAAAGGAAAGAAAATCCCTTTGCAGTGGTGCACTCCTAAGAACCTACTATAATCAATAGTAGCCAATAAAACTTAGCTTTTAATAGTTATTATAAAACCAATGGAAGTAATAAAAAACTAAACACACAATGCTACAGCTGCCAAATAATAAATATATTAATGCCTCTACTGGCTTAACTGCATTAATCATAACAACAACCTGATGATTGGATACAATGATGAAGAGAAAATAAGCAAAAAGTGCTAAGTGCTAGAGTGAAGGGGTTACCATATTTTGCTGATGAAGGGGTTAACATATTTTGCTGACATATTCACATGAGATATAGGCTAACCGCAAAACCATGTTCTTGTCCTTGGGACATCTTGTGACCTTACTCATGTACTAAAACAGACATTTCTTTCTTTGTTATTCTAAGAAACAGAAAATACATGATTATCTGTCCTTGTACCGACTAACGTCTATAGTGTAACTTGCCTCTAATATCCGCCTTCTTTAGCAAGTATATAACCTATGTTATGACGTAGCAATAAACAAGTTAGTGCTGAGAACCTTTTTGTGTGTGTGTTACTTCCAGTACTGCTCCCAGAATTCTGACTGAGGCCTGTGGTCCAAGCCGTCAACTAAGTATTAGGAAGCCCCAACACTAGAGCTGATACTAGAGTGAATTAGGACCCAAAAGAGTCCTATTGTGCAAATAAACTGTGAATGAATCAGTGTAAAGTGACTAAGTGTTACTTGGGATTTTCCCACAATGATAAGGTGCTAAAAGTGCTTAATATGCGTTACTTGGGGATTTTCCCACAATGATAAGGTGCTAAGGTGCTAAAAGTGCTTAATATTGCACTGTTGATAATTTATATGCATTAATATATTTAGTGGTCAAAATAGCAATTTCTCTCTCTCTCTCTCTGCAAAAACCCACCAACGCCTAGCCCTTTGTGCAGACTTTCTCAGCTACAGCACATTCAAGGACCTATGGTTTTTGCAGCCTTTTAACCCCATTTCTGAGGCGTTAATTTGCATTCTCCCGTTCCTATTGGTTAATTGGCCTGTGACAGGTTCGCTATTTAGGGCCTTGCTTGATTTTGGCACGCTTCATCAGATAGGATACCCGGAAGAGTTACATATGAAACCAGGGTTTATGGTCTTTAGGCTTTGGCCCGTCAGTTGCGGCCTTGTTGAATTGAATTGCTCTGTAATTTTAACAAATCTCAAGCCCGCAGACATACGGCCTGTAGCCAGCAAGTTGCCGGCTTGCAATTGAGGCTCTAGGTCCTGCCTTTGCGCTACAGTAATTCCCCTCGGGTGACTAACAATCATATCAGGATCAATAGCATATCAGGAACACAGGCTCTGGGCAGTATAGAAGATAATACTGAGATAAGAGAAATATCACCAGAGGTGGAAGAGCTACTAACGGCGACTAGAATGAAAACCTTATTAGAGGAGTTCCAGCTTAATTTTCTGGCAGAAATTAAAAAACAAATAATTTCTAATACTAAGGCCATTAAGGACTGCGTCACTAAAGTCACGGCCATAGAAATAGTAATGGATAAACAAATAATGGAAAATAACACGCTTCAGACACAGAATAAAAAACTAGAAGAAAAATTACAAGATTTAACAAATAAGATTTCCAGCCTGGAAGATAGATCTAAAAGGAATAATTTACGAATAAAAGGAATCTCAGAAGATCTTAAAGACACAGACTTGACAACATATATAATAAAGCTCCTCTCTTCGCTGGTTCCAGATTTTGAGACAGTACCAAACAAATTTGATCTATTGCATAGAATTCAGACATCAGGAAATAAAGAGAATGGAAGACCTAGAGATGTCATGGTCAAAGTGCATTTGTTAAAATACAAAGAAGACATTATGCGTGCAAACTATAGAGAGAAGATCTTGAAACCACCATACCAGAATATCCAAATATTTGGGGAAATATCAGCATACACGCTAAATAAACGTAAAGAATATTCTAGAATAACTCTGGCGCTGAGAAAAGAAAATATACGCTATAAATGGATATTTCCACAGGGTCTTGCAATAACTAAAGACGCCAGATGGTATAGAATTCACTCAGTCAAAGAGGGAATAGATTGCCTGAGGAATTTGAAGATCTATCTAGAAGAGTGACATCAGATCCTCACGACAGAGGATAATTGCAGCTTCTGATAATTGGATTTTAAAATGTTTTCTTTTTATTTTTTTTCTTATTTTTTTTTTATTTAGATCACTCCTTTTCATCTTTCCTTTATATGGTGTTCTCTCCCCCTACATCCGTCCCCTCCGTCCCTCCTATGTGTTATAAAAATGTAAGGAGGGAAGAGAAGTAGATCTCTTGGATGAGAGCTTAGGTAATTTTATAATAATGGTAACATTTTTGCACTTTTAGATTAATTAACCTCTAAAGGTCTTAATAAATCTCCTGCCTTTACAATAGGTAGGGGTCATAACATTTCACATATAGCCTTAAAGGAAGGGGGTTAGAATCCATAGGACATTAAGTAGTGACATATGGAGGGCGGATAGGGGATGGGTTGGTTGGGGGGGAGAAGACTGAGGAAGGGGTGAAAGAGGGGATGGAAATGTGCATATATTGGATTTGTCCTTTTTTATTTTTTTTATTTTTTATTTCTTAATGGTGGTAGAGAAATAGCCTTCTATTAAAGAAGGGAAATATACATAGAGGATAATATAAGGTCTTAGATACAATGTTAGCACCGGTCACTTTAATTAAGAGGTTAAAAGTTTCACAGATATGTTTATAGATAGGATTTGGCACTGTCATATTTAATGATAAAAATGTAGTTATAAGGATGACTTAAGAAATCTCAACAAATGAAGCGTTGACACCTGACTATAAGAAATTTACACAGAGTTGGAATTGGGCAATAGAGGCCGTTTATGTATATATGTGTATATATATGTATATATATATGTGTATGTATATATATGTATATGTATATGTATGTATGTGTATAGGATGTGAAGGGCTTGTTATTACATGTCACTTTTTCATTTTTGGGTTTGAGTCTCATTTTTTTTTTTCTTTTTTTTTTTCTTTTCTTTTTTTTTATGTTTGTTCCCTCAAATTCGGAGGTAAAGATTTTGTCAGAAATGCTTTAATAATCCTGCATAGATAGATGCTTATAGGTTTTTGAGAGACTGGGAGGTAGCTGCCTCCATTAGAAAGGTTCACCTACCACTTCTAAACATTGGCTAATCAGCCCGTAGGAATTCGACCCAACATGAGAGATAGGATGGGTCATATTCGGTATGTTTGTAGTCAGTATATATGTTTAAAGGAACAGAGAAGCACAAATTTAAATAGTGAGGATAGGAAGGGGAAACATGGGTTAAGAGGAATTAAGTCAATAAAGAAACTATGTCATTAAGGATAATATCACATAACACCAATGGATTGAATATGCCCATTAAAAGAAAAATTGCATTTTCAGAATATAATAAATCAGGTGCAGAAATAATCTGCCTACAAGAAACACATCTGAAAATGAAGCATAACCATCTATTAAATAATAAATCTTTTTTGAAGAGAGTAGATGCTAATTATACTAGTAAAACGAGGGGAGTCTCGATATTATTTAAAGCTAATTTAGTGGTGGAGGAAGTGTTTAAAAAGATTGATATAGAGGGAAGATATATATTGTGGGTAGGAGAAATAAATAAAAGCATCTACACAATTGTAAATATATATGCCCCAAATAAGAATCAAGAAAGATTTCTTATAAAAATATTGAAGTTAGTTCATAATTTAAAAAAAGGAAAAGTTATTATATGTAGACTTAAATTTAGCTATGGATCCAGTTCAGGATAGATCAAAATCTAAATATAAGAAAAATAATAATACTTTGAGCTATTAAGATTAAGAATTAAAAAACTAATGATAGAGCTTGACCTCTTTGATATTTGGAGAACATTTAATCCAGAAAAGATAGAGTTTACATATCACTCAAAGAAATATAATGTATACTCTAGAATAGATTATTTCTTGGGGGATCCTTCAGTGGTATACGATACAAAAAAAATAACTATCTTATCTACTGCACTATCAGATCACTTTCCACTGATGTTGGAACTAAAAGGGGATGAAACCTATGGTAAAATAAGAAATTGGAGAATAGAACCTCTGATTTTAAAAGATAAGATATATATAGAAGAAATAAGAACAGCTATTAGAGAATTTATGCGCTTAAATATAGATTCAGTATCATCTCCTTCACTCATATGGTGTACATTAAAAGCATTTGTTAGAGGCATTCTAATAGAAAAAGAAGCGCAAATGAAGAGAGCTAGAGGAACAACCCTAAGAAATCTTTATATTCAGTTAGATATATTACAGAATAGCAATAAAAATCTTCCATCTATGCAAAAGATGGAAAAAATTAAAGATATCAATTTACAAATTAGGAGAAGGGAAGAGGAAAGATATTTTGTTTTTTTGTTTTCTGTTTTCCTTCTTCACCCGAGTCTCCCCAGAAGCACATGATTTCTGTGCTAAACTATTAATTATATTAACTATATTGAGAGTAGTGCCGGTTCCTTTGTATGCTTGGTGGAGGTATCAAGTTAAGTGAACTTGCTATTAGGGAACTGCCTTCCCATCAGGAGTACAATATATTACATAAAAATTGGTATTCGAAGAGATGGGAGCGAGGAGATTCTAACAGTGTATTTATACATATGCAATTGCTAAACTGTTGAATTACTGATACCTCTGGAATGTATGATTGTTTTGTTTTGTCATGTTTTTGATGTTTGTTAAAGAAAAACGAGAAAAAATAAAGTAAAAAAAAAAAAAAAAAAAGGAACACAGGCTCAGCATAGCAATGTGATTTCTAGCATAGCAAAATAATAAACGCCTTCCATCTTAAATTAAACACACCATTGTCTATGTGTCCCCAGGAGAAGCATAGTTATTTCTGATTACAGAAGTGAATATGAGCAGTTACAGACCAAAGGATTTACATCACAGTGGGCTGTACATATGCAAACTCTCCGCCCAGATTAGAAGTAACCAATCACAGAAATAGGAGAGTCAATCAGGATGCAGTGAAAACAGGGGGCTTGACTGGCCCCTCTTGGGGGTGGATAAATGGGAGGCAACATCCAGGAAATTGGGGCTGGGAAAAGAAACAAACATGCATATATTTACCACAAACAGCCTGGAACTACTTGTTCTTTCTATAGTGAATAAGCTGACTATATGAAGCTAGATGGCTTATTTTATACAACTGTTTTTTAAACCTGAAAGTATATCAGTTAGGGGAAAACATATCTTCACAATGTATAATTAGTGGGTAGCTTAGTTTATACATATATGCTGATTTTTTGCAGTATATGTATCACTAATTAATGATTGAAATCTGATTTCCATTAAAATTCATAATTAAGATTAAAGGCATATCTAAATTTCCTGGATTAGGAATGCATCTGACAAAAAAGAATAAGTAGAGCATGAAAACATTTTTTTGCATGAAATAATCCCAAAATAAACATTTAAAAATTCACCTTGAAGTTAGCTAAATGTCTTGTAATTTCTGACAGTTTAAAAGTAAACACCCCATTCAAACCTAGGCTAAATTAGCATAAAATTCATAATTTGGCCAACCTGGAGGAAGCAAAGGCTGAAACATTTTTATCCAACTCTGGGGTTCCTGTTTGTTCTGTAAAGCAGCCTGGGATATGTAGTGTGGCACCATGTTAGAGGGTATGAAATTCCATATAAGAGTCTCTCTGTGTAGCACATTCACACTTGATTATCGTCCTGCAGTTTGTCCATTCCTTGCATCACCTACAGCTGCCGGTATTCTTTTCCTTCCTCTCTCTGTTTGGCAGTGCTCTCCTATTTTTCTGAGGAAGACACAGCAGGTGAATAATGGGTTCGGTTAAATTTGGTTTCTAAATGCTCCATGCTGAATAGGGGGGGGGGCGAGATGCCTATATAGATACCCCTGGGGGAGTCAACATAATCATTAGAGGTATTTTTAAATATTAATAAAAATAAAATAGTTTTATGAAATGTGCTGCATATTTCAAGGTTGCTTTTTGCCTGAGGAGTGCAGAAATGTATTCATCCAGCTAAACAGATATGCCTTTAAGCAACGTTTACATTGCTTATGGTACATTATTACTTAGTACTTCCATTTTGTAATTATAAACTTGTAAACCCGTCCATCAGGGCGCCTATGGAGGAGCTAGGGTTCGAGAGGGTGCAGAGAAGGTCATCAGCAAAAAAGGAACACCTTAGATGCTGGTGTCCCACCCGCACCCCCTCTATAGAGGAGTTAACTCCAATCGCTTGAGCCAAAGGCTCAATGGCCAGAGCAAAGAGAAGCGGAGACAGTGGGCAACCCTGTCTCGTACCTCTCTCGATTTTAATGCTGGCCGTACGGGAACCAGGTAATTTCAGTGGGGCCCTGGGAAGTGTATAATAGGTACGCAACAGGTTTAGGAAGTTTCCTCTGAACCCAAACTTCGCCAATGTGGCGAATAGGAAGGGCCACTCCAGGGTATCAAACGCCTTTTCGATGTCCAATGCGAGCAGGCACACAGGGAGACCTCTAGATCTAGCCAAGTGAACGACATTTAGAGTCCTCCTAATGTTGTCACTAGTCTGCCTGTTTGGAATAAAGCCTGATTGGTCCTTGTGTATTAAGGAGGGTAAGAAGATCGAGATCCTCTGGGAGAAAATCTTGGCCAGCAGTTTGACATCGCCATTAAGAAGCGAGATTGGTCTATAATTTTTAGCTTCCTTTGGGTCTCGACCTTCCTTGGGGAAGAGCGTCAAGTCCGCATGGTTCAGCTCTGGGGGGGTTGTCTCTCCTTTTAGAATTGAATTGAATAGACTACATAAATGGGGGGCCAGAATTTCTGAGAACTTTTTGTAGTAGATGTTAGTGAACCCGTCCGGACCGGGGGACTTCCCTAGCTTCAGTTCTTTAATGGCATCTAGAATTTCTTTAACCGTTACATCTTTATTCAAGTTTTGTAAGTCTAGGGGTGAAATCTGGGGTAAATCAAGGGAGTTTAGGTAGGAATGAATAACATTCTCTGAGGCCAATTTCTGAGTGGAGTAGATGTTTTGATAGAAATCCCTAAAGACCTCCTGAATTTCGTTTTGGCTGTAGGTGAGTTTGCCCTTCCTATTTCTGATTTGGGATACCCTGGCTTGAGCATATTTTGCTTTTAAACTCCTTGCTAGTAGCTTGTCAGATTTTTTTTCGCCTTGGCATAAAACAAATGTTGAGTCCTCCTTAATGCCTTATCCGTTTTTATGGTCAGTATACTATCCAGCTCTAGCCTGGTTTTATCTATCTGTTTCCTTAAAGCTATCGAGGGAGAAAGCTGATGTTGCCGTTCTAACTGAGTTAGTTTCCCTGATAGCTCCTTTTCTTTTAGCCTGTTCTGTTTTCTGTGTTGGGAGGCTAGCTTGATGAACATCCCCCTTTTGTAGGCTTTGTGCGCCATCCAGACCCATCCCGCCCCTGTCTCCCCACCCGCATTGGACTCAAAAAATTCCGCCAACTCCCTCTCAGTTTGCTCCTGGAATCTGGATTGCGATACCAAGTATTCATTAAGTCTCCAGGTATAGGGCATCCGAAATTGAACTCCCAGGTCTACCTCTAGTATGACCGCCGCGTGATCCGACCAAGTGCACGGAACAATAGCCGCTTTGTTTGAGCTGTCTAGAAGCGAATTGCATATGTATATTGTGTCTATACGAGAATAAGTCCCGTGGGTGGGGGAATAAAAAGTATATTCCCTCCCTCTCGGGTGCAGACCTCTCCAGGCGTCAACCAGGTCTAAGGAGTGTAGAAGTTTTAAGATTTGCCTGTTTTTTTTTGAGAAGCGATCTTCTTGTGGAGTTTTAGATTTATCTGCCACTGGGTCTAATACCAAATTAAAGTCCTCTCCTATAATTAGTTTGCCCCTTTCTCCCCCCTCCAGAACCCTTAAGAATCTGGTCAGGGTCTTATGTGGCGCTTTCGTGGGGGCATAGAAGGAGGCCAGTGAAACTGGAGAACCCAAAATCGTCCCCTTAAAATGATGTAGTAGCCCTCTCGGTCCACTATCTTAGTTGTTAATTGAAATTGGAGGCTTTTATGGAGCAATATCGCCACTCCTTCTTTTTTGGAGATCTGGGTAGAGTAGTAAAAATTAGGATAATTTTTGTCGAGGTAGGTTGGGGCTTTATTCCTGGCGAAGTGTGTCTCCTATAAGAAGATCACCATGGGGTTAAGGGTCTTATAATATAGGAAAGCCTTCCTTCGCTTGAAGGGGGAGTTGAAACCCTTCACATTATGGGTAAGTAATGTCATAGGTGTGGTCATGGGTAAACTGGAGGTGTATATATCTGGTGCATTAGTGTAGCCTTACCCTTCCGGAGGAGCACCGAGGAGGGAGTGCAGAACGGCTAGGTCAGTTCCAGGTGACTTCCATGTTAGTCTCTACCAGGGAATATTGGTATGGTGTTTTTAAGCCCTTGTAAATCCTGTGGATACCGAGATAAGTCTTTGGTAGCCTGTTGCCCTTTCAAGCGGTCCAGCCTGTTTGATTGTCTCTGGAGATGGCATTAACTGAGTTATTGAATTTGCGAGTCCATGATCTGGGTGGGTCGCCTATGAGTGATTTTTAAGGTTTGGTCAGTAGGCCTCTTTTGCCTGGTCACATCAGACCATTGTCTTTTCGGGAGAGATAAAGCTGCTGATGCGGATGATGTCGAGGTCGGGTCCCCCCCAGTAAGATCCAGACTCTTTAGAAGTTCTTGGCAATCTTCTAGAGAACACGTTGTATACTGGGTGCTCCCCACTGAGAAAATAAGGGCAAATGGGAATCCCCAACGGTTCCTGATGCCCTGGTGGAGAAGGACTTCCAGGGCAGGCCTCATCAGCCTCCGTTTTTGAAGTGTGGAAGGGGAGAGATCCGCAAAAAATTGAAGTTTGGCCCCGTCTTGGCCTGTGATCATAGCCTTTTTGCGGGTAGTTGCCAGGATCAGGTCCCTAGATTGTTGGCGTAGAAGCCTGACAATGATGTCTTTGGGAAGGTCTAGGTTACGACTTACCCCAAGGGCTCTATGTGCACGCTCCACTTCCCATTCGTGGTCTGGATGACCTGAGAGGATCTCGTTGATCGTGGCCTTAAGGTAACGAGGGAGGTCGACTATTGCCGTAGGCACGCCTCTTGAATCGTCTGGATCTATTCTCCAAATCCTCCAGTTTATCTTCTATGCCACAAATACGGGAGGTGTTATCAGCGATGGTGGCCCTGTCTCTCTCCTGGGCCTCTACCACCTGGTCAACGGTATCTTCAAGTTGATGGGTCCTTTGGCCAATCTCATGTATGTCCTTCTGCAAAGATGTGACTGCCCTATCAATGTGAGAGGCCAGGAGGGCCTCAATTCTTGCCATTGAATTGCTGTTGATGGAGACTTCAGGCTGTGGGGCCCCCTCCAGGGGTTCCAAGTCTGAGGTGTCAGATTGCTCCGAGACAGGATCCTTCATCAGTGCCGCCTGTGTTTCTGAGGCCTTGAAATGTTCGTCAATTTTTTTGGATGTTAATGATTTTTTGTTTTTCACCATTTTTATGGAGCTGCTTCTTCCCGGGGTAGCCGTTGAGTGTCCAGACATCGGATGGATTCCACTGGGGGGGTCACTCCGTATTAGCTTTTTCCTCTCAAGTATTTAGGTCTGTTGTGGTCTGTCTTGTCTGTTCATATCTAGATTCTGTAGTGAAGTCTTGGCAACTCTCAGACCCTGCCTGCGGGAACTGTGCACAGTCCCTTCAACTACATCTCCTTAGGCTGATATGCTCCGCCATATTCTCTGCTTTTTAACTTGCTACTGGCTAGCATATAAATTCTATGCATTCTATATCTAACACCCCTTAGCTTAACCATAACTTTCATTTGTTGCTGTTTAGTCCTTCTCAGTGGTCATATGGGCCACAGCACCCAGGCATATTTGTCTGTATTTCTGGTTGTGCTTATCCATATGGTTTTCTTGGCAAAGATACTGGAATATGTTGCCAGTTCCTTCTCCAGTGGACCGCAAGTTCTCTGACCTATCTGCTATGTTCTGTCCATCTTGATTGTCCCTGCATGGTTTAGCTCACAGCTTCATTGAAGAACACAATGTCTCAAGATAGGATGCTAGGGTCTACGTATTTGACTTCAATTTCCCATTGTTTTAACAAGGGCCTATCAAAGCAGGTGTGAGTTACGTACAATAGACTACCTGGATGAAATGTCACATATATTTCATAATAATTTAATTTTAATACATGAAGCCAGACTACTCCCCAGTGGACAAAAACATATTTACACAACATGTTTATTAACACATTATAATTATGCATATACGTATAAATAACACATAAGCCATTGTAATTGGTGGAAACCAACCCTGTGACGATGATGGTGAAAGTGTTTATCTAATAGGCAGTGAGAGGGATTGGGGTCTTTTCTGATTTTTCTGGGCTAATTTCTGTATGTCACTCTCTGGCCATAAACTTATGCCCCCTTATAGTTTATCTAAGATATTTAACTTTATCTGTCTAAATCCAATTTCTATCCTATCTTTCCTACAAAGAAACGTACCAAAAATTATTGCTTCAAACTATTTTAAGAAGGTGTCCTCAATTAAACAAGGCTGTAACTACCGATTTATAAACAAACAAAAGTAAATTAGAGTTATCATGACGTCAGTAAAACATGAAGGTTAAACGTCATCAATTAGCGTTTAGAAGTCCGATATGAGATCAGATTCGCAATCCGGCAATGTACAAAATAATAAAAATTAATGTGGGTGGCCTGATATTTATTAACCAAGATTGATATAACAAGGAAATTAAACGTTAAAAAAAAATGTTTATTCCAGATTAGCAAGCTTGAGACTGCTGTGCCGTTAATTATAATGTCTTTCTTCGCTTTCTCCTTCTTTTAAAGTGCAGTATTGATTTTTTATGTGCATTTACAGTGCTACGATCAGGTGTTTAACCCCCTTGCGAGTCATAACTGGTACTCATTGGATTGTCTTCTATATTTGCCATTTATGTGTGTGACAACATTTGTGGCCTTGAGGAATTGTAGCAATTGAATAGAGATGTATAATTGTAATATTTATGGGCTTGAAAAATCAAAGGCTTAGCTGGGTCGGAGTTATGATTTTGATAGCCGCAGGGATCTTCAGCCTATAACCTGCAAATCGTTTGCGGGTAACTAAAAGTCGCCAATTGAATAGCAAATTAGTTTACAGGCTACATTACAGGCTCTAGTAACTTACAATTGCTCAATTGAATAGGGGCCCTGGTAACGTATAAAATAGTTTTACATTTTTTTATGGAGATAAAATAGTCCAATATCTACAATAATTCTGTTACATTTCTGTAATGGTCACAGAATAAAGACTAATTAGCACCTGCATTCCAGACTGTAGGTATTAATCAATATATTTATATCTGTGCCCATTTTCCCTAAAACAGACTGACTGACTTTAGTTTTATAGTTTTATATTGTTTCAGTATACATTTCAATATTCTGGCTGTTATATTTGTTGCTATATCAGATTTTGCTATTTACTGCTTTCACTGAGTAACAAGCTGTACTCTAGGAGCCTGGAAGGAGGTCCATCATAGGGATGCAGATGCTTTATTCTCTGTAAATATAGAATACAAGCTGTACTCTATGAGCCTGGAAGGAGGTCCATCATATGGATGCAGATGCTTTATTTTATGTAAATATAGAATACAAGCTGTATTATAGGAGCCTGGAAGGAGGTCCATCATAGGGATGCAGATGCCTTATTCTATGTAAATAAGGAAGACAAGCTGTATTCTAGAAGCCTGGAAGGAGGTCCTTCATAGGGATGCAGATGCCTTATTCTATGTAAATATAGAATACAAGCTGTATTATAGGAGCCTGGAAGGAGCTCCATCATAGGGATGCAGATGCTTTATTCTATGTAAATATAGAATACAAGCTGTAATATAGGAGCCGGGAAGCAGGTCCATCATAGGGATACAGATTCTTTATTCTATGTAAATATAGAATACAAGCTGTACTCTAGAAACCTGAAAGGAGGTCCATCATAGGGATGCAGATGCTTTATTCTATGTAAATATAGAATACAAGCTGCTTATTAGAAGCCTGGAAGGAGGTCCTTCACAGGGATGCAGATGCCTTATTCTATGTAAATATAGAATACAAGCTGTACTCTAGGAGCCCTGGAAGGAGGTCCATCATAGGGATGCAGATGCTTTATTCTCTGTAAATATAGAATACAAGCTATACTCTATGAGCCTGGAAGGAGGTCCTTCATAGGGATGCAGATGCGTTATTCTATGTAAATATAGAATACACGCTGTACTCTATGAGCCTGGAAGGAGGTCCATCATAGGGATGCAGTTGCTTTATTCTCTGTAAATATAGAATACAAGCTGTACTCTAAGAGCCTGAAAAGAGGTCCATGATAGGGATGCAGATGCTTCATTCTATGTAAATATAGAATACAAGCTGCTTTCTAGAAGCCTGGAAGGAGGTCCTTCACAGGGATGCAGATGCCTTATTCTATGTAAATATAGAATACAAGCTGTGTTCTAGAAGCCTGGAAGGAGGTCCATCATAGGGATGCAGATGCCTTTTTCTATGTAAATATAGAATACAAGCTGTAATATAGGAGCCCGGAAGGAGGTCCATCATAGGGATGCAGATTCCTTATTCTATGTAAATATAGAATACAAGCTGTATTCTAGGAGCGTGGAAGGAGGTCCATCATAGGGATTCAGATGCCTTATCCCATGTAAATATAGAATACAAGCTGTAATATAGGAGCCTGGAAGGAGGTCCATCATAGTGATGCAGATGCCTTATTCTATGTAAATATAGAATACAAGCTATATTCTAAAAGCCTGGAAGGAGGTCCTTCAAAGGGATGCAGATGCATTATTCTATGTAAATATAGAATACACGCTGTACTCTAGGAGCCTGGAAGGAGGTCCATCATAGGGATGCAGTTGCTTTATTCTCTGTAAATATAGAATACAAGCTGCACTCTAGGAGCCTGAAAAGAGGTCCATCATAGGGATGCAGATGCTTTATTCTATGTAAATATAGAATACAAGCTGCTTTCTAGAAGCCTGGAAGGAGGTCCTTCACAGGGATGCAGATGCCGTATTCTATGTAAATATAGAATACAAGCTGTATTCTAGGAGCCTGGAATGAGGTCCATCATAGGGATGCAGATTCCTTATTCTATGTAAAAATAGAATACAAGCTGTACTCTAGGAGCCTGAAAAGAGGTCCATCATAGGGATGCAGATGCTTTATTCTATGTAAATATAGAATCCAAGCTGCTTTCTAGAAGCCTGGAAGGAGGTCCTTCACAGGGATGCAGATGCCTTATTCTATGTAAATATAGAATACAAGCTGTTATATAGGAGCCCGGAAGGAGGTCCATCATAGGGATGCAGATTCCTTATTCTATATAAATATAGAATACAAGCTGTACTCTAGGAGCCTGGAAGGAGGTCCATCATAGGGATGCAGATTCCTTATTCTATGTAAATATAGAATACAAGCTGTATTCTAGGAGCCTGGAAGGAGGTCCTTCATAGGGATACAGATGCCTTATTCTATGTAAATATAGAGTACAAGCTGTATTCTAGGAGCCTCGAAGGAGGTCCATCATAAAGATGCAAATGCCTTAAGTAAATATAGAATACAAGCTGTATTCTAGGAGCCTTCATTCCAGGCTTGTCTGATATATACAGGGTAGTCCGCAACATACAGAGTACTGAGATGGCTGAGGCTCTGCACCCAGCACACTGAGCCAGGAGTTGTTTTTTTTCCCCAATAACCTTTATTCAGAAAGAGGAGAGCGAAAGAGAGATTATAGAGGGAGAGAAAGAGAGATTATACAGGGAATAAAAAAGTGTATATGTGGGGGGGGGGGGGGGGGGATTTGTCCTTCAGCCCACAGACTGCTTCAATAAATAAAAATTTGTAAAAACAAAAATTGTATATATACTCACAAATGTTTTTTGCACTAAATAGAAAACCATTTTTCAGTTTCAAATTAAAAGCAAACTGTCATAACAAAACTACTAGTCTTCATTATGCAGCTGCCTATATCTATCTATCTATCTATCTATCTAGATGCATGGTGCCTGGGGGAAGAGAGAGACAAAATGAGAGAGAGAGTACAAGTCACACAGAAAGAATAAGAGAGTCACACAGAATAAGAAATATAGAGAAAGAAATATATAGAGAGAATAACAGACAGACAGAAACTACTCACCCAGTCTTGAACAGCTCTTTCAACATGGCAGCTATCACTGAACTACATCTCCCAGTATGCACTGCATACTGCAATTTAACAGTCCTGATCTGCTGGGGCAGTGCCAGTTATTAGCTGGGATTTGCCTCAAAAGGTCCCACAGCTTCAGCTCCCTCCCAGTCATTCTGTTTAGGTGATGTTGTGACAGACAGGCTCATTGCTTCAAATCAAGCTCAGGCAGCATTGTGCCCTGATTTGTAGTACAAAGCAAGTTACCAGCAAGGGGAGATATGATAAGGGGATAAGTCAGTGTATTTAACTGCTTGCCAAAGGATTCATCATTTAAAGTGACAGCAGCAGATATAAAGAAATAAAAGATTGAATATGATATCATTAATTTTTAATTTTATATTTATATATTTAAATTTTTTAAGTTAGTGATGGGGGAATAAGTTAGTGCATTCATTTTTGGGAGGGCAATTGCCCATTTGCCCCTATGTACCAGCCGACCCTGATTGTAATATTCCTATCTTGAACTAACCAAATTTAGAATGTTTTCAGATAGATTGCTAATCCAAGTTTGATAAGATTATATACACTTCTTATTGATTCCTATATTGTACTAACAGAATATAAAATGTGTTAAAACTAATTGTTATCCAATCATTCACAAGAGATTGTAATAAACATAATACATATTTTATATTGTAATCTATCTAAACATCAAAGCATACAATTAAATACATCCAATTGTTTAACTCTGATTAACTCTGAAAGGTCACAGACATTGGAACAAATTGGAAAAATTGTTGTACTTTTGGATTACGAAAAACAGTTAGTGGGTGACAGTATATCCCAGGCAATAATTTGTGAGAAAGCAAAACAATTGCATACTTATCTGGTAAAGGAAGAGCCTACAACAAGTGGTAAGAGCATTGAAGAATTTAAAGTCAGTCATGGTTGGTTTGAGAATTTAAAAAAGAGAACTGGCATTCCCAGTGTGGTAAGGCATGGAGAGGCAGCCAGTGCCAACAAAGAAGATGCCAAAACATTTTGTTAGGGAGATCGGAGACTATGTAGAGGCTGAGGTTTTTATTCCCCAAAAAGTCTTCCACTGTGATTAGACTATTTTATTTTGGAAAAAAAGAACAGAACATCACTCAAAAAGAGAAGATATTGCCCTGGCACAAGCCGATGAAAGACAGGCTAACTGTTGGTGTGTGGGAATACTAGTGGGAATTTAAAAATTAAGCCACTACTAGTCTATCACAGTGAGAACCCCAAAGTTTTCAAAAGCAAAAATGTGATAAAAAGCAAGTTAAGTGTAAAGTGTAACAGCAAAACCTAGGTAACAAGGCAATTTTTCATTGAATGGATGAAATAAGTGCTTGGCTCCACTGTCAATTAATATTTGCAGGAAAAATAATTGCCTGAATTTCTCCTTCTATTGATTTATATAAATCTTTGTTTTCCTTTCCGTGTTCCCTGTAGCTTGCTCAGACTTCAGCCACCAGATGGCAGCATTGTATCTCACATGGCTGTGTACTGCAAATGATGCAGCAAAGTTATGGTTGAAATGACACATTTTCTGCTGATGTACTTGTATGCATACAATATTGAATACTTTTCCTTTGGTATGTTTGCATTGCGAGTACAGTATATCCCATCACTGTTAATATACCCTCACAGGTTTCTTCATATATGCCAGGACATCTCACAGCGATCTTCTCTTCCTCAATCTTTCCCACAACTTTCCTAACAACAACTGACTTTCTCTCAAGACAAGCAGCACTCTGCTCTTACACATTAGCACAGTACCTATTTTCCTCATTCTACGACCCAAATAGCTCTATTTCCCTGTCCAATTTACTATGAGAGGCTTAGTAAGATAGGAACCTAATGGTGACGAGTGCAGTTGCCTAGTCACCAGTAAATGCCTCTGCTATTTGAGATCAATTTCGGGTGATCCCCTGTATTTGGTATCAGAATGTACTTCACTGATTCAAATGATGCAAATACAAATTATGGGCCCTATTAAATTCCAGCCTCGTAAATAAGAGGCTTCTACTTAAGCCCTACGTACTGCAACGTTTCTCTAACTTACAATGCTATTAAATTAGCCCTGCTGCGAGCAACGTATGAGCTACGCAGCAGGGCCGTACGTATCTACACTGCGTAAATGTACATGAGGAGTGACAGCCTGCGAGATGATATCGCAGGCTCCCACTCCTCATCAATTGCTGCGGGGGTCCTAAAAGGGACCTCCGCGGCAGTCCCCCACATAAGCCCTGCCTTGGGGGTACTCCGAATACCCCCCCCGGCACCTAAAATTAACCCCCCCTCAATGCGGGGTCCCCGTCGGGACCCCCGAAGTGTCCTCACATGAACACCTTGCTGCAGGGGTCCATAGGAACCCCCGCAGCCCCCACACATTAACCCCTTGCAGCGGGGGTCCTCGATCGGCACCGATCAGGCCCCCCGCTGCATTTAAAACTTTTAAATTCCCCGCCGCGGCTCCTTAAAGGGGCCGCGGCACACTATTACCCAATCCCGGCCGCGGCACTTAAAATTAACCCCCTCTATGCTGGGGGTCCCCATCGGGACCCCCGAAGTGTCCCCACATAAACCCATTGCAGGGGGGGTCCCCGATCTGCATAGATCAGGCCCCCCCGCTGCATTTAAAACTTTTAAATTCCCCGCGGCGGCTCCTTAAAGGGGCCGCGGCACACTATTACCCAATCCCGGCCGCGGCACTTAAAATTAACCCCCCTCTATGCTGGGGGTCCCCATCGGGACCCCCGAAGTGTCCCCACATAAACCCCCTGCAGCGGGGGGCCCCGATCGGCACCGATCATGACCCTGCTGCAATTCAATTTTAAATTTCCCGCCTCGCGGGTCCTCAAAGAACCGTAAAGGTCCTGAAAGGACAAAAAACTAAAAATATTAACCCCAGGCAACTATAATTACCCCATTAACTCATGGTGGTCAATCCAGACCACCATAAGGCCTAAATTAACCCATTAACTCATGGTGGTCAATCCAGACCACCATAAGGCCTAAATTAACCCATTAACTCATGGTGGTCAATCCAGACCACCATAAGGCCTAAATTAACCCATTAACTCATGATGGTCAATCCAGACCACCATAAGGCCTAAATTAACCCATTAACTCATGATGGTCAATACAGACCACCATAAGGCTCTATTTAACCCCATCAGTCCCATAAGGGTATATTATTACCATTATGGGCCTGTTACAACCCAAGATTAACCACATAAGTGCCATGATGGTCCTCAAGGACCATCATGACACTAACTACAAACACTACACTATAACCCCCAATAAACCATTTAATCTAAACTAACCCCCCTCTACACTAATCTATTAACACTTACACTACCTACCTACACTACCTACCCCCTAATAAACCTCCCCAACACTCTAATTACAAAAAACAAAAACCTACAGCACAGAAAACAAAAAACCTCCAGTACAAAAAACAAAAAAAACCTACAGTACAGAAAAAAAAAACAATTACAACCCCACCCCCCACTACAGAAAATAAAAAAATTACACACCTGAAAAGGAAAGACAGATAAACACAATACAATACATACATATAATACATTACATACATTACATACAATACATGACATTACATATAATATATTACATATAATATATTACATATAATATATTACATATAATACATTACATACATTACATACAATACATGACATTACATACATTACATATAATATATTACATATAATATATTACATATAATATATTACATATAGTCCTAATCAAATACCCCCTATCTATCTAACATACAATCTATTTAATTTAAAATAAATCCTAACTATATCAAATACATCCCCCTATCTATCTAATATACAAAAAATCCTAACTACATACACAGACCCTTATTCTAAAATAAAATAAAATAATTACAGTCCTAACTACATACACAGACCCTAATTCTAAGCTAAAATCAATAAATTAAGACCACTTACCTTTAAGATGTTGCTTCAGATCACTAACCTATGGGTCAAACAAAAAATAAAATTTAGTACAAAACATTAACATCAAATAAATAAACATTCTATACATTCTAAATATTCAACTCACCTTTACAGCATGTCCAGTCACTGTTTAGCTCTTCCGGCGCGGCCCTGTTAAAAAAAAAACACAATACATGAATACATGAATACAATATATAAACAATAAATAAAATACACAAATAAACATCTAAATATACATTTAACTTACCTCCCCGCGATGTCCCCGGCCTTCTCTCCTTCAGCCCCGGCTGGGCCGCGGAACCATCCGCGCTCAAAAAAAAAAAAAAAACTAACGGAGGTCTGCACTGGCAGACCTCCCCGACGCTACTGAACCTCCCGGAGTCGTTTCCGGGAGGAAATTGGCATTGTCGGCTTGTGATTGGCTGAAAAAGCTGTCAGCCAATCAAAAGTCGTCAATGTAGGAGCCAATCAGGATGCGCAGATGTCTTCTACCAATCACTCCGTGGGGGTGTAATCCCATAGTGATTGGCTGAAGGCATCTGAGCGTTGTGATTGGTTCCCAGAAAGATAGACAAGTGTTTAAGCCAATCAGGGTGGGATATTGGGGTGTATCCCATCCTGATTGGCTCACACATTGACGACTTTTGATTGGCTGAAATTGATAGACAGCTTTTTCAGCCAATCACAAGCCGCCAATGCCAATTTCCTCCCGGAAACGACTCCGGGAGGTTCAAGTAGCGTCGGGGAGGTCTGCCAGTGCAGACCTCCGTTAGTTTTTTTTCTTTTTTTTTTTTTTAGAGCGCGGATGGTTCCGCGGCCCAGCCGGGGCTGAAGGAGAGAAGGCCGGGGACATCGCGGGGAGGTAAGTTAAATGTATATTTAGATGTTTATTTGTGTATTTTATTTATTGTTTATATATTGTATTCATGTATTCATGTATTGTGTTTTTTTTTTAACATGGCCGCGCCGGAAGAGCTAAACAGTGACTGGACATGCTGTAAAGGTGAGTTGAATATTTAGAATGTATAGAATGTTTATTTATTTGATGTTAATGTTTTGTACTAATTTTTATTTTTTGTTTGACCCATAGGTTAGTGATCTGAAGCAACATCTTAAAGGTAAGTGGTCTTAATTTATTGATTTGAGCTTAGAATTAGGGTCTGTGTATGTAGTTAGGACTGTAATTATTTTATTTTATTTTAGAATAAGGGTCTGTGTATGTAGTTAGGACTGTAATTATTTTATTTTATTTTAGAATAAGGGTCTGTGAATGTAGTTAGGATTTTTTGTATATTAGATAGATAGGGGGATGTATTTGATATAGTTAGGGTTTATTTTAAATTAAATAGATTGTATGTTAGATAGATAGGGGGTATTTGATTAGGACTATATGTAATATATTATATGTAATATATTATATGTAAGATATTATATGTAATGTCATGTATTGTATGTAATGTATATAATGTATTATATGTAATATATTATATGTAATATATTATATTTAATATATTATATGTAATGTCATGTATTGTATGTAATGTATGTAATATATTATATGTAATATATTATATTTAATATATTATATGTAATGTCATGTATTGTATGTAATGTATGTAATGTATTATATGTAATATATTATATGTAATATATTATATGTAATGTCATGTATTGTATGTAATGTATGTAATGTATTATATGTAATATATTATATGTAATATATTATATGTAATGTCATGTATTGTATGTAATGTATGTAATGTATTATATGTATGTATTGTATTGTGTTTATCTGTCTTTCCTTTTCAGGTGTGTAATGTTTTTATTTTCTGTAGTGGGGGGGGGGGGTTTGTAATGTATTTTTTTGTTTTCTGTAGTGGGGGGTGGGGTTGTAATGTATATTTTTGTTTTCTGTAGTGGGGGGTGGGGTTGTAATTTTTTTTTTTTCTGTACTGTAGGTTTGTTTGTTTTTTGTACTGTAGGTTTTTTGTTTTCTGTGCTGTAGGTTTTTTGTTTTTTGTAATTAGAGTGTTGGGGAGGTTTATTAGGGGGGTAGGTAGTGTAGGTAGGTAGTTTAAGTGTTAATAGATTAGTGTAGAGGGGGGTTAGTTTAGATTAAATGGTTTATTGGGGGTTATAGTGTAGTGTTTGTAGTTAGTGTCATGATGGTCCTTGAGGACCATCATGGCACTTATGTGGTTAATGTTGGGTTGTAACAGGCCCATAATGGGAATAATATACCCTTATGGGACTGATGGGGTTAAATAGAGCCTTATGGTGGTCTGTATTGACCATCATGAGTTAATGCGGTAATTTAGGCCTTATGGTGGTCTGGATTGACCATCATGAGTTAATGGGGTAATTTAGGCCTTATGGTGGTCTGGATTGACCACCATGAGTTAATGGGTTAATTTAGGCCTTATGGTGGTCTGTATTGACCACCATGAGTTAATGGGTTAATTAAGGCCTTATGGTGGTCTGGATTGACCATCATGAGTTAATGGGTTAATTTAGGCCTTATGGTGGTCTGGATTGACCATCATGAGTTAATGGGTTAATTTAGGCCTTATGGTGGTCTGGATTGACCATCATGAGTTAATGGGTAATTTGGCCTTATGGTGGTCTGGATTGACCACCATGAGTTAATGGGTTAATTAAGGCCTATGGTGGTCTGGATTGACCATCATGAGTTAATGGGCTAATTTAGGCCTTATGGTGGTCTGGATTGACCATCATGAGTTAATGGGTAATTTAGGCCTTATGGTGGTCTGGATTGACCATCATGAGTTAATGGGGTAATTTAGGCCTTTATGGTGGTCTGGATTGACCATCATGAGTTAATGGGGTAATTATAGTTGCCTGGGGTTAATATTTTTAGTGCGAGTCCTTTCAGGACCTTTACGGTCCTTTGAGGACCCGCGAGGCGGGGAAATTTAAAATTGAATTGCAGCAGGGTCACGATCGGTGCCGATCGGGGGCCCCCCGCTGCAGGGGGTTTATATGGGGACACTTCGGGGGTCCCGATGGGGACCCCCAGCATAGAGGGGGGTTAATTTTAAGTGCCGTGGCCGGGATTGGGTAATAGTGTGCCGCGGTCCCTTTAAGGAGCCGCGGCGGGGAATTTAAAAGTTTTAAATGCAGCGGGGGCCTGATCTATGCAGATCGGGGACCCCCGCTGCAATGGGTTTATATGGGGACACTTCGGGGGTCCCGATGGGGACCCCCAGCATAGAGGGGGGGTTAATTTTAAGTGCCGTGGCCGGGATTGGGTAATAGTGTGCCGCGGTCCCTTTAAGGAGCCGCGGCGGGGAATTTAAAAGTTTTAAATGCAGCGGGGGGGCCTGATCTATGCAGATCGGGGACCCCCGCTGCCA
This sequence comes from Discoglossus pictus, assembly GCA_027410445.1. Classification (NCBI taxonomy): domain Eukaryota; kingdom Metazoa; phylum Chordata; class Amphibia; order Anura; family Alytidae; genus Discoglossus; species Discoglossus pictus. The sequence goes on from CM050167.1 coordinate 94,625,835, forward strand.
ATGGGTTAATGTGGGGGTGCTGCAGGGGTCCTGATAGAGACCCCTGCAGCATGGGATGTGTATAGGTTGCAGGGGGGAGCCTCACACTGCTGTCTCGGGCTGTTCCGAGGCAGCAAGTAGAGGCTTTCGCATCCCTTGCGTGGACTTTTTGTCCACGTAGGGATTCTTACGATATGCGAGACTCGTGCATAGATTTAAGGCTACGTAGCTCTCTCGGAGCCTATTCTCGGCCATTTTCTCGCAGTCATATCGTAAAGCAGGCTGCGAGAGATTCGGTTCTCGCAAACAGCAGGAAAACTGCCTTTTGCGAGCACCGAGAGAACTACGAGCGAGAATTTAATAGGGCCCTATATTTGAGTAAAAGAGCTCCTCAGGCATGCCCAAAGAGTATCTTTTTATGGCAAGGGCCTTTTTTAAGGTGTCTTAGTTGGTCATAGTGAGATTTTATATAGCATCCTTTTTATATTTGAGATAATTAGAGATCCCCTAATGTAAGCTTTATGAGTCACCCCAAATACTGTGTTACTAGTATTAAAATAAATACAAATTTCCAGCCTAATTTGATTTGTATACTCTGGGTAAACCAGTGTTATTAAGTCACCATCTTAAGGGGGTATGGAAGAACTGCTAATATTGCCGTCAAAAATGACGGGAGTAAAATTGTAAACCTAGCAATGCTGTTTGCCACACAATTTAAAGCTCATTGCGAGCCCCGCGGTGAGCGCTTTTGGCGCACATCCCGTGGCTCACAATGAGCGCCTTCGATGCTCATTGGAAGCCGCAAATTTCCTGCTTCCTTCTGTGCTCCTTGCGAGCCCCACGAGGAGCGCTAAAGGCGCTCATTGCAAGGCTCTCACCCTGTGTAGTTTATAGGCGTCGTGCTTGAGTGTTACTGCCTCGGGTTAAGTGTTACTGCCTTGTGGTAAATGTTAGTGGCTTGAATTAAGTGTTACTGGCTTGTTTTAAGGGTTCCTGTTAGGGCCTGTTTTCACGTTCTCCCGGCTAGTTTTACATCCTTCGGCTAGTTTTACGTCCTTCTGCCTCGTTTCCGTCGTGTTTTTTCGGCAGCCATTTTTTTTCTTGCTTAGGCGATTTTCGATCTTGAAAAAATGTCATATATGGCTCAAATTAACTTGCAACCTCACTCACAGGCTCCCTGGCTGTGTATAAGTTAATTTGAGGCATATTTGTTGTTATTTTCAGGTCTTTCGAGTTCCGTAGTTCCGCCGTTAAAGTCGGATTTTTGCGAGACACACAGTGCATGTACGGGTTTCGGTCCTAAGTCGTACGGGTCGTAAGTCCTGCGAGCCCTGCACTGAACGCCTTCGGTGCTCATTGCATCCTAAGTCCTGATGGTTAAAAGCATCAATAATCTAGCAAGGCGGTATAGTTACAAGGAAATATATAATTTCCTGTGTGCAAATTGCCCAGAATTTGTCTGGTGATAAACCACAGTGGGAAAAAACAAACTGGTCTATTTGGTGATAAGTGGCAGAGAAGTACAGATTTACTCTTGGCAAAAGTCATCCAGAATCAAACATTAGAGATGTAGTGGAGATGGAAGACTTATTTTTGAAATATCGTTGGTTGGGTGTGGGTTTGATGGCAACTTAAACGAGTGATCTAACTAAAAGAGTCCACAGGGCGCAATGTGGGTTCAAAATCATTATCATACCCTTTGAGGGTGGATAACTGTGTAATGAAATCCATGGAAATTTGATATTGTGGATATGATAACTATGGAACAAGCAAACATGTAGTCAACCACATCATAATAAATTTTGGGTAAAAAAAGGTCAGCGGGAAGTAGCTATGCATGTTGACGCGCTGACGCAGTCCTCATGTGTTTTTTGGTATTCTGTACTGTGATTTGGTTTGCCACAGCCTGTTTGGAGCGTGTTCTGAGCAAGCAGTACTATTGGAACCCTTTTTGATAACATTCTGGGGGACATTCTGAGCCTATTTGACCATCTGAGCCTATTTCACCTCTTGACCCTAAATGGAGGACATTCTGAGCCTATTTGATCTTCTGCGCCTATTTGACCCCTTAAGCCTAAAAGAAGAACATTCTGAGCCTATTTGACCTTATGAACCTAAAAGTAGGGAATTCTTGGCTCATTTGACCTTCTGAGTCTATTTGATATATTTGGTTTAAAATGAGGACATTCTGAGCCTATTATTTGTACACATTAAAAATTATTATAGCTTTGAACAAAGATATAAGTGACAGTGGTGGTCGTGGCAAATGCAAATACTGGTTCATAACAAATGAAGAGAAAGTTGAACTGTTGAAAAAAAATGTGACCGTGGTGTTTCGGTACATAAGGTATATGAAATCGATGATATTGGTTCATCAACTGTTTATGACATCAAGAAGCAAAGGTGAAAACTATTGAAATTCTAATCACACAGTGTTTCTGAGGATCAGAAGACCATTAGAAAAACAATGAAAGATGGTAAGAGTACTGATGATGAAATACTTTCAATAGCGTTGTAGTGACAGGTTAATTGACCTGGTGAGCTTATTAATTAAAGAACTAGTGCAACATAGTGCCATTACAGCACAAGAACTAATGCGTTTGCATTTGTATGTAATTACCCAAGAAAAGATCAAAATAAATGAAGCAACCTCGTTTGGATGAAATATTTAAAAAGATTGTCAAGAAGACTGTATCCTGTGGCTTTGTCAGGACAGCTCTCAAATTCAAGAGCTTAGTGATTAGCTTAACAGCTCCAGTTCATTTAAAAAAATTAAAAATTTCGGAAATAAAAGGCCGCTATAAAACAGCTTACTTGTAGTTGGTTGAGATTTATAAGTACAGTATACTATGTATGTAAACTCTTTGAGTTGTCTTATGTATACAGGTATTACTCTTATAAAGGATGTAGATCATCCAGCTCCATTGCTCATTTTCATTTAGTAAATACTTCTCCGATTAACTTGACAAGCCCATTTGAGATACTAATACGTCAACAAGTTAGTAGAGATAGAAGAATTTACTGAATTAAAAGGAGCACTAGAGCTTTAATGAATGGAAAGGAGCAGTGGAGCTTTCAATCATCTCTGTTTTACTTCTATGGTTGCATGTTTACTCTTGATAAAATAAATCTAAAATCTCTCTCTAAAAAATTGTTGACACGACTGAGCTTTTTAATGTCACATCTAAATTCATCACATGGATTTCTCAACAAGTTGATAGAGAGAGAAGTATTTATTTTATTGAGAGTAAACAAGAAGCTATCAGGTATAGAGATGGTAAAAAGCTCCACTGTTCCTATTCAAAAGGTAAAGCTCCCCTGGTACTTTTAATTCCGTAAAACTGCAGTGATCTTTTTGAGTAAATTAGTTTCTCTAAACATGTACTTGGTCTCATTCATTATTAAGTATTTCTTGTTAAGTGGATAATAAACACATAAATGTATTTTGGACAAAAATAAGATTACAGTATTGTGTAAAGACTAATCTTTGTTTAATAGGTAAATTGAAACCCTTAACACTGTGGAAGATGATGTGAAGTAATGTAGAAGTGTTTGAAGAACTGTGAGGAATCATTGGTATATGGATGAAAAAGGCAGTAAACGCAACATATCCAAATTGTGGTGGTGAAACCAGGGCTGTGGAGTCGGAGTCAAGGAGTTGGAGTCGGAGGAAATTTCGGGTACCTGGAGTCGGAGTCGGAGTCGGCAAAAAAAAACACGACTCCGACTCCTACTAAATTTAGATTGGAATTAAAAAAAAAGCAAGTTTAAATATCCCAATTCACAAAAAGTAATAATTAATGACTTCTCTACTGTAAGAATAAAGACCCATGCATGCAGTGCCTCACCTAACCGCTAAACGAACACTTTAAGTGACCGTGAAAAAGCATGCTTTTCATGTGCTTCACTTTATGCTACACAATGCACAATTCGGAGCACCAATACTTATACATTTATTTTCCCTTGTTGTTTACAACTTATTTTGAACGCTCAACAAGGTTTTCAATACCTCGTTGGTAGAAATCCTTTATTGTAGACTCGAAAAATGTATCCAACCAAGCTCAGAACAGCTTCTTGGATTCAACTGTAAGTGTTTATATTTGTTTTAAAACCTGCATGCCTGCTTGTTTGTATGAGGGAAGACATGTGTACATTAATACCGAGTCGGGGAGTCGGAGTCAGAAGTACACAAAACTGAGGAGTCGGAGTCAGAAGTACACAAAACTGAGGAGTCGGAGTCGGAACATTTATCTACCGACTCCACAGCCCTGGGTGAAACTATGAATATATAAATGTTACATTAACATGTGAGGAATGTAGAGATTGACAAAATTAGTAGGTAGAAAACATTGCACAAATATTTATATTTTCCATCTTTCATAAATTTCAATAAAACCTGTAATAGTTCCCACCTACGTGATAAGAAGCATATACTCACTGATAGAGTAAGGTCCTAATAACGCAACAATGGAGGAGACACGGACTGTATACAATTGGATAAATAGGTAATACATTTAATATTTCTTTACAAAAGCATAATAAAATATGGGGCTACAGTGTCCTATTAAGCATGCTCACTCTATTAGCACTGATGTCAAAATGTGTGTGTCTGTTTCCGAGGGGGAGGGGATGTGGTTCAGCACCTTGTCTCAGTGAAGGTTTGCATTAACCTGCTTTGGATGCTTATTGATTGAAATGTTTTAGTCTGTAAATAGCCTTGCTAATTCATCCACCTAGGCACATCTGCTTGCTTCACAAGGCACATTGTGACATCACAATGCCTGCTCAGTATAAACAGGACCACACCACAGGTCCTGCTCATTCTGCAGGACCACTGCCTTTTCTAGGATGTAGACATGGTTTGGGGAGCAACCACAGAGAGGAGATATGCTTCCAGGATAAACACAGACTCCTTTAGTGTTCAACTGTGGAGCCTCACTGCCAAGTTCATCATCTGAAATGGAGCTGAGCAAGATGGTGCTGATAGCCTCCCACAATTGTGATAACTTACCTGTGATGAATAAAGAGGTAGTCTTTGTAACGGCTACCCTAGTTGGTGAGGGGTACCTGCCGTTGGAGACGTCCTTTTCTGAAGCAAGGTGCTGTGCAGTAATGAAATTTTTATTCCCATCCACGATATCCCATTGTATAATCCAGGAGTGCTGTAGAATGTGGCAGAGTAACGGTACCATAAATCCCCCCCCCCCCAAGAACGAGACAAGGCTACGTTTTGAAGGTTCAAAGAACTCTCCTTTATTAAAAACAAAAACACGTTTTTAAACACTTCACATACACAGTAGGGGCAGTGACTACCTTTGGTCAACCCCTAATTACCTCTGGCCAATCAGACAGGGTTAATGCGTGGGAGCCAGGAGTCCCCTCCCCCAGGAGCCGCCCACTAGGCGTGGCTAACTGCTCATTCTCCCTCTGACGGTGGAGAGAGTAACATCTATAAGCTCACTTATTCCCCTGCTGGGAGTATGGGGAAACCCCAGGTCATCTCATTATTCAAGAGTCCCTACCCCCATTGTTCATGGTGCCATCTTGTCTGCTAAAACCCTTTTGTTCTGCTATCTCTTGTGTGGTTTAGCAAATACTATTAAGAGGCAGATGGGCAACTCCTGACCAAGTGTATGAGACCAAAGATATTTGACTGCATACCACACAATACAATATTTTTACAGATATAATAACAACATTTTATAACCCAGAACATATCTGCAGATAGCTTAGGTCTGAGCACACATTATTACTGAATGGCGCTCAGACCACATACATACAGTATAACAGTAGGATCATATTTTAACCAAGAATTACATAACCATAAAACAGGGTAAAAAAGTGATGGGTTCCATTACACACCTCCCCCGTGACCATAAGCCGGCATACACGGTCTGATCCCAACGGATCGGCCTGGGGATGTCCGGACAAAAGTATTTGTTGGTCACTTCTATAGTTTGACAACCCATCAGCATTACTGCAATTCACATTTCCTCACATTTCAAGAACAAAACAAACGCACACTTCATACAGCATTGACAGCAATAAACATTTCAAGGAGAGGGAAAATACATTTTACAAACTGATTTCAGACAATTAAATAATATGGCAGAAAAGCATCAGCCTTCCAAATGAACTGAAGTCCTTTAGCAAAACCATCCCAAGTTGCAGAGTACATTCCTCCCCCAGCTCGTGGTCGGGCCCCTATTGTACAGGGCCCACTGTTCTTCCCCTGTACACCCACCCAAAAAAATCCAGGATCCCATCCCAGCAGTCCAGGATCCCAGTGTCCAAAAGGTGGGCCACAATCTCTGTCCCATAGAAACCCCTTTCCATATAAAACGTTCCCGCTCATCCCCTCTATCGTCGGCTAATGCTCGGTACTTTTGGAGGGTGGGGTCCTGTCTAGTTTCCCTCCCAAGCTCTTCGGGGGTGTCCCACGCTATGGGTCTCTCTGTGGCATTAGTGCTAAGTTTCTGCTTGTGGCTTACCTGGGTCTCCCGACCTGTTGTAGGATCGTCCTCGGTACGGGTCTGTGAGCGGGTGGTCACTGGACAAGCAGCAGCAGTCGTGGGTAAAAAGGCTGAGGCTAGAGGGCCAATATCGTTGCCCAACACGACTTCAGCAGGTAAATTGTCCATGATCCCGACTGTGGTCTTTCCCGACCCGACTCCCCAATCCAAGTGTACCCGGGCAGTGGGTAAGCGAAAAACAGCCCCCCCTGCGACACGGACAGCAACAGTACGGGTAGATACATGCTCTGGTTTCACAAGATGTTTCTGCACCAACGTGATGGTAGTGCCAGTGTCCCTTAGGCCTTGTGCTACCTGTCCATTTACACGCACCTCCTGGCGGTGATGCTGGCGGTTATCTGGGGATGCAGCTTGTATGGGGTTTGCCTCGTACAGGATGCCCAAACACTCCTCAGGGCTCCCTTCGGTTTCCAGGCAGTGAGCAGCAGAGGTACGTGATAAAGGGATCTCTGGGTTATTGGTCGGGCGCCTCCAGTTGTTATTGGCTGATCCCAAGGGGCAATAACGAGCAATATGCCCCCGGTTGCCGAAGCGATGGCACGTCATTTTGTAAGAATCCCGGGGTTGGTGGTTAGACCCCTGAGGCCGTGGCAGTCCTGGGGGTACTGGGGCCCGAAATTCTGTGCGTGCAGCGGGCATTGAGGTGCGTGGCTCTGCTCTAGAGGTTGGTCGTGTGGACCCTTGGCTCACCTTTCTGGACTCTGCGTATTCGTCTGCTAGCCGTGCTGCCTCGATTAAGTTAGCAGGGCGACGATCTCTCACCCAATCCTGTATGTCTGCCGGCAGATCTTGGAAGAAATGTTCCATCAGGAATAGCTGTAGTACTTCCTCTCCTGTGTTGGCATTGCACCCTCGCACCCAATGTGATGCCACCCTTTGTATCTTGCTGGCCCATTCCATGTGGGAGTCTGCAGCCTTCTTTTTAGACTCCCTGAAGCGACGGCGATATGTTTCCGGGGTGACGGCATATCTGGTGAGCAGTGCAACCTTCACCCGGCGATACTGCGCAATATCTTCCTCAGTAAGCGCCCGAAAATCCTCATTTGCTTTTCCTGATAGCTTTCCAGCCAAAATAGTGACCCATTGGTCTGGTGGTATTTGGTGTAGTGAGCACTGCCTCTCGAAGTCAGCCAAATATCCATCAATTTCTTCCTCACTTTCCACAAACGCTTTGAAGGCAGTGAACGGTATTTTCTTTACTGTAGCAGCGGGTGGGGAAGTATGAACTGTATGTGCCAGGGGTTGTCTAGCTCTTGCCAGTTCAAGTTCGTGCCCCCTCCTATTTTGTATCTCCGTTCTCGCTTCCCGGAACAGCTGATCTATTAGCTCCACGGATGTTGCTGGGTACATGGATAATCTCCGCTGAACCAGGTTTGTAATTTCCTCCTCCTCGCTGACAGGGGTAGGTTGGTCCACGACCTCCATGGATCGATCCATCTCGTCCAGCTCCAGTAGGTCAGCTATCAGCTCTCTCCGTGGTCGGTTGTTGGCACTCCTTCCTCTGGTTTCCAAGAGATCCTTTAGTGTGGGTCTTTTCAGTTTAGCGTACTGGGATTCCATTCAGCACTTGCGTTGGGGATGAAAAGGAACATCCCACCGCTGCCAACCAATGTAACGGCTACCCTAGTTGGTGAGGGGTACCTGCCGTTGGAGACGTCCTTTTCTGAAGCAAGGTGCTGTGCAGTAATGAAATGTTTATTCCCATCCACGATATCCCATTGTATAATCCAGGAGTGCTGTAGAATGTGGCAGAGTAACGGTACCATAAATCCCCCCCCCCCCCCCCCCAAGAACGAGACAAGGCTACGTTTTGAAGGGTCAAAGAACTCTTCTTTATTAAAAACAAAAACACATTTTTAAACACTTCACATACACAGTAGGGGCAGTGACTACCTTTGGTCAACCCCTAATTACCTCTGGCCAATCAGACAGGGTTAATGCGTGGGAGCCAGGAGTCCCCTCCCCCAGGAGCCGCCCACTAGGCGTGGCTAACTTCTCATTCTCCCTCTGACGGTGGAGAGAGTAACATCTATAAGCTCACTTATTCCCCTGCTGGGAGTATGGGGAAACCCCAGGTCATCTCATTATTCAAGAGTCCCTACCCCCATTGTTCATGGTGCCATCTTGTCTGCTAAAACCCTTTTGTTCTGCTATCTCTTGTGTGGTTTAGCAAATACTATTAAGAGGCAGATGGGCAACTCCTGGCCAAGTGTATGAGACCAAAGATATTTGACTGCATACCACACAATACAATATTTTTACAGATATAATAACAACATTTTATAACCCAGAACATATCTGCAGATAGCTTAGGTCTGAGCACACATTATTACTGAATTGCGCTCAGACCACATACATACAGTATAACAGTAGGATCATATTTTAACCAAGAATTACATAACCATAAAACAGGGTAAAACAGTGATGGGTTCCGTTACAGTCTTTGTGTATGTGTGGTGAGCAGGGGAATGCCTGAGAGCACACCAGGAAGGAATCCATTCATATTCAGCCCTAGTTATTTTTACCTATCAAATTCAAGCAAAACAAGGGTGCATGGGGTGGGTATGCTAGGCTGAGGTTGAGAGGTTAAAGGAAAATGCAAAGCTGAATTATTTCAGATGTGTGCAAGACCCCTTTCATGGATCTCTTTTAGAAATCCAATTTAGCCCTTGTCTCCAGGAGTTCCATAAATATCATAGATTTGTACAGGCATTGGAGGTCATTAACCAAAGCCCAACCATTATAATAGGTGCTTTTAGGTATCCATGATTCTCTTGACAAAAAACCTCTACGTTCCCATTAACAGTCACTTGGGGAGGAGATCTTCAGGTCTTTGTATTTTGGTTCCTCACAACTATGTTGTGTGAAACATTGATGGTTAAGAGCATCAATAATCTAGCTAGGAGGTATAGTTAGAAGTAAATATAATATATAATTTCATGTGTGCAAATTTCCCAGAATTTGTATGGTGATAAACCACAGTGTGAAAAAACGAACTGGTCTATTGGTGATAAGAAGCGGAGAGGTACAGATTATTGACTTTACTCTTGGCAAAAGTCATCCATAATAAATGTCATTAGAGAGGTAGTGGAGATGGAAGACTTATTTCTGGAATATCTCTGGTTGGGTGTGAGTTTGATGGCAACTTAAACGAGTGACAAAAAAAGGTAAGTCAGAGGCGCTCATCAGAGAACAAACCAACCTTAATAGATTAGTTCTATGACAATAATAAGCCGCTCTAAGAGCAACCTCTTTTAGCTCACTTGCGCCCTCCACAGGGAGAAATATCCTGTAGTATATCAGTCTGGTCCCACTCAGAAGAGTGACCCAGCCCCGAAATACCAGGCAATTCTACCCTGAACAGGAGAAACAGCAAACCCCAGACACGTTTCGGCCTTTATGGGCCTTGTCAGTGAGGTGCAGCTGAACTCCCTAAGGCACAGTGAGCAACGGGTCCACGTCTGGAGTCTCCTATTACCCTTAGGGAGACTAAACCCTAGGGGTAATTTGCATAAACAACCTATTAAGGTTGGTTTGTTCTCTGATGAGCACCTGTGACTTACCTTTTTTTTTTTTTTTTTTTTACTTAAACAAGTGACCTAATTGAAGGAGCTCACAAGGAGCAATGTGGGTCCAAAATTATGATCATACTTTGTGAGGGTGGATAACTCTGTAAGGATATCCATGGAAATTTTATATTCTGGATATGATAGCTATGGAACAAGCAAACATGTAGTCAACCACATCATAATAGATTTTGGGTCTAAAAAGGTCTACATGATAAATGAACTTGGTAGCTTTGCAGCTTGGTCCATTGGAGGGAAGATAATAACTAAGAGACAGGTAGGAGTGTGGTAGTAAGATTGGCTCAGAAACACCATGTGAACATTCAGTGGCTGATAACTTGCCATGACAGGGCACCTGCTCTGTCTTTCTTAGAGTTTGGCTAGAAGAAACTAAGACAATTAATTATGGACACTTTCAAGATACTTCTTGTGGTTCATGGGGACCATAATTGGAATGGAAACTCCCCCAAGGCTTAATGTTCAACAGTTTATGGTTGCTTACATCTCAATTACAATTTTCAGGTGTGAATTTCTTAGAGAGGAATGCACAAGGGTGCAGCTTGTGATGGTATTTGTCCCTCTGAGACAGAACCATGCCTACATTTGATTCAGAAATGTCTAAATCAACAACAAAGGGCTTGCAGGTATAGAGATAATTAAACATCAATTTCAACCAAGCACCACACAGAGGGGTTGTTTTTTTTCGTAGTCTAGATGGTCAGTGGTGTCACCATTTTTCAAAAGTTCTTGATGAAGTGTCATAATAGTTAGAGAAGTCAATGAAATGTTTTAGTGGCTTCAACTCCTCAGGATCTGTCACTTAAAGTAACACACACGAACAACGACGGCGAAAACAGTAACACTTACACTAACAATGTCAGGCACGCAGGGCTTTGAAAATAAAACCAATGCAACTGCTTAGAGGAGCAAAAGCCTCACATTGTATGGCAAACAGCATTGCCAGCCTTACAATTTTTTTCCGGGCAACTTCCTAGTAGTTTGATAATCACTGGCCGGCATATTTTTTCAGATGTCCAGGTCTCCACACTGCTCCAAATGATCATCAGTTGCAAGCTGCTGTCTCTCTGTCTGTGTTCTTCTCCAACTCTGAACCCCCCACTCATACTCTAGTAGCAGTCTTAAACCAGGTCTCTCCAGGTGTATCTTATTAACTGATCAGGACAGGTCACCTTTTTAGTTCTCCTGGAAAAAGAGAGTTTTAGAAAGTTTGTGGCTCACATAAACCCTACATATAACTATGTCACGCTATAAAAAGGTTATGAAAAAGTTATGACACGTGCTTAGACAAAGTAATATCTTACTGAGTTCTGTTGTCTTGATATTTCTTTATAAACTGTATTTCTAATGTGCAAAATAATTAAAACATATGTCTTCTCTGATGTGTAAGTCAAACTGTATACATAAAGAGATAAATGTTAGGTGAGTGGATGGGTTTTTCCTACAGGTCAGTGCATATCTGAGATGAGATCATATAGCCCCTGGTCTTTGCAATTTCAGTACAGAATTCAAGGATACACAGTGTGTTTGTACATAAGACTTTCTGGAGACTGAGTAGGGCAGATTATTATTATTATGATTATTATTATTGTTATTATTACTATTATTAACCTTAATCTTTAAAGCACCAGCATTTTATGCAACGCTATTTACAGGGCTAAAATATATTGCATGCAGAGAGTGATGAATCACATTACAGTAATAAATGTTGATACAAAAAGAGGAGAGGTCATTTAAGAAACTCCTCACTGGTGAACAATGAGATTATTTAAATTCTACCATACTCGGAAAAAGATATGTGGCTGCTGCTCAAATTGTATATAGTACTGCAGAAGTATCAAACATGCTTGAAGATTTCCAGTGAAACTTAGGATGCAAGAATCTTGGTTTCTCTCACCAGAACTTGTGCTCATCATATTGTAACCATGGAGGCAACCTTATAGCTTGTAATTTTGGAAAGATGGTAAGCTTGGCCAGAATCATTGAATCAGCATATTCACAGTTTGGCATGGAGGCTAAGATAATCTCAGGTCCTTCATGAAGTAGAGCTTTTAGGGACCGCAGGCAATTGTAACTATATGTTGAATCCTGATGAGCCCGAGTTGGCTAGCAGTGAATTTGAGGTTTGGCGTTTAAGTCTCAAACACCTGCAACCAGAAAAAAAAAATATTCACAAGATTAGTAGGCAGGCAGCATACAGTGAATGGAACAAAAAAAAAAGTAAAATATAGGATTTCAGTAAAGATCTGTGACGCACAACCAAGTATTCACAAAAGCACAGGGAGTTTTGTGTATATAGAATGGACATTTTCTTGTAATTTTGTCTGTATGTATGGACCAAATACCCTGTCATATATTTAAGAACATGTAATAAATGTACATTTTCATTATTGCATGCATCATTTTACACTACCATAAAACATTCTTTTGATTTTTGCAGGCACACTTTGGTTAATGAGTGATTGAAGTATATTTCCCAGAAGCTGTCCAAGTAATTTTTATTTTACACATGGAGAGTAAAGAGTATGGATACAAAAGTAAATATGTAGAAAAAAATGAAGAAAAAATTTGCCTTCTACTTAATAGGTGTGTCAGAGGTTGGCAAATAGGGTAGCTATAATTGCTCACCTATTTGAAACAACAGAGAAGAGGAACTTAGTAGCAGGACCCCCGTTGCTCAGGCTTGAAGACGCTATAATGACTCATCTAGTTATAGGAATTGTGGTATAGCCCTATACATTGTGTAATTGGGGTTGGAAAAAGGAAGTGTAAGAGTTAATTTATGACTTTGTATTATTCAGTCATATTTCACCTATTTTTCTTTATGTATACAGTTGGTCTTATGAATCAGAGAAGACATATTTTTTTTATTATTTTCGACATCTGTAACACAGTTTACAAGGAAACACTCCCTTTTACATAAGCACTGCTGTTTTAGGGGAAATTCAGAGTGAACCATAACCCTTATAGTTAATAAGTAAAGTGCCCACAGTGGAAATGCATTCTGTTAATAATTTGTGTGTAGGAATCCATTCTATTTAAATTTACTGGTTAGCAAGTAAGAAAATAATAATACAGGTAGGGCTCCGATTTTCCATGAAAGGTTAAACCTTTTTTTAGCCGGACAAAATTTACACACAGGAAGTAGCTATGAGTGTTGACGCGCTCACACAGTCCTCATGTGGTGTTGGGTATTCTATACTGTGATTTGGTTTGCCACAGCCTGTTCGGAGCATGTTCTGAGCAAGCAGTACTATTGGAGCCCATTTTGAGAACATTCTGAGCCTATTTTACATTTCTAGCCTATTTGGGGGACATTCTGAGCTTCTTTGACTGTCTGAGCCTATTTGACCTCTTGACACTAAAAGGAGGACATTCTGAGCCTATTTGACCTTCTGAGCCTAAAAGGAGGGAATTCTGAGCTTATTTTACCTTCTCAGCCTATTTTATATATTTGGCTTAAAAGGAGGACATTCTGTACACATTGAAAATGATTACGGCTTTGAACAAAGATGCAAGTGACAGTGGTGGTGGTGGTGGCAAACACAAACACTGGTTCATAACAATTGAAGAGAAAGTTAAACTGTTGGAAAAAATGTGAAATGCTTTCAAAAGCGTTGTAGTGACAGGTTAATTGACCTGGTGAGTTTATTTATTAAAGGACTAGAGCAACGTAGCCCCTTTACCGCACAAGAACTAATGCGTTTGCATTCGTATAAAAAAGTACCCAAGGTAAGATCCAAATAAATGAAGCAACCGCGTTTGGATGAAATGTTTAAAGATTGCCAAGAAGAGATAGAAGAATTTATTGAATGAAAAGGAGCACTAGAGCTTTAATTAATGCAAAGGTGGAGCTTTCAATTATCTCTGTTTTACTTCTACAGTTGCATGTTTACTCTTTAAAATAAAATAAAAACTCTCTAAAAAAGTGTTGACAAGCATGTGCTATTCAATGTCACATCCAAATTCATCACATGGACGTCTCAACAAGTTTATATAGAGAGAAGTATTTATTTTATTGAGAGTAAACAAAAAGCTATCATGTATAGTAATGGTTAAAAGCTCCACTGCTCATATTCAATAAGTAAAGCTCCACTGGTACTTTTCATTCTGTAAAGCTACAGTGATCTGTAAATTAGTGTCTCTAAACATGTACTTGGTCTCCTTCATTATTAAGTATTTCTTGTTAAGTATACAATAAACACATAAATGTATCTGAAATACAAATAACTTAAAGTAATACATAAAACTGCAGTATTGTTACCAAAAAACTGTGTTTTTTGAGATAGCACCTCTGGCCCGACAAAAACAATTTATCGGTAGAGATGTCGCGAATAGTTCGCCGGCTGACTTTTTTCGGCGAACATAGCATGTTCGCGTTCGCGGCGAACTGCGAACATATGCGAGATTCGACCAGCCCCCAATACTTTATCATTGAGCAAACTTTGACCCTGCATGTCACAGTCAGCAGACACATTCCAGCCAATCAGCAGCATACACTCCCTTCTACACCCTTCTACCTCATGGACAGCAGCCATTTTGGAATCATAAGTACCTTGCAGTCTTACTGAGAGGAGGGACAGTTTGGATGATACTGCATCAATAGGGAAAACCATAGCTAAGCAAGTTTATTCAGTGTCCAGTGCAGTGCTGAAGGACTCTTGTGCATTATTATTATTACTAGCGTATTGCAATGAGATGTGTATGTTTGGAAAGTTGTATAGTTATTAATATACATATGGAGCAGTTTGCTCCATAAAAAAGTGGTCCGTATTAACGGCTCGCCTCGCTATGCGAGGCTCGCCTGCAATGAGCGCCTGTGTGTACTGTCAGTGTGCTTGGTGCTGTGAGTCTGTGTGTACTGTCAGTGTACTTGGTGCTGTAGTTCTGTGTGCACTGCCAGTGTACTTGGTGCTATGGGTCTGTGTGCACTGCCAGTGTATTGGTGCTTTAGGTCTGTGTGTACTGTCAGTGTACTTGGTGCTGTAGGTCTGTGTGTACTGTCAGTGTGCTTGGTGCTGTAGGTCTGTGTGCACTGCCAGTGTACTTGGTGCTGTAGGTTTGTGTGTACTGTCAGTGTGCTTGGTGCTGTGAGTCTGTGTGTACTGTCAGTGTGCTTGGTGCTATAGGTCTATGTGTACTGTCAGTGTGCTTGGTGCTGTAGGTCTGTGTGTACTGTCAGTGTACTTGGTGCTGTTAATCTGTGTGTACTGTCAGTGTGCTTGGTGCTTTAGGTCTGTGTGCACTGCCAGTGTACTTGGTGCTATGGGTCTGTGTGCACTGCCAGTGTATTGGTGCTTTAGGTCTGTGTGTACTGTCAGTGTGCTTGATGCTGTAGGTTTGTGTGTACTGTCAGTGTGCTTGGTGCTATAGGTCTATGTGTACTGTCAGTGTGCTTGGTGCTGTAGGTCTGTGTGTACTGTCAGTGTACTTGGTGCTGTTAATCTGTGTGTACTGTCAGTGTGCTTGGTGCTTTAGGTCTGTGTGCACTGCCAGTGTACTTGGTGCTATGGGTCTGTGTGTACTGTCAGTGTGCTTGGTGCTGTAGGTCTGTGTGCACTGTCAGTGTACTTGGTGCTATGGGTCTGTGTGTACTGTCAGTGTGCTTGGTGCTGTAGGTCTGTGTGCACTGCCAGTGTGCTTGGTGCTGTGAGTCTGTGTGTACTGTCAGTGTACTTGGTGCTGTAGTTCTGTGTGCACTGCCAGTGTACTTGGTGCTATGGGTCTGTGTGCACTGCCAGTGTATTGGTGCTTTAGGTCTGTGTGTACTGTCAGTGTACTTGGTGCTGTAGGTCTGTGTGTACTGTCAGTGTGCTTGGTGCTGTAGGTCTGTGTGCACTGCCAGTGTACTTGGTGCTGTAGGTTTGTGTGTACTGTCAGTGTGCTTGGTGCTGTGAGTCTGTGTGTACTGTCAGTGTGCTTGGTGCTATAGGTCTATGTGTACTGTCAGTGTGCTTGGTGCTGTAGGTCTGTGTGTACTGTCAGTGTACTTGGTGCTGTTAATCTGTGTGTACTGTCAGTGTGCTTGGTGCTTTAGGTCTGTGTGCACTGCCAGTGTACTTGGTGCTATGGGTCTGTGTGTACTGTCAGTGTGCTTGGTGCTGTAGGTCTGTGTGCACTGTCAGTGTACTTGGTGCTATGGGTCTGTGTGTACTGTCAGTGTACTTGGTGCTGTAGTTCTGTGTGCACTGCCAGTGTACTTGGTGCTATGGGTCTGTGTGCACTGCCAGTGTGCTTGGTGCTTTAGGTCTGTGTGTACTGTCAGTGTACTTGGTGCTGTAGGTCTGTGTGTACTGTCAGTGTGCTTGGTGCTGTAGGTCTGTGTGTACTGTCAGTGTGCTTGGTGCTGTAGGTTTGTGTGTACTGTCAGTGTGCTTGGTGCTGTGAGTCTGTGTGTACTGTCAGTGTACTTGGTGCTGTAGGTCTGTGTGTACTGTCAGTGTACTTGGTGCTGTATATATGTGTGTAATATCAGTGTACTTGGTGCTGTGGGTCAATGTGTACTGTCAGTGTACTTGGTGATTTAGGTCTGTGTGTACTGTCAGTGTACTTGGTGCTGTAGGTCTGTGTGTACTGTCAGTGTGCTTGGTGCTGTAGGTTTGTGTGTACTGTCAGTGTGCTTGGTGCTGTGAGTCTGTGTGTACTGTCAGTGTACTTGGTGCTGTAGGTCTGTGTGTACTGTCAGTGTACTTGGTGCTGTATATATGTGTGTACTATCAGTGTACTTGGTGCTGTGGGTCAATGTGTACTGTCAGTGTACTTGGTGCTTTAGGTCTGTGTGTACTGTCAGTGTACTTGGTGCTGTAGGTCTGTGTGTACTGTCAGTGTGCTTGGTGCTGTAGGTCTGTGTGTACTGTCAGTGTGCTTGGTGCTGTAGGTTTGTGTGTACTGTCAGTGTGCTTGGTGCTGTGAGTCTGTGTGTACTGTCAGTGTACTTGGTGCTGTAGGTCTGTGTGCACTGTCAGTGTTCTTGGTGCTGTAGTTCTGTGTGCACTGCCAGTGTACTTGGTGCTATGGGTCTGTGTGTACTTGGCAGTGTACTTGGTGCTGTAGGTCTGTGTGTACTGTCAGTGTGCTTGGTGCTATAGGTCTGTGTGCACTGCCAGTGTACTTGGTGCTATGGGTCTGTGTGTACTGTCAGTGTTCTTGGTGCTGTAGTTCTGTGTGCACTGACAGTGTACTTGGTGCTATGGGTCTGTGTGCACTGCCAGTGTGCTTGGTGCTCTAGGTCTGTGTGTACTGTCAGTGTGCTTGGTGCTGTAGGTTTGTGTGTACTGTCAGTGTGCTTGGTGCTGTGAGTCTGTGTGTACTGTCAGTGTACTTGGTGCTGTAGGTCTGTGTGTACTGTCAGTGTACTTGGTGCTGTATATATGTGTGTACTATCAGTGTACTTGGTGCTGTGGGTCAATGTGTACTGTCAGTGTGCTTGGTGCTGTAGGTTTGTGTGTACTGTCAGTGTGCTTGGTGCTGTGAGTCTGTGTGTACTGTCAGTGTGCTTGGTGCTATAGGTCTATGTGTACTGTCAGTGTGCTTGGTGCTGTAGGTCTGTGTGTACTGTCAGTGTACTTGGTGCTGTTAATCTGTGTGTACTGTCAGTGTGCTTGGTGCTTTAGGTCTGTGTGCACTGCCAGTATACTTGGTGCTATGGGTCTGTGTGTACTGTCAGTGTGCTTGGTGCTGTAGGTCTGTGTGCAAACAAGGTTCACAGCTCTTCAACACAATGCTTCCAAATAGGTAAAGTCTATTCATTTATTAATGTATTACATGTTTACTATTACACACAAAACAACATTAGCTCAGTTACAATAACATTGCCGTCATTTTTTGACGGGCAAGTCGCTAGTGTCATAATAAACACCACATGAACATGGCGACCACTCTCTTGTGGGATTCAGGTACGTCCACGGATTCATCCTCCATATATCTGAATAAGCCAGGAATGATATATAGAGGCCTACGGCGCTCATTGCCAAAGTGGTCCGTATTAACGGCTCGCCTCGCTATGCGAGGCTCGCCTGCAATAAGCGCCTGCGGCGCTCATTGCCAAAAAGTGGTCCGTATTACACATTATATAGTAATAATAATAAGAATAATAATAAAGCAGAAGACCTCCCCTGTGTCTCCCCCCCACTCCCTCCCATGTGTCTCTCTCCCCCCCTCTCCCCTGTGTCTCCCCCCCACTCCCTCCCATGTGTCTCTCCCCCCCCCCTGTGTCTCTCCCACCCTTGCCTGTGTCTCTACCCCCCTCTCCCTTCCCCAGTGTTTCTTTGCTCCCTCTCCTGTGTCTTTTCCCCCTTCCCTCTTCCCGGTGTCACTCCCCCCTCCCCTGTGTCTCTACCCCCCTCTCCCTTCCCGTGTTTCTTTCCCCCCTCCCCTGTGTCTTTCCCCCCTTCCCTCTCCCCTGTGTCTCTCCCCCCTCATCTGTGTCTCTTCCCCCTTCTTCCCTGTGTCTCTACCCCCTCTCCCCTGTGTCTCTACCCCCTCTCCCTTCCCCTGTGTTTCTTCCCCCCTCATCTGTGTCTCTTCCCCCTTCTTCCCTGTGTCTCTACCCCCTCTCCCCTGTGTCTCTACCCCCTCTCCCTTCCCCTGTGTTTCTTCCCCCCTCCTCTGTGTCTTTAGCCCCTTTTCTCTCCCCGGTGTCTCCTCACCATTCCCTCCCATTAGTCTCTTCCCCCCTTTCCCCTGTGTCTCTACCCCCCACTCTCTCCTGTGTCTCTCCCCCCTCCCATGTGTCTCTTCCCCTCACCTCTCCCTTACCCTGTTTCTCTTCCCCCCTCTGCCCTGTGTCTTCCTCCCCCTCTCCACTGTGTCTTCCTCCCCCTCTCCCCTCTCCTGTGTCTTCCTCTCCCTCTCCCCTGTGTTTCCTCCCCCTCTCTCCTCCCCTGTTAGCTTCTATACGCATACATACATACGATAAGAAATCTGGGGGGGTGGGGGGGTTACCCATGTGTACTGTATAATATTGTATTGCATTATGTTATATTATATCACTAGCGACTTGCCTGGCACAAATGATGGGGCAATAAAGTTTGAAGCCATGGCAATGCTGTTTGCCACACAATGTGATGCTTTTTGAACTCTGAGGACCTTCGGCGCTCATTGTGAGTCTCTTCCCTCGTGTCCTTCATGTTTCGTGCTTTGCAACGATCAATCTTCGGCGCTCATCGCAAAGACAGATATATAAGTACAGTGTTAAATCTATAATTTTTTGTGTGCAGTGTAAATTAAAAAATGTATTCAGGTCTCAGAGCATAATAAAGTGATTTAGATTTGTAACTGCTTTGAGAGTGCTATCGCTGACAGCCAATGAGCAGTAATCCAGATATATAACTGCAGAGTAAAAAGTAAAACATTTTAGTGTAGTGTAAAGTCTACATTTTTATTTTCCATTACTAATTAATACTTATTAAATGAATGCACGATAATAACTATTGTGAATGAACAAATGTATTAGGAAGTGCGAAGCGTTAATGTATGTAAAGTAACCGCAGTGTAAAATATGCTATTAAGCGTATTTTTTTATATATATATTTTTTTATAATAATTAATTAATTAATTACTAAAATACTTTACCTATTTGTAATTAATATATCCAGTGATCAATAACCTGAAGAGCTAACAATCAGTTTTGATTTTCCTGCAGCTTACAGTGTACATTTGGACTGTTGGTGACCCGAGGTGTAAGTGTCAGCAATGTGCGCAGTGCACGAGGGGAAACCGCTTGTATAGTCGTGTAACGCGCCATTTTAGATTTGTAATGTTATTAGTTGCAAGTTAGTGTTGTAAAATGGCGGCGATTGTGTATGTGTTACGCGGCTCGCCAGCAGTTTCCATTATTTATAATAGTGTATTTTGTACCTCGTCTGTTCCTAGGTAAAAGTCGTACATGGCTGGCGATGTTTTGCGCGGTCTGGGGTCGTGTAGCCTCGTTTTCATTTTTTCCGGACGCCATTTTTTTTGTCGCTTAGCCGATTTACAAGTGCCAACTGGGGAAGACGTTACAGATATCACATATATAGTTGTGAGCAGGCGGGTTGTTGCTAACGCTGCGGGCTTGCGAAGCGAGGGCCAGAGTTGCTGGCAAGGAGCGCCTAAGGCTCCCACGTCGGCTGCAATGAGCCGCAGGCGGGACTTACACCATCAAATTTACGGACTTACCATCCAAAAATACGGGACTTAGAAAAAAAAACATTACGAGCTCACAAAAATACGACCTTAACGCCCGAACCGCACGCACTTAAAAACATTAAAAACACAATAAATACACACAACAAACACATAAAAAGCTTACCCACAGCAAGGCGGGCACCGAGGACCTCTGCAAGTGAAGTTACACCTCCATTTAAGTCCAAATTCATGAGTTTAGACACCCGAAAATCACCTAAGTGAGAGAAAAAATGGCCCTTGAAAAAAAGAAAACGAGGCTACAGGACCCTAAACACGCAAAACACATACGGATTTTCCTAAAAAGCGAGGTAAAGATACACTATTAACAAGGACGCTAAATCATCCACACCCGCGTACCACATACACATTCCCCGCCATTTTACAACACTAACTTACACAATGCGGAAGTACCCAGCTACCCTAACGGCTTCCCCTCGCGCACGCAGCCTATTTACACTACACACTGCACACATTGCTGACACTTACACAGCAGCTCCACAGCACTGAAAACCTACATTGTATGCTGCAGGAACATGAAAATAGAATGTCAGCTCTTCAGCACAATGCTTCCTGCATATATTACTTACAAATAGGTAAAGTATATTCATTTAGTAATTATTTCATTAGCATACAAAAATACATATACACAAAAAAAACATTATCACATTAAACATAAAAGCCATTCACTGCGCGCCTCACAACGAGCGCCAACGCTGCTCATAGCATAAAAAGCCTTGCAATAAGCGCAAAAAACACATCACCGCCGACCAAAGAATAACAGCAAAAGCGCCTATCAGAAAAAAAATACAACCAACAGCCTCGCAATGAGCGCCGAAGGATCTCCGACCGCCAACAGAATGAATGTCTCGTCCAAACCATTACCTGCCTTACAATCTTATTGCCGCCATTTTTTGATGTTCAAGTCGCTAGTAAATATATAAAGATCAAGATAATAAAAGTATCAGGAAATGTAACACAAAGATGCACGCGTGTCTGAATAATACGACAAATACGGATTTTTGTCATAAGTGATATGATCGCAGTATTGGGTCATAAACCCTAAACACTGGAATCTGTTACATACAATTTACTGATGATGTCATTAATGGGCTTCAAGGGGGGGGATCTCTTTTCATACTTTTTGAGCGGTGCAAATCCAACATAAGCAGAGAGGAAACGCCACATCTGTGGGACACACACAAAGGGGTTCACTTTGGGAGAAAAAAACAAACAAATATGAAATATTTAATAATCATATTTTGATGTCACCAACAGATAAGGAAACGAAACTGAGGTTATTATATCTAATAGTAGCAAGCCTGGGAGTACTGGGAGTAATAATACTGCAGCAGGAGGTCAGGACTAATGTCACCTATAGACCCCCAGACAGATAAAGGTCAGTACTAATGTCCCTCTATAGACCCCCAGTCAGATAAAGGTCAGTACTAATGTCACCTATAGACCCCCAGTCATATAAAGGTCAGTACTAATGTCACCTATAGACCCCCAGTCATATAAAGGTCAGTACTAATGTCCCTCTATAGACACCCAGTCAGATAAAGGTCATTACTAATGTCCCTCTATAGACACCCAGTCAGATAAAGGTCAGTACTAATGTCCCTCTATAGACACCCAGTCAGATAAAGGTCATTACTAATGTCCCTCTATAGACACCCAGTCAGATAAAGGTCAGTACTAATGTCCCTCTATAGACCCCCAGTCATATAAAGGTCATTACTAATGTCCCTCTATAGACACCCAGTCAGATAAAGGTCAGTACTAATGTCACCTATAGACTCCCAGTCATATAAAGGTCAGTACTAATGTCACTCTATAGACACCCAGTCAGATAAAGGTCATTACTAATGTCCCTCTATAGACACCCAGTCAGATAAAGGTCATTACTAATGTCCCTCTATAGACACCCAGTCAGATAAAGGTCAGTACTAATGTCCCTCTATAGACCCCCAGTCATATAAAGGTCATTACTAATGTCCCTCTATAGACACCCAGTCAGATAAAGGTCAGTACTAATGTCACCTATAGACTCCCAGTCATATAAAGGTCATTATTAATGTCCCTCTATAGACACCCAGTCAGATAAAGGTCAGTACTAATGTCACCTATAGACTCCCAGTCATATAAAGGTCATTACTAATGTCACTCTATAGACACCCAGTCAGATAAAGGTCAGTACTAATGTCACCTATAGACCCCCAGTCATATAAAGGTCAGTACTTATGTCCCTCTATAGACACCCAGTCAGATAAAGGTCATTACTAATGTCCCTCTATAGACACCCAGTTAGCTAAAGGTCAGTACTAATGTCCCTCTATAGACACCCAGTCAGATAAAGGTCATTACTAATGTCCCTCTATAGACACCCAGTCAGCTAAAGGTCAGTACTAATGTCCCTCTATAGACACCCAGTCAGATAAAGGTCAGTACTAATGTCTCTCTATAGACCCCCAGTCAGATAAAGGTCATTACTACTAATGTCCCTCTATAGACACCCAGTCATATAAAGGTCATTACTAATGTCCCTCTATAGACCCCCAGTCATATAAAGGTCAGTACTAATGTCACTCTATAGACACCCAGACAGATAAAGGTCAGTACTAATGTCACCTATAGACCCCCAGTCATGTAAGGTGTAACCCTTACACTACCTGATCGATACAACATCATACCTGATGTTTTAAAGCATGTTATTCCAAACAATTTAGGAATGTTAGGTAATTTATGCCCTTTATGGCTTAAAACCAGACTCTGTATCAACTATGTAATTTTCCGTGGGAGTTTTGCCATGGATCCCCCTCCGGCATGCCACAGTCCAGTTGTTAGACCCCTTGAAACAACTTTCCCATTACTATTGTGGCCAGAAAGAGTCCCTGTGGGTTTTAAAATTCGCCTGCCCATTGAAGTCTATGGCGGTTCGCCGATGTTCGCCGGTTCGCGAACATTTGCGGAGGTTCGCGGTTCGCGAACCGAAAATTTTAGGTTCGCGACATCACTATTTATCGGTAAACCCCCAGTGAGGACGATGCCAGAAAATTGGTGCCCTACCTATAATTACAAAATATACTGACACACAGGGCCTTTAACTGGTGCTTTGTAATAAATATAAAGGGAAATGCTACACACATATATTACTAACTGTTGGTTAGTATAAACTGCACACTGGGCACACAATTGCTTGTGTTGAGCATATATACATACATAGCATCTGTCACTGAACAAAATCTGGAACAGCAATTGTAGATTGATTACTGATTTTAAATATTTGGTAATCCATATAAAATATTCCATATACACATATATAAATATGAACATAATACATATCAAATTAAAGATGGATCCATACATACAGCACATTTTACCAATAATTGTTTGGAATTAATGTCATATATTTTTGCTAAATATTTTTCAGTGACATATCCATTAACCTATAGCAAGGTCTGCACTTGGTTTTGCCATTTTCTTCCCTTTAAATGAGTACAAAGTTTAAGTTGCAGCATTATTAATATAATCATACATCATACCTTTCCAGTTATGTAAATGGTCTTATATACTGGTTCAACAATGAACTATTGCTCTAAAACTTGTCTTAGCTTAGCCTTCTAGTTTAAAATATGTCACATAACTCTGTATTTGTTGTAAGGGGGAATTACAGTTACATCTGTCTAGTTGTGAATAAACATGAGTGGAAATCACCAGCCTCCAGCCATATATAACATTCTTGGAACTTTCAAAATGAACTCATGTTGAGACACTTTAAATACTGTATGCCATGTCCCTGTCACTCTGAAGAAGTGTTTTATATATATATATATATATATATATATATATATATATATATATATATATATATATATATATATATATATATATATATATATATAGTAAATGATTGAAAGTGAATGAATAAACATGGAAGGTTTCTGGATTTCAATAGGAATATAATATAAAGTACATATTTATCTATTCACTTTTATGTAAATAAAGGATATTTTTTATGCAAATAATATGTACTTTATTTTATGAAAAGTCCCTATAAGCATTGTTTTTTCTGTATAAAATGATACAATGTTCATATGTTTGCAGCTCATGAATAATCAGACTGTGAAGTGCAGTATTTCAAATTAGCCTGTCAGTGACCTATCTCAAGCAGCAAGTTGCAGAATGTTGCCATTGATTGGTTAGTATGAGACACTGCACACCCTGCACATAAAAGCACTCTGTCTTTATGAATGCAGATGTGCAAAACCCTTTAGGAACAGTTTGAAAGATTTAAGGCAGAAAAGAACAGAGCTTTTTGTTGTTGGTGTTGTTCAGTCATGTTCCACTCTCCGTGACTCTATGGAATGCAGCATGCCCAGTACATTTTTTCAGCCACTGCCCATCTTAGCTCCCTCATGCTCATGTTAACTTCAGCTATCTATCATCGCCTCTGTTGTTCCCATCTCCATGTGCCTTCAATCTTTCCTAGCATCAGAGTCTTCTTTAGGGAATTATGTATTCTAATGATATGGCCAAAATATTTGAGCTTTAGCCTCATGATCAAACCTTCTAGTGAACTGTTTGGTTTGATTTCCTGAAGGACTGATTTCTTGGATCTACTTACAGTCCAAGGGACTCTAAATATTCCTCCATGCATAACTCTCACTCCAACAGAGTATGATTTCAAACCTTATTGATGACCAGATACATTCAATAGCATGGTCAGATCACAACCTGTTTGGTGTAACCTTGAGTGACATACATTTTTATTTTAAATGGGTAAAACACCACTAAATATTTGGGCATTATAATTCCAAAGATGACTCGATTGATCTATAATGCTAATTATCCAAACATTTTGAGAGATTTGTTTAAAGATATTAAAATTTCAAGCTTCATATAAAATATCCTGGAGGGTAGGATATATGTTGTAAAGATGGATACGCATCCAAAGTTGATATACTTGTTCCGTACTCTTCCAATAGCAATTAAAACAAATTATATACTAAAATTGCAAGAAGAGATCCTTTGGTTCATTTGGAATCATAAGAAACCAAGAGTAAACAGAACAACAATGTTAGCTACTAAACAGATCTTTTGACGTATTACAAAGCAACTAGAATAGCACAGCTGACCAAATGGTATGCCAAAGAAGAACAACCATGATGGGTGGAAAGTGAAAAGAAAAGAACAAAACATTCTGATACAACATGTTTTGTGAAATAGTCTAACGAATAAAGTTAATGTAGAATATCTACACCACAGTATATTACATTCTTTAGCAATATGAAAACAGATTAATAACTTACAGCAGAGTAAGGCCGTGTTGGATAACCCTCCCCTTAAACTGCAGACAAACAGGCAATCCAATATGGAATCTTCATGACCAATGAGCCATTTAAATATAATATTTTCTCTAGAAATGTTTTTATTTTTTTGGCTTGTATATTTACCTTGTATTTTGTTACATATGTCACAATCACATGGATGTTTTATCAAAAGGCGCTGGTCCTTTAAAGGGTCACCACACAATGAAAAAAACAATATGTTAGTGTCTAAGAGCATAGTTAAACAAAAAGAAAGTCATATATCTAGTCCTTAATTAGAAAAAATAAATAAATGCTGCTGCCTCTGCAGGACCCTGGAGAGATCCATGATACATTGGTGAAAATTGTGTTTGTGAGAGGGACGTTTATATTATGGAGTGATATTGTGAATGATGAAAGGGATCAGTGAGTGCTAGGGGAGTGGTGTATATTTCAAGCTTATCCAATTATCTTTACAATGGTTCTCCACCTCTCTCTTTACATAAACCCTAATGATTCAACTCTGAGGAAGTAATGTGATAAACACAAAATGGATTTCTGTACTCATATACAGAGACCTCAAAAACTCAGATTTCCCCCAAAAACGCTTTATGTCCATGAATTACACAACTGCTAATATGGTTAATTTGACACATACAAAAGTTTTTTTTTTTTCTTGAAATGCAGTGGTCCTTTAAAAATTGCTGGATGTCATTGCATTTTTTTACCTTCAGATGGCGAAAGCTGCAAATTTGTCTTTTATAAATACTTTAATGTTATTCTCCACTAGAGGTCACTTAATACAAGTTTTATTATTCTTGCACAACCTTCTAAAAAGGACATCATTTGTCAGACGGGTGTGTTTCTGCTCAGGCCAACAAGGCCCAGGTCTAGGACAGCACATTTTCAGGGGCAGCAGGCTGTCTGAAGATGCAGTTCAGTAGATTGAAATATATTTGTAAATGCACAAAAATTACTATATGCAGTGATATTTCTGTCTGCAAACATATGATCTGAGATATGGAAAAGGGAAAGAAGGAGCATACACTGTGGAATGAGAACAAATGTGAATTGCCTAGGGCATCATAAAGCCTAAATATGCCCATGGTGCAGGGGTGGAGCTACTGCCGGTGCAGGTGGTGCAATGCACGAGGGCGCTGTTGGCCGGGGGGGGGGGGGGGTCTGTGCTGTCCCTATTCCAACCTACCAAGGCCCATAGTGGGGCCAGGAAGCGCCCCCCCCCCCCCCCCAAAAGCGCCAAATTAGGTCCGATTTTTATTTTGTACCTGGTCCCTCCTTGCACTGCCATGATGCGAGATATGATAATATTAGATTTGGTAGGTATATTGTTTACAGTGAAAGAAAAACTAAACATTCTGATATAACTAGCTACTTGCCCGTCAAAAATGAAGGGATTAAAATTGTAAGGCTGGCAATGCTGTTTGCCACACCTTCGGCGCTCATTGCGAGCCTCTCCCCCATGTACTTCAACTTTCCTGCTTTGCACTGATCATCTTCGATGCTCATTACAAGCCTCTCCCGATCGCGATGCTCATTGTGAGCCCCCGCGATGAAAGCCTTTGGTGCTCATCCTGTGGCTCGCAATGAGTGCCGAAGGCGCTCATTGCGAGCCTTTCCTCCCACCTACTGTACGAGCCGCTCATTGCAGGTTTCGTTAACCTGCAAGTTTTGTGCTTGGAAATGCCATGTGTCTCTTTCCACCATCACCCCCGTCCCTTCCCTGTGTGTTTCTCCTCTGTGTGTCTGCTGAATGTTTGTCCCACGTGCCTGGTCGTTGTAGGTGTAAGTGTTACTGTGTTTGCCGTTGTGCATTTTCTAAGTCCTGCGTGCCTGGCTTTGCTCAGCCTCGTTCTCATTCAGTTTTAGAAATGTTTAAATTAAATTTTTCGTCCGCCATTTTCTTACTTGCTTAGCCGATTTTAGTTTGACGAAAACCCCCAAATATGGCTCAAAATCACTTGCAACCTCACTCCCAGCCTTCCTGGCTCTCCCTCGTGCTGTCAGTGAGTGTGTTATTATATTTGTTAAATTCTTTTTTTTGTTTTTTAGGGTTTTTCAAGTTACGCGCTTGGCTCACAGTTGTGACCCTCACTGCACCGCTGGCTGCAATGAGCGCCTTCAGCATATCATAACTCCTAACAATTCCTAGGGACATTACTAATCTTGAAAATATGATGCATAAATAGGCAGTGCTACCATCATTCTATCTGATGGGCAAACTAAGAGCCCCATGTAAATCAGGCACTCTAAGTTAGGGGACTGCTGTATAATGTCTGTGGGAGCCTTTGTACAACAGTATGTAGATATTTTGCTCCCCTACTCAGCTCTCATCCATAAATCCTTGCCTTCTCAGTAAGAGTGGGAGGCACCCAAACCAAGCTTTATGGATGAGATGTCATGCTCTGGGGATCCCTTCCATTTAAATCCCTGCTGGAAGGAATGCCAAGGGCATTCCTGACCCCCGCTTACTGCCATATCATTGCATCTACATAACCATAGGGTCTATACAGACCCCATTGAAATTAAAGTTATCCCCTGCAAGGAGTAACCCTAACATTAACACTATAAGTGCCATGAGGGTTTACCAGGACCCTCATGACACTGTCTAAGCACTACACTACACTATCATACCCACCAATAAACTAATAAATCAAAATTAACCTCTATCTACCTAATTTACCCTCCCTCCATCTATTTAACCCCCCTCTACATCATTAACCCCATATTAACCTATGTATACATATTTAACCCCATTTAACCCCTCTCTATACATATTTAACCCCTCTATACCTAATTAACCCCAAATCTACCCATTTAACCCCTATATAGCTCGTTAACCACACATACACCTAATTTACCCCATCTATGCCTATTTCACCCCCTCTATACCTATTTAACCCCATATATACCCAATTTAACCCCATATACCTATTTATCCCCATATCTGCCTGTTGAACCCCATATATACCATGCAAGTTCCTGCATACAAAAATCATTTGAGAGTTCTGATCGGCTAAAATAGCTGTCAATCAGATATAACCTGTAACCCATTCTGATTGGCTAACATCTGATTGACAGCTATTTCAGCCAATCAGAACGTTCCAATGCATTTTTATGCAGGAGCTTGTGCGGGAACAGCCATTTGCAGCTGGGAGCTCCTCCTACAAGGAGCTTTGTTATTTTTATTTCATTTTTTTTAGAGCGATTGGTTATTTTTGGTAGGGCTCTTTACGGGCCCAGAAGATGAGGACATGGGCTTCAATCAAGAAAGAAAAGGACTGGACCTTCTATAATCAATATGAAGAGTTATTTTGGCATTATTAACCTTTTCTTTTTTTTACAGGTTGTATTTTTTAAATTTTTGAATAGTGTCTATTTTATTTTGTTGTACTCTCTTTTTTTCAATGTAAGTTGGTTTTATTTTCTATAAGTGTTTTTTTTATTTTTTGTAATGTAGGTTTTTTAATTTTTCTAAGTAGGGGGTGTTTTTATTTTTGGATATATAGGGGGTGAATAGTATTTAATTAGGGGTTTAGTTAATTAGGATGATAGGTATTTAATTAGGGGGGGTAGGTATTTAATTAGGAGGGATTAATTGCTTTAATTAGTGGAGGGGTTAAATAGATATAGATAGTGTTAATTATGTATAGATTGGGTTAATTAGGTATAGATAGGGTTAAATAGTTATAGTTGGGGTTAAATGGGTCAATGGGGCAGAGGGGGGTTAATTAGATATATATGGGGTTAAATAGGAAGATACTGGGTAAAATAGTTATAGAGGTGTTAAACGGATACATGGGGTTAAATAGGTATAGAGGAGGTTAAATAGGTATAGAGGGGTTAAGTAGGTATAGAGGGGGTATATAGTTATAGAGGGGGTTAAGTAAGTATGTATGTGGTTAAATATGTGCAGGGGGGGTAAATGGAGTTAATAGGTATAGGTAGGGTTATATGGTGTTATTGGTGAAGAGGGGGTAAAATAAGTGGGGCTAATTTTGATTTAATAGTTTATTGGGGGCATGATAGTGTAGTGTAGAGTAGTGCTTAGACTTAGAGTCATGAGGGTCCTGATGGACCCTTATGGCACTTATAGTGTTAATGTTAGGGTTACTTATAGTTCCATAAGGGTCTATTTAGATCCTTATGGGACTGACGGGGTTAATTAGGGACTCATGTGGGTCTGCATAGACCCCCATAAGAGATAGGGGTTAATTTAGGTGCCGTGTGGGTACTTATAGTACCCTCCGGCATGGGGTTAAATTTAATAGTAGCACTGGTCTTTTAAGGACCAGAGGGGCGGGAAATGTAAATTTAGACATTATGCGGTCGACCCCTCTGTGGCAAGATTTAATATTTGAGGCTCTGCAGGGGTCCAGATCAGGACCCAGCAGCCTGTGAAGTTAATTATAAGTGCCGCGGCAGAGGTTAATTGTAGGAGTAGCGCAGGTCCTTTAAGGATCTGCGAGGTGGGAAATTTGAATTTAGACATGCCGCCATGGGATCGGGACCTTGCAGCATGGGAGGATTACTGTCAGGTGCCAGCGAGTTTGATTGGGACTCTCTGGCTTATGAGAGGTTAATAGGTGGCAGGGGGTCGCGATCGGGACCCCCTGCAACATGGGAGTTTATTGTAGGTGCAAGGGGGAGGTCATTTGAGTACCCCCTTGCAGGATTTGGGTATTTAGGTGTCAGGGCAGTTGTTTAGAGACAGTATCCTGTCTCTTTAAGAGCTGCTGTGGCACACAGCAAAGGCTTTTTAAAGCCTTTACATAGTTACATAGTAATTGAGGTTGAAAAAAGACTTTAGTCCATCAAGTTCAACAATTTTAGATCTCTGTGATCTGCAATATGCAGATTAGTTGTTAATTGATCCAGAGGAACGAAAACAGAAAAAAAATTGAAACATTGCCAATTGTCTCAAAAGGGAAAAAAAATAAATTACTTCCTGACCCCATATACTGGCGATCGCACTCCTCCCTGGATCAATACTTCCTCTATAATTATCCAGGATAACCCTAAATGCCATTTTTACTCAAAAATATATCCAACCCCTTTTTAAAGTTATCTATTAAATCCGCTTTGACCACCTCCTTTGGTAGAGAATTTCACAGTTTAACCGCTCTTACTGAGAAGAATCCTTTTCTTTCTTTAAGGTGGAATCTTTTTACTTCTCACCTCAAGGGATGTCCTCTTGTCAGTTAAAAACCACTTGACACAATAAAGTTCACCTGACAAAGCCTTGTATTGACCCTGGATGTATTTATATAAGGTAATCATATCACCTCTTAGACGCCTTTTTTCTAGAGAAAATAAGTTTCATTTGGTTATTCTTTCTTCATAACTTAGCCCCTCCATTCCCCTTATTAGTTTTGTTGCCCTTCTCTGTACTTTTTTCCAGCTCTAAAATGTCCTTTTTATGAAGTGGTGCCCAAAACTGTACTCCATATTCCAAATAAGGGCGTACTAGAGATTTGTATAGTGGCAGAATTATATTTGCTTCCCTTGCTTCTTTAGCCTTCTTAATACATGATAATATTGTACTTGCCTTTGCAGCTGCTGCTTGGCATTGAGCACTGTTACCTAGGTGGTTGTCCACAAGCATTCCCAAATCAATTTCAATATGCGATATCCCTAGATCAGGGGTGGGCAAGTTCGGTCCTAGAGAGCCCCAAACCATCCTGGATTTGAAGATATCCTTTCTGTGCACAGTTGAGTCAATCAGGATAACTAAAGAAGTGATTGACTCACCTGTATGCAGCAGGGATATCCTCAACTGCCCACCCCTGCCCTAGATTTACTCTATTAAGAATAACAATTGCATAGCTATTTTTCCTTTACAGATTCATAATTTACATCTTTTTGTATTAAATCGCATCTGCCATTTAGTCCCAATTTCTCTAATTTATGAAAATCCCTTTGTATGGAAAGTACATCATTATCTGATTTAATTACCTTGCACAACTTAGTGTCATCAGCAAAAATGGAAACAATAATTTCCAATCCTACTTCTAAGTCATCATTAATAAATATGTTAAAAAGGAAAGGACCTAATACGGAACCCTGTGCTCTTTGGTATTATGTCAGTCAATGGCAGTTAGAGGAGTGCTCTAGTTGGAAAGTGAGGGGAATATTTTTTTAGCATAGGGTTTGGGTGTCAGAGTGTCATGGAGTAACTTGGCTGGGTCGTGAAGTTCACTCGGAGCAGTGACCCGGAGCAGTTTGCTTGCAAATGTTATAGGGGAGGGGTATTAACATAGCTAAGTAGGGTTTGCTCATTAGTTAGGGCACTTGTAGGTGCTTTTTCTAAGATTTACATTAGGCCCTAAGTTTCAGAAAAATCTACTTAATATATGAACACTGCTCCATACATACTTATATTTTAAAGGAACTGACACTCCAGACTTCCATTTATCTCATAGACTTTGAGAGAAAACAGCAAGAGGAACCAGAGAAAGTGGAATATAGTTAGGCCTGGAAAACAGGTTTCTGATCTTAAATGGGGGACTTCCCTTCAAAAGAGGGACATACAGGAATTTCTGGGGAATTTCTCCTGAAAACAGGAATTTCTGGGGAATTTCTCCTGAAAACATGAACTGTCCTTCCAAAAGAGGCCAGTTTGGGCAAAGTGATATGAAAATATGGATACCTGTGATAAGTGCTTACTTTGTTCCACCTTTTCCTTACTCTTTCAAAAACTATTGGGCAAAATGACTACCGTATATACTCGAGTATAAGCTGAGTTTTTCAGCCCTTTTTTTAAGGCTAAAAAGGGCCCCCGCGGCTCAAACTCAAATCACTCACCCCCCTGTGTCTCTCTAACCCCCCCATGTCTCTCTAACCCCCCCCCGTGTCTCTCTAACCCCCCTGTGTCTTTTTCCCTCCTCCCTCCTCATCCTCAACCCCCCTCCTCATTCTAAACCCCCCTCCTCACTTTACCCCTCTAAATACCTCCCCCTCTCCCTTTCCCCTCACTTACCTTCATCTGCAGCTGCTCCTGGTTTAGGATGAGGAGGGGTAAAGTGAGGAGGGGGTTTTAGGATGAGGATGGCGGGGGGGGGTAGAATGTGGATGGGGTGTTTAGGATGAGGATGGGGGGGTTTAGGATGGGGGGGTTGAGGATGAGGAGGGGGGTTGAGGTTGAGGAGGGAGGTTGAGGAGGGGGGGTTGAGGATGAGGATGGGGGGTTGAGGTTGAGGGGGGGTTTAGAATGAGGAGTGGGGTTGAGGATGAGGAGGTGGGTTGAGGAGGGGGTTGAGGATGAGGAGTTGAGGATGAGGATGGGGGGTTGAGGATGGGGGGTTGAGGTTGAGGAGGGAGGTTAAGGAGGGGGTTTAGAATGAGGAGGGGGGTTTAGGATGAGGAGGGGGAGGTGTGGAGGGAGGTTGAGGATGAGGAGGGAGGTTGAGGATGAGGAGGGAGGTTGAGGAGGGAGGTTGAGAATGAGGTGGGGGGTTGAGGAGGGAGGTTGAGAATGAGGGGGGGGGGTTGAGAATGATGAGGGGGGTTGAGGAGGGTGATAAGGGAGGGGGAAAGTGACACAGGGAAGGGAGAGGGGGAAGAGACACAGGGAAGGGAGAGGGGAGAAAAGGGAGAGGGGAGAAGAGACACAGGGGAGAGAGAGGGGGGACACAAGAAAAGGGCACACAAGAGGGGGACACAGAGGGCACAAGAGGGACACAGGGGGCAGCACATTTCCCACCCTCGGCTTATACTTGAGTCACTCCTTTTTCCCAGTATTTTGTGGTAAAATAGGTGCCTCGGCTTATACTCAGGTCGGCTTATACTCGGGTATATACAGTATATAGAAAATAGAGCCCTCATCATTCCTCAGATTACCCTGTTGCTTATGGAATTTCTCCTTATATGATCCATGGCAATTTTATACTTAATTAAGTCATGTAAAGATTTGATCTCAGGAAATTGTTTTTTAATTCCCTTACTGACATATTTGGTGCTATGTTACAAAGCTTAAATTATATAAATAGTCTTTACTTTTTAACTATTATATTAAATATTGCTTTAATGGCTGCAGACATTTTGCCTTTGATCTGAGCAGGATTAGACACCTGCGATGAATGGAAGGAATTGTGGTTTCAAATGAGATCACTATTCATTTCTATTATGAAGAGTGAGGTACCCATGTGAATCCAGTAATCTAAATAAATAATCAGAACATTGCAGTATATAATGATACCTTTTTTATTGGTCAAACATTTTAGTTAGAGTGACAAACTCTTGTGCAAGGTGCAACTCTTGGCAGCTTGTCACTCTAACTTAAATGTTTGACCAAAACAAAAGGCATCACTCTATTCTGCAATACTCTGATTATTTATCCATTTTTATTGATAGTCTGCCAGTGCAAATGGTCACTTTGCAATAAATCCAAATAGACTATTTACCCCAGCAGGAGTCCCCAGTTAGATATCCACTTCAGGCAGACTATTTTATGTGATGGATCAGGACACAATAGTCAAAGTTGGTGAAGTGAAATGAGAAAAATATATACATAAAACTATTTTTTAGAAATAGAAAACAGAAAATTGGCATGTGTGTATGTATTCACCCCTTTTGTTATGAAGCCCATAAAAAGCTCTGGTGCAACCAATTACCTTCAGAAGTCATATAATTAGTGAATGTCCACATGTGTGCAATCTAAGAGTCACATGATCTGTCATTACAAATACACACCTAAGCAATAGGCACCACTAACCAAACACTGCCATGAAGACCAAGGAACTCTCCAAACAAGTAAGGGACAATGTTGTTGAGAAGTTCAAGTCAGGGTTAGCTTATAAAAAAATATCCAAATCTTTGATGATCCCCAGGAGCACCATCAAATCTATCATAACCAAATGGAAAGAACATGGCACAATAGCAAACCTGCCAAGAGACGGCCGCCCAACCAAACACACGGACCTGGCAAGGAGGGCAGTAATTAGAGAGGCAGCACAGAGACCTTAAGTAACCCTGGAGGAGCTGCAGAGTTCCACAGCAGAGACTGGAGTATCTGTACATAGGACGACAATAAGCCGTACGGTCCATAGTGTTGGGCTTTATGGCAGAGTGGCCGGAAGAAAGCCATTACTTTTAGCAAAAAAACAAAATGGCACGTTTTAAGTTTGCGAAAAGGCATGTGGGAGACTCCCAAAATGTATGGAGGAAGGTGCTCTGGTCTGATGAGACTGAAATTTAACTTTTCAACCATCAAAGAAAATATGTGTCTGGAGCAAACCCAAAACATCACATCACCCAAAGAACACAGTGAAACATGGTGGTGGCAGCATCATGCTGTGGGGATGTTTTTTAGAAGCCGGGACTGGGAAACTGGTCAGAGTTGAGGGAAAGATGGATGATGCTAAATACAGGGATATTCTTGAGCAAAACCTGTACCACTCTGTGCGTGATTTGAGGCTAGGACGAAGGGTTCACCTTCCAGCAGGACAATGACCCCAAACACACTGCTAAAGCAACACTTGAGTGGTTTAAAGGGAAATATGTAAATGTGTTAAAATGGCCTAGTCAAAGCCCAGACCTCAATCCAATAGAAAATCTGTGGTCAGACTTAAAGATTGCTGTTCACAAGCGCAAACCATCCAACTTGAAGGAGCTGGAGCAGTTTTGCAAGGAGGAATGGGCAAAAATCCCAGTGGTAAGATGTGGCAAGCTCATAGAGACTTATCCAAAGGGACTTGGAGCTGTGATTGCCGCAAAAGATGGCTCTACAAAGTATTGACTTTAGGGGGGTGAATAGTTATGCACATTTACTTTTTCTGTTAGTTTGTCCTATTTGTTGTTGCTTCACAATAAAAAAAAAAAAAATCTTCAAAGTTGTGGGCATGTTCTGTAAATTAAATGGTGCAAATCCTTAAACAATCCATGTTATTTCCAGGTTGTGAGGCAACAAAACATGAAAAATGCCAAGGGGGTGAATACTTTTGCAAGACACTGTATATATTTATATGTATATATATAGTAAATAAAAAGTACATCTGTGTTCACATTTGAATGTCTAAAGTAAGTTAAAAAAACCTGCTTCCAGCCCAGCGTTCCGAGAAAAACAGTTATTACACTGCATTCTGGGAAGTTGAGCTGGGACACTCAAATGTGGCCACAAATGCCTCGCTCTTCATTCCGTAGCCATCATCAAACATGGCTTCCTTTAAGCTTATGCATGCTGTATTACACAGCTTTAATGCAAAGCCAAGGTTGGAATAAACATATTATATACAAATAAATACATATCGTGTAGCCACTGAAATACAGTACGTGTCGTGAGCTGCTTGGTGGGTATATGAGATTACATATCAACCATCGCTGTCATGGGTAAAACATGCAATTTATCCGACTTTAAAAAGGGCATGATCATTGGCTTTCTTTCTAAGAGTGGCAATATTTCTGAAACAGCTCCAGTTTTTTGCACCGTTCGCGTGCTGCTGTAGCTAAAGTGTACCGTGACTGGACAAACGGCACCTTTGTGAATATACAGTGTTGAAACTGTGGAGCACCACGTGCCATTAATATTAGAGGTGTGTGAGGGAGAACTGACACACTACAGTTGAGCAGCTTACCATCCAAACGACGTGTGTCTAAATGACAGTTTAGCAAACTTGCTATTACAATAGACATGTTTTAAGGACTGTGACATGTTGTTTTTATGTGTAATGTAATGTGGGCCACAACAATGAATGTTGAAGTTACTATATGATGTGATATGCACCATGTGTTGCAAATATGAGAGACTATGTGATATTCTGATGTATTTGGTCCAGGAATATAATTCCCAGATATTACACTATCTGATCCCTAGTCTCTCATGCATGATCTAAGTACAGCCACAAAATCTGAAGTGGCCTAACAAGATAAACCCTTCCAGGCCCTTATCTGGAGACCAGTGAGGGGGGTTGATAACCCTAGTAATGGCTTGAGAAGGTTACAGTAAGAAAACAGTCCCCTCTTACAGAGAGGGGAATAATAAAGGGGGACCACGTGGGTGGATTATTTTGTGCTGTTTTAAAATATATGTGGAAGGGGAATAAAGTCTTAGTATTTCTTGTATGATGTGAAAGTGGATCAGATTTTCCTGCTTCTACGTGAATGATGTTCTGATCTGAATTGGCATGCTGGGTGCTCAAATTAACACAAAATCTCCCCACTCAGAGATTGTTCCTGTAAGCTAAAACAGGGGAGTTAGGAGTACATGGACCCCTCGTCTCTGGGTTGTGACGCTGATGTTTGGGTTAAATGGGCCATTTCCACTTTTTTTTTATACATACCATGTCAACAACAATACCACTCTGAATTAAACAATTTAAGTGACACAAGTCCTGCCATCTGTAGGGCACCTAAGCAGAGCCATGATGACATGATTTCCCCAACTTGCAGCACTTAAGCCCTCATCAAAATGCAAAGCCCCAACTGCATGCTGTCCCTACAGCTCATACTGCAACAAAAATAATCTACTACAGTCACCCCTAAGGACAGGTCAGAACTAAAACTTCCTCAACCCCTCCTTTTTAAGTCCAAATGAATCCCATACTGCAGAAACATGCAATAATGAGGAGTCAAAGATTGAATGCAGGAGAGCAAAACCTCCCTCTTTCTTGACAAAGCATGCCATTGCCCTATTGACCTATTTCTGCAAGTCTGCAGCTTCACATTATCAATATCCGCTCCCAACTTCCCACAATGTACCATCTCTACCACACAAGCTCAGTACGAAAACAACAATCTGTACTCCTATATAGGTTAATCTGCATACACTTGAACACCTTCATAACATGACTCACTGCCGTAACCAAGAACCAAAGCCATAATAGCATGCTGCCCACACAGCTCATGCGCCAGCAATAAGAACCTGCTCCAAACACCGTACCCCGCCTCAGATCTGATCTCAAGAAAGAAAAGGACTGGACCTTCTATAATCAATATGAAGAGTCATTTTGGCATTATTAACCCTTTCTTTTTTTACAGGTTGTATTTTTTTATTATTTTAATAGTGTCTTTTTTATTTAGTTGTACTCTCTTTTTTTTCAATGTAAGTTGTTTTTATTTCCTATAAGTGTTTTTTTTATTTTTTGTAATGTAGGTTTTTTTTTTTTTCTAAGTAGGGGGTGTTTTTATTTTTTGAAATATAGGGGGTGAATATTATTTAATTAGGGGTTTAGTTAATTCATTAGGATGACAGGTATTTAATTAGGGGGGTTGGTATTTCATTAGGGGGGATTCATTGATTTAATTAGTGGAGGGGTTAAATAGATATAGATAGAGTTAATTAGGTATAGATTGGGTTAATTAGGTATAGATAGGGTTAAATAGTTATAGTTGGGTTTAAATGGGGTTAATGGGGCAGAGGGGGGTTAATTAGGTATATATGGGGTCAAATAGAAAGATACTGGGTTAAATTGGTATAGAGGGGTCAAATGGATATATGGGGTTAAATAGGTATAGAGGAGGTTAAATAGGTATAGAGGGGTTAAGTAGGTATAGAGGGGTTAAATAGTTATAGAGGGGGTTAAGTAAGTATGTATGTGGTTAAATATGTGTAGAGGGGGTTAAATGGAGTTAATAGGTATAGATAGGGTTATTTAGGGTTATTGATGTAAAGGGGGTAAAATAAGTAGAGTGGGGATAATTTTGATTTAATAGTTTATTGGGGGCATGAGTGTAGAGTAGTGCTTAGACTTAGAGGCATGAGGGTGCTGGTGGACCCTTATGGCACTTATAGTGTTAATGTTAGGGTTACTTATAGTCCCATAAGGGTCTATATAGATCCTTATGGGACTGATGGAGTTAATTAGGGGTTCATGTGGATCTGCATAGACCCCCATAAGAGATAGGGGTTAATTTAGGTGCCGTGGGGGTACTTATAGTACCCTCTGGGCAGGGGTTAAATTTAATAGTAGCGCAGGTCTTTTAAGGACCGGAGGGCGGGAAATGTAAATTTAGACATTCTGCGGTCGATCCCTCTGTGGCAAGTTTTAATATTTGGGGCTCTGCAAGGGTCCAGATCAGGACCCAGCAGCATGGGAAGTTAATTATAAGTGCCGTGGCAGAGGTTAATTGTAGGAGTAGCGCAGGTCCTTTAAGGATCTGCAGGATGGGAAAATTGAATTTAGACATGCCGCCGTGAGATCGGTACTCCGCAGCATGAGAGGATTACTGTCAGGTGCCAGCGAGTTTGATTGGGACTTTCTGGCTTATGAGAGGTTAATAGGCGGCAGGGGGGTCGCGATCGGGACTCCCTAAATCATGGGAGTTTATTGTAGGTGCAAGGGGGAGGTCCTTTGAGGACCCCCCTGCCGCGACCTGCTCCTTGAGTGGGATATGAAAGGCACTCACTAACCCTATTTACTGCAGGAATAGCTCTGTTGGGATGACTCTGGACCGAATGATGGATGCAGCCAGCCCTGGCAGGGCTCTCCCAATCATTAGCATTGCCCAGAGATGCTTGGATCAGACCTTACTGTAGCAGACTGCTAGCTTGGACAATAATTCACTCCAACACCATAATCATGATGGAAAAATTAAGACCCCTTTATTTTACATTGGACAGGTTATATGCAGTCATCATCAAAGACCTGGGGGTGGCTAGCCTTGAGGACGCCCTCCTGTACATATGCTGACCCATAGTAACTGGTCTCTGAGACTTCCTATTAGTCCTGGCCAATGGGCTAAGGGAAATCCCTGGGAATGGTCAGTCTTGTCCCCAAAGCCAGCCCCCTGGGCGCGGCTAAGGGACTCATTTGAAGATTGACTGGCGACCTATGTACATCTCCCAGATGGATAGTTAGCCCCTCAAGTGAAGGCCAGAAAACCCTGCCTCAATGTCTGTAAAGACCCCTTTGTTCAGACCGTTATCACTCAAGTGTGTTTACCTGAGTGATAACCTGGGAGACCAGATGGTTGACCTCCTTATGTGTCGCAATATGTACAGAGATGGCTACTTCACTCCCCATCCCTTTATCATGGTCAGGTTAACAGATTTTACTAGCAAATGCGTAAAGGCGCACATAATCATAACCCGCTTATGTGGAATAGTACTTTATTACGGGTATGTTATGTGTCCTCTTAGCCCTATTGTCTCACCTGTTTTAGTCACTTAGTCTCAGGGTCTGTAACCCCTGTTCCCTGGTACTGAAGGGTAGACAACGGATACCACACCAACCCACTTCATGCGTAATTGTCAACTTTATTAGTGGTGATGTGGTAAGCTGCCTTTTCCCTGAATACATAACAATAACAGTATAACATTGGGTCCCCTAGGCAAAGAACTGTTACTCCCCTGGATATCGTTGTTTGGGAAATTTATTAGTCTCAGGAGGGCACTTGGTGCGCCACCAATATGACATAGATTAACTTGGGCCAAGTCCATGGTAAGATGGCTGCTACTGTAATCCAGTCCCTCCTGGTAAGCACAACTAGTGGCCAACTTGAGTTATGACACCCCCCTTGCAGAATTTGGGGATTTAGGTGTCAGGGCAGTTGTTTAGAGACAGTATCCTGTCTCTTTAAGAGCTGCTGTGGCACACAGCAAATACTTTTTAAAGCCTTTACAAAGTTACATAGCAATTGAGGTTGAAAAAAGACTTTTAGTCCATCAAGCTCAACAATTTTAGATCTCTGTGATCTGCAATATGCAGATTAGTTGTTAATTGATCCAGAGGAAGGAAAACGGGGGGGGGGGGGGACAAATTGAAACATTGCCAATTGTCTCAAAAGGGAAAAAAATAAAATTACTTCCTGACCCCAGATACTGGCGGTCGGACTCCTCCCTGGATCAATACTTCCTCTATAATTATCCAGGATAACCCTAAACGCCATTTTTACTCAAAAATATATCCAACCCCTTTTCTTTCTTTCAGGTGGAATGTTCTAACCTCAAGGGATGTCCTCTTGTCAGTTAAAAAACACTTGGCACAAACAAGTTCACCTGACAAAGCCTTGTATTGAACCCTGGATGTATTTATATAAGGTAATCATATCTCCTCTTAGACGCCTTTTTTCTAGAGAAAATAAGTTTCATTTGGTTATTCATTCTTCATAACTTAGCCCCTCCATTCCCCTTATTAGTTTTGTTGCCCTTCTCTGTACTTTTTTCCAGCTCTAAAATGTCCTTTTTATGAAGTGATGCCCAAAACTGTACTCCATATTCCAAATGAGGGCATACTAGGGATTTGTATAGTGGCAGAATTATATTTGCTTTCCTTGTTCTGTAACCTTCTTAATAATGTTTATATTTTACTTGCCTTTCCAAATGCTGCTTGGCATTGAGCACTGTTACCTAGGTGGTTGTCCTCAAGTACACCCAAATCCCTTTCAATATCTGATATCCCTAGATCAGGGGTGGGCAAGTTCGGTCCTAGAGAGCCCCAAACCATCCTGGATTTGAAGATATCCTTTCTGTGCACAGTTGAGTCAATCAGGATAATTAAAGAAGTGATTGACTCCCCTGTACGCAGCAGGGATATCCTCAAATGCCCACCCCTGTCCTAGATTTACTCTATTAAGATTAAAAATTGCATGGTTATTTTTCCTTTACAGATTCATAATTTACATATTTTTGTATTAAATCTCATCTGCCGTTTAGTCCAAATTTCTCTAATTTATGAAAAGATCCATTTGGATGGAAAGTAAACCATTATCTGATTTAATTACCTTGCACAACTTAGTGTCATCAGCAAAAATGGAGACAATACTTTCCAATCCTACTTCTAAGTCATTAATAAATATGTTAAAAAGGAAAGGACCTAATACTGAGCCCTGTGCTCTTTGGTATTATGTCAGCCAATGGCAGTTAGAGGAGTGCTCTAGTTGGAAGGTGAGGGGATTTTTTTTTAGCATAGGGTTTGACCTATTTATGCAAGTCTGCAGCTTCACATCATCAATATCCGCTGCCAACTTCCCATCTCCACCCCACAAGCTGAGTACGAAGACAACAATCTTTACTCCTATAGAGGTCAATCTGCATACACTTGAACATCTTCATAACATGACTCACTGCCTTAACCAAGAACCAAAGCCATAATAGCATGCTGCCCACGCAGCTCATGCACCAGCAATAAGAACCTGCTCCAAACACCGGACCCCTCCTCAGATCTGATGTCAGAATCCAAAACTCCACAGGCTCTTCTTTTAGGAACAAAATAAACAGACCAAGTACCATCTAGTACCATCCCACAGGAACAATCAATTATAATCTGGAGACTCACAGACTGAATACCAGAGTGCAACAGTTTCTTGGCAAAGAATGGCATTGCCCTATTGACCTTCTTCCCACAATTCTCTATTTTCACAGGATTGATAGTTGTAAGTCTCCAATCTGTGCTCTTATACAGGTCATTCTGCATCCACATTATTAACACTACAACCACCATATGGAGCATATTTCAGTATGTTTTTATTTCCATGATTTACACAGCATTGCCATGACAAGTTATTTGGCAATGCTGTGTAAATCATGGAATAAGGGTTACATTTTTATAAAGGGGTAGAAATATTCAGGGCTTCTAAAATTTGTACCTCTGGCTTCTAAATATTTTCCAAAAGTATAATGCATCTCTATATAGTCTTTTTGGTTCCTATAAAATCAATGATATATTTAGGACACTTTTTTTTTTACTGGAAATCATTTAATTTAAAATGTTGTTACAAAATATATTTGCAAATCATGACATTACATTTTTGTCCAATAAAAAACGTATCAACAAATACTCATATTTTCAGCTATATATCTGGACATACACAGCTACTTCAATCTAGCCCTGTCTCTCTCAATCTCTCTGTTATGATAATGAAGCCATAAGGTAATTTGTTTTAACCGTAACTGGATATCTGCTTCTCGTGTGCTGCTTCTTGTTCTTTTGTCTTAAAAGTTCCTTGTGGGAACTTTTTAGGGGGAAAACTGGGTAAAATATTTATAGTTAATAGAATATGCATTGTTTTCATTATGGACTTGTATTCTACAGACCAGTTTTTCAGCCTGTGCATGATTACAATACTTCTACACAAAAACAGAATAATATGAGTTAATATTCCTTCATTAATTTGCATTCAGTTGGTGGGAGTGATAGTTATTTGTGCAAATCTGAAAGTTAATATAAGAGAAAAAGGTAACTATTTTCATATAAAAGAAGCAGTAAACTATATTCCATAAAACTTTTTAAAAGCATGCAGAAATGCTTACTTTTTTTGCAGTATTTCAAAATGCAGGTCAGTAAACTGCAATGTTGCAATTTATTAAATATAATTCCAGAAATCTTAACCAGAAAATCACATTTACTTAAAGGGTCGTTTAACTCAGTGTAAGTGCTCTTCATGGTGTGGAAGAGCACAAGATTGTATCTTAAGTCTGTTTACATGTTTTAAGTCTGTTTACTTGCAAAGTGTATCCTGCCTACTGGCTTTCGCATGAGTAATAACAGGAGGAATATAATAATAGGAGCCTGCTGTGGTGGTGATTCCCTAATGGGAAGCCAGAGATTGATTGCAGTTTTCCCCTGGTCTCAAGACTCCACTGATCAATTAACCCATAACTGACCTGTTTAGGTGATTCCAGCAATCCAAACCTTTTTTTTTTCTTTTGCTGAGCTGACCCGAGATGACTGCAGCAGAGCAAAAATTCCCCCATAACTGGTCTTCATTGTTAAAATTCCAGAAAGGCAGGAGCATAAACCTTTTTTTTTTTTTGCAGTAAGTAAAAAATGTAACCCATTACCAGGTCTGTTCCCTTCAACCTGGAAGTATAAGCAGTCTTACGATTGACTTGAATGAGGGACACACTCCTGCAACCTAATTGGCTGTGGTAATGCAAAAGCAAGTGGGCAGCCTGTTAGTCATGTAAACACAGATTTGATTTCTCCGAGAAAAGTGCACATTTTTGAAAAATTCTAAAAAGTGTTTCAACATTTTAGTAGATCTTTACTGTGATGTGGTCCAAATTGTGCTGAATTAAGTAGCCATTACTAATCCAAAACAGTCTGTCAGGCTTAGTAATTAGCATCTGCTCATATCTACAGTATAATAGTGTAGCAATATGCAACATTCAAAATGCTGCATTTTATGTAGCCAAGCACCTTATGGTAAGATACATGTTTCAGTCTCATTAATATTTCAATTTAGTTGTCACAATTAAGAAAGTGTCAATTTGGATACTAAATGAGACAAAAGATTCCACAACAGTCAGCTAATATGTGATCTTGATCAGTGTTAACAGATTCCTACATGAACAGCAATAGCTGACTGCATATTTTTTGCTCTTACTAGTGGTCGCTATAGTGGTTTTTCCAATAAACTTTATGTGCACAAAAAAAAACTTTAAAGGGCTTTTTACTTCACTGTAAGTGCTCTTCATGGTGTGAAAGAGCACAAGATAATATTGTATGTTAAAATTATCTGTTTTCTTTTTAATTACACTAATAACACCTGAAAAAAAATTATAAGGTCTGTTTACAAATACACTGTGTCCTGCCTACTGACTGTTCCATGATTAATAACATCTGACGACACTTAGCCACATCAAACTTGTAAAACTGTAGCTTGTAATGTAGCCCACAAGACTTACAGCTATCAAATTGGCCTCGTAAAGCAGCCCGCCAACGACTTGCGGGGTAGGAGCAAGAAAACCCTATGGGATGTGAGAATTCGACTTGCGAGGCCGCAACTCTGGCGGGGGTCAGTGACACATGTAAACATCAATTTCATTTATTAATTTCTCTGTGAAAATGAATTGTTTCAAAAAGTATTTCAATATGCTCTTAGGAGATCTTTACAGTGGTGTGCTTCAAATTTTGCTGAAATAAGTGGCCATTTAAAGACCACATTTAAATGGGATACAATGTAACTTGCAATTAAGTAGTTACAACTAAGAAAGTATGTATTTAGATACTATATGAGACTATAGGTTCCACAACTACAAATATGTATGATGTATCTTAACTGTATCTAGAAGTATGAAGTAATACCTCGAGATTTGTTATATTCTCTATATTCTTAGTATTCACAGCAACCACTACTGATAATATTTTGTATGGAGAGAGATGTATAAACAAAAAAAGGTAAGTCAGAGGTGCTCATCAGAGAACGAACCAACCTTAATAGGTTAGTTCTATAGCCATGATAAGCCACACTGAGAGCAACCTCTTTTAGCTCACTTGTGCCCTTCACAGGGAGAAATATCCTGTAGTATATCAGTCTGGTCCCACTC
Organism: Discoglossus pictus; assembly: GCA_027410445.1. NCBI lineage: Eukaryota > Metazoa > Chordata > Amphibia > Anura > Alytidae > Discoglossus > Discoglossus pictus. The sequence goes on from CM050167.1 coordinate 94,670,626, forward strand.
AAAAGAGTGACCCAGCCCCGAAATACCAGGCAATTCTACCCTGAACAGGAGAAACAGCAAACTCAGACACGTTTCGGCCTTTATGGGCCTTGTCAGCAAGGTGCAGCTGAACTCCCTAAGGTACAGTGAGCACTTGTTTAATGGGGGGCACCGAACAGGGGCAGATCACACAGCACCAGGCTGGAGTGCAGAGCGTCATCAGAGCGCAGTTCTCTGCGCTCTGATGACGGCACGCTATTAAGCTGAGCGGGAAGCTTGGGGTGCCTATTCACACATAACAAAAAATAAATAATTGAAGTGACATTCAGTGTCTCAATAGTTTGGGCAAAATGGATAATGAATAGATATGTCACTCAAAGATTGTACATCTATAGCCACATTAAATTCAAAGCCTGTAACCGCTAATGGACACCTGCAACGGCTGCGGGCTTGAAATTTGGCCGTGTTACAGAAGTATTAACTTAGACCACGCTGCATGCTACGGGCGGGAGATGCAAACCCGTAAACCATTCTTGCACACATTGCATGTTCGGCATGATTATGGTCAATTAGTGAAACCCGTAGTTTAGAGGGAGCCAATGGCAAAAGAGATCGTCAGCATGACATCACTGTAAAATGGGGTTGGGATTTCAAAGTCTTACGGATTTCAATTACGGGTATCGATTGGACCGACATTCAAGAAATAATGCAATATTGATAAATCCGTAAATGTGATATTTTAGTCCATGCGAGTTCCATTATATGTATTAACACATTGATTGCCGGGATCGATATAATACAGAAATTAACCATGAAATAAAGTATTTTATATTGCGGATTTGCGAGCTAAGTACAGTAGGGTGTTTATATTTGCATTCACAGTGCTACGGATAAGACTTTAACCCCCTTGCGGGTCCTCTCTAGCACCCGTAGGCTTTTTGGCTCCATTTGTGGGTTACATGTTTGAATGCCAGTGAATTCATTGCAATTTAATAGCGATTTGCAGCACATTTCACCTCAAGTCTCTGCAGCTCATTTCAACTCTCACATTCACTCTGCAATTTATTCCACCTTAGCATCTGCAGCTCATACCCCTCCAGTCCCTGCAGCAAAGGAGTTCACATATCAAATCATATTGCTATACCAAACACTCGCTGTAGTGTGGATTTAGCTTTGGTTACTTCTCTGCACCTTCTCTACCACTCCTGCTGGAAGGTAATTGTCATGACTGACTTATGGGGGCCAGGATGGGACTCCCCTGAACCCCACCAGCAAGGGCGTGTATGTCCTACGGTCGAACTGTCACTTCCTTGAAATGGTAGAAAAGAAAAGTGACAGAAATCCACCCTGCAGACCCAGAATCAGGCCACACGCAGAAGGAAGCCCAGACCCTGAATCCCTGGGATTGTTTTCCCCATTTTCCCCACTGGAGCTTGGTACCCATTTTTACTGGGGATTATGGATGCTGCTGGGCTGGTACCACAACCAAACCAAGGATATATGGACAGATTGAGTTTAGCGCATTTAGTTAGTTATCCATGTGGATAACAGCCTAAATGCTGGGTCTGAAAGAGGGGACTAGCTGTCATAACTGACTTATGGAAGCCAGGATGGGTCTCCCCTGAACCCCACCAGCAAGGGCATGTATAGCCCAAGATCGAACTGTCACCGCCCTGAACTCATGGACTAGTTTGTTCTATCATGTACTATTTTGTTATGACCCTAATAACCTGTGTAATGTTAGGCCTCAGGCTCTGATCCGATACTCTGTATCTCCAAAGAGTATGGCCCTTAATAAGAATTATTTATATAATGTTTAGTCTACTGGTATATTGTAATGCTATAATGTTTGCAATATTGATTTAAACTTAAGAGAAGTATTTTAGTAATTGTCTAAAGTTTAAATAATGTATTTGCGCTCAGAAGTCGGCCCTAGGAGATAATATTATAAGTAACTTCAGAGGTTACAGGACAAAGATAGTTTATTACTTCCTGGAATGTTTGTTTGGTCAGAGAGGGCACTGGGGGTGGGAGATGTGGGTTGATACATTAAGCAGAAACTTCTGGTGCTGATGTAGAATTGGGAACATTGTTGGTTGTGTGTGTTTGAAGCTAGTTTATTGCCCCACTGGGGTTGTAACATCAGATCTGGAGACCAAGAAAAGTATGACCCCTTCACTTAATGATAACAGAAACATGCCAGACCAGATATATTTCAAAGGAAGGAATGTCGGGGGGTTGGTAATCGTAGTAACTGGGTGGGGGAAGGGCCACATTATCTTTATTGTTTTTGGTTTTAAGATGTGTCTGAAGCCAGAATAAACATTCAGTCTGTTTTGTACTAAACAAAGGTACATGTGTGCTCCTTATATCCTAATAAAAAAAAAGTAACTGATTTAAATGGAATTGCTGGGGATGCTGAGATCTTGAACACAAAAATGCACAGCCTAGAGGGAGAAAGTTGAGGTGCATGTGAACCCTCAAATCTGGGTCGTAACAGTTATTTTTTTCATTTGAATTGCTGATGGTGGGAGAGACTGTGTTTGGCAGAGCTAACGAGAGCCCCAGCAGAGGTAGTTCTAAAATCTTCAGATTCTCTCTCTCCAACAGTGGCAAAGAAGAACATAGAGTTCACATATAAAATACAATCATCCTGCTATATCAATCACTGGCTGCAGTGTGGGTCTCAGCCTTGGTTATTTTCTGCACCTTCTCTACCACCCATCATAGACGGCAATTCTATGTATCAACTACTGCTGCAGTTTTTTTCCATTTGAATTGCTGATGGTGGGAGGGGCTGATTGTGTTTGGAATAACTAAAGAAACCCCCAGCTGAGGCAGCTCTCAGCTATGCCAATTACCTCTCTCCCCCTGTGCCAAAGAAGAACATTCCTCTCCCTCCTTCTCTCTCCCCTTTTCTCTCTCACCCCTCTTCTCTCTCTCAGCCCCTCTCTCTCTCCCCCCCCCCCTCTCTCCACATTTTAGTTTGCTGCAAATACCCAATCTATTACATATTTTTCTGTTAATTACTGGTTGTTAGATCAGAAACATTTAAAACCAGGGAAACTTCCATTACCTTTAACTGATTTTCTTTTTCCCCCTATGGTTTGTCTTAGTGCATGTTATCTTGGAGTGTCGGATCAATACAAGTATGAAAAGTGGGTAATGTTTTTGGTGTGTGTGTTTTGAAAAGGTGTGCCTTGTGTATATTATATCCATGTTTGTTTACATGTGGCTTTGGGTGGTTTTGCTCTTGTATGTTTACAATATATACAATTATTATAAAGGCTGCCAATTTTCTCATATTTTAAGGTCTATCAAGAAGGTCAAACTCTGTACCTGGCTGCTCTCTTCAGTGTACTTGGTTATGTAAGCTTCCTGTGGGTGTGCAAAGATGGATTTTACTTTCCTGCCTATAACTTTGTAAGTACACTGAACTTATCTAAATAAGACATATTTTTCTGATAATCACTGCCCGTTTCTTGCCAAACATTTGAAATGCAGGAAACTTATATATACCTTTAACTGATTAATTTGGCATTAAATATGATTTTGTTCACTGGATTTTAAAAGGCAAATAATGAAGACTGTAATTTGTATTTATTACCAAGAGTGCACCAGTAAAACGTTGTGTTCCAGATAAGGTTGTGTTGCAACGTGATAACATGAGCGCTGACATTTGCAATGAGACACAGTAGTAGCAATCTCTGTAACAATGTGTCTACACTATAGACTTCTTTTGGCTCCTCATCTGTAAGATGTAAGATAAGGTTTGAATACTGAGGAACTTTAGCTTAGTGTATATACATATGGTAAATGGCAATAACCTGTATGTATATCCAGAAGTGGAGCTACTGCTGGTGCAGCAGGAGCAAAGCACCATGGCGCACAATAGGTTAGGGGCTCTCTGCTGCTTACAGTGGCCTGGATTAAAGGGCGATTCCTAATATATTAGGGTAGAGGGGGCAGATATTGATCATCCTATGGGCCATCAATATATATTTTTGTCTCTTCTATTGAACCCTATAGGGTTTATAGAGAAGTTGCAAGGGCGGCCCAAATTATTATGCAATGGGACCCTCTTTTTACTTACTCAGCCACTGTGTATATCCATTCTTATTTATCTAGCCCTTCAGAAAAGCATTATCTTGATTAAGATACATCTTAACCATTAGGCTCCCAGAATTAAATGTTACCTATTTTTCAATTCCTTGAGCACATCTAATATTTGTTTATTTGTTTGTAAACTCTAACCTAATGGTTTAATCTAAATGTACTTATTTTTGTGTTTATATTTAAAAAGGATATATATTTAATTTAAACCTCTCCTCTGTGAGCCCCTTACTGATATTGTTGCTAATCACGTATTCCATTTTAAAAGGCCATACGTATAAGTAAATGCCCCACTCACATACAACACTTCCATCAAAGTAGCATAGATCCAGGGTCTATCAACATTTATTTTTTACATGCTTAATTATTTTATTTAATTGTACCATGGCCCTTTAATTGATACTTCTTTATTCTCCTATTCATATTGTTAAAAATTTCAAATAAACAACCAAATCAAATGTTATTTATATGTGTATTAACTTTCTGCAATAACTGGGACCATTCCTTTAATATTAGAGGCTCTCTGTTTTTGGATATGAGGGAAGGCAAAAGTACCCCTGACCCTGCTACTGTGCATTGTTCCCCCTTAAGGAATTGCTGTCCTGTCTTGCAGTCTCCTTAAATTGGTGCTCTTAAGTCCAACTTGTAGCACGTAATGGCTGTGTGCTTGAAATTTGGCTGTTTTACGTCGCTATTAAATTAGAAGTGCTGCGAGTTACTATCAAGAGACGCTAAATTGTAAACCAGTTCTCAAACGTTGGAGTTGCGGGCTAGAACGCAAATAATTAAGTAAGCTCGTAGTTACGGGTTTAGATGGAGCCAAAGGCCATGGAGATCGTCATCATTGCGTCACAAGAAAACGGAGGATTGATTTCAAAGTCTTTCTGGGTTCAATTACGAGCTATGAGCGAGCCCACATTCCAGTCATGATGCAATATTAATAATGCCGCAAATATGCTATTCTATCACATGCGAGTTTCAGTATATGTATTAACACATTGATTACTGGGATCGATATAACACAATAAAGATACATGAAATAAAAAAAAATTCTGAGTCGATTTGTGAGATGAGAATGTTGTGCGATTAATTCTAAGACCTAACATCACTTTCACTTTCAATATTAGTACAGTAGTGAGTTTTTATTTGATTTACAAGTGCTACATATTGGACTTTACCCCCCTTACGGGTCCTCTCCAGCACACATTGGGCTTTGGGCTCCATTTGCGTGTTATGTGCTTACTCGCGAGTGACTATGTTGTAATTTAATAGCTAAATTGAAAACGTAGCGGTTATGGACTTGACAGATCAAGGGATTTACGGCCGTGAAGTTTAACGTTGCTCAACACGTAGCCTATTCTCAGCCGCCCTGCGTCTTAACACGCAAGTCCGCTGCAAGCTATGTTACAGGGCTAATTTAATATCCATAACCCATAAAACGTAGCCCCAATTTAATGAGGCTGTTGGGCGAGGGCTTGTGGAGGCAGTCATCTCTACTTCCTAACGGACCCCCCTTGAAGGTTAATGATTTGGGGGGAGTTACTAATTATCGGCAGCTCCTTCACGTCCACTGGGTAGGGCTAGTTTGCGGGGTTGTGGGTGATGGTCCGCCATGGACTACATTTACTAAGCTATTGTAGTTGCTGTGAAGAATGGTGAAGGAAATGCGTGATAAGAGTGTCTTCAATTCATATGTAATGCTGTACAGCAGGGACAGGCAACCTGTTTCACTTGAAGAGCTGCATATAATGCCCAAGATTCCTTAAAGGGACCTGGCCCACAACTGTTTTTTCATGTTCAAGTTAGATAGCACATTTTAAACATTACAAAAGTTGTTTTTGAATGAAAAATATTATGCAAAACCTTCATTCAAACTAACGAGAACTGCAGAGACCTTTCTCAATCTGTAGATCTCATTGGCTTGCAGAGGGCAGGCCCCAAAATAGTTAAAAATCACAAAAAGTTTTTGAGCACTGAAACTTTTTTTTTGAAAAAAGAAAATACATTGTGACATATTATCGAATACCATCTTCCTAATGCAATGAAGAAATAAGTAATTCTATGTCCCTTTAAAAGGGCCACACAATGATATTTAGTTTTTTGCTTCATGCATCGGAAAATAATACACTCAGTGGGGGAGAGAGGTGGGGGTGTATTAATTGATAAAAAATGGGTTTGATTTGCTAGATGTGAAGAGATAACATGAGCTTTAGATTGCTGAAGAGGGGCATGCTCTCCCACTATAGAAAACAGATTGGGCGCCTCACAGGAAATGTTTGAGGACCGTGTGCGACCCTCGTCAACCTGTATGCCAGCACTTGTTGCTCGAATTAAAAAACATGCTTCACAGAATAAGGGCCTCATTCAATTGAATTTTTTTCAATTTAATAGGGCTCTATTTAAGCACATAGCATATTATTTTACAGAAGTTTTTAGTTAGTTAACTGCTATCCAAAAGGAAGGTCTTCACTAACTAAAAACTTCTGTAAAAACAATATGCTCTGTGCTTATATAGGGCCCTATTCAATTAGCCAAATCACAATTGAATGAGGCCCTCAGATAGGGATGGTCTAACCTATCACTTTAGTGGCGATCAGAGCTCCCATAACTAATTTTTGTTTTAATATCAGCCATTTTATTGAACGTTGTTTAAACATTTTCAGAGTTCGATTTACAGTTTGATTGGTTTTGAATTCTTTACAAAAGTGCAATCAGCGTCTCTGTGTGATTTACCTTTATTTCCTCATCAGGGACTTTCCAGAGTAAAACGAAAACAGAAAGTGAATAATATGGTGGGGAGGGTAAGACACTGTAACCCCTCCTATATCTCCTCCTTCATAAAGATATAAACATAGACACATGGCTGTATTCGCACACACTACTCTCATACATTCCACCTATACACATCATGGGATCCTGCATCAGCTCTGAGTCAGAAGGTAAGTCCTGTCCAGGTATATATCATATACGACCCTTCATTGTGAGAAAAATAGCTATACAACTAAAGAAATAGGAGAGAGTGAAGAATTGCATTGTGAGAAAAAGATAGCATGGCTGTTCTATTAAATGGTTTGATTACCTGTAGAAAATGTTGTATAATAGGATAATTATGAACTGTAGTAATACACTACATGGACTGTTAAAAATAGATACAGTATTTGAGATTAAAACTTGTATATTGTTAAAATATCATACAATCTATTTATAATATATAATAAGGATTTTTTTTTTAATATCTAAAATATCTGCAAACTTTAAATAGGTTGCACAAAGTAGGTAAAAGTGTTGGATCTTTCTTGTTTTGTCCCCCCCCCCCCCCCCCCTTCAGCAGTAAAATGCATCTTGACAGTGTTGCGCCAAGACTTTCTTCAGTTTGTTCTTAGAGTGAGGGTTAGGGTTAGAGTCACGGTTAGGATTAGTGTGCCACTACTTAACAATGTAAAGCTTATCATCTTCCACTACTCTAACCCCTAGCCCCAAACCTCTCCCCTAACCATAATAATTGAATTGAAGAAACCACCTTTGCCATCCTAGTGGACACTGCAACTAACTGTTGTCAGGGACGAAACAGGAAAGGTTTGCAAAATGCTATGCAAGTGTAGCTAAATTCCTATTTTAAATGGAGATGAAGGGTTCTTGATATCACTAGGAATATAATAAACATATGTATCTATTAACTGTTATGTACTTTATTTTATTAGGAAGTACTTAAAAGCTCTGTTTTTTTCTGCCTAAAACGATACAATTTGTACCTGTTTGGCTCTGCTTTCTGCAGCTCAAGCAACTCACGAACACCGAAACTGTGACGGGCAGTGTTTCAAATTAGGTGACTCTCTCAAGCAGCATGTTGCAGAATGATGCCACTGATTGGTTACTATCCGCCACTGCACAACCTGTACTTAAAAGATGCAAAGGGGAAAAAACAATTAGGAACTATTTGTAAGATTTTAGGCAGTACTTCTTTATACAATAAAGTACACAATAGTAAAGAGATACACAGGTATCTTATATTGCTAATGAAATCCAGTAACCTGCTCTGTCTCTTTAAAAACATTTGGTTGGAATGAAACGGTTCAGATAGTAGAGATCTACGTAAAATTGTATTAGAAATTAGGCCCATCAAATTCAAACTCTTTCTATAATGTATTTGAAAACTAATATAAAATATTTGCATTGGAAATGGGTGATCTGAAGTTTTGAAAACTTACAGTAACTAACAAATGTTACAGAAGGTGATGTTTAGTTTATCCTAGTCTATCCAAGATATGCAAAAAAAGGTACCAGCTTGCAGTAACCTTTGGGAAGTGATACAATAATGCAGCGCTGAATTATTTTTGCTTACTAATTAACAATTAATAACTAATAGTCCACATATTAAAAAGATCAAGAGAGAACTAAAAAAGTTGAACTTGATGGACTAACAGTCTTTATTCAACCTCAAATACTATACTTTTTCTAACATACTATCACGATGAATCATTTTTGGACAGGTCGAGAGTAGGCACCTTCTTCTGTAGCTTTTCTTACAATATCAATTTTTAGGTAAACTTCAGATCACTAATTTTCCATGCAAATGTTTTGTAAAAATATTATATTACAGGCAAGTATTGTGTACTATAATGGTCATCTGAAGCAACACAACAGCACTGTTTCGCTTGCTTAGCCGATTTTCGAGTGTCGAAAATCGCAAAATATGGCTCCAATTAGTTTGCAACTTCACTCCCAGGCTTTCTTGCTCTCCCCCTGTGCTGTGCGTGAGTGTTATTTTTTTTTGGGTGGGTTTTCAGTGTTTTCGAGTTATGCGTTTTGGTGCCCTGATGCTAAAGTGTAATGAGTGTTTGAAGTGTGCAGTATAAATAGGCTGCGTGCGCGAGGTGAAGCCGTTGGTTTATTGTGTAAAGCAGCATTGTATAGTCGTAATGTTATTAATGTGGTACGCGTCTCGTGAGCATTTTCCTGCTTTTGTAATAGTGTATTTGGTAGTTTGTAGATAGATGTGTAAAGTGCTACGCGTTTTGCAGTGTTTTGTGCGGTCCGGGGTCATTTTTTTGGGTGGCCATTTTTTAGAGTGGCGAAAATCGTCTAAATCGGGTTAAATTTGCGTTCCACCTCACTCCCAGACGTCCTGGCTGTTGCCCCGTGCTGTCTGTGATGTTTTTGTAAAAATTTTTTGTGTATTTAGTGTTTTTATTGTTTTTTCGTATTCACAGTTCGTCTGTTAATCTCGTAACTTTTTGCGTCTCGTATTTTTTTTTTTGAAGTCCTGCGTTTGTCAACCGCTTGCAGGCCAAGGAGATCCCGAGTTTAGGAAGTGTTTTGTGGCTAAGTCCCGTGTGTTTCATTTCCTCATCGTGTTTGTGGTGATATTTGTAGTGCGTTGTAGTGCCTTAATGGCTCTCCTCGCTATACAAGGCTCGCAGGTGATGAGCGCCGAAGTGCTACATGTTAACGGCTCACCTCGCTTTGCAAGGCTCGCAGTGATGAGCGTCATTGTCGCTCATCAGCTAAGTGCTACACGTTAACGGCTCGCCTCGCTTCACGAGGCTCCCTGTGGAGCTCATCGCCTAACTCGTATGCACCTCGCAAAGCGTGACGACATCTCGCAGTTTGACAACTATTATATGTGATATAGCCTCCTAATTTATATCCCAGATATATCGGATTTGTAATTGGCAGATGGAAGCATGTGTGATATATTTTAACCTATCTGCTTTCAGTTTGAATATACTAGGATTATTTCTTGGAAATTACATGATGGCTTCTTTGAAGTGAGATTATATCGAGGTTAATGTGTAACTTTTATCTTCTAAGCAGTAGCTAGATAGTAACTAAGATAAGCGTTAAACTATTCTGAGAAGGGCCTTCTGCAAACTTTGAACAGGATATGATATCACTCGTGATAGCTTTATTTACACATAAAGCATGTGAGATAATATAATGATATTGGCCACAAGTTTACAGCTTCTTATCTGAATCACACAACAGTTTTTTTGTTCTATATAATGAGTCATATAATGGAACGTTACCAAACATCACGGCTCTACTACTGGCTGTGTGTAATACTGTTGCAGTAAAGCTGTACTGAGTAGTTCTTTTTATCACTAGGATTTTTGGAAAAGTAAGCAAATTTACACTATTTTAGGGGGCTTTTTCACTAAAATAATCTCCCTTACAATTATTTTCTACAGACTTAAAGAACACTTATATCATGCCACTGGTTCCCACATTTGGGCTAGTCTAGTATGATATAATACAGGTGTTAGAAAGTATTGTGAGGTGCCATGGCATGAATTTAGATGCTGAGGTACACATAAAATACCACTGGAGTGGCATATTTATAGTGTTTTTTATTTTAGTTTTAATGATGTCAGACATTTTCATTTATTCCTAAAAGGTTTATACACCTTTAGAAAATGAGAGATGTAGATTCAGATAATATCTATATTCAGTTCTGGTTAACGCCTGCCACTACAAAGTGGCACTTCATAATGGGACTGATAAGAGAGTAACTAGCTGTCTAAGATGGTACTTTTGACACAGACAGTTTTAAGATTTTCTGTGAAGAATATTTTATGCTCATGGCTCATATAGCTGTTAATGTTGATAGTTTATTACATACTTCACAATCATGTGATGTTTTACTGAAAGTACAGTTGGGGTATTTTTATTTTTATTTTGTCTCGTCTAATTCTCTATCCTCCCTCCACAGGTATTGCCTTCCATCCGAACACCAGGGGCTATAACATTTCCCTTAGTGACTGCAAATGCAGAGCTCAACGTAACAATAGCTTCCATGATGGCCTGCTCTTCTCAGACCGACCCTTGAAACCTCACGAGCGGGTGTGGGTCAAAATCCTGCAGCATGAAGAACGCTGGCATGGGGCACTGCGAGTTGGTGTTACCTCTGTGGATCCCAGCATTATGGATCCTGCCCTCTTGCCACCATATGCCTGTCCAGACCTCACCATACTGAATGACTTCTGGGCCATAGGCCTTTCACAACACCTGTTCAATGCTGGAACAGTGCTGTGCTTCTGGGTGGACACCAAGGGACGTGTGTTCTGTCAGAAGGATGGAGACCAATTGCCAAGTATATTGTTTGCAGGGGTCCCCAAGAAGACTCCTCTATGGGCCATGCTTGATGTGTATGGACAGACCAAGGCTGTCCAGCTACTTGGTAAGTCTCACTGGGTTGATACCCTCCACATCATTATTCTCTTCAAGGCAGTGTTTTAAGTTCCATTGGATGGGTAGACTCATTTTATGCACCACAGTACAATGGAAAACATGTCTAAATAAGCAGGAAAAAAGTAATGCCACTGTTTTTTAATAATAATTAAAAAAAAAATGATGCCTGTGTAGGATCCTGTAGGGATCTGTGAGGTAGAAGGGTGAGGTAGAAGGTTGTGGTGTCAATTTCATTGTTATCCAGTTATCAAAGTAAAAATGAGCGACTTCTGCATATTCCCTCACTCCACTGATAACTACAAACTGTAGAGGGGAATTTCACGTCAGCCTCTCTCTCTCTTGGTGCAAGTAGGAAGCAAAACCAGTCAAAAATCTGGTTCTTTATTTAACTCACAGCTAAGCAGGTGCGTTAATGAATATCAAAAACACTCTTAATTTAACACAACTTTTATGCAGTGTTCAAAATAGAAAGTTAGACAGTTAAGGGGCACTACTTTGTCTCACATACACATACAAAAAACACCCTTTGGATAACTTGCAAAATGATTTTTGCAGAATTAAAAAATATGATTAGTCAACTAATCTTTAGTTTATATATGTCTGCAACATCTGTCTCTCCATAAGTAAACGGCAATCTTTGCAAAATAGTTTCACTTCCTCTTTTACTGTAGTCGCATAAACATAATAATTATCGGATTATTACTGTAGTTTATCTCTTACTAGAATATTGCCCGTCAAAAAAGAATATCCGCAGCTGTTTGATGGTGTTTTGCGTGTTTATTTTGGTGTTTTGCGTGTTTAGGGACCTTTAGCCTCTTTTTCGTTTGGTCAGCGGCCATTTTTTCTCTCGCTTAGGTGATTTTCGGGTCTCTAAACTCCGAAATTTAATATTTATTTATGTAAATTCCATGCTTGAACATTTTGCAATAAGACTATTAATTTGACCTTAATTCCCATTTACAGTTTTTGGCAAAGTTTCCTATATTTCAGTCTACTGTCTGCTTGAAAATGAGGAAATACATATTTTGTTCCTCATTTCAAAGAACACATCTGCTTAGCGGTTTGAATACTAGAATCTAAACTAAAACAGTTTTGCAGACACTGCAAGAAATCCATATAGATGAGTTTGATTAGAGGAATTATTTATTATCTTCTTTAATAACATTTCAATATATACATATTTGAATCAATATCAAAATCAATAGCAGGAAGCAATTGCAGCTTACTTGTGCATCAATATGTATTTCTCCAACAAACCCCATCATCCAGCTCTCATGAAGTGATGTAACAAACACAAAATGGGTTCCTGTACTTTTTGTGCTTGTCTTCAAAAATTCAGATTGCTAATAACTGCTAATAACAATCATCACAAACAAGTGCATTATTTCTTTAACTGCAGTAGTCTTTTGAAGAGACATGGAAAGCAGTTTTTGTTGCAAATGAAAGAGGGTATTTGATAATGTCAGAAAAAAAAAACTGATTTAAATATTTAACTGATCTGGGGGCTTGCCTCTGTCAGCCAGTAAGTAGTAATATAGATAGGTGTCGTACAGACATATGTATGCTTTGTGCATGTTCATGACATTTTTACTTCATTTTTTTCATGCAAAACAAAACTTTGGTAATGTTTAAAGCATGCTCTCTTAATTGCATGAAAAAAAAAGAATTGTGTTCCATGTCCCTTAACATACAGCCTTTTACATGCAATATTTTGTCTTGTAGGTTGCTCTCGTAAACTGAAGCCAAGCCCTACGTGCTCCTGCTGCCCAGACCAAGGTCAGTTATTTATCTTACTGTAAGATCCTTTCACAGTATTCATTTTATCACAGAAGTTATCAGTCAGTAAATACTTAAGTATCCTGTTGCTGCCTCGCATCTGCTTCCTGGTCATACCCAGCGTCTGCTGTTTATAATATCAGTCTCAGGATGCACAAAATCTTGTGATTCTCATTCTGGAATTACCCTGTGTCTGGAATAATGATTTTAATGTAGTATGCTTACACATGGCTATCTTTAAACTGAAGTCAGAACGTCAGTGAGATCACATCCTCAACCTGCTCCCTGCTGTCTTTCCTGGCCAAGGGAAACCAGAGTGAGGCTTGTTTGTGACTAACACCATAAATATATCTAAAACACAACTGGACAGCAGATAAGAACCATCTTTACCAGTGGTGTCCAGCTTGGTCTAATGAGGACTGACAACAGGCCAGGATTGCATTATAATTTACTTGAGCACGGGTGAACCAATTTGGATGAATTGAAGTGAGTTATTCGAGTGTGCCAATGCAGAAAGAAATTAAATACAAAAACAGAGACAGCCGGCCCTTGTAGGACTGAGTTGCCCACCACTGGCCTACAACTTTACTTACTATGATTCTGGTTCTGTAAAATAATACTTTATTGAGCCTGACACAAAACTGCCTTCTTGCTCTCGCATACGGTTTAAAATGGAACCATAGAAAGTTAGCTTTGATTGCAGATAAGAGCCAATAGCCCAATTTAGTCTGCCCATTCTGCCCACCTAAAAAGCTGTTGCTTACTAAATTCCCATGACAGCCTATTCTGTTTTCTTTTATTCTTCGTAGACAAATGTTGTAAATTCCCTTATATATTTCTGTAAATATTTAAATGACTGTTTTGTATTTCACCTCTAGTTCCTTGCACTGTGAACACTGGGAAGAGTTTGCCATCTCCAAAGAGTCCCAGTACCACTCAAGATCACCTCATTGATGAGCATTTATCTTCAATGACCCAGGACTTTTCATTGTCATTGGAGGAGGATGATCTCATCTGTGTAATCTGCCAGGACAGATCCTCAGACACCATGCTGTTGCCCTGCTGTCATCGTTCCTTCTGCTTTTTCTGCTCCAAGAAGGTGCAGAAACAGAATGCCAGATGCCCGCTTTGCCGTCAGGATATTCTCCTCCTTCAGAAGATTTGTTTTAGCAAACCATCCCCAACCCCTGGATGACCCTTAATTGACTCTTATAATTGCTAAAATTGTGGATTTTCAACACATTTCTGTGTTGGTGCTTCTTAAAGGTGGCAGTAACCTCACTGATTGAGTTTAGAGACATGGGAGAAAATATGGAATGTGATCACTCCCATTCCTAGGTTTCCAGAAAACAGAGATTGCACCATATGGTGCACACTGACAGGCAAACTCTCTGCTCGCTTAATTATTATGGGAAAGAGAAAGTTCTTAAAAATTAGAGAGGAAGACAATATGTGAGAAAGGTGTGTTAATGACATAAAAATACTATACTTTGCAAAAGGTGACAAGAAATTAATTAAACTCTTGTTTTATAATCTATTTCTATTAAATGCTATAGGGAAGATGAAACTGCCAGAGAATAGTAATGCTACCTGACCTGAAAGTGAGGTAATTTATTTAGGTGAGGGAGATGTGAAATTGCATATGAATCACTGGAAATATATTTTTTTCATTTTTAAGTATTATATTAGTCACCAGTTTAATATTCTGTAATGTATGTCAGGTCATTTCTAATAATCATAGTGATAATGTGATTGCATGTAAGAATACATAGTGCCATTGACATAAATATTATGTTGTTTGTGTGTGTGTATATATATACTGTATATATATATATATATATATATATATATATATATATATATATGTGTGTGTAAAAGACAAAAATTATATATAAACAAATTGTACATCAACATATATACATCTCATAATTACCAGTATTGCGTTTACAGACCATAAATTATGTTTTATATTTTTGTACTGATTTAAATCATATTTATATGTGTAAAATACTAAAAATATCTATATATATTTTTTTACAACTAATAAACATTTAACATTTATTGCAATTAGTGCCTTTCGTTGTTTTTTATTCTCAGTATCAGTTTTAAATATGTTTTGGAATTTACGAGATAGAAGGGGTTAAAGAAGACTACCTGGGGAATGTTAGAAAACCAGTTCTACAGTTATGCTCTTTTCCCTGGACGATATTACATAATATGTAAAATAGTTCCTTCTGCGGCTTTCCCAAGATGTATTTATACATTTTCCAGGTCATATGTACTACGGTTTGACATCTCCAGGAGTTTTCAAGCTTAGTTAATATTCCTCAACCTAAAACCATTTTTACAGAAAATCTTATTTTTGCAGACTCCATTTATATATAGAATGTTCCATCTTGTCCAGGAGCATATTTAGGTTTTATGCTGGCCTAGGCCTGTTCAGATTTGTGTACACACCCCAACAACCCAGTTTCTACTCCCCCTTACCCTTACTATACCCCAATCATAACTTTACCACACACCTATATATAAAAATGTGTATATGTGTCTGTGTAAGTATACAATAAGTCAGAAAGTGAACTTACAGATATTGCATTTATATATGTCTATGCATATTCTATGGCATTGTAATTTCAGGCAACCTGATGGCCCTTGAAAATGTTCTTCCCGAGGCCTGTGCCTTGTGGGCCTAGGCTGAAATATACCCATAATGATCAGCTATGGAGCTAGTGTTGGTGCAGCAGATGCAATGCACCGGGGCCCACAACAGGGGAGGACCATCTGCTATTGTAGGACTCTAATTATCTGCATATATTTTTGGCTTTTTTATTGGCCCCTGTGTAGTGTATAGAGAAGATTCAAAGGACCCCAATTTATTTTGCATCAGAGCCCTCCATTCACTAGCTCTGTCACTGATCCTGAGGGCATGTTCTTATGCACGGAACAGTGCAGGAGGGTTGTCTGAGGAGAGACACTGGAGGTGAATTTGTTATATCATAAGTAGTGGCCTGTGCATTAGGGCAATGGGGCACCCACCCTTCAAAAAATAAATAAATAATTAAAGCTATGCAGACTTCCCTTTCATAGCTAAAATTTAGGACCTGTCCTGTTTCACGGCCACCAGCAGTGGCATGCCGCCACCAGTAGCAAGTGGCAGCTAGTACTGCTACAGTGGCCCGCCAAGACTTTCTTCAATTTCTTAGGGTTAGGGTTAGATTTAGAGGTTAGGGTTTAGGGTTAGGGTAGTGGCACATTGTGCTTTTTTACTATGTAAAGCTTGTCTGCCACTACCCTAACCCTAACCTTAAACCAGTGGTTCTCAACCTTTTTAGTTGACCCTTTGATACAATTTCCAAAATTGTGGAGACCCCTGACAGTAAAATTAAAATAGGAGATATACCTTATTCTTTGATCTATTGTATATAGGTATACGAATACTGGCAGAGACTAAAGAGTTAATATCTTAATTGATTCTTACTTTGATTAGCCTTTATATACTAGTGTGAAGGATAGAAGGTATGTCTATTGCCTCAGTTGAAGCAAACAGACGAAACGCACGCGCCAGGCACTACACTAGACAGCACATCCGCGCTATGATTACATCAGACTCCTGCTGATCAGTAAGCATTGTGGTAGAGCGAGAGAGACCTTCCGGTGGCTGCAGCTTGTGGAAGGGTTGGCAAATCGTCATTCGACCCCCAAAAGGGTTGCGACCCCCAGGTTGAGAACAGCTGTCTAGCCCTCACTCTAAGAATAAATTGAACAAGCTTGGCACCACTAGGGAAAAATCCATATTTTATGCTATGTATGTATTTTTATTTTTCGAATCACAACACTAGTCCAGTAATCAGCTTTTTGCATTCAAAAGTCTCTGAAACTGTCCCACCAAGTCTGTAAAAAGGATACACCCAGTTATATTATACATTGTTCCATTTTGCTGACTGTAAATGCAACCAGGTAGGGCAGGGAAGGGAGTGTGTGCCAACTGTCTATTTTGAGATAAATTATATATCCTTCTGTTTACCAATGTGGTATTTCCAATGCCCACAAATACAGTTTTATGAAGCTCAGATAGATAAGTTATACAGAAAATAGATATATTTTACTTTTTCAAAGAATGACAGACATCTGTGCAGCTGTTACAAAAGTTGTAATTGTTCCTCAGTCCCTTAAAGGTATATCTAAGTTTCCCTGTTTTTTCCTTTTTTTAATCTAACACATGCTGCTTATATCAGACACACACATTAGAGTCATTCTATACACATACAGATTTATTTTATTTAAAAATAAAATGTATTTTCCACTCCCCCAGCTGCTTACCCCATACCTACCAATAGAATCACTAATTTCAAATACAGCATTTAACCCTTTACTAACCTTTAAGCCAGCAGTAGCTCAATGCAGAAATCTACAGATCAGTGCCTGACTCCTCTGATTTCCTTCAACAGGGGGACTACACATTCCATGATTTTTTCCTGCACAAACTGCCATCATTGATTATTACATTGTAGCTGCCTGTGATTGGCCATAACAAATTATGAATGTTATGCTAATTTTAGCAGGGATTTTAAGGGGTGTCAACTCACAAAAGCTGCTGCTTGCAATCTCAAGAGATTTAGCAAACATCAGGGTGAGTTTGTTTATGCATATTTTGGTATTTTTTTCATGCAAAAAATGTTTGCATACACTACTGATTCTCCTCTATCAGATGCATTCATAATCCCGGAAATTTAGATACGGTATCCCTTTAAATGTCTCATATAGCTAGGGGGGGAGCACTGCATGAGAGAAAAGCCACAGCATAGTATCTCTGATGGTTGTTAGAGGTAGGTGGACTGAAAAGGAAAAGCTGATTACATGGTGCTAGGAGGAAGCATTTCTAAAAAGAGTGAGATTGCTAAAAGTTCAGCTACCAAGGTTGGATATCACGTTTGTATAAATGAAAGCGAGAGATTATTTAGTAATCACACTATCAGGTTCATACTGTAATTATAGTAATTGTAGGGTTGCATAAACACTGGATTGTCCCTATTCAGATATTACTCTCTGTTTACTGTATTTATTGGAGTAACTCCTTCTGGGTCTCTACCTTGTCCTGGTGAAGGGACTTGTGTACCTTAATGAAGCTGTGAGCTATACCATGTAGGGTCACCCAAGATGGGCAGGTCATAGCAAAGAGGTCAGACAAATTGCAGGCCACTGGAGAAGAACCTGACAACCTAATCCACAATATTTGCCAAGATAGCCTTATGGATCAGCACACTCAGACACAAGGGGCCTCATTCTATTATCGGCCGTAAATCGGCCGTAAGGCTGCGATTCCTTGCGGGGGTTCAGTTAACTCGCGATTCTATTATACGGCCCCGCAAGGATCTCCTCTTACGGCCGGCCGCATATCTTGGAACCGGCCGTAAGCTGTGAAATATAAAAACGCAAAAATAAATTCAAGCCTGCACTGTACAGCTCTGTAAATGCTAGGGATCATATTGGGGGACATGAGGATTAAAAGAAACCCACTCTCAAGCTTGCACATCTGCCCAAACCCGAGTTCAAATTAACTGTTTATTTTCCGGCTGCGGCGTGGGCATGTCTGAGGTGCTCCAAGCACTCTGGACTTTTTACATGGATATTTTACGGATATTAAAAATAAAATATTTTACGGATTTGAGTACAGGATAATTATGTGCTATTTTTTCTAACACCTAAAATCCCTTTATAGTCTTCTCAAAGTGCAGGATGGCTTTATTTGAGCTATTTTATGTGCTTAATTGGTGCTAGCGAGACCTCTTTGCTGCAAGTAAGCAGCGGCTCGTTTTTAGCCTTGCAGAGAGGTTTCCCGGAGCAATTGAATTGCAAATCTCTTGCGGCCGTTTTAGATCAAAGGCTTTCCTCCGGCGCGAGCGGCCGCAAGAGATAGCAAGGCACCGGCCGCAAGCCTGCCGGAGCCTCCGGCCGTAAGGGAATAGAATAGCAGAATAGCTTGCGGCCGGTCCTTGCGGCCCCGCAACGGCTGCGGCCGCTAATAGAATGAGGCCCAAGATGTGCCTTGAATTCTGCGGTCCATAGGGCCACAGAGAGTCGGACATGACTGAATGATTGAACACACAAAGGGACATGAACACACTTTTTTTCAGAGTCTGTCTTAAAAATCAACAAAGTTGTGTTTTGCATGAAAAAATATTAAACCAGTTTAAATGTTATTGATGTATTATCATACATCTAGTTTTCTGCTCATTGGCTGACAGGGGCAAACCCCTAAATTATTAAATACCTTTGATCTATCATTTTATAGTTATGCCACATCGATGTGAGCAGTGTAAGCGTGCCTGAACACTGCGCCACAGAACCACCTAGTGGCAAGAATGTGCTACATAGTCTTTGCAATCTACACATTAAAAATAAAACAAGCAATGTGAGGACCCTAACTGAAGCATAATTGTAACCCTATGCCTAACCCTAACCCTAATCCTATGCCAACCTCTAACCCCTAACACCATTCCCAAGCCTAAGCCTATACCTTACCCTGCGCCTCACCCTAAACCCTCTCCCCTACAGCAATCCATCTTAAAACCCTAATCCCTCTCCCCTAGAGCAATCTATTTTAAACTGCAAGCATAGTACCGCATTGTGAGCGGTAGGTGGCGCTGCACTGTGCACGCTCCCATGTTCGCAGCAAGGGCGCTCAGGCTTGGCGTAACTATAACAGGATAGGACTAATACCTTCTTTTAGATGCAACAAATGAGAAACTACGTTTATTTTCCCTTTAAGTACAATCTAACATACACCCACACATGTCTTTTTTTCTGTATCACACTCACACACACTCAAATATATATATACATATATTACAGATGGAGGTCCTTTCCCTCTTCACTTGCGCAAAATTTGACAGCAGCAGTTCCACTGCCAACCGATAGATAATTCTGCCGATTTTGGGTACTACTGCAGATTGCTATAAGGAGCGCCGACAAAAGAGGCCTTGAGCTATGAGAGGTGCGTCTGAGGCCCTCGCTGTCGATTCAGCGCCGTCGAGTTGCGTCATGTTTGAGGGGGGAAAAGTTCTTGGCCTTCCCTGAAACCTGACGGTGCCATCCAGTGGATATTTTTTGGAACTGCAGCTGTCAGTGCTGTCGAACACATGCGCAGGCACAGAGGGATAGATCCCAGATGGATAATGGATACTTATTTACTTGTGTTGTTTGCTTACATGTTTAAATGAATCTGTATTGTCTAAATATAAGTAATTTTTTATTCATAATCCCATTCTGGATCACTACCTTGGTGGTGAAGGGACTTGTGTACTTTAATGAAGGTGTGAGCTATACCATATAGAGTCACCCAAGATGGGCAGGTTATAGCAGAGAGGTCAGACAAATTGTGGACCACTGGAGGAGGAACTGGCATCCCACTACAGTTTCTTTGTTTCTTTGTCAAGAAAACCATATGGATAAACACAACCAGAAACACAGACAGATGTGCCTGGCATGCTGTGTTCATATGCTCACCAGAGTTGGACACGACTGAAGGACTTAACAAACAACAACAAATTATTCATAATACTGTTTAGTTTCCCTGTGACACATATACTCCATAGTGTAGTGTGTATTAAATATCGTGAGGGGTGCCTTTATATTGTAGGGGGTTGATGCACATTGGATGTACTCTTTGTAGCTGTAACCAGAGTCGTCTCTCGTAAAGCATGTGTGTGCATGCATGATAGCCTAAGTGTCTATGTGTTCTCCTTTCTTCACTAATATATTATTAACTAGCGACTTGCCTGTCAAAAATTACGGCAATAACATTTGAAGCCATGGCAATGCTGTTTGCCACACAATGTAAGGCTTTTGCTCCTCTGAGGACCTACGGCGCTCATTGCGAGCCCCGCCCTGAGCGCCTTCGTCGGTCATTGCCAGCCTCTCCCCTATTTATATTTAATATACAGCAATCATTATCCTGAAGAGCTAACAATCTCTTTGGATTTTCCTGCATCAGAAAATGTACAGTTGGAGTGTTGATCACCTGAGGAGAAAGTGTCAGCAATGTGCCAAGTGTGCAGTGTAAATAGGCTGCGTGCGCCAGGCCAAACTGTTTGTTTAGGCGGGTAATCATAATGTTATCATTTGCAAGTTAGTGTTGTAAAATGGCGGATTTGTTAATTGGCTCGCAAGCATTTTCCGTCCGTTGCAATGGTATATTGTGTATCTCCTACGTTCCTGGCTAACTCGTATGTGCCTGATGGTGATTTGCACGCCTCGGTCTCCTTTAGCCTAGTTATTATTTTTTTCCTCCACCATTTTTTTTCTCGCTTAGCAGATTTTCGAGTGCCGAAACTCTGCACTTTCGGCTTAATTTTGCGTGCAACCTCACTCCCAGGCGTCCTGGTGTTTCCCCCGTGCTGTGTGTGAGTTTTTATGTTTATTTTTATTTTTTTTCTTGTTTTTCATGTTTTTCGATTTTTGCAAGGTTGTTTTTTTTTTGCCTCTGAGATTTCTAGGACATTCCTCTCTAACTCGTACGTGCCTGGCAATGATTTGCGCTCTTCGGTCACCTTTAGCCTCGTTTTCATTGTTTTCGTCCGCAAATTCGTCTTAAAGTTGTGTGCAACCTCACTCCCAGGCATCCTGGAGTCACACGTTCCTCAACTGCTTGCGTGCTAAGTCCCGTGTGTTTCAATTCATTGCGAGCACCTTCACAGGCCTCATTGCAGGCTGCGGCATTCGCTGTGCGCATGCGCAAGCCCTTAACTTTGCAAGTGTTACAGACAAACTCGCAATTACAACAACTATATATATATGATTATTAAATAACTAAGCTTGATAAGAGGAAAATGTAAGCAAACGTAAATGCACAGTGCTTACAATTGTCATTTTATTAGAGGAATCAATTTACCTTTATTATTTAATTTGGGCCTTTTCTTTCTCAGAAATTCCATTAGTCCTATTACAAGCAATGGCAGTTGTAGATGCCACTTCCCATTCTGCCAATCCCTAGACTTTCTGTATTCCTAGGCCTATTATAGAAAACAGTGAGGGATTTATTTAGTAAATGTAGTTAAAATGAGAATTAATAACTGCACTTTATTTGTTATTCTGTAGAGCCTCTTTAATCTTTTTCCTACACGTTATACTATTTGATATACAAGTTCCAAATAATAGCATGTCTCACAGCAGCAATATTACATATAAAATATAATATATTAGAGGAGGTGCAATTTTAAGTGTAGTTCTTCAAAATATTATTTATTTTATTTTATGACCACGGTAGTCCTTTAATAGGTTAGAAGCAGGAAATGGCTATATGACCACTGTTATCTCATATTAAAATATGCTTTTTTGGGGAAACTATTTTTTAAAATGTAAAATAAAATATAAGGCTTGCTTTAACTTTTTTTTACTGTTTTTTTTTTTACTGTTTAAAACAATGTGCTCATTATCTCGTGTAATACTGCACAAGAGCATACTGTAATTATATGATTGCAGTGTCCCTGTAAGGTAGTTCTCCAGATCAGCTGGTCTTATATCACGTGTTACTCTAGTAGTGATTGTGATGCTGGGAGTTTCCCTGGGAGTGTCCCTGCAATTCTCCCTGTATGAGCAATGTGTGTTAATGGCTTATTTTATTGTGTGCTACGAACAACATTACTCCTTGGAGGTGCATGTAATGGGGATGCACAGTATTACTACAACACCTAGTTATGTGGGGCAAAACCCATCATGGCCAGAGTTCAAGTTCAGAAACATTCAAATATATCAAAGGAGCTAATAAAGCTCCCAAGGGAGGGTCTTCAATCAAAAGCAAAACCGAAGAAAAAAAAAACTCATGATTTCATGTTGGATGGTGAAGAATATAGAGATAATGTGCATAAATACTACTTTACAGAAAGAGTAGTAGATACCTTAAGTCTTCAAGTGCTACGATTAAACACAGTTAAGGAATAAAGTGGCACCTCAATAGGAAGTTACTTTCTTAAAGAGTTGTTTATACATTGTTCTAGCCATTTTTCTTTAAAGCAAATCATCCCTGAAACATGCATTGTTGTTTCAGCTGCTCGTTTATGTTAAGGAACGTCTTGGCTTGCTAATTTATGGCTCAAGGATTTTTGATAAGCTGAGGTTGATGAGCTGGGGAACTCCTTGCTAACATTGCAACCCATAATTAGCATATCATAGCAGCTAATTAATACTTGGTAGGTGCTCATTTGCATTAAAATGCAGCACAAACTACATTTCTGAGGAATGGTTCACTTTAAGCAAAAACATGTTCAGTCAGATTTTTGTGTTCTTCAAGAATAACTTGCACACTTTATTTTGGGATGAGTGTCCCTTTTACTATGCCTGGGATAAGCAAAAACATCATGCTCAGGTTTATCTTTTTCAGGAGACAGAATGAGCAGTAGAGATGGACATTTTGACTAAAGATTAAACTTTTTCTTGTATATCTAAGCTTTTTTTAAATAACTAAACTAGGTAATAGCAAGTAACACATATAATACTTGTCCACCTACAAAACGTTGTCACGCAAAGCGAGGGAAGTAGTTCGTAACGCAAATGCGGACCATCGCGAAGCGAGTGGCCGTATTTGTGGAGGTGGAGCCTCTACGGCGCCTCACCAGCGGTTACAAACAGCCACAGAAGCGGGACTTGGAAAAAAAACCTCTAACAGGCAATGACTAAATACGGGCTTACACAAAAAAAATACGAGCCGCGGAACTTAGAAAAAAAAGCATTACGAACTCGCAAAAATACGACCTTAACGGCTGAACCGAGCACAGTGGAAAACATTTAAAAAACACTAAATACACACAAAATGAAATAAAAACTTTACCCACAGCAAAGGGGGACATTCAGGATGTCTGGAAGTGAGGTTACACCTCAATTTAAGTCCAATTTACAGAGTTTAGACACTCGAAAATTCCCTAAGCGAGAGAAAAAATGGCTGCCAAAAAAAACAAAAACAAGGCTACACGACCCCTAAAGCCGCAAAACACCACCAAGCACATACGACTTTTACAAAAAAACAGTGCGAGGTACAAGATACACTTTTATCAAGGACGCTAAATCATCCACACCCGCGTACCACATTCGCCGCCATTTTACAACACTAACTTACAGAATGCGGAACTACACAGCTACACTAACGGCTTCCCCTCGCGCACGCAGCCTATTTACACTACACACTGAACACATTGCTGACACTTACACCTCAGCTCAACAACACTGCAAATGTACATTGTATGCTGCAGGAACATCAAAACAGATTGTTAGCTCTTCAACACATTCCTTGCTGCATATAGGTAAAGTATATTAATGTATGATTTCATTAATGGAAAAACTACATATACACAAAAAAAAAACAGTAGCGCAATAAACGGCAAAGCCCTTCAGCGCGCGCCTCACAAGTAGCACCAACGGTGCTCATAGGATACAAACTACACCAGGGGACAGCCTTGCAATAAGTGCAGAATGGAGATCAGTGCCGACCTTACAAGGACAGCAAAAGCGCCTCTGATAACAAAAAATACACCAACCAAGAGGCTCTCAATGAGCGCAGAGGGCGCTGATTGCGAGCCACGCAATGAACGCCAAAGGCGCTCAGAGAGAGACTCACAATGAGCTCCGAAGGATCTCAGACGACCAAAACACTTACTGTCTGTGGCAAACAACATTACCTGCCTTACAATTTTATTGCCCCGTCATTTTTGATGGGCAAGTCGCTAGTATATATATAGTTGTAGTATATAGTAGGCCCACGTTGAGTGCTGAAGGTCATAGGCCTTTGGTGCTTAGCGCAGAGGCCCGCAAGACTTTGAATAAAGCTGGCAATGAGCGACAAAGGTGCTCATTGCCAGGCCCACAATGAGCGTGAGGCACGCAACACTGAAAAAAACACAACTTTAACGTCCGCCATTTTTTTCAAGCCCGTAACTCGGATGCCGTCTGAAGATCTCCAAAAGACATAAATTCATTTAAAAATTAACTTAAAACCTCACACACAGCACAGGGGGAGAGGCAGTGAGCCTGTGAGTGAGGGTACAAGCTAGTTTGCGGTTTTTGATTGGCGTTTTCAGGAGATTGGAAATCGACTAAGCGAGGAAACAAATGGCAGCCGTAAACCCGTAATTGTTTTGAAAAAGACTCAAAACGAGGCCGATGGCAGTAAGACTTAGGTGCTAATCGCTAGGCCCGCAAGACTTTGAAAAAACTATTGATAGGCACTCATGGAAAGGCACGCAAGACTTGAGCAGGGAGAGAGGGGAGGGAGAGGGGGGCGAGGGTGGAAAGAAACACAGGGGAGGGAGAGGGGAAAACAGACACATGGAAGGTAGAAGAAACAGACAAAGGGGTCAGAGAGTGGGGAGAGGATCGCAATAAGCTCTGATGGCGCTCATTGCGGACCTCGCAATGAGCGCCAAAGGCGCAAGACACGAAAGTTGAGGGTTGGACTACACATGAAATGAGCAGCGAAGCGGGGGAGAGGCTTGCGATGAGCACCGATTGTCAGTGTATGTAACAGAAACGATGTTGGTCACGCAGTTGCGAGGGTGCAAGCGCGAGCCAAATGAATCGAGGCTAACCAACAGCGCCATCACACATGCGAGCCTCGCAGCACTTAGGCTGAACTAAGCGCCTAATTCTAAAAAAAACAAAAACAAAACTCACAGCACAGGAAGAGACACAGGAAGACACTTACACGAACACGGGGCTCGCAATGAGCGCAGAAGGTGCTCAGAGAACCAAAACCCTCACACTGTGTGGCAAACAGCATTGCCAGCCTTATTTTAATCCCGTCATTTTTGACAGGCAATTTCCTAGTGTGTGTGTGTGTATATGTATATATATATATATATATATATATATATATATATATATATATATATATGGTTAAAGATTAAACTTTTGTTTAATATCTAAACTTTTGTTTAATATCTAAACTAGTTATATAGTTTATTTATATATATATATATATATATATATGTATATTCATACATATAAATATATTCAGGCAGATGTATACATTTATCTTTATTGATATATATTTTTAACAAACTCTTTAAACGTACAAAACAGAAGAATATTTCAGAGAAAGAGTTGTGTGAGCCAGGGTCTGGGATTCCGTGTTATGACACAATGGAAGAAGTATGAGGAAGTGTGTGAGTGTGTTTCTGAAACAGAGCTGATTTCTGAGAAAGAGAAACACATATATCAACTCACACAGGGGGGTGGGGGGTGTGTGTGTTTCTGCCTAGGCCCGTGAAGCCCAGGCCTAGGACAGCACATGTTCAGGGTCAGTAGGCTGTCTGAAGATTCAGTGCAGTACATTGAAATCTGTTTATATGTGCACAGCAATGTCTATGCAGTGATATGCCTGCCTGTAAGTTACTTGATACTTTCTGACATACCATATATACATTAACACATAAACTTATGATTTCAGATATAGAAAGGAGAAGCTGCAAGTATGGCATGAGGGTGAGGACAAAACTGAAAGGACAGCATGAACCTAAATACACCGATGAACTCACAGCAAACATATTATTCAATGGTAGCAGCTTTTTGCTACGTTTATAACAGAAATCCTTAGAAATGTTGTGACCTCGTCAGTACCTATCTGTATCAGAGGTGCTCCTAAGCATTGTTCCCCAGATGGGTATATATATATATATATATATATATATATATATATATATAAATAAATAGAAATATATACATACAGTAAACTCCCAATTATCCGGCACTCAACCAACTCAGGGACGCTCAAGCAACCGGCACCTGACTCTATTCCCCTATTGAAAAAACTCTCCATTAATCGGCATTATCGGGCACAACCGGCATCCAATTTTTTTTCTTTTTTAAACAATTTTTTTTCTGTTGTTTTTTTTTTTTAGCTTTAAAAGACTTAGATTAGACAGCAGTAACTGTTTAATGCATAGTTTAAGGGTTTTATGGGGTTCAGGGTTAGTTAGGGCTTTACAAATCGGGACTCTAGTTTAACCGGCAACTACACTTATCCGGCAGTAGGCAATCCCTGTGGGTGCCAGATAATTGTGGAGTTTACTGTGTCTATATATATATATATATATATATATATATATATATACAGTTGCAAGCAAAAGTATGTGAACCCTTCGGAATGATATGGATTTCTGCACAAATTGGATACCACAGAGGAAGCCACTGCTGTCCAAACAAAACATTGCTGCACGTTTACAGTTTGCACAAGAGCACCTGGATGTTCCACAGCAGAACTGGCAAAATATTCTGTGGACAGATGAAACCAAAGTTGAGTTGTTTGGAAGAAACACAAAACACTATGTGTGGAAAAAAGAGGCACAGCACACCAACATCAAAACCTCATCCCAACTGTGAAGTACGGTGGTGGGGGCATCATGGTTTGGGGCTGCTTTGCTGCGTCAGGGCCTGGACGGATTGCTATCATTGAAGGAAAAATGAATTCCAAAGTTTATCAAGACATTTTGAAGGAGAACTTAAGGCCATCTTTCCACCAGCTGAAGCTCAACAGAAGATGGGTGTTGCAACAGGACAATGACCCAAAGCATAGAAGTAAATCAACAACAGAATGGCTTAAACAGAAGAAAATATGCCTTCTGAAGTGGCCCAGTCAGAGTCCTGACCTCAACCCGATTGAGATGCTGTGGCATGACCTCAAGAAAGCGATTCACACCAGACATCCCAAGAATATTGCTGAACTGAAACAGTTCTGTAAAGAGGAATGGTCAAGAATTACTCCTGACCGTTGTGCACGTCTGATCTGCAACTACAGGAAACGTTTGGTTGTAGTTATTGCTGCCAAAGGAGGTTCAACCAGTAATTAAATCCAAGGGTTCACATACTTTTTCACCTGCACTGTGAATGTTTACATGGTGTGTTCAATAACAACATGGTAACATTTAATTATTTGTGTGTTATTAGTTTAAGCAGAGTGTGATTGACCATTGTTGTGACTTAGATGAAGATCAGATCACATTTTATGACCAATTTGTGCAGAAATCCATATCATTCCAAAGGGTTCACATACTTTTGCTTGCAACTGTATATAAATATATATATACAGGGGACTCTCAGTTATCCGGCACCCACAGGGATTGGTAGATGCCGGATAAATGTAGTTTCTGTTTTTTTGCGAGTTAGTATTAGAAGCATAGATTAGCTGCACATAGGATGCACTGCTAAGTATATTTGCCAGTGAGGGCTGTTCTAGCAGTAGCAGCTTTCATTCCTCACTTACACACAGGTACGTTCAGCTGGAGGGTGCGGTGCTGAACCCGGGGAATATAATGCCAACACTGCACTGGCTCAGTCACTCATGCCTGTCTGCTTCCACGTAAAACTGAGCATACAGTGGAAAGAATTTAGGTGTCTGTAAGCATTTTGTTTCATGACAACCTGGCTCCAGGCATTTGTTGAGCCCTGTAAAATATAATTTTTATTTAAAGTACAATATTCATTGTTTTTTTCCTGGTTGCTTGAGAGTTCTGGTTGCTTGTGTTCTGGTTAACTGAGAGTCTACTGCCTGTATCTATATATATATATATATATATATATATATATATAATTTATAATGGGTAAAAGAGCGATAGAAGCCCTCCACCGTACAGTAGTACAGTACATTTGTGTTCACATTTGAATGTCTAAAACAAGTTATAAGACTTGTTTCATGCACAAAATTCTGAGAAATATAGTTATTATACTACATTCTGGGAACCTTGGCAGGGACATGCAAATGTGCCCACAAAGTCTTTGCTGTTGCAATCCATAACCATTTCAAAAACTGCTTCCCTTAAGCATATGCCAGCTGTATCAAACAGCTTTGTGCTAAGCTAGGGTTGGATTATACACAAGCTAGGAATCCCACCCACGTACAACTGTTTCATAATAACAGTTTTATTTTACTGACTGTCTGATAGGGGAGGACAGGCAGGGGGAGCAAGTGTTATAATATTCCTCTGAAAATGATCATATTGCCTGAAATACATATCTAATTCCCACTCTTTACCAGAGGGTCACTTCCCTCTGGGTGATTGGGTAGCACCTAGTCATTTCACACACACTGTCTCTCCCCTGCAAAGCACTGTAGTTCTGGATGGAGACAACTATCAAATAAAATCAGGGAGTCCTTATCCAGAATAACAGCGCCTGGTTGGGACAGGGAGTGCAAACTAACTGATCAGGAAGAAGATTCACTTTCACTATTCTGCCATTGAATGTGACCCACAGGGAGTTGCAGAGTGGATGAGTATCCTGGGGTGGGGTGGGGTGGGGGTTAAAATGTTGTTTGCCATGAACTTCATCTTTTTACCATTGAGCAGCAGATCAGCTTTTGCACACTCTTCAATAGGTCCTCTACTTTCTCCTCAATTTCAGCCATCATGGTAGTATCATCTGCGTATGTGAGGTTGTTAACATTTCTCCCAGCAATATTAATTTCGGTGTAGAATTTGTCCAGACTGGCCTTACGCATGACGTATTCCATCTTTAAGTTGAATAAAAAGGTTGTTGCATTTATAGTTCCAAGAACTGCTTTCATGAAATGTAGTCAAGCCATACATTCAACCTCCCCAAACTATCACATATGCCCAGCAGATGCATCAAAATGTACCTGTTATTTCTAATCAATATTTAGCTGCATTACACTTTCCTGTCTAATTATGCTCGTTTACTCTAAGTTATTAGACATTTTATTTATTGGTCAGTGATCCTTTAAAATGGCTAATAATGAGGCCTAGGGTTTCCCTATCCATAGCATCATTACTGGTTACGCTATAGTTTTGATTGTAACCGTATATTGCTTTCTTAATTTAATTTGGGTTTGCTTCCAGCCTTGACCCTTGTAAGAGATCTTGATTTATTATTACTGACATTCTTGACACTGGAACTATTAGCTCTTCTGCCTACCCCAATGGTGAAATCTGTGTTGAACTTAGATCAGCTAGATTGTTGTATTAATAAACAGTACTTGAACTACTGATGTCCTTTAATATGGTTTGTCAGGTTTGAGCTTCTTTTATCTTTTAATTTGATTTGCTCAGTCTGTTCCAATATTATTTTACATGTATATACACTTAGAGACTCAATGAACAGGAAAGAAAACTTATGAGGAGACTTGCAGAGCATTCCATATGAATACTGCTTAGAAGTATGTGTCAGTACTGCCCCTCTGTGTTCCAGATGACACATAGCATTTTGACACAAATCATGGGTCTATGACTTCTCTCTGCAACTAGCAAACCACTCTCTCTCGCAGTCCAGAATCCATTATGTCATGATCTATACCGCTTTTACCAATTGCTACTGAGGAAGTGAGGTAGTCATTTGCTCACCATCTGTCTGTTCTCACCCCACAGATTGCATTTTGTTAAACCAAAGTCAGCCCTCAACCAGTGAAGAAAAATATGTATTGTTTTTTGGGGGCAGCTGTTGTGCATCTGAGAACCAAGCAGACCTCACAACTTTTGCCAGGTGCTGGCTGTCATCAGAGAGCATGCAGATTTTAAACTTTCAGGCATCCAGGTGCACCTGTCCTAGAATGAGGGATGCATGGGGTACAATATTGTAATGTAGAACCCAAGGTTGGCAAGTGTCCCCTCTTGCACCCAGGACTCCTGTTTAACATTTGCTAATGATCCTTCTCCCATAATATCTATGCCATTTCCCATTCTGCTGAGTTAAAATTAGGTATGTTATACTTTCTTGATTGCAACGATCAATAGATGTGCGATCAGGAGATATGTATCTTATTAATTTCGAACATTCCTTGCATGATAAACCATTAACTGTCATTAACCAGAATAAAGACAAAAGAACAAAATTACATTATATTCAGATGTAATGGGTTTGGGGAATTAACTACAGAATCAAGATACACCTCGCTGTTAAGCCAAAAAGGCTGGAACGTTACTCTACATTAGCATTTGCAATAGGCCCCACCCAAATGGTGAAACATAATTTATTTAAAACTACCAGGGAGTGCCCTAAATCCCAAACACATGTTTAAGAA
Organism: Discoglossus pictus; assembly: GCA_027410445.1. Lineage (NCBI taxonomy): Eukaryota > Metazoa > Chordata > Amphibia > Anura > Alytidae > Discoglossus > Discoglossus pictus. The sequence continues at coordinate 94,701,698 of CM050167.1, forward strand.
CCAAAAAAGTGCAGCATTTACGAGAAACCAAACCCTGCCTGCTGCTGCCTAATTGCATCCAAGAACATGGAAGAAGAATAAGGGGGTGGTAGAGGTGTGCTGTTCCTAGAGTGGCCAGGCATTAAAATAGCACCCTGCCCCAAACCTCATATACCACCCTCTCCACCTACCCACAAAGCCATGCAATTTGGCTTGTCCACTCAAGGCCAGATTAAGAGACCTCTCCTGCAAGTCTCCTCCAAAGCATACCTTCTTGTATAGTGTTTTAGTGCTGGGCTGCCTTATTGGGTGGGTCAGGACTAATATGTGCATGAACTTGTTGTTTCAATGTTTCACCCCACTTATAGAATTAGATATACAGAAAAATAATTTGCTGCTTAAACTTCATAAAAGTTGCTAACAAATATGTTTGTTTTACAGTCTTAAAACATTTGGCCCATTATGAAGTGTAGTTCTTCAAATCGGAGAATTGTAAATATGGGACTGCAGTGATTTAGAAGTCTGAAACTGAGTTAAGGGTCTTTTGAGACAAGAGTGGAACATAGCGGCTTTCTTTCCCAAGCATGGCAGTTGGCTATAGGCTGTTCTTTTTCTACTCCAATTATGAAGTGAAAGTCAAGAAGAAAAATACATGCAATCACATGAAATGTTTACTGCAAATTAAAAGTGAAACAAGAGTCTGCAAGTTTCTATCCTAAGTACTTTGGGAATTTACCATGGACATTTGATTCCTAGTTCAAAGACAGGACCCTCCTTCCTTTGTTATATGTTAATCTTTATTTATCTTTGTCTGAACTTAATTTATATATAATATGTTGGCACGTTATAAATAAACTATAATAATAATAGTAGAGTGAATCAGCAGAGGACCAAAGCAGAGGAACAAAAAGGTCTTATAAAGTACGGTAATTGTTCAATAGCACACTAAATATTATAAATCTAAATTCAGAATGTAAAGGGTAAACAATCTAAATCTTTAACCAGAACTATAAATGTAAAATAATATAATAATGCATGTCTGCTTTTAAGATTAACAATTAAATGTGAGAGCTATGAATTGGCAGATGAAGAGAGTAAAATTTGTTCTAATGAGTTTATTTTATACATGTATCTTGTTAAGTAAATATGACATATTTAAGTTCATAACAATCTAGTTACTGTATAATCTCCAAATTGTGATTAGAATAAACATCTATATCTCAGAAATAGATCTATTGTCCTCAACCAGAAGTTCTAAAATGTTAATTGGTATGTGGCTTTTTTTTAATGTGTGCCATTATTTATTTGAGTACAATGAACTCATATTCTCATATTTGTAAAACCAGCTTGAGATGACTTGTGCTTTGTGACATGGAAAGTTGGGTTGATTGTGGCCATAAAAGGATGGACATGGCCAGCAACAATACTCAGGTAGGATGTGGCATTTAAACAGTTGGCATTAAAGGGCCTAATACGTGTCAAGAAAATATTTCCTTTACCATTACATAACCACTACCAGCCAGAACTGTTGACACAAGGCAATATGGATGTCACAGACCCCTTTTCCAGTTCCTGGGTCTTAGCCCATTGAGCCACCATAACTGACAGACTGCTTGGCTCCAGCCACTGGACTAGTTACATAAACACCTCCATTGTATTGTAATCTGTTTGTCCCATTGTTTGCCAGATAAAGTTAATGTACACTATTTGAGGTTTGGACCACTAGACATGGAGACAGCATTATGTGTATTTGGAGGTTTGTCTATTGTTCACAGGTGCAAGAGAAGATGCAAGACTATTAGACCCCATGTGGAGTCAATCTCCTGTGTTTGTCTGCCACTCCCTGTCATTGTTGTGTTGTATACACCCCCTCTGTATCTAACCCCTATAAATATTGTTGACTTTCCAAAAATAGATCAGTTCACTGCTGAGATATATATAAATGATAACTTGTCCTGATCACTACCACAGGAAGGTTACTGAGACTCCTGGAAGTGCTGATTCCTGATGGAGAGACCCTGACTGATACAGAAAACATATATTAGGGTGCAGGTGCCGACATTTCCAAGAACCCAAACAGTCCTTGTCGGAGGCCCTGGGCAGTAATAGCCCCTACCCTTGGATCGTCACAATGGATCTTCGGATTCATGTTTAAATTCTGACACTACCATCTACATGTCACATCAGAAATCGAGATACTTCAGACCAGGTAAATTTTTCCAATTTTCAACAGTTTAGTTTTGGTAAGCATGTGCACACTGTAGCGTGTTTGCTGTTCTTAGCTTGACAGGAGTGGTACCCAGTGTGGTCTTCTGGCCCATACTCTTCAAATGTTGAGCATTTAGAAATGCTCTTCTGCATACCACTATTGTAACACATGGTTATTTGACTTACTGATGCCTTTCTGTCAGATTGAAGCAGTTCTGTGGTCAGTGCACCATTTTTGTGTGGCTTTGGAGGTATAGTTTGAATATTTAACCTGCTTGAAGAACCAACCATGAACCAGGTCAAGGCATAGCATACGCTAATTTTGTATCTAACATGTCTTGGTACTTGATGGAGCCCATGATGCTTGTATCATAACATAATACCCAGGCCCACTGAAATATAATCAGCCCGTCAGCATCACAAATTCACCACCAAACTCCACAGTAGGTATTAGCAGCCGTGGCAAGCCTTCAAAATAGTTTCTTGGCATGTAGGTGGCATTTAATTGTAATTGTCAAGACCTGGTGACCCCAAGATGCAAAAAACTCGTACTACTGTCCAACTGTGATCATTGGAGAACGTTTTGTCTCTTGAACCATTATCATCACTAATCTTGAAGGCAAAAAAAACTTGTGTCCACTTTCATGCAGGTTCATCACAGTTCCAGTTGTTTGAAATGTAATTTTTGCTCTAATAATGGAAATGAGTATTTTCACGTGTGAAGCTACATTTTATTGTCATTTCTTGATTTATGAAGGTCAGCATCCTTTTGTCTAGTTTAATTTGTGCATTCTTTGATCTTCTCCATGCTGATAGATGACTATAGATGTTTGGTCTGGAATCTCCCTGTTATTTTCTCAATTACACACCAAAAATGTATTCAGATAAAACCACTGAAACAAATAACATGATACTAAGATAATTCCCTTTTTTTTAAAGGTTGTTCTCTCTAACACGCAGATAGTTTCACTTTACTGTGTGAACACACAATGTGAGTAAATTGAATCATGAGGTACATAGTGAAACAGAAAATACACATTTGATAAGCATTTGATAATAATACACATTTGATAACAGATTGGCAGCAAGGTCTGTTATCAGCACGAACGGTGATAAACAACCACAGCAGTTAAAAACAGGCCATAAAATGTGTGTTCCTATTTCAGTTATTAAACAAATAAATCTTCTGCCCTGGACCAGGTGGGCTATCCAAGTTGATTGAAGGTCCTCTTCATTCTTGATTGAAGACCATGATCCTCTCTTCTAGGCAGGGAAAGGGCCAACCCCCAAAATATCCTGCTGCTCTAAAAAAATGTAACTAGGAGAAACTTCCCACTGCAAATGGATGTTGCTGTGTTTTCTGTGGCTTAAAAAGGATTTTGGAGTGTTCTGGTTGGCTGAAATAGATGTCAATCACAAGAGAAGGACTTTTAGCTAAATAAAGGTAATCAAATGGATGAAGTTGGGTCCCCACATCAAAAGTTTAACTCCAGTTTGGGAACATGGCCCTAACAGATCTACAACAATGGCTGGGAGGAAAGAGGGTGCAGCCACTCAGCAGCTACTTCAGCTGAGCTGAGTGAGGGGGCTAGATGCATGTAACCTACAGGAGGAAAATGCCCTGTGTGGCAGCAGAACTCTTCCGGCAATGAACAACTGGGACATAACCCCTGCACCAGCATCTGGACTGGCGAGGCAGAACTTGTGCTCCTCTTCGTAGCAATTGACCATTTCCTGGACCACCAAATGCAGTACCAGCTGACTGGGAAACAACTAGGATCCAATTCTCACTCCTTCATCCAGACTGGGGAAGCGTGGCACTGGCCTACTTCCTGGCAATTATGCATTATTTGCTAAATATGCACTACTGTTTACCCAGACATTATCACTGGTACCTTCCAGTTAGAGGAATGGGACTTCTTCCTGACAAAGACAGGAACTCATTGTCCCAAACATACATGGTTGGTCTTGCTCCAAGTATGTCATTTTTAAAAGGGGTAGAAATGTTGCCACCCACCATGTGCAACTCAGGGCTGTTTGGTGTATTTTCTTTGTATTAGACCTCTAGGCTAAGGGATTCACTGTACCGGTAGTATTATGTTAATTCTATCTATATTCAATGTGCTTTACCCTAATATAATATTGGGTTGTTTATTGTCATGATAAACATGTTGTAAATGCATATTTATATATTTGTAAGTAGTTTTGTGGTATATCAAGGTAAACTGGGTAACTTTCTCTATGTAGGTATAATCAACATATTGTTTGAAAAGACAGACCTAATAGGCCACCTATGGAGCTGACATAATGCTTTGGTGCCTTAAAACAAAGGGAGAGTTCAGCATTGAAGGCTTGTGAAGATATTCAAATAACCAGGCTACTAACCAGTCATATATTATACAACAGCTGCTAGTGATTGGTTTACCTTGACCTTCTGATCTAGTGATCTTAATCTCTACTTCAAACCCTTGATTATGTTACCATGTAAAAGTGTTTAGCTACTTTGTGTTAATGTCTAAAGTCATTACTCTATTTATCTGATGATTAGGTTACCATTGTGCACATGGGAGAGCAGCTACTTTGTATTTATTTTTTAAATTTATATTGTGAATGATGATCACCCCCTCTCCAGTCCTGCATGTGGAGTGTACTTCATTATATGTTTGGTCCTGGGAGACCTGCCAGCCAAGCGCTTTTAATTAAACATCCTAATTATATGTTTTTAACTTGTAACTACCCAGTTTAGCGCTATGGAATATGTTGGAGCATTAGAAATAAAGATTATTATTATTGTTTACTTGTAACATAAGTTAAGGATGGAGGGCCCTGTCTTTGAACTTAGAATCCGGTGCCCATAGTGCTTTCCCCAAAGCACCATGCAGGAATAAAAACTTGCAAACGTACAATCGAAAGAGTTGGGTGAGGTACAGGAGAGCTGAAGATAGGTTTGTGAAAGTTAAGGTGAAAGGTGATAGGCTTCTTTAAACAGATGCATTTTTAGTGAGGATTTGAAGGTTTTGAGGCAGGGAGGTAGCCTAGTGGAGAAATGCAAGGAGTTCCAGAGAATAGGGGCAGCACAAGAAAAGTCCTTAAGGCAAGAATGAGAGGAGGTGATGAGGTGGAAAAAAAGAGGGTCATTAGCAGAATGAAGAGGGCGGGTGGGGGTGTATTTGGGAATGAAGGCAGAGATATAAGGGGGTGCGCTGTTGTTGAGGGCTTTGTAAGTTAGTGTCATGATTTAAACTTTTATTCTGGAGGGAACGGGAAGCCAGTGGAGTGATTGACAGAGAGGTGCTGCCAACACTGAACGTTGCATACTGTAGATGAGTCTAGTGGAGGCATTCATTATGGATTGAAGTAAGGACAGGGAAATAGGGAGGCCAGCAAGGAGCAAGTTGCAGTAGTCAAGATTAGATATGATGAGAGAGTGTATTAGAATCTTCGTTGTGTCTTGAGTAGCAGGCAGGATTTTGTCAGTGACTGTATGTGAAAAATGAAAGAGAGGGCAGGGTCCAGTAGAACCCAAGACTATGGGCTTAGAAGAGGGGAGTGATGATGGCATTGTCAACAGTGAGAGAGATGTGAGGGATTGAAACTGAAGTAGAGTGTGGCAAGATTAGGAGTTCAGTCTTGGACATGGTGAATTCGAGGTGGTGGGTGGATATCTAGGAGGATATACTTCAGAGGCAGTTGGAGACATGCGTTAGAAGAGAGGGGGATAGATCTGATGTTGAGACGTAGATTTGAGTGTCATCTGCATACAGATGATACTGAAATCCAAAAGATTTTATTAGGGTTCCAAGTGAGGATGTATAGATGGAGAATAGGAGGGGGCCTAGGACTGACCTTGGGGTACACCAATAGTCAGAGGGTTAGGAGAATAAGAATTGCTGGAGAAGGAGACACTAAAGGATCGATCTTGGAGGTATGATTTGAACCACAAGAGAGCAGTGTCTCGGATGCTTAGGGAGCAAAGGATTTGGATTAGAAGAGGGTGGTCAACTGTGTCAAAGGCAGCAGACAGATCCAGAAAAAGTACAATAGAAAAGTTATTCTTTGACTTGGTGGTGAGAAAGCCATTTGTGACTTGTGAGAGCTGTCTCAGTGGAGGTTAATAATATGAATGCTAGACATTTTTGTACTAAAGTGACCTTTTAAAATGGCAAAAAATTTTTAAAAAACAAAAAAATAAATGCAGACTTTTATTTATGAATTGAAATATGACAATTTGTTATAGATGGGAACATGAAAACAACGGAAAAACATTGTCATGTACAGGGAAACACTTGGACTGCAGAGTTAGTAAAATGCTATGGGCCTGGGCTGGTAACCACTGGAACGTTAACAAGAATCAGCTAACTTGCCCTGATAATTAGCTTACTGCACTACAGGGGTAATTGAAGGTCTGACATCACTAGATGTACAGGGTCGCCCAGTGAATCAGAGGCAGGCTATTGCTAATTGATCTCTCTTCTGTGTACCCAAGGATGGGGCTTACTGTAACTGGCCAGCCTGTGGCCAGAAAATGGTTTAAATATGTCAAAATAAAGGTGTGGCAGTGGTGTCTTGACTTACATATTCAAAGTGTGAGTTTCAGTCTGTGAATTAATCCTAATTCTAAGGGATTGTATGGTGTATCCTGTGGATGGATTATAGTCAAAGGCAGTGGCTATTGTGTTACTGATATCCTGGTCTGATGTAGCAAGCTTCTGGGCGTAGTATTTGGGTTTGGTCCATCTTTTGCTATCAAAGGTGTAAAAGGACCGCACAATTCTGCTAGATTGGTTTTAACCAGGTTCTTACCAAGTCCAACTGGAGTAGCAAATTGGGACAATTGGTTGGCAATAGTGATGTCGCGAACAGTTCGCCCGTGGACTATTCGCTGTGATTTTGGCATGTTCGCGCTCGCAGTGAACGGCGAACATATGCGCTTTTTGGTTCTTTTTAGGGCTAGAACATCATTTATTTTATTTTATCATTTTTTTCTGTGTAATCTAATTGCATATGCCTGCCTGCCAGCGTGTGTGTGTGTGACAGGCTAACACCTAACAGCTTATATTGTGCTCAGTGAAATAAAACAACACTTTTTTGACTGTAATAGATTGAATATCAGTTGCCTGCCTACAGGCGTGTGTGTGAAGCCTATTGCATCTACTCCGCCAACTTTTGCCAGTGCACAGTGATACGTCATATCTGGTGCAACCGTAGTGTACAGTGACATAAAACAACACTTTTTTGACTGTAATCGATTGAATATGAGTTGCCTGCCTACAGGCGTGTGTGTGAAGCCTATTGCATCTACTCTGCCAACTTTTGCCAGTGCACAGTGACACTCATATCTGGTGGCACCTTAGATTGCACGCGCAGTGCCCCAAATTGGAAGTGGGAGGACCGACCAAGCATCTTTTTCCATCTCGCCCTTCCAAAAATCCATGCCATATACACGTCCCCTGATAGTGGACGTAACAGGGATTAAACCGATAGGAATAGTACTACTTAACAGTACACACCTTATAATAACGCAGACAGAGGCAACGCGTATAATCTTCCATGCTGTGCAGTGGAAGCCCCCAGACTCTGACCTGTGTATAATATTCCATGCTGGGCAGTGGAAGCCCCCATACTCTGACCTGTGTATAATCTTCCATGCTGGGCAGTGGAAGCCCCCAGACTCTGACCTGTGTATAATCTTCCATGCTGGGCAGTGGAAGCCCCCAGACTCTGACCTGTGTATAATCTTCCATGCTGGGCAGTGGAAGCCCCCAGACTCTGACCTGTGTATAATCTTCCATGCTGGGCAGTGGAAGCCCCCAGACTCTGACCTGTGTATAATATTCCATGCTGGACAGTGGAAGCCCCCAGACTCTGGGAGTCTGAAGAAGACGAGTCAGAGGAGGAAGGTGGCTTTGAGGAGGTGGAAGACCAAACACAGCAGGCGTCCCAGGGGGCTTGTTGTCACCTTTCGGGGACCCTTGGTGGTTGGGTGGCTGGGGAGGAAGAGACCTTCAATGACATCAGTGAGGACAAGGAACGGGACATGGCTAGCTTGGTATCCAACCTTGTGCAAAACGGGGAGTTTGCGGTTGTGCAAAGGGACTGTTTGCGGTTGTTTGCGGTGCATTAAACGGGGAGATTGGTCTGTTACTGTGAAGCGGGTGTAACCCTTACACTACCTGATCGATACAACATCATACCTGATGTTTTAAAGCATGTTATTCCAAACAATTTAGGAATGTTAGGTGATTTATGCCCTTTATGGCTTAAAACCAGACTCTGCATCAACTATGTAATTTTCCTTCAGAGTTTTGCCATGGATCCCCCTCCGGCATGCCACAGTCCAGGTGTTAGTCCTCTTGAAACAACTTTCCCATCACTATTGAAGTCTATGGCGGTTCACCAATGTTCGGCCATTCGCAAACATTTGATGAAGTTCGCGTCCGCCGTTCGCGAACCCAAAATTTGATGTTTGCAACATCACTAGTTGGCAGTACTCAGACCTTTGGTAAACCACTGCAGGGAGGCAACTTACAAGGACTTGGTGGACATGAGACCAGAGGTAATGCCAAATTTAACCATGGATCTGCAGAGAGCTGTCCTGACACAAATTATACAGGAGCTACAGTGGGAGTGGAGAGAGGTATGCAATACCCTTTTCCCAACTCCTGTGGATGGGGAATGCTTATCCCAGTGCAGACAGAAAATGTTGTTGTCATTGGAATGAACTGGGCCCCCTCCAGATCTACCATGCAGTAACGCCGAGCGTCGCTCTGGGTTACCAATTTAGGTACTTAAAATTAACCCAGAGTCATGCTCGGGATTACCGCTTAGGAGGTTAATATGTATTCTATCAACTCTGGGTTTGGTGGACAATTAGGTGACATTATAGTATAGACCAGTCCTGTGGGTTCCCTGGTGGTCCAGTGGTTAGGATTTGATGATTTCACTGCTGTGACCTGGATTCAAGTCCAGTCAGGGAACCAAGAGGTCACACCACCCTGAATCCATGCAGGGTTGGGCCTGGTCAGTACTTGGATGGGAGATCACCTAGGAATACGAAGAGGTGTATGCTGTGGCCCACTGGAGAAGGAACTAGCAGCCCACTCAAGTATCTCTGTCGTGAATACCAAGTGGATCAGCATGGTGTGAATGACACAAACACATAGTAGTAGAATTGCACCATTATCAAATTATTATTTAGATTGCTATTATGCAAATAAAGTACTTCATCCATTGCTTGCCAATGGAACAGAGGTTCTTACGTGTAGAACTGAACAGACATATACTGTAGTTATCATCACTTTAGATAAGTTTTGAGGTAGAAATTTCTCAAATTAAACATAAAAATATCAATGCAATCTTGCTTTTAATAGGTTTGATCAGTGCCTCTCCTTTATCTACAATGTAAAAAGTTATCTCCCTTTATCAGGTATTTACATTGTTGAGTTTTCATTTATGCTAATTATAACTACTTTTTAATAATAATTTCTGCAGAACAATGGGAAGCCGCCATTGTCAGAATACAACATAGCAGTTTAATATAATGTTACACAAAGGGGCTTTTACTTTGTGCACCACAATCAACAGCAACATTGGTCCATAGAAGTAAGATAACTACAATTAATAAACAAAACTGATGCCATCATAGGCAAAACAAAACAAAAAATGAGCGACAAATATTTAACCAAAACCCAAGATAAAAATGAACTGTTAAAGTCCTAAATGGATCATGGAAAATTGATAAATAAATATAAATTGTAAGCATGGGGTTGACCTTTTAGAATTCAAGATTATGTTAACTATTTTATTGTACGTGTGGGCGGAAAAAGGAATGTTGATAATATTTCACTAATAATTGCACTATGATATTCACAACCCAGTTAGAAGTAGGGGATAACTTTTTGTTTAATAATGTCACTGCCACAGGAGGTACACTGGAGAGAGAACTTAAAGCGACACAATAGTAGTAAAACAAGCTATGACCCTTTAAAAGTAGGGAAGGGGGAGAAAGCACATCACCACTTCCTAGTGCAGATCAGTTTTATTTTAAATAGTTGAAGAAATATGACAAGATAAAAGACTAGATGAAATGGACACTTACATGTGCCGACCTCATGGTCACCACGTGTATAGGGCGCACATGAATTGCGCGCCAATGTACACGTGCCAAAATTTGACCGCCGTTAATTGAACACTGTCTTTGATCCAGAAGCTACAGTCCCAGCTGTGTCACTGCTTCTGTCTCTTTCTATCTTCTTCTTACAACCCTCCTCTCGCTGCATCTCCCATTGATTCCCTCTTCTCTCACCCTCCTCTCTCTCCTCTCTGTGTATCTCACAGTCATTCCCTCTTCTCTCACCCCACTCTCTCTCCTCTCTCTATATCTCACATTCCCTCCCTCTTCTCTCTCACCCTACTCTCTCTTCTCTCACTCTGTAACTCTCATTAACCCCTCTCCTCCTCTCCCCTTACTCTCTTCATTCGCACACCGTCTCTCTCTTGGTAAGAACAACTGTAGTAGTGGCAACAGTAGCTTCTGGATCGGAGGCAGCGAAGTCTTTAACAGTCTCTCTCACCCCATTGGAGCACGTGCATTTGTCGCGTGCACGGACGCATTTGTCGGCTTGTGGGTTTTTTCTGCACACTTTTGAGGGCCCGCATTTGCAGAGCGCCCTATAGACGGGACACCGACCTCATTCAATGAGGTGGTTTGGTAGCAGATATAATGAATCACCAGGAGGTCCTCTAATAGTTCTTGCTTTTAGGTATATAGCAGAGAAGCTTCTTCTAGTTACTCTTACATATGTAGTCGATATCTATGTAATTCTAACTATGGGTAGTGTTCAAACACAAAGACAACACTGGCATATGGGGTCATTGATGAAACCCCTTTCTCTTACAAACATAAAACAAGGGTTAATAAACCCAAGTACTAATGTTAGTTAGAGAATGCCACACTTGGAACAACATTAAGTTGCTCCATAAAGGGGCCTGCAAGACTTAAACGGCAAATGGAGCCAAAAATCCTATGAATAGTAGAGAGAACCTGCAAGGGGGTTAAAGTCCTGTCTGTAGCACTGTAAAAGCAAATATAAGCACAATACTGTATTTTAAATTAAAGGGAAATTGATGTAAAGTTTTAATATTATTAGCACATTATTTCAAGCCAGCAAATCGGCAATAAACAATTATTTATTTTGTGTTTTATTTTGGTGTTATATCGTTTCCCTGTACCAGGGCCGCTGCGGGCTTTGAATTTAATAGGGCCCTTAGTCTGTGTATACAGGAACAAACTCTTCTAGTATTTTCACCACTCTATTTGACTAACTCTAAATGAGTGGGCACTATTATTTGCACAAAAACTGTGCTATACACTTTTTCCCCCCCAATGGGATTATCACGTATATAGTTGTCTTAATTATCATTTGTCGGTCACGCTATGTTAAAAGTTACGGGCTTGCGCATGCGCATGCTCATTGTGAGTCCTGTATGTGACTGGCATGACGGGGCTGCAATGAGCGACTAAGGCGCTCATTTTGGGGCCGAAGGCACTTACCACGAGGCCCGTATGTGACTGGCTTGACGAGGCTGCAATAAGCTTGCAAGGCGCTCATCGCAAGGCCTGTACGTGATGAGCGCCGAAGGCAAATGGATTCACACCTGTAAATGCAAACAGGCGCATAGAGGAGGGATAGGGGGGGAAAGACACAGGGGAGGGAGAGGGTGGAAAGAGACACACGGGAGGGAGTGGGGGGGGAAGAGACACAGGGGTGAGAGAGGGGGGAAACCGGGGTGGGAGATAAGGAGGAAAAAAAAAACAGGGGAGGGAGAGGGGCAAAGAGACACAGGAGGGAGAGAGGGGGAAACAGCCACAGGGGAGGGAGTTGGGGGAAAGAGACACATGGGTGAGAGGGTGGAGAGGCTCGCAATGAGCGCTGAGGGTGCTCTCATTGCGGGGCACGAAAGTTGTGGATTGGCCGAGGCCTGTAATGAGAGGCAAAGCCGCTCATTACGGGGCTCATCGCGATGCCTGTAAAGTAGAGGGGGGGAGGCTTGCAATGAGCGCCTGCAATGAGCGCCAGAGTCTCACATTGTGTGGCAAACAGCATTTCCAGGCTTCAAATTTTATTGAAATCATTTTTGACGGGCAAGTCACTAGTTATTAATATTACCTTTTTTTCCTTTATTTGTAACACTCCAACATATTCTGTAATGATTTACAGGGTAAGTTCAAATAACCTTAACCCAATGCAAACAAATGGAGGACCTGTCTTTGATCCTAAAATTAAACAAGATAAGGAAGAGAGGTAAACATGGCAATTCCCTAGAGGCAAGCAGATATAAATGAAACAATTTATACTTTTATATTATTAGCTAAGGTAGCATTTAATAATGCTAGATGCAAATTATATTCTTAGAGAGCCAAGGACTATAATCACCCCTTAAAGAGAATTTATAAAATTGACAACAAGCTATGATGAAAAGGCAAAATAAGTTAACTCTTGTTAGTAAAAAAATAAATAAAATAAATAACCCGTAAATACTTCATGATTATATGCAGTTCTGGGAAGCAACAATACTGTTTAAAAAAAACAAGTGCTACATATTTATCTGTGATATCAAAGAAGATTGAGTGTTGTAAATAAAAAACAGGATAAGAGTCCTTGAGTCACAATAAGGTTCACCACGTGATTTATAAACATCCCATTGGTTTATGAAACAAAGTGCCAAAAATTAGCTTAATGAGCTTTCAGCAAGACTCGCTAAGAGAAGAAAGGGCATCATGTATGCTTAATACACTTTATTTCTCAGTAAATACAGTAGCAATGCAAACTATAGTGAGATATCCCCAGCTAAAAAAACACTGTAAATTCAATTTAAAGGACCATACACAAAACAAGATGAGGTCTCCATATGTCAAAGCCTTAATTAGCCATTAAAAACAGTATGGTGTGGTGGGGCAATTTGTATAGGGTATGTGGCAGCGAGATGGGTATGGTGTACATTTGTTCATTTGGGTGTTACAATTTAAATTTGCCTTTTTCTAAAGTTAATATTGTCTGCTTTATTTGATTGGTGAAAACTATTATCTAAAAAGTTGACTCATTTGTTCAGAACAAACTTTCTGGATGATGTGCCACTTAATGCATCAGAGACTTATCAGTGTTCATAGTTACCAGTCGGTGGACTTGGTGATTTAATACATTCCACACAGTAGCACATCCCCCATTCTGCACTGCAGTCACAGAACATGTTTTAGAAAGGCATTGAAGTTCTCCTAATTTTCCATGAACTCAAACTATGGCCTTTATCTGAGCTGGGAATGGACCTCTAGGAGTATGTGTCATTCCTCCCAAAGTCAATGGACCATAGTCAATATCTTAGAAGGTCCTCTTGTGAACTCACTTCCCAACAATATTGGATCCAGACAGCTACTCCATTTACTTTGGCAGCTGTGGGCATGGCTATGAGCACCTGCTTGGCACTGATCACACTTGGGTCTGGACGGTTGGTCTTTCAACAACTTTATCCATGCCTCATCACCAGGTAATATTATGCACTAATTCTGTCAGTGATATGGGCATTTTCTCAAAAGTCTATTTGTGAAGGGAAGACAAAACACGAGACGGAGACTGCAAATATTTCACATGATTCAAACATCCTATCTGATCTATGTCTAATAAAAGCCCTTTCCCTGGAAAAGTTAGGGACACACAGTACATAAGCTCATAGGGGGACAGCTGTATGGGTTGTCTGGGAGCAATACACATATGGTACAGTGGGTCTCTCGATTTCTGTGGAGTGTCTTAGCACATCTTAGCCATTTGAGCCTTCAGGGTGTGGTTCATTTTTTTCACATTTCCACTAGACAGCGGGTGCAAGCAGTGTGTAGCTTCCATTCAATGTATAGGGCTGTTGCTGTTCTTGACAACTTCTGGAATGTAGACCAGTCTATTATCACTCTCAATTCCTAGAGGCAGGTCATATTGAGGGATACTGTCCTGTAACAAGTGCTTCACTTCTTCTCTGGCCTTCTCTGTTCTGCAAAGATAGGCTCCTACCAATCCAGAGACGGTATCCACAAAGACCTTTTGTGATCTGGGAGTTATCCTTTTGATGTGCCATGTAGTGGACTACTGCTACCTCTTTGGGGGGCAATACTGCATTTAGCAGACTTACCTTCTGCCATCTTCTCTCTTTCCAAATGGTTCCATGGACATGAATAACTTCAAAGGTGTATTTCAAATCTGTATAAATAGTGGCTTGTAGTCCTGCTGCTAACGGTAAGGTTCTTCTCAGGGTGATGAGTTCTGCCTTTTGGGTTGAGGTACCAACTGGGAGGGGCCTTGATTCTATTACTTCGTAAAGAGTCCCTACTGTAAATGCAGCTATTCATTTTCCTTCTTTGACAAAGCTCCTCTCATCTGTGAAGTATTCTAATTTCAGGTTTTCTAAGAGCTGGTCCTTCAGGTCAGGGTGACTTTAGTATACTTTATCCATTGTTACCAAGCAATCACGTTCCAGCGTGGTCTCCTGTGGAGGTGGTAATAGCAAAACTGGATTTGAAGTGGTACACACCTTGACCCCAATTTAGGGGTTTAACTGGTACTCCAACATTTTTGACAGATATGCCACTGGTCTCTTTCACGTCTCTAACTTCTGGGTCAGAACTCCAGCTGAAATTCCATTGTTGGATATACAGTTGACTTAGTATTTACATGGTCGGCTAAGGGAATCAATGACAACTGAGTGTCATGTCCCAGAAACAATTAGAACGTCTATGTGTGGCTGTCAAGCTTGCTTACTTTTTTAACTTATGGTCTTCCTTCGTTTAAATTTCTTTTGTCCTGTTAACTTTCAGGGCTATCTCAATTAAATGGGCAATCTTAATAGCTAATGTCCCATTAGTTTTCTGTAATTTTGTTTCTTATATCTTGCAAACTTTGTCCCACAAATATCATATTCACAATTTTCCTGTTCTCCTCAGTCTCGGGATCTAGGTCAGTGTATTTTTTCAATGCATGGTAAATCCTTTCTAGGAATTTACATGGGGCTTCACCAGTCTCTTGTCTAATCATATTTTTCTGTGTGACCACTGATTTGTCTAGACTCACTAGAATACAAGTACACCTGCCATCCTGCCCCCGTGTTTTGGTCCCAGTCTGGAACTTGTAATGGAAAGTGGGTACTTCTAAATTTGTTTCCGCAGCTATTGCCTGCACATGTTCTCTAGCCTTTATCATAACTGACTTTTCCTCGTCCATGCTCAGTAACACATCAATAAGTTGTTGACAATCATCCATGTAGGCTTATGGGTCCTATATATTGAGAAGATTAAATCGATGACTTTTGTGGGTTTTCAGTATATGAGGGCAATTGTTTTTCCCAGTCAAACAGGTCAGAGGACGTGAAGGCAGTGTGTATCCATCTATCCTCTTCACCACCCGTAGGTACTTGTCTTAATGTGTATATCCCTGCCACTATACCTGCCTTCTGCCTTCCCCCATATTGTGTCCCCTCTTGAGTATTTGAAGGGGAACCCAAATCCACCATTTTAGCCTCTGTCCCTATTGGAGTGGGGTATGGAGGTGACTAACTTGCCTGGACTGTAAACCAGATGTTTACTTGCTTTAATTGATTGTTGTGGATTTTTGTAAAGGAGCAAGGTGGGAATACTATCTACAATGGTTTGTTTATTGGTTTCTAACTGCCAGCGTGGATGGATGCAAAGCTAAAGTTCTCAGCACACATTACCAAACCAATCCAATTTGCTTGTTTATTCACAATATAAGTGTATCAAAACAACATAGCTATATTTCTCATGCCTTTTACTACATTTGAGCCAAAAATTATAAGACCACAAAGATTTATAAATCATTATTTATCTAAATACCAAATGACATCTACATTTTCCATATCTTCAAAAAAGACAACAATCGTAATGAACTTCCAATGACACTGAATCAGAAATTCAACCACATTCAGTTCAAGAGCAAGATAACATCTCATCTAAACAAATAAATGAGAAAAAATCAGAACACGATATAATTTTCCAAAATATAGCGTCCTAATTTAAAAAAAGAAATGAAGAATTTAAGATTAGAGCTGCAAAAAAAGATGCATTGGAACATAAAACATATGACAGAATTTCTTCACTGTGATGACCTACTGTTTCAGTTGGGATGGATAAGAACCTTGGTTCATGCCTACCCAGTAGGACCATCTGGTTCTTTGTATATCCCTTATAGAAGTAACAGAACCAACCCAGCACCAAAGTGCCGACCAAACCAGAGGATACATGCAGGTTCAGCAGCAATAATCCCAGTGATAAGGATTATTATTTCCTCGTAATGAAACCTACACGTCAATTATGTAGTCCAGACTGAGAACACCTTTATTGATAAGCACAGTACATTTATACACAACAATGTCCAACCAATCTCCACCAATCCATCCCCACCCTGACCACACGGGGAGGCCTGTCCAAGTGATGTCACCCCCCTCCACACAAACCCACTCACTCCCCTTGGTCC
This sequence comes from Discoglossus pictus, assembly GCA_027410445.1. Classification (NCBI taxonomy): domain Eukaryota; kingdom Metazoa; phylum Chordata; class Amphibia; order Anura; family Alytidae; genus Discoglossus; species Discoglossus pictus. Next base: position 94,718,416 of record CM050167.1, read on the forward strand.
TGGAGCCTATCTTACTACCTTGGCTATTTGGCACTTTGATCCTGGCTTCCCAGGGGGTATCTGTTCAGATCAGGAGTGGATACACTCTGTCTGCAGATGTACGTGACCCTCCATATGCCCAAGCTTGCTACCCCATTCACACCTAAGTGTCCGCTGTCCCCTGGTGATGGCCAGCTGTTCCCCCACTCTACTGGATCCTCTACAACCAAGCACCATGTAACAGGTGACCCCTCTGCCCCAGGGACCCGCGTAATACACTGTATTAAACTCACTGGGGAAATGCAGCATTTCAATACCAAACATGACGGGTTGCCACCTTTACATTAATAATTCACACTATAATACAATAACAAATCAAGATATATTATTATTTCTTTGAAAAAAAAAAATATCTTTCAAAGAAAATATTATGTGAGCAGCAAGAGAAAAACAACCTTTAACACACAAGGACACACAATTAATCTCTTGAAAGACTTATCTCCAATTACTTAAAAAAAAAAAATCTTAATCCATTTCTCCAAATTTTACAATCTCAAAATATCCAATATTTATGATGCTTCCATTTTAAATTACTGTACTTTTCACATATCATAACACAACATATATAATTTGTGAATTGGACATGGGACTACATTCTAACTGATCAGGGTTCCAACCTTCAACAACATGAAATTGTCTCTCAATACCTTTAAGAGAATGGTCTGCTGTGAAAAAAAGAAGAAACCACTACTCCAATAACAAACTCCAAAACTCTCTAGCAAATCCAAAAATATTAAAATTACAAATATCCCATTTGAAATGTTATATTCAGAATCAATCTCCTCTAATACTTAGTCAACTCTACATCAAGATTAAATGGATATTTAAAAAATAAAAATTAGAAAAATAAATAATAAAACTATGTATTTATTTCTGTGTTTTACTAATTATTGAGCTTATTAATTGGTTCTTGGCGCCATTTTTGTGGTTATGTTTTTATATAATATTTTAGAAATAATGTTTATATAGCATACATCACATATATAATTGTGAGCATGTGGGTTGTTGCTAACGCTGCGGGCTCGAGTAGCGAGCCTGCGGCCCTCGCGAAGCGAGGCGCTCCATGCCAGCAACACCGGACCTCGCAACATTTACGGCCTTACGACAAACAAATACGAGACGCAGGACTTAGAAAAAAAAACACTACGACCTCGCAAAGATACGACTTTAACAGCCGACCCGCGCGAACCTGAAAACATTAGAAACACAATAAATGCACCCAACAAACACATAAAAAGCTTACCCACAGCAAGTGGGGGGTGGCACCCAGGACATCTGCAAGTGAAGTTACACCTCCATTTAAGTCCAAATTACAGAGTTTAGACACCCAAAAATCACCAAAGCGAGAGAAAAAATAGCCGACGAAAATAATGAAAACGAGGCTAAAGGACCCTAAAGACGCAAAACACCACCAAACACATACAGATTTTCTGAGAAAGACGGACGAGGTCCAAGAACAAGGACGCAAAATCAGCCACAGCCGCGTACCGCACACATTAGGCGCCATTTTACAACACTAACTTACACAATGCGGAAGTACACAGCTACCCTAACGGATTTTGCTCACGCACACAATTTATACTACAATTGCTACACATTGCTGACACTTACACAGCAGCTCCACAGCAGTGAAAACACAGATTGTATGCTGCAGCAACATAAAAACAGATTGTCAGCTCTTCAACACAATGCTTCCTGTATATATTACTTCAAAATAGGTAAATTATATTCATTTATTATTTCATTAATTATTTAATTAGCATACAAAAAAAAAACACCAACGCTGCTCATAGCATACAAACAACCAACAGCCTTGCAATGAGCGCCAAAGGCGCTCAGCGCGAGGCTCGCAATGAGCGCTGAAGGATCTTGGAACACCAACAACATTAATGTCGCAAGCAAACAACATTACCTGCCTTACAATCTTATTGCCGTCATTTTTTGACAGGCAAGTCACTAGTTAATACATATTATTCTATAATATATATATATATATATATATATATATATATATATATATATATATATATATATATATATATAGCATATGCTGTATAGAATTAATATATTCAAGATGGTCTAAATAAAATCATTTTATTGGTCACCTCTATACTCAGATAATACAAATATTTTAAAATATGAAAAATAAGAAAACGCTCCAATTTCTTAATTTCTCCTATAAGTTCTAAATGGTAGAGTCTATCGATCAAAGGATCTTAAAAAGAAAAGAATATTTGTTTAAAATAAATAGTCCCAGATTAAATCTTGTATTAAACTGTAATATTCCAAAATAGATAGTATAGGTGGACAGCAATATTCACATGTAGACAGTATTATGGAGAACCAATGTTTCAATCCCATATACCAGTTTACTTGAAAAAAAAAGAGAACAAATGGACCAGAATTATAGGTAACATTAACACTCAATATACAATCATATATAGGTTTATTGTATGTTCTATGATCATATACTGTAACATCCTGAAGTAAAGCTTCATACACAAACAGCTACACATATAATGGAAAACTCATCTGCACTCTGACTATTAAGCCAAGTCATAAATGCAGTTAAATCATACCCCTCAAGTTTATAAAAAAAAATCTATAAATTCAAATTAGCATAAATAGAGGCTCACAACAGCATAAAAAGTTACACAGACAATAGTGAATATCTTAGGAGTGATTTATTGTAGAGAAACAGTGCTGAAAATGTATAGTTAATTTTTAGTGCAGTACTCTTCGGTATATACAAGGGAGGTATCAGTGGTTGGGACACTGTAACAAAATGAGGCTACACTACCATCACTAAATAATTGGTTAACGCAGGAAGAAGTCCAAAAGAGATGGAGAAAATAAATGTTAATAAAGCCCCAGGTCCTGATGGAATACATCCAAGGGTTCTGAGGGAACTGGGTTCTGTAATAGCCAAACCATTATATCTCATTTTTCAAGACTCACTCACCACAGGGTCACTACCAGATGGCTGGAGAAAAGCAGAGGTGACACCTATATTTAAATGCAAGAGCAAGTGCAAAACTGGGGAATTATAGACCAGTGAGCATCACATCTGCAGTTGGGAAGCTTTTAGAAGGGTTAATAAGGGACAGTATACAAGAATATGTCTATTTGAACAAAATCATAGGTAGCAGTCAACACGGATTTATGAAGGATAGGTCATGTCAGACCAATCTAATTAGTTTCTATGAGTAGGTTAGTTGGAACTTGGATCAGGGCAACTCAGTGGATGTAGTCTTTTTGTATTTTGCAAATGCTTTTGATACAGTGCTACATGGGAGACTTTTGAGCAAACTAAGGGATACAGGAAATGCAGTAAATATCTGCTCATGGATCGAAAGCTGGCTAAAAGACAGGAAGCAAAGAGTTGTTGTAAATGGAACATACTCTGATTGGACTAATGTGGTAAGTGGGGTTCCTCAAGGTTCAGTATTAGGTCCTCCCCTTTTTAACATATTTATTAATGACATAGAAGTAGGACTCGGTAGTAGTGTCTCCATTTTTGCTGATGACACTAAGTTGTGCAAAGTAATTAAATCAGATAATGATGTACTTACAAAGGGATTTGCATAAATTAGAGAAATGGGCGGCTAAATGGCAGCTGAGATTTAATACAAATAAATGTAAGGTTATGCATTTGGGAAGGAAAAATAGCCATACAATTTATCATCTTAATGGAGCAAATCTAGGGGTATCTGATATTGAAAGGGATTTGGGAGTACATGTGGACAACCACCTAGGTAGCAGTGCTCAATGCCAAGCATCAGCTGCAAAGGCAAGTAAAATATTAGCATGTATTAAGAAGGGTATAGAAGCAAGGGAAGCAAATATATTTCTGCCACTATACAAATCCCTAGTACGTCCTCATTTGGAATATGGAGTACAATTTTGGGCATCACTCAATATAAAGGACATTTTAGAGCTGGAAAAAGTACAGAGGAGGGCAACAAAACTAATAAGGGGAATGGAGGGGCTAAGTTATGAAAAAAGAATAACCAAATTAAATGTATTTTTCCTAGAAAAAAGACGTCTAAGAGGGGATATGATTACCTTATTTAAATACATCTAGGGTCAATCTAAGGCTTTGTCAAGTAAACTTTTTGTACCAAGAGATCTTTAACTGACAAGAGGACATCCCTTTAGGTTAGAGGAAAAAAAGATTTCACCTTAAAGAAAGAAAAGGGTTCTTCACAGTTAGGTGGTGAAACTGTGGAATTCTCTACCAAAGGAGGTGGTGACAGCGAATTCTATAGATATCTTTAAAAAGGCGATAGATATATTTTTAAACAAAGAGGGCATTCAAGGCTATCCTAGATAACTAGCAAGGAATATTGATCCAGGGAGAAATTTGATCTCCAGTCTCTGGGGTCAGGAAGGAATTTTGCTTTTTTTCCCCCTTATGAGGCAATTGGCAAAGTTTCAATGTTTTTTTTTTTCTGTTTGCCTTCCCCTGGATCAATTAACAATTATTAACAAATAGTCCACATATTAAAAGGATCAGAAGAGATCTAAAAAGGTTGAACTTGATGGACTAACAGACTTTATTCAACCTCAAATACTGTAAATCTGTAACTAAGAAAACAGTTTGCTGTGGGGGTAACAGTGTCCCTTAAATTTTTGGAAGTGTCAGCAATGTTACTGTAATGCTTGTGTTTTATTCATTGCAGACAGGATAATCCTGGGACAGCTTCTGTAAACAAAGAACTATTTGTTATCAGAGCAAGGGTCCGTGTATTTCATGTTTTCTCTGCTAGAGGAGGTGACGTACTATTGAGATATGAAAGATACAAGGCCCCTCATATCCACTTCTCCCATCCTGTTTCCTATCCTATTACATCTCTTTAAGACACAGGGAAAATAAGATGTGAACAGCGGCAGTCTGTGCTGTGCTGTCTTCTAGCTGTGCTGCAGGCTTCTCATTTAGTGACACATTTATATATCCCGTCTCAAAGTCACTGCTGTTTTTGGTTGTTTGTTGTCCCTGTGTTTAGCACCCCACTACTGGAACCAGACAGTGCAATCAAGACAGGCTGATAATACATTAGTGTTGTGTTTAAACCCTTTAGTTATAAATGTAGCAGAGGAAGTGAATTACTGATGAATGGAGGAACTAATTGCAAAGGATAATACTTTATCTGTCAAGGAAGAAGAATGTACTGGTTGTGGCAGGATACGTTGGACTGTATGCTCTTGGAGGGAGAAGCATTGCAACTCCAGATTCGGGACATCTCAGAACTCTGATGCAGAACGTACTGTACATTGCTCAATTTAGTCCACTAGGGGGCATCATCAAACACTATAGAGGGATGCAGATTGGACAATCATGTTTTCAGTAATATTATTGTACTAGCGAATTTCCCGTCAAAAAATGACGGCAATGAAATTGTAAGGTAGCTAATGGTGTTTTGTGTGTACTACTGAAATATATCATAAAATTAATAAATTAATATACTCTACCTATTTTGAAGCATTCTGTTGAAGAGCTGACAATCTGTTTTGATGTTGCTGCAGCATTAGTGGTGTTGAGCTGCTGTGTAAGCGTGATGAATGTGAGCAGTGTAATAGTGTGCGTGCGCGAGACGAAACCGTTAGCGTTGTTGTGTACTTCCGCATTGGCGTAAAATGGCGGGTAATGTGTGGTATGCATCTTAGCGGAATATCTGCAGGTCGTTTGTGGTATTTTGAGAGTTTCTTGTGGTGTTTTGTGTGTTTAGAGTGCTGTAGCCTCGTTTTCTTCGTTGTTTCTTTGAGGTCCTGGGTGCTTCCTCTTGCTGTAGGTAGGCTTTTTATGTATGTGCTGTGTGTATTTATTGTGTTTTGAATTTTGTCATGTTCGCGAGTTGCGGACGATTTTTGCGAGGTCGTAATGTGTGGTAACGTGTCTCGTATGTTTTTTGCGTTGCGAGGTAAAGTTTGCGAGGGTCGTAGTTGGTGTGTCGTGTTGTTTGCGTTGCGACATAAAGTTTGTGAGGGTCGCAGTTGCTGGCAAGGAGCGCCTTTGGCGCTCCATGCCAGCAACTGAGGCCCTCGCACACGGCCCTCGCTATGCGAGGGCCGCGGCTCACTGTGTGAGCTCGCAAGCATTAGCAACAACTCGTAAGAGCACAACTATATATGTGATTATCAGTTGTAGTAGTTTTTCTAAGAACAATAGACATGCTGTTTTGTTGCTATCCACAGACATATATATAAAACATTTGTGTGGCCCTTCTCTTTTTATTTTAGCAGCTGGTGTTGTGAACAAAGCTATGTACTCCCATAGGACAGCATAAAGGGGAAGTTGTGATTGGGTTTCGTAAGGAAGAAGGATCTTCTGTTGCATCCAAGGAGGAATTTTAACCATAAGCAGAGGTCCTCAATAGATTGTTCGGTCAGGGTCATGGAGTTTGAAGATCAGTAGATTTGTTTAGCTTGTGAAGAAGGTTGCTGAAGAAAGCTCGACCCTGGGAGAGTATTTGTTTCTCAAAGTTAAGATAACCTAGGAGGGATTGTAGTTCTTTTGTAGTGCATGGCCATGTTTTTTGGAAGGAGGTTAAGATGTCTTTTAGTCGCCGGAGTTTGTTGTCTGGAAGGCTAGCTTCCATTATCTGTGTATCCTTAGTATTGCTCAAGCATTCCATCATTACATGAGCCTTCGCTGTTGTCAGAGGAAAAAGGCATTTGGAGCTTGGTGAAGAGGGAAGTCGATCTTCCTAAGCTTGTTGGTACAGAGTTGGATTTTTTAACTGTCCGTTGGTTCTCACCCTCCTATTTTCAACATTGATCAGTTGATTTATTCTGTTATTAAATAGAAAGGACACTATATGATTTTGGAAACCATTCATCACATATCAAAATCATTTGGAGTTTGGTGAAGATGGATGTAAATGTTCCTAAGTTTGTTGGTACGGAGTGGGGGGCCTCATTGAAGAGGAAGTCATCCAGGTAATGTATGACTATGGAGCACCGTTTTATGTATGCCGAATCCTGATAGGATTAATATACCAGATTAGGAATGACAGAGATTCGAAGAAGCCTAAGAGATAGCCCTTGTGGATTTTGGTGGTGAGGAGACTTTCCATGACTTCAGGCTCCTTCATAGTGGTTTGGAAGTTATAGCTGGAGAATGATGTCTGAGGTAATGTAATCACCCTTGTGTGGAACCTTTGGAGAAGATTTTTCATTCACTGCCTTCATTTACAAACCGCCAATAACTTTGAAAGAACAATAACTTTTCTGGTTCTATTTTAATTATTTAATTTTTTTTTCATTTAATCTTTTAAATATATATTAAGAAGATCCATTCATGGACTTAATGTCCCTTGAATTCATGAGTATTAAATGTTCAAGTACTTGGAGTCCCATGTAAATCAGGTGCTCTAACTTAGGGGAATACATTAAAAAGTCTTTGGGAGCTTATTTTCCCCTAAATTACAACCCTATGCTAAACATTAGCTCCACTAGATTAGAGCACTCAGCTCTCATCTGAAAATCCTTGCCTACTCAGTAAGAGATTTCAGTGTGGGAGGCACCCAAACAAAGCTTTTATGAGGAGAATCGGCTCAAGGAGCCAATAGAAACCCTAAAGTCATGTCCTGGGGATTCCTTCCATTTAAATCGCTAGTTGGCCCCCATGACACTTATATTATTAATCTTAGAGTTTATACTTGTCCCATAGGAGTCTATATAGATGGGAAATTTGAATTTAAAAATGCTGCAGTGGTTCCTTGGCAAGGATTAATTGTTGGGCCTCTGCAGGGGTCTCGATCGGGACCTTGCAGCATGGGGGGTTAATTTTAGGTGCCGCAGTGGGTACTTATGATACCCCCTGCAGCAGGGTTAACCATTTAGGTGCCGTGGGTCATTTGAAGACCCGCAGCAGGAGTTAATTTGTGGCGGGGATGGGTGACTCTCACTTATAGGGGGATTAATAGGTGCCAGGGAGTCCCCATTTATTCATTTACAATTTATTCACAATTGTATTGTTTACAAGTTCTGAGGTATTTTAATTCTATACATAGAGAGATAGACATGATATTAACAATTATATTATATTTCCCCCTTAGCTTACTTATTTCTTAGCCTTATTTATTCATAACAAGCTATGAGGCATTTTGGATTGCAAAAGTATTCACCCCCCCCCCCCTTGGCATTTTTCGTGTTTTGTTGCCTGACAACCTGGAATTAACATGGATTGTTTGAGGATTTGCATCATTTAATTTACAGAACATGTACACAACTTTGAAGATGTTTTTTTTATTTTTTATTGGGAGCAAACAACAAATAGGACTAAATAACAGAAAAAGTCAATGTCAATATTCACCCCCCTAAAGCCAATACTTTGTAGAGCCACTTTTTGCGTCCATCACAGCTCCAAGTCGCTTTGGATGAACTTGCCATATCTTACCACTGGGATTTTTGCCAATTCCTCCTTGCAAAAACTGCTCGAGCTCCTTCAAATTGTAAGGTTTGCAATTGTGAACAGCAATCTTTAAATCTGACCCCAGATTCTCTATTGCACTGAGGTCTGGGCTTTGACTAGGCCATGCCAACACATTTACATGTTTCCCCTTAAACCACTCAAGTGTTGCTTTAGCAGTGTGTTTGGGGTCATTGTCCTGCTGAAAGGTGAACCTCCGTCCTAGCCTCAAATCACGCACAGAGTTGTACAGGTTTTGCTCAAGAATATCCCTGTATTTAGCACCATCCATCTTTCCCTCAACTCTGACCAGTTTCCCAGTCCCAGCTGCTGAAAAACATCCCCACAGCATGATGCTGCCACCACCATGTTTCACTGTGGGGAGGGTGTTCTTTGGGTGATGTGATGTGTTGGGTTTGCGCCAGACATAGCGTTTTCTTTGATGGCCGAAATGTTCAATTTTAGTCTCATCAGACCAGAGCACCTTCCTCCATACATTTTGTCTCCCACATGCTTTTTCGCAAACTCAAAACATGCCATTTTGTTTTTTGCTGAAAGTATTGGCTTTCTTCCGGCCACTCTGCCATAAAGCCCAACTCTATGGAGCGTACGGCTTATTGTCGTCCTATGTACAGATACTCCAGTCTCTGCTGTGGAACTCTGCAGCTCCTCCAGGGTTACCTTAGGTCTCTGTGCTGACTCTCTGATTACTGCCCTCCTTGCCTGGTCCATGAGTTTTGGTGGATGGCCGTCTCTTGGCAGGTTTGCTGTTGTGACATGTTCTTTCCATTTGGTTATGATAGATTTGATGGTGCGCCTGTGGATCATCAAAGATTTGGTTACTTTTTATAACCTAGCCCTGACTTGTACTTCTCAACAACATTGTCCCTTACTTGTTTGGAGAGTCCCTTGGTCTTCATGGCAGTGCCTCTTGCTTAGGTGACTTAGACTATTGTGTTCTGATCCATCACATACAATTCAGATTAACAAAACATTGAACTTAAGGCTGTAATGTAACAAAATAGGTAAAAAGTCAAGGGGGTGAATACTTTTTCAAGGCACTGTATATACAGTAGATGGATACATACAATGGTTTATTCAACAACTATATAACATTTTCTGATGGAGAGATCGGATGTTAATAATTATTTATACTGATATATCATATCATTATTGAATATTATAAAAAGATATTTAGAGAGCACTAATGCTCATGCACTGTACTGTACTGTGGCCTTTCATAAAAATGCTATATTGCTCTTTTGTACAAAATGTAACAACAGCTATATAATGAGCCTCATTCAATTGAGCAATTGTAAGTTACAGTAGCCCGTAATGGAGGCCGTAAGTTAATTTGCTATTCAACTGGCATTTTTTTTGCAGCCTTGAAACCCTTGCGGTTGTTACAATCGTAACTTACATCCCATCTAAGCCTTTGATCTTTCACGTCCGCAAGAGTTACAATCAAATTGCTATTCAATTGCTACAATCCCTCAAGCCCGCAAATGTTTTCACACCCGTAAATGGCAAATGTAGAAGTAAGTCCTACAAGTACTAGAGAGGACACGCAAAGGGGTTAAAAACATATATCTGTAGTACTGTAAAAGCAAATAAAAAAATCAATACTGAACTGTAAATGATGGGGAAAGCGATGAAAGACATAACAAATTAATTGCACAACAGTCTCAAGCTCGCAAATCAAAAATCATTTTATTTTATGTTTCATTTCAGGGTTATATCGATCTCGGGAATCAATGAGCTAATACATATTAGGCCACCCACATGAACTAGAGCAGTATCGGCATTCATTTTTATTACTTTGTATTGCATATCGGACCTCTAATTGATTGACATGTAACCTCCATGTTTTACTGATCTAATGATGATGGCCTAATTTTCTATTGGCTGTTTCTAAATGGGTAATTACGGCCTTGCTTAATTGATTATGTTCCCGCCTTGAAATGCTACAAGTACATAGTTTACGGTTTCGGCTTTCATCGCGTAACTTTCAGGCTTCTTCAATTGAGTAGCACTGGAATTGTAGCAGACTTTGAGACCGCAGCAAGCCCACAGACATACATCCCATACACCGTGAGATGCAGCCTTACAATTGAATGAGGCTCATTGTGAAAAAAATGACCCTTAGGAATTGTAACTTCATAGTACCATCATCACTTTAAAGCGCAAGGTTCAAGCTGTGATCAGGCCTGGAAATGGCTACATTATCATGTTATCATATTATTATTATGTTAGAGCATAACTAGACTTATTATTTGATGCTGGGTGGATACTTTTATGGTGCTCCGCACAATAAGGTTCAAGCTGTGATCATTTTTGAAAATGGCAGCATTATCATATCATTCTGTTCTACACTAGACTATTATTTGCTACTGGGTGTATATTTGCATTTGTTTGTCCAGTCTAGTGGGCATAAAGTTAGAAGGAAACATTTGATAAATTCAATAGTAGATACATTGAGTCTGGACACACTGATGTCCATTGATTTAGTGTTTTCCTCTGATCAATACAGGTTGTCCGCATACGATGGTTAAGCAGGGACAACAAGGGTGAGCATATATGCTATGTTGCTCTCCAATTTCGGAGGTCTGTGAGTATTATGGGTAAGTGTGAGCATAGACGCTATATTGTCTACTGATCGAGGTAGGTTTTCAATTATTAAAGGCAGGCTATAGTTAAGTAGAAACAAGTGTGAGCACAGACATGTCACGCTCAAGCGAAGGTTAACCCCTTGATGCATGGATGGTATGTGATGAAATCTTTTGAAAAATCAAGTAGATAACCAACTAGATTGATTTATAATGTAAGGTAACTATATACATGAACAATTATGATGAAACTAAGTTAATAAGTTGTAGTTATAGATATAGATGTAATGTGAAGTGTTTGTCAATTTGTGTAAACTGCAGCTTGCTATATTCTGGAGGCTGCAGTTTATTCTTTAGAAATCAGTAAAAGATTAAATAATCCTATTTTGTATATAAATGCATAAATTATTTTTACGCTGATGTGATCTCTATCTTACAAATCGCCATTGACTTTTCTCATAAATTAACTTGTGCACAGAACATAAGAACACTTCAGTCTGTTTTTGGCTGTCATTTGAATGGCTGATCAAATATAAGATAACTATGAGGAAACTAAGATAACTATTTGTAGTTACGGATGAGATGTGGAATGTGTGTAGGCTGCAGCGTGGTGCCAATTTCTGGAAGCTGCTGTGTGTTTTCTTAGAATCCAGTAACAGATTATATGAATGTATGAAGTCATATCAGCATTAAATGGTCTTATAAAGTAGTCTATGCACATAATATAAGGAGCTATGGTCTGTTTATTTATGGTTTCCATGTGAATAACTGATCTAAATATGAGACACTGACGTCAAAAACTAGCGCCCAGCAGGACTTTAAAGACCGACGATGCTGCACAGCAGATATTAATGATGGAAAGCCTCTGAAGAAGCTGTACATCAGTGAAACGGCCGGTCAGGCGCACATGCAAAATCTCAGGAATAAGTATTCTCTTGTTTTATAATTGTTTCGTAAGGTTATGGTGATGAGGTTCCCCATTGGACATCCCACATCTGTGTTATTTATTATTTTTTTATTCATGTGGGTTGTTACAGCCTGTCACCATTAACCCTTTAGGTGAGGTTAATTTTTTCTAATATCCACTGTAGTTGAAAATACCTGGGTTATTAGCATTTAGGTTTTGTTCTTGTTTTTAATTGTATCACATATTGGGGTGATCCCATGATTATGAACCAAAATATGAGGATCAACCAGGTTATTTCCTATTATCTCCCACTTCACCTTATATAGTGCTATAATGGAATGCATTATATAATGAGATTATGTACACTTCAAGTTGTTTATTAACTATATACTATATTTATGTAACATTATGTCTCTCGAGTCATCTCTATACTAATATTTAGGGTTACACCTTATTTTTATATTTCGCAAAAGCTTGGCATTAGCCACCAATTTGCAGAATTGTCATTGTATTTCTATTCCTTCTTACTAATCTGGAATGGTGAGATACTCTAGTAATTTTTTATTAATGACTTATTTGCATTTGGGAGGATGTTCCAGTAATCCTCGGGAATTTTTTTTTATTGTTATTAGATCCTCATAGTTATATATAAGTTATATATATGTTTTTTAGGTGCGATCACATATATAGTTGTGAGCAGGCGGGTTGTTGCTAACGCTGCAGGCTCGCATAGCGAGCCTGAGGCCCTCGCAAAACGAGGGCCGCAGCTGCTGGCATGGAGCGCCGAAGGCACTCGCAAAATTAACGGACTTACGACAGAAAAATATGAAACGCCTTACGACCCATTACAACCTTGCAAAAATATGACCTTACCGCCCCGAAACCTGCGCACATGAAAACATGAAAAACACAATAAATACACACAACATAAAAAGCTTACCTACAGCAAGGGGGGGGGGGGGGGGCACCCAGGACCTCGAAAACTGCAGTTACACCTCAATTTAACTGGAAATAAAAGAGTTTAGACAACCGAAAATCCCCTAAGCGAGAGAAAAAATGGCCGCCGGAAAAAACGAGAACGAGGCTACAGGACTCTAAAGACGCAAAACACCACCAAACGCCTACGGATTTTCCGAAAAAGACGTACGAGATCCGAAAACAAGGACGCAAATCAGCCACAGCCGCATACCACACATTAGGCGCCATTTTAGAACACTAACTTATACAATGTGGAAGTACACAGCTACCCTAACGGATTTGCCTCACGCATGCACACTATTACACTGCACACTGCACACATTCATGACGCTTACACAGCAGCTCCACAGCACTGATGCTGCAGCAACATGAAAACAGATTGCCAGCTCTTCAACACAATGCTGCATATATTACTTCCCAATAGGTAAAGTATATTCATTTCTTATTGTATTCATTATTCATTGCCATACCAAAAAAAAAAACAACGCTGCTCATAGCACACAAACAACCAAGAGCGCCGAAGGATCTTCCAACACCAACAAAATTAATTTTGCACACAAACAACATTACCTGCCTTACAATCCTTTTGCTGTAATTTTTTGACGGGCAAGTCGCTAGTATTATTATATAGGCTACCAATAATGATTTCCTATAGTCTTTTTTAGCTTTTTTACAAACCTTTGGTGAATCCAGAAATTAAATAGTTGGGGAAAGAGGGAGAAGGCGGTAAGCTAGGTAGTGAGAAAGAAGTGGGAGATGAATGACCGCTAGTCATTTAGCGTGCATGATGGTGGGGCATATGATGTGTGGGAGGACCTTTGCTAAAGACGTACTCTTTGGAATTAAAATTGGTACATAAGGGAAGTCTCTAAGTAGTGCATGGGTCTGCCTAGATGGTCCATTCGGGGATGAAGCAGAATGGAAGTTGATGCTAAAGAAATGGTGGGATGTAAGCTAGGCTTTGGCTGGCGGGTGGGGCAGAAATGTGAATTATGGAGACTAGCAATGCTGGCACACAGCTTATCCCAGTGACATGTGGGGAAAGAAAACTTTCTGGATGAAGAAAGACTCATTCATAGTATAATTGAACTGGGTGAGAGCAACTGCGGCTTTGAACCAAAATTATCTGTGATAATTGAAATAAACAAATCCACCAAATTTTTGCTACTGTAGGTCTACGATTATTTTGACAAAGAATAATAATTTCTTAGTGCATTACACTCTGTGGTTCTACAAATTGTGATTTGGAAATGAAATGTAACCTTTATTACATTCAATATAAAAAATACTTATTAATCTTTAAACACATGATTTACTGACAGGTCTTTGGATTTTCCAATAATGTCTACAATCAATATACAGTCTAAAAATAAAAATAAACTTGCTAGGACTTCGAGTGGTACCTCCTGCATGGAAGGCTGCCCTATAGGCATACCCCAAGTGCTGGCTTGGTCTCTAATAAGCTAGCTAAGCTATAACTCAAATATCTTGATTATATAAAATGGAACCCCAAAACAATGAGGAGGACATTGGAACTTACCGTACACACACAGTGCAATACCTAACCTGTGCAGGCTAGAGCCCCGACACGTGTTTCGTCAGTCATGCTGACGTCATCAGGTGGAACTGTTACCTGTCTTCTGTAATATTTAAATAATAAGTCAGGTTCTCATGCTTTTTTGTGATTGGATAGAATATATAAATGAAATGATGCTTCATTATTTGTAAACAAATGTGCAAGGAATTGGCCATATTGATACCACATACATATTTTGTGACCGATCAATATTGACAAACAGATTAAGAGCTAGTTATTCTGACAAAGGGACTTTAAACTTTGCCCATAAACAAAAAGAAATAAAGGAAGAGCAATAATGGCAGATAGTTACCATATATAGATACTTCAGCAAGATCAGTATGCTGACTGGAGAACAGGCTTTAAGTTAATTTACCAACGATCATTGAAAAAGAGAGAGAGAGCACTGGTTTGGATTACACATTGCTAATGCTGTAAATTACTGGATAATGCAGACAATGGAATCATTAATTATTTGGTTCATTATAAAACCTACAGTGTTAATGGAATAAGAGTAATCCGACAGTTGTAATCAGATTTTACTTGGACTTCCTTCCTTTGCTTGGACTTTACACTTGTTTCAATGTGACCATTGTGTAGAGTGCAAATGTATCTCTCAAAAGAGATATTTTGTGCATCCGGTGACAGGTGAAGTGGTCCCAATCCTAAACTGTTATAACTGCTCCTCTTTAGCAGTTGTATATATGTGGCAGAATGTCAGTGCAGGAAGATCTATGTGGCAAAACATCTCATCAATTCTGGCACAGAGATTGGGAACACCTATACAGCATCGAGAAAGAAGGTGACATACCTATTGTACATCACATGTCACAATATCATAATTACAATTTACAACATCTACTATCTCTATTGCTATTGATGGTGTTAAATCCAAGCAACTGAAGGGTGACATACATAGACTACTACTCCATAAAGATTGTAGATGGATCTATCACCTTCAGGCACAAGCTCCTAATGGCTTTAATAAAGGCTTTTCTTTCAGCGCATTCCTCTGATACAAGAAACGCTACTACATTTTTTTTTTTAAGCCTCTGGCAACGTTTGGCCATTTGATTTTTATTTTCCTTTGGTTGCATCTATTTGCTACAATTATATTCACTCTCATTTAAGCAAAACAGGAAAGGACCCCTGTGGCACCTAAATGTCAACCCCAACCACGGAGGTCAATAGGTCAATTAGATTTTAAAACTCATTCTCATTGGCTGAAATATGAGGGACATCTATTTCAGCCAGTCAGAATGTAGAAAAAAAAATCCACTTTAGCCATAGAAAGTGCTGCAACGTCCATTTGTTCTAAGTCATTTTTTTCTAGAGGAGCAGGTTTTTATTTGGAAGGGCCTTTTCCAGGCCCAGAAGAGAGGATCCTTGGCTCTAATCAAGAAAAAAAAAGAACAAGACCTTCTTCAATCAACATGGATAGTCCGTTTAGTCCAGGACAGAAGAGTAAGAACCAGGGTATAATTTATTTTTTTATTTTAATGTAACTTTTTTTTATTTTATATGTGCTTTTCATTTTAATTGTAATGATTACTTTTTTATGTAATTATTATTATTTTTTTAGTAATTTAGGTTTTTTATTTTGGATAATTTAGTATTTCTTATTTTTTTTTGTAACTTATTGGGAGATTGTAATGTGGGTTAATTTTAGGTTACCATGTGGGTCTATATAGACCCCCCATGGCAGTTAGGATTTTTAATTTAGATGCCATGGTGATCCATTAATTATTAGATGATGCTGAGGTCCTTCGAGGACCTCCGCGGCAAGGGTTAAGATTAGGGCCAATGGAAGTCGTGCAAGGAGCTATAGGGACCCCCGTGATGGAGGTTCAAATTTAGGTGCCATTGGGGTCCTTAAAGTACACTGGGTTAATATTTTAGGTGCCATAGCGGTCTCAATGGACCCCCATGGGTTTATCGATAGGGGGGATCGGGAATGGGGGGTTGGGTGTGAGCAGGGAAGGGGATCCTGAAGATTTACTGTGTCCGTGGATGGAAGGAATCTCTATTGATTCTCACTGGTGGCAGTGGAGTTTGCTCAATCTCTGCATTTAGTGTAATCCTATGCCTTGTACTGACAGTAATATTACATCTGAGGAGGCTCTATGATTATTAGGCAATCGCCTTATCAGCATGGGCGTAGGAGCCCAAAATATCTGGGGGGGGGGGGGGATTCAACTCTACTTGCAGGATAGGAATCAGGGGTGGATTTATATATATATATAGTAAATAAATAATACATTGGTGTTCACATTTTATAAATACAGTTATTACACTGCACTCTGGGAACCTTGGCAGGGACATGCAAATGTGCCCACAAAGGCTTCGCTCTTGCAATCCATAACCATATCAAACCTGGCTTCCCTTAAGCATATGCCCGCTGTAACAAACAGCTTTGCGCAAAGCTAGGGTTGGATTAACGCAAACTAGGAATCCCACCCAGGTACAGCCGTTTCAAGGTTACTGACTCTCATCAGCATGGGGCCGGTTCCCAACCATGTGTAGTGGATATTTTGAGTAGGTAGTTCACGTAATGTATGTCTAAATGCCAACCTTTTATGTGTGTGTGTGTATAAATATATATATATAAATATATATGAGATAAATTATGGGTCAAAGCTTTCATGGGAAAGACATACTGCTCCATAGCGGTATATATGTCTATATACCAATTTGTACCTCTAAACGGGGTAGCTTTAAGCGGTGTATACCTGTATATATATGATAAATTATAGGCCAAAACTTTCATGGGAAAGACATGTATGATTAAGATTAATTTTGCTACTGCTATTTTTTTGTGGCCCCTATTCATTTAATCTGGGGACAGATTAATCCCCACACAGTTACTATACCCCTGCTTATCAGCCTAAACAAATTCAGCATTAACATAATACAGAAATTAGCATTTCTTAATGTAATATGTAGGTCAGTAATTCTCCACTAGTGTGTTGACTCACATACATGTGATACAGCAGCCAACAAGCATGTCACATGTAAATGAGCCCGGGGGGGAAATCCTAGGATGCTGGGCTCCTAACATTTATATTTATAGCTCAAAATGTTTTCTTGAAGTATAACATATATCTCTTCTAGTCACAACCTGCCTAGCTTTTATAACATCTTCCTGTTTCCTAAGAAGTCAAGATTTATGTCCACCCCTGAAATGGGTGCAGAAAATACCTCTCTAATTACCATATTATTCTATTTCATTTATCAATTGACAAGTAATCTCTCCAATGGTCTGTTTTGTATCAAGTTAATCAAAAAAGATACTGATCTTTAAAACCTGTATCTGACTTTCAATTTATTCTTCTTCAAAGCATTTAGAAAAATTACAACTATTTTATATTAGTTTTCATGAAAAATTCAGTGCTGCAAGGGTTAAAAATGATTGTTAAATCTTCCTACAAATGCCTTTGGAACAATGTCAGGACTTCTATCTAATTGTATTTACTATGGACCTCATTCTATTAATCGCCGTAGGATCTGCGTATCCGCACGGGATGGCCGCAAGCTACTTAGCTTTGCCGCAGGGAAAGCCTTTGATCCCACGCGGCCACAAGAAATTTGGCCGCATGGAAATACCCGACCCTATTCAAATGCTCCTGCCAGCCCTCTGCCAAGCCCGCAAAACAGCCCAAAAGTCCTGCAGCTTACTTATACCCTGGAGCAGCCGCAAGGGCTGTGAAGCCCTTGCGGCTGCTTCAAATAAGCCCCCGCTGGCTGCAGGGGACCCGATCGGGACCCCTGCAGTGTCCCCACATCACCCATATAATGCAGGGGTCCGATAGAGACCCCTGCATAGGTGCACACATTAACCCTATAATGCAGGGGTCCGATCACGACCCCTGCAGGCCCCCCACATTAACCCTTTGCTGCAGGGGTCCCAGTAGGGACCCCTGCATGCTCCCCGCATTAACCCCTTCCCTTCCTGCAGAGGGTCCCAAACGTCATTGATCACGACCCTCGCAGCATCTATGGAATTTCAGATTTGATTGACAGCCATTTCAGCCAATCAGAAGGTACCATTCCATTTTTTTTTACAGGAAAAAGGCTTGGAAGCCTCATTAGCGTTGTATGTTTAATGTAATTTATGTGTAATGTTCATCATGTTTTGTTTATGTGTGTGACTAATGTTATGTATCTTATTTCCAGAGGCTGATCCAGAGAACAGAAGAAGATGGACGGGGACATGCTGGAAAGGTGAGTTTAATACTGTAATTACAATGTGTATTTGTTATATGTAATGTTTTGTACTAATTAGATGTTTCTTTTTTTCCTAGGTTTTTTTTTTTCCTGAAGGGACATCTGCAAAGGTAAGTGGTCTAAATTATTCTATTTTAGCTTAGATTTAGGGTTTAATGTATTCTAGATAGGGGGAAATGTATAGATAGGGGGTTATGTATAGATAAAGGGTTATGTATAGATAGGGGCTAATGTATAGATAGGGGGAAATGTATAGATAGGGGGTAATGTATTTTAGTTAGGGGTATATTTATAGTGTATTTTTTACTATAATGTTATATATATTTGTGTGTGCCTTTTCTTTGCATGTGTGTAATTTTATTTTTTGTAGATGGGGGGTTGTAATGTCCTTTTTTATTTTTTGCATTGGGGTAGGGTTTGTAATGTCCTTTTTTATTTTTTGTATTGGGGTGGGGTGTGTAATGTCCTTTTTTATTTTTTGTAGTGGGGGGGTTGTAATTTACTTTTTTATTTTTGTTAAAATAGTTTTTTTTATTTTTGGTGACATAGGTTTTTTATTTTATGTAATTAGTGAGGTGGGGGGTTTAATGGGGGTAGATAGGTAGTGTTAGGTAGGTCTGGGTTAATTGGTTAGGGTAGATGAGGGTTAGTTTAGATTTAGATGTTTATTGGGGGGGTATTGTAGTGTAGTGTTTGTACTTAGTGTCATGAGGGTCCTGGAGGACCCTCGTGGCACTTATGTGGTTAATTATAGGGTTCTCATTGTCCTATGAGGGTCTTTATAGACCCTTATGGGACTGATTGGGTTAAACAGAGGCTTATGGGGGGTCTGTATAGACCTCCATAAGTGATGGGGTTAGATGGAGGCTTATGGGGGTCTATATAGACCCCCGTAAGTGATGGGTTAGATGGAGGCTTATGGGGGTCTGTATAGACACCCATAAGTGATAGGTTAGATGGAGGCTTATGGGGGTCTGTATAGACCCCCCAAAGTAATGGGGTTATATGGAGGCTTATGTATAGACCCCCATAAGTGATTTGATTAGATGGAGGCTTATGGGGGTCTGTATAGACCCCTATAAGTGATGGGGTTAGATGGAGGCTTATAGGGGTCTGTATAGACCCCCATAAGTGATAGGGTTAGATGGAGGCTTATAGAGGTCTGTATAGACCCCCATAAGTGATGGGGTTAAATAGGGCTAGAAGGGGTTAAAAAGGCCCAGTTAGGGTTAAATAGACCCAGTTAGGTTTAAATAGGCCTAGAGGGGTTAAATTGGCCCAGTTAGGGTTAGTTATGTACAGTTAGGGTTAAATAGGGTTTAGTATGGGTTAATGGAGTATAGTTAGGGTTAATAGTGTAGTGCTTAGACTTTGTCATGAGGGTCCTGGAGGACCATCATGGCACTTATGGGGTTAGCCTAGGGGTTATTAGTGTCCTTCAGGGTCTATGTAGACCCCTATTGGACTGATGGGTTTAAGTTTGGTCTCATGGGGGTTTATATTGACCCCCATGATTGCTGGTGTTAATTTTAGGTGCCGGGGGTGTACTTATAGTACCCCTGTGGCAGCTGTTAATTCTTTATTTCTCACTGGTCCTTTAAGGACCTATAAAGTCCTTTCAGGACCTGCACGGGCGGGTAATTTGAATTTTTAATGCAGCGGGGGTCCCAATGGGACCTCCGCTGCAAGGGTTAATGTGGAGACCCTCCGGGGGTCCCGATCGGCACTGCGCAGCATGGAGGGGGTTAATGTTAGTTGGCCGTGGGGGTACTTACAGTACCCCCGCAGCTTGGGGTAATTATTAGTGTGCCGCGGTCCCTTTAAGGAGCTGCGGCGGGAGAATTGAATCCAAGCTCGTTCCCGGGCTGGCTTTGATATCTTTAGGGGTTAATAGATATTCAATGCAGCACTGTACAGCGCTGTAATTGATAGGGGACACATTGTGGGACATGAGGATGACATGTAGTACATTGGCTAGCAGGCACAGCGCTGCTAGTCAATACTAGTCATCCGGCGATGTGCCAGCTAGCCAATGTGCTACATGTCATCCTCATGTCCCCCAATGTGTCCCCTATCAATTACAGCGCTGTACAGTGCTGCATTGAATTTATATTTGAGTTTTTAGTTTGGCGGAAGCAAGGACATCCGGCCCACATATCAGGCAGATGTCCGGAGCACGGGCCACAATTCAGCTACCCTTCGCCGTAGGAGAGGGACAGACCACGATTAATATATATATATATATATTCAGGTATATATACAGTATATATATATATATATATATATATATATATATATATATACTACTACTAATCAGACATGACCAGTAATCAAGAGTTCTGTACAATGCTGCCGTCTATTGGATTATAGTCAATAAGGGTCAGACGCAGGAGCGCGCGCATGTTTATGATGTCATCGCGAGGCGTCTAAACCGTGTGGCACGCAGTTACTTAGCCTGGATTGCTTCCAGAATTTTAGTCAAAGAGGTTTGGATTTTATCATGTATGTTTGTCTGCCTTGCGTTGGTAAGACACAAAAATCAATTTCCAGATTTTTCTTGAAAATGTTTTTTGACAATGTTGTTTAGTTAGGCTCTAACTAGAGCCGTAATGACTATAATATAGGTATCCAAAAATGTGTATAAAATGTATACTGCTAGTTCTTTTTAACACTATCTCTTTAAAAGCCTTGGTGATATGCCTAGGCTGAAATGTAGAAACAAGTAATGCAAACTGCATTAAAGGACCTGTATAGGTGTAAGTTTGTTAGCAAAAATTAATAATTACAATATTAAAAATGAATACATTTATAAATATGTATTAATAATGTCCAAAAAAACAATTAATATAACTCACTAAAAATGTAAAATGCTTACATAGATGCTTGAATTTTAATTACAATTTATACCTTCCAAAAAAATAGTTTTAGAGCATCATTTTTTTACACACTTAAGATAAATAAATTAATAGAATAAAATCACAAAATAAAGGAACACAAAATGGTTACCCCGTCATGTGTAACATCAAGTGCAAATGTTACCTTGTATGTCACTTCAACTGGTTTTGCTACAAGAGGTTTGTCAGCTTTGGCAGATAATCATGTTTTACGATTTGACTTTGCTTATTTAAACAGAACTACCAAGTATGCTAGTACCCAGAAGGGCCCCCTACTGACATTTTGAGACTTGGTAAGGAATATGACATGTGTAATTCTACCTTATGTGTAATGTAAGGTGGTCCTCAATAATGAATAATGGTGTCACTATATGATGTATTATACAGAACAGTGTGTGTGTGGCCTTTACAGGCAGAAATTATGGTGGAAGTGTATTGATGCAAAGGAGGTACCCAGGCATGTTGGGTATTGAAATGTTACATTTTTCCCAGGGAGTGTAATGGAGTGTATTACCGGGGTACCTGGGGTGAAGGTAGTCCAGTTATGGGGGTTATCTGTTTTGAGGGGTAGAAATTAGCCAGGAGAAGTAGTGGGGGGCATACAAATGGAAACTGTCTGATTAAAGGGATATGTAAATGAGCTGCATTATGAATGCATCTGATAGTGGAGAATTAGTAGTGTATGAAAACATGAGTAATATAGAAAGATTCAGTTTACTTACAAAGTTATTTGCACAAAAGTCAAATCCAGCTGTTCACACCCACAGGACGCTTACATAAGCAGGGTGCACACAGGAAATACAGCAAGATACAAATTTTGACCTTTCTGGTACAGAGTACAGGAAGTAACTGTTGCAGTTCTTGTACTGAGCACATGCCAGAAGCCACTGAGGTGAAGAATGATACAATGAATGTGCCTGATTCTGAATTTGAATGTTATGCTAATTTGGGTGGAGTTTTCTAGGGGTGTCCATGATCAAATGCAAATGCCAAAAAACATAGGAAATTTTGCTAACTTCAAGGTAAGCTAATACATGTTTATTTTGGAATATTTTCATGCAAAACAATGTTTTCATACACTACTAATTCTCCTCTATCAGATGCATTCATAATCCAGCTCACTTACATATTCCTTTAATTCTCAAGGGTAATTAATAATCCTGACAAGATGGGAATAGTAATAAACCTTGTGATTGGTCCCTGAATGTTATAAATACTGTTTGCAATCAATAAATGGAGTCAGGGAACATACATAAAATTGAGGTGTCTGGTTCATTCTGATGGGAGATAATAATTCTAACCAGAGGGAATTCGTATGAAGGATTCTGCCTGCAACTCTGCTCCTAACCTCTGGGGTAGTATTGCATTCCTATGTTCCTGTCTTGTGAGGACTGGTTGTTAATGGACTGACTAGGCAGGCTGGGCCCTGAGAGATGACCCCAAAAATTGACAACCCAGAGGAATTCCTGTAAGCTAAAGGCAGGTGGTGTAGGATTGTGCTTCGCGCCCAACTCTGGGTTGTCACATCCACCATCCATAGTTGATGTGCATCTGGAACTGGAAGTGGTTTTATAAATCAGTCTATTTGGTGCCAATTCTTTGAACAAGAAACATTCTATGAATTATATTTTCCAAGAGTGTTAATAAGCCATTCCAAAGGATCGAGTAACATTGCAATACATTGACTTGTACATTAAAGGGCCATAGTAGTTAAAAAAATGTATATATTGTATTTATATACTTAGAAATGAAATATAGTGCATAGTGTACATAAAATGAGTCACAATGGGATGGTTTTCTCCTTCTCTTTCCAGAAATCTTACAGAAAAGAAAAGGACAGTGAATCTTTTGGAGATCTGGAGGGAAAGTCATTGTTGCTATATTCCTATTCAAATGAATATTTAAGAAAATTAACCCATAATTAAAAGGCCACAAATGTCCCCTATAGGAACTCGGTACCATTAGACAGAGGATGAAAAGGCATGTAGAAAAAGTGTTTTCATTTTACAAATGATGCTAAATTCATGGAGTTATGATCAATTGAAGTCAAGCTATTTCAGTTGCCTTTGCTTGAATGATTAAGGAGTGCTGTAGTGCAGGGAACATCACATATATAGTTGTGAGCATGCAAGCCGTTGCTCATGCTTGCGGGCTCGCACAGCGAGCCCACAAGAACTGCGTCCCTCGCGGAGCGAGGGACACAGTTCCCCGCAAATGCGGGACCTCGCGAAGCAAGGGGCAGCATTTGCTGTGGTGGAGCATCCCAACGTCCCCGCAAATGCGGATCCTCGCGAAGCGAGGGTCCGCATTTGCGGAAGTGGAGGCTCCAACGTCGGCTGTGTTAACACACACACAAACCAAAAAAATCTCAAAGGCGCCTCACACACGGTTACACACACACCCCGCGGCCGAGGGCCTCAGTTGCTGGCATGGAGCGCCGAAGGCGCTCCATGCCAGCAACTGAGGCCCTCGCTTCCTCAAATGTGGGTCCTCGGGAAGCGAGGGGCCGCATTTGCGGTGGTGGAGGATCCCAACGTCTCCGAAAATGCGGGTCCTCGCAAAGCACTTAGGGAATGAGGCAATGAGCGCCGCAGGCGAGCCGTTAAACCCACCTCCGAAACAACCTTCACGTAACAAACACCCAAACGCACGAAAAATGGCGGAACTGTGCGCACCTAAAAACAGTCAAAACCCACAAAATACTCACAAAAACGACATAAAAAGCTTACCCATAGCAAGGGAGGGGCACCCAGGACCTCTGAAAGTGAAGTTACACCTCCATTTAAGTCCAAATTCCCGAGTTCAGACACACGAAAATCCCCTAAGCGAGAGAAAAAATGGCCGCCGAAAAAAACGAAATACTCAAATCACAATGGAATACACCCCCACAGGGTGATTGGTTGGAGACTCTGCGCATTCTGATTGGTTGCACTGACAATACCCAATCACAATGGAATACACCCTCACGTACTGATTGGTGAAGGATTTGCGCATTCTCATTGGCTATTGTTAATATCAATCAATATCACAGCCAATGGGAAGGCGCAGATGTCTTCACCAATCAGTACGTGGGGGTATATTCCATTGTTATTGGCTGATGGCAATAAAGCCTTAGGATTGGTTCAAATAAAGATGGATAGGTGTGTTATCCAATCACCGTTGTATTTTGGGGTGTATACTTTTTTCATTGGTTCACAAATGGGGTCTTCTCATTGGCTGAATTTGATAGACAGCCTTTTCAGCCAATCAGAAGCCGCCATTGCCAATTTTATTCTGGAACACTCCATAGGAAGGTCATTAGCGTCGGAGACATCCGCCAGGGCGGATTTGTGTGTCGTTTTTTTTTTTTTTTTTCCTTCATGCGAGGAGACCAGAGACATCGCGGAAAGGTAAGTATAATGTAGATTGTGTTTTTTTAAAATTTGGTTTATGTTGACTAATGTAATGTTTTTTTTACAGGAGTATCGCCGGACAAGACGCAAAGATCGACGATGGAACATGGAGGATGTGACATGCTGGGACGTGACATGCTGCAACGGGACATGCTGGAAAGGTGAGAATAATATTTAGAATATTTAGAATGTTTAGAATGTTTAGGTATTTCATGTAAACGTGTTGTATTAATTTTTTGAATCTTTTTTACCGTAGGTTGCTGATCTCAAGAAACATCTCAAAGGTAAGTGGTCTTAGTTATTTTATTGTAGCTTACAATTAGGGGAGCTATATATATATATATATAGATAGCATGTATTGTATATTAGATAGATAGGGGGATGTATTATTATTACATAGTATTGGATATTAGATAGTGGCATGTATATTACATAGTGGCATGTATATTAGATAGTGGCATGTATATTAGATAGGGGTGTTTTGTATTTTATTTAATTGTATTTTATTTTATTGTATTGTATTGTATTATATGTATGTATTATATGTATTTCATTTTCAGGTGTGTAATTTTTTTTAAAATTTGGTAGTGGGGGGGGGGGTTGTAAGGTATTTTTTTATTTTCTGTAATGTTCCTTTTTTTTTGGTGACTTAGCTTTTTTTTTTGGGTTCTGTAATGTACATTTTTTATTTTTGGTGATTTTAGTTTTTCTTATTTTATGTAATGTAGATTTCTGCTTTTGAGAAATTTAGTTACTTGAGGCACACAGTACACTCACATTGTGTGACAAACAGCATTTCAACACTTTCTTTTATTGACTGTCATTTTTTAATAATAAGCAAACAAACGATTTAGAAAAGGTTCCTGAAATGTCAAATATGGATATTATAAATTAAACAACTTTCAAAACATACACATCTCATTGCCGTCATTTTTTGACGGGCAAGTCGCTAGTAATAAATATTTATCTGAATCAGGTGTAGAAGCTTTGAGTGAGTCATTGCTAAATGATTTATAATTGCTTGTAACTACTCTAACAGTATAAGTAGCAACATGGCAGGCACACAGCTAATGTTTTTATATATGGTGAAGTTTTTGGGCTCAATTCTCACAATGAGTAATTCTTTTTTTACAGTTTAAAAATTAAGATATGTTGTTTAGTTTATATAATAAAGCATTTGTCAGTATGAGGCAACAGTCTTGTTTTTGTTTATTTACAAAAATATTTGAATAATATTTGAACATTTATGTGAGGTGCCTTTTTAAAAATATGGTCATGCCCAGAAGGGCCCCCTACTGTGTATATGTGTGTGCCCATGTTGTTACCTGTGATTGTGGGAGCTCCCCCTCCCTAATCCTTTAAAGTGGCTCAAAAGGCTCCTCCTTCTTACCTTTCCTTGCACTCATCTCTTGCTCGCCTGTGCTTGCATGTCGCTTGTGCTCCGTGCCTTTTCTTCTTTTTGCTCGCTTGACCTCTCTGGGCGTGCTTCTTTCTCTCCTGCCCTCTTTTCTCTTCTTCTCCCTTTCCTTATACTTTTCTCCCCTTTACTTCTTCTCCTTTTTGCACCTTGCCTCCCTCTCCTTCCCTTCTGCCTTCCCCTCTGCCTTTCCTCCTTCCCCACCGCTTTCTCTCTCGCTCTCTGCTGCCTCCTCCCTTGCCTCCTGCTCTTCCCTTCTCCCATTTTCCCTGCTGATCTCCCATGTTCCCTTTCTGTCTTTCTTTGCTGCTTCTTTGCTTGTTCCCTCCATGCTGTGTGCTTTTTGGCTTCCTTTGGTTGCATGCCATGTCTTTGCTTTCCATTGCCGGCAACCTCTGACGAAGTCGCATCTGACTGCCCTTTCGGCTCCAGCTGCAGAACTCCGTACCCAAACTCTCTCCATGATCCCCTTTTCAATCCTATCTCCATTCCACTGCTAAAGTTCTGCTCTCTACACCACCTTATCTTAGAATAAAATTATTCCTTTACCTCCTAACCCACCTAAAGTATTACCATTCCAAGTGCACAAGCAGTCACATCCTCTTAACTTCCTCTTTCTTTCTTTTCTCTAGTCTCCTATCTTCTCTCTCACTTTCATATCATCCTCGTTCTGGCTACAGTTTATCTCTTTGTTACCTTTAGTCCTTTCTTTATTATGTATTCTTCTATGACTCATCTAACTAAGCTTCTCATTTCTACTCTTTCACCATTCATCATGGGCCTCACAGCCTTCATTGTTACTGCTCCTCTTTCTACCACCACTTTCCCTCCATCTTTTTCACAAGGAATCTCATGGCTACCTTTACACCATCACTTTTCCTAACATTCATGTCCTCCGTTTACTCAACTCTCTTGTCCAGCCCATCGGGGAATCTTGTCAAACCCTTTGCAGATCCTGTCTCAAATCCCCCCTTTTTATCTGAACATCAAGCTTGATCTTCCCACTATTCACTATGTTCTGAGTCACCAAACCAATCACATATCTTCCACTGTTTTCAAGAGTTAACCATGGTCGATCAACAGCACTCTAACATTCAGCAGTCGCTTCGTCCCACGCTCCATCCACTGCGCCTCCCAATGCTTCTCCAAGACATTGCACCATACCTGACCCAATGCAAGAAATGACTGCTCCTGGAATTCCTTTCTCTGCATCTGGTTTAGAGAGGGCGTCCCTGCAGTAAAGTTATTTTGTTTACATAGATATTTCTTTCCAATTTCTGTATCAATTAACTTTATTAAAACTGCCTGGGCCTAAAGTCTGTTTGTTTTTATGACTCAAAAGAAGTATCTTTGAACAAGAGAAGTGGTTTTTGAAACCCCACCTTGCCACAGAACAAACCCTTGAACAATATTTAAAACTAGCGAATTGCCCGTCAAAAAATGACGGCAATGAAATTGTAACTGAGCTAATGCTATTTGGTGTATAATAATAAAATAAGTAATATATTAATAAATTAATATACTTTACGTATTTTGAAGCATTGTGTTGAAGAGCTGCAATCTGTTTTGATGTTGCTGCAGCATTAGTGGTGTGGAGCTGCTGTGTAAGCGTGGTGAATTTGTGCAGTGTAATAGTGTGCGTGCGTGAGACGAAACCGTTAGCGTAGTTGTGTAGTTCCGCATTGTTCTAAAATGGCGGCTAATGTGTGGTATGCGTCTGTAGCGGAATATCCGTAGGTGTTTTGTGTGTTTCTTGTGGTGTTTTGCGTGTTTTTCGTTTTGTTCGGCGGCCATTTTTTAGTGTCTAAACTCTTTTATTATGAGTTAAATGAAAGTGTAACTTCATTTTTTGAGGTCCTGGATGCTCCCTCTTGCTGTAGGTAAGCTTTTTATGTATGTGTTGTGTGTATTTATTGTGTTTTTCATTTTTTCATGTCTGCGGGTTGCGGACGATTTTTGCGAGTCCGTAATGTGTTTTAACGTGTCTCGTATGTTGTTTGCGTTGCGACGTAAAGTTTGCGAGGGTTGCAGTTGCTTCGCGAGGGCCGCAGTTGATACACACAATATAAACACACACAATATACACACACATTATATATACACACACACACACATATATACACAAACACAATATACACACACATTATATATATATATATATATATATACACACAATATATATACACACACACAATACAATACACACAATACCCACACACACACATTATATACATACACATGGTGTTAATGATCAGTGTATAATTAGTTTATATGGCAGGTCTCAGTGATTGCACATCTTCCTCAGAGCACATTATCTCCCTGTCACTCACAGTCAACTACCCAGGCCCGGCTCCTCCAGCTCTGAGGCCTGCTCCAGTCCGCGGATCCCCGGTGTTTCCTGTTCCCCAGGCCGGCCTTGTGGGGAGGAGGTGGCTGCTTCATCCCAACAACTGAGGCCCTTGCACGCAGCCCTCGCTCTGCGAGGGCCGCGGCTCGCTGTGCGAGCAGCGGGTTCGGCTAGTGGCAGTGGCGGCGCCGCAAGCATGAGCAACAGGCCGTACTCTGCGGGCAAAGGCCTCAGTTGTCCTATCTCTTCCATTGATTTTTCACACCTGCAAATGTTAACAGTGTTAAAGACGCAAAATCGATTTTCAATTACAAAAAGTCTGCAATTGCCTTCAAACCCGTAAATCGCTAGATAGGACTCGCAAGTGGGTTAAACACCTGTTTGTATAACTGCACCAGCAAATAAACACACACTGCTGTACTTTCAAATACTGGGAAAGCAATGAAAGTTATTATAATTAATTGCACAACAGTCTCAAGCTCGCAAATCTGCAATAAAAAATAATTATTTGTAACTTTTTATTTCTGTGTTATATTGATCCCGGGAATCAAGGGGTTAATACATATCATGGAACCCGCATGGACTAGAACAGTTGCTTTAATGATTTTTATTGATTTATTGATTGAGAGTTTGATCACAAATTTTACTTCTAAACATAATATAAACACCATATTTTACTGATATCATGATGACAAACGTATTTACTGTTGGCTGTGTGTAGGAAGTATTTTGGGTATTTAAGAAGTCAATTACAGGCTTTCTTAAATATTGTCAGATCATATGATCATATCCCCTGAAATCCTACTTATGAGTGCATAGTTTGCATGTGGAGGCTGTGAGAGGGCAGTTGCGACTTAGTGACAATTGAATACATCTAAATTGAATGAGGATCCTGGTCTGGTTCTCCTCCCACAAATGTTACTTGACTGTACCATCTAAAAAGCTAGCACCCAAGTACCTTGATCCTTCCCCTATTGTAAAGAAAATAAATGATGCTACTTTTGAGCTTTGTCTACCATTAAATCTCCATATTCATCCTGTTTTTCATGTGGCACTATTAATTCCATCATCCTGTACACTTTTCTTGTTAATGTCAAAGTTGAATACAAAGCTGTAGGTATCTTAGATTCCAGATAGAGGGGATCCCCAACCTCAATACCAGGCCCAGTAGAGGATACAGACATTCTAACAATTCCTGAGAACCAGGGGGCTCTGTTAGGACTCTCACACACGACTGTGCATTATATGATGTGCTTTTCAATTGAGTTGTACAGTTTATAGGTCACATTAAAGGTGGAAAAAGTTCTGAAATGATTTATCTTTGTCTCATTTATTTACAGCTCAGAAACCTGACATTTTAACAGGGGTGTGTAGACTATTTATATCCACTGTATATATATATATATATATATATATATATATATATATATATATATATAAATAAATAAATAAATAAATAAAAGAGCATGGTAGCAGGGAATGTCCAATGATCAGAGTATTGCAGTAAATAGTGATAACTTTGAATTGAACAAACATTTGAGTTTGAGTGATAAGCTATCAAGAGTTGAACCTCTCTTTCTCAATTCATAAGCAATACTGATTAAGGTTCATCATGACCACCGAAATATATAAACCAGAGATTCTGAGTACTAAGAAACCCATGTGGGACAGAAGGCAGGCATCATAAATGAAGTACTTGTTTGGTCAAGAACACAAGGTTAAGACAGTGAGATTACTTAGGCACACAAATACCCATACACATTAAGGAGTTGAAAAATAACACAAATCTCTGATCTGTATATTCCAATGCTCATGTTAAACCTTAAATCAGTATTGTTCTGACTTGTCACTCTACCTAAAATGTTTGTCCAGCAAATCACTATATAGTGCCATACCCATATATAAATAAATCTAGCGGCTATTGATGGAAGAGACGTGTACAATAATATGTATAATACACTACGTGTGTAATAAAGTCATTCAATTAAATAGGATGAATCAGCAGCTCTAGTGGCTTCCCTGTTGTTTGTAGACCCTGCCCAGCTGTATGGTCGGATCTGTCTCTAACAGTGATATCTTCCCTGTACATGCGGTTGAAAACACCAGCTACAAAAGGTGGTGAATGATCAAAGTGAAGAAGGGACAAAATGTTTCTCTATGCTGAGCAATATGAGTAGCAAAATAAAGTAAGTAAGACCAGAATATTTCATATACGCCAGTATACGAAAAAGAGCAGCAGAAAACAAGACGTGACTTCAAGGAAACTTTGAAAGGTTTTAGATATGGCAGACATAAAAAAGTGTACATATTAATACATTTCCAGTTAGTTTCCAGAAAGTTAGATATTTTAAGCTCTCTTTTAATTGCTTTATCTAAGATGATGAACTAACTTTCACAGTGTGGAGGGTGATATGTACAAAGAGCATGCCCAGCTGGTATAAATAATGACACAGGCCGAGCCTCTTTTTCATGTTGATTAAACCAATTGGGCAAGTTCTTCCTGCTTATCACACTCCCCATGGTTTTATAATGTTAGAATAAATTAGAGACTTTTTATATGTTATTAGACGGTTGTGGAATCTACCATATTGGTTCAGTAGATCAACTTCATCAGGTGGATAAAGGCTTTGAATACACTGAAGAGGGTTTCTGCAAAATAGGAATTTGACAGCTACAACTGCCAGTATGCGCCCAGCAAAACTGAAGGGAACCTCATTAATTTACTAGGACACACCCTTCCTGAAAAAAGCAGCAGGCAAGAAAACAAAATAGAAACCTGCAGTAAAGAATAATTGCATATGAATTACAAGATAAAACAATATCTTGTTTAAGTTATTCAAAAGAGCATATAGAAAACAAAACTGAACCACAAAAATACTTACAAGGGACATAAACAAATGATACTGTAAGTGCATTAACAAACAATGTGTGATTAACACATACGTTAATTATATTTCAAGGGAAAAAGGCTAACAGCAATAAACATGTGGGAAAACTACAGGCACAGGGTAAAACCTCGTGAAGCAGAGCTGTTAGATATGCCTCGGTGAAATTGGGGGATAAATGGAATAAGTTGCATGGCTCAAAAAACAGATTTTTATAAGAATAAAAGGCTAGTGTACATAATATACATGTTTATTTGTAGAAGGTCAATGTCAGGTGTCAATGTCCCTTTAATTCTTGGATAAGATGGCAATGTCCTTATTTAGTTTTTTTCATTGCAGCAGTAGACATGATATATCTGGAAGAGAAAACAGCTTCTGTAAACATAGTGCACAGCACTGTTTGTTCCAGAGCAGAGGCCACATTTATTTCATGCTTTCTCTGGTAGAGGAGATGACATACAATTGAGATATGAAAGATACAAGGCCCCTCACATCCGCTTCTCCAATCCTTTTTCCTATCCTACTTGATATCTATAAGACACAAAGAAAATAGGATGTGCGCAACGGCGTCTGTGCTGTAGGCTTCTTATTCAGTGACACACTTATGTATCCAGTGCCAAAGTCACTGCTGCTTTTGGTTGTTTGTTGTCCCTGTGTTTAGCACCCCACTACTGGAACCAGACAGTGCAATTAAAGCAGGCTGAAGAAGCTGCCTGTTGACCAAAGACTCCCGGCTGTGAATGATAGTGCTGCCCTCATCCACCACTGAAGGTACCCTGCCCAGACTTTCCACTGCACCCATCAAATGGTTCCCTGATGCCTTGTCTCCACCTTCTGCCTTTGCCAGTATGACTGTTTTTGGTTGGGTCTGTAGCATGGGGCCAATCTTGGATAGTACCACTGTGCAAGCTGAGCTGGATGTGTTTGCAAGGGATGGGGTTGTGAAAGTCACTGTACCAGCAGGTACTGCAGAGGAAGCTTGTAGGGACATTTGTTTCAGGGGAAGAGTGGCCAGGTCAGTGCCCACAGACTTTGTTAGTGCAGAGAGTTTGGCATCTGACATGACGTACAAAGTCTTTGGAGGACTTGTTGTCACTAAAGAGAGTAAAAGAAAGAAACATAATTTAGCATTTTGCGCACAGCTTGTCATTTTCCTTTATGCAATAAAATCAGAATTCATTTATTGGCTTTTTAACATTCAGTGTAGATATCTGTCTGTCCCATTTATGTTTTACGTTTCTGTTATTCCCTCCAACTCCGCAGTCAATCAATTAATGAATCCTTATTTTGTTTTAGTGCTTTCCGAGACAAATCTAACCTTTGGTTCTGGCACGTCTCTCTGGCATATTATCATTAACTATAGTGAATATCTTCAGGAACAATAAACTCAAAATGTATTGTAAAAAGGAATATGAAAACAAAATGAAGTAAAGCTCTAAAATTTACCCTTAAAGCTCATATGCTAGCCTGCAGTAAAGAATAATTGAATACAAAAGTGAAAGATGTAAACGATTTTTTGTTTTTTGCAAGTATCAAGGTTAATTAATCACAGAAATAAATTTACAGTGAGGGCAAAAAGTATTTGATCCCCTGCTGATTTTGAACGTTTGTCCACTGACAAAGAAATGATCAGTCTATAATTGTAATGGTAGGTGTATTTTAACAGTGAGAGACAGAATAACAAAAAAAAAAAAAAAGAAAAATGCATGTCAAAAAAGTTATAAATTGACTTGCAGGTCAATGAGTGAAATAAGTATTTGACCCCTTTGACTTGGTACATGTTGGCAAAACCCTTGTTGGCAATCACAGAGGTCAGATGTTTCTTGTAGTTGGCCACCAGGTTTGCACACATCTCAGGAGGGGATTGCTAAAGAACTGCAACAGTCCTTTAACCTTCTCCTTTTATTCATAACAACTCAACAAAAATATACTGGACAATCATAAAGCACAATAAAGGCATTGCCTGTTTTGCCTAGGTTCTGCTCTGCTGCAAATGGTTATGAGTTTTTCCAGCATGTGTTCCTCACCTGCAGGAGGGGTAACTGCCCGTGCAAGGGGTAAGATTTTTTCACCAGCTGTTCTGTCAATTGTTGTATGTGTCTTGTTATGCTCGATTATAGATGGGGGCAAAAGTTTGCTAGCAGATACAGTACTGATGGAGGAAGAGTCAGTAGCCTGTGGGATAAGAATATAAACATATCATCAGAGTTTAGTTAATGCAGGAAACTTTCATCTGTGCAATGATAAGAACATTATTGTACTACTAATATGCAAACAATTTCCCATCATATACTCTTAGTATCTGTGTAACCTATTCATGCATCTAATGTTACTACTGATTTGTTAAACTATGAGGTATTCAAGAGCATGCTTATTACTTTCACCTAAGCCGATATAAAGATAAAATGATTATAATCACAGAAATGTTATCTCTGATCATTTATATTTAATTGTAATTTCTTGCATTAAACATTGTAAAGCTATAGGTATGTGTGTGAAATTTCAATAAAGAAAGATATCAGACCTGTGTGATTCTGACTACCTGCTGGGAGGCATCATCTCCTTTGGCGTAAGTGGCTGCCATGCCAGCTTGGCTGAGAGTAACACGGTTGGGCTGGCCCCTTAGTGTAACTGTGATGGTAGTTGGAGCCTTTAGACCTGATGGAGGATAAAGCACAGTTAATATTTATATTTCTACATCTTTCCAAAATGTAGGCTTCATATTCCAAAAATAACTGTCTGACACAATCCTATTTACCTGTAGAAGGGCTGGATAATTGAGCTAGGCCCGGCAAGCTACTGGCTAGCTTTGCCAGTCCCCCGTTGGTGAGAAGCTGATGAATGGAAGTGGGTTTTCCTCCAGCTGATGAAATGAGGGAGGATGAGGCAGTCACCACAGGAATTGTACGCAAGATAGTTCCTGTTGCAGTAGTAATTGTTGCTAAGCTTTGGGAAACGGGAGCTTTAACTGCCAGTGCCTAAAAAAACAAATAATAATAAAAAAAACTGTGAAAAGAATGTTAAAAAGATCTGATGGTCAAAAAACTGAAAACATTAAGGTGTTAATATATTTTGTTTACAGCAATTTTTTTAATCAAAAGCGTTTTATGTAAGGTTTAGTACACAAAAGCTGTTATAACAAGGGGCTCTGAAGTTGGGAGGCATGCAGGAAATATGATGAAAGTCTAAGTGAAAATATTCTCAAAACAAGAGTTGATAAAATGCTAATAAGATCAGAAGAATCTAAAAATGTATGAGCTAGATATAGGCATATTATAATAATTATTATTGTTGTTCAGTCTTGTCCGACTCTCAGTGACCATATGGACATAGCACGCCAGGCACACCTGTCTGTACATATGGTTTTCTTTTTAAAGATACTGGAGTAGGTTGCAAGTTCCCTCTCCAGTGGACCACAATTTGTCTGATCTCTCTGCAATGGCCTGCCCATTTTGGGTGACCCTACATGGTATAGCTCACAGCTTCATTGAGGTACACAAGCCTCTTCACCACGAGGTAGCGATTATAATTATAAAAGATGCCAAATAAGAGATCAACGTTTTACAATAAGAACCAAAAAAGTTAAGGTAGGCCAAATTGTTACATTTGCACTTAAATTATAAGTTTGCATAAAAAAATATACTCTACCGATACTAAAGGGAAATCTGTGTGCTTAAAGGGCCAGTTAAACCAGAACAATTTGGACTGCAGCACTATAAAGACCTCCTAAAATCACGTTGAAATACTTCTGAAATCCGTGCATTTTTTGTGATTTCACATAAATCTAATTTTGTGCTTAGATCTGTTGACATGCCTGAAATGTGTGACTTGCGCTCTCAGCACCCAGAACTGTTACTACTGCGCATGTGCGACGGGGGAAGTATCTGATTGGCCAATACTTCCCCCACAGAGAAATAGCGCGGCGGGCGGTGTGGTGCAGTAATAGGCTTTATCGCACACACCTTAAATTAGGGTAGGGACATAGAGCGGAAAGGACGAATTGTAAATAAACAAATCAAGAAACAGGCTATAATACAAAGCAAAAATGTGATGGGCATAGATTTTCTGATTTAAAAGAACTTGCTCTGAAAGATGCTGCAGAGCAAGTTCTGGGAGGTAACTGGACCTTTAAACAATGTATTATTAGTAAGTGCTTTGAGCACATCTCTCAGCCAAGAAAAGGGAAACCCTGAAAGGGCAGTATCTGAATACCTGTGCACTGGATCCAGAAGGAGCAGAGGTGCTGGGGAGACCGGTAGATTTACTGCCAATGTCTTGTAGGCTAAAACTTAACCCTTGCAGTAAACTGCTCGCGGAGGTTGCTGGGCCTGAACCTGTGAAATAACAGACCACTCAGAACTATGGACATGCACAAGAAACAATTCAATACATCCATCAGTGTGTCAATATGTTTTACAAACAGACTTTTGTAAACCTCTTGTATGTGTGTCTAAAAACTGCTCACTTGAGTCACTTGCACAGCATTACACAACTGTAAGGCACAAGAATAGTAATTGGTACTCAAACATATAAATGGTTGTGGCATATTCAAGTAAACGCCATGTAAATAATTAGGCCATGGTTCATTTAATAGGCACACATAGACAGGGCTCCAGCTCATCTTAGAAAGGTTTTCTATGTGTATTTAAACACTTGCAGTGTCTTAAGCCTTGCTCCAAGAGGCCCTTACCTGGTAGTGTGGTGGTTGTCTGATTCTGTACACAGGGAGTAATGCTGGGCACCAGTCGTCCCTGGATGGAATGAAAAGCGCTGGGTGCAGTGGTGCTAGGGATCAGTGTGGAGGAAGCGGAGCTGGATGGGGCAGTTTCAAGGCCCAGTCTGTAGAGGGAGATGCATGATCAGGAGGAAGATAGTCAGCAACACAGTGCTAGTTAATGTCTTTAATGAGGTCCAAACAAGTTTAATCTCCCTGAAACAAATCTACATGGCAGAGGGCAGACCCATACAGAAACTGTTTGCATGATTTTATGCAGTAAAAAGAGTGCTTATAAGAGCTTCATAAAAAAAAACTAACTAAATAAAAACATAGGTATATTACATACCTAGTAAAATACAGAAACCTTCCATCTCTCTATTAGGTTTTAAGAGAGCTTTTTTTTATACCAATGGCACTAAACACAAGGACTGTCACTTTATAAGATTCCTAACAAAAGAAGATGAGATAAATACAGTAAGATGGTTCAAAACTTTTGGAATGGGTCAATTGAAATACAGCAATCTGTTATTCTACATGCAATAAAATTTGAATCTGGGACAGATTTGCACCTCAAATGTTTAGCAATATAATAGTTACTTGAGACAACAAAGAAGTATTAAGAGGACCTTAATATGAAGATATGCAGAACTTACTTTGGTGCAGTGAGAAGGCTGGTCAACTCTCTGCTGCCCACCGTAGACTGGCTTACTGTTACGGATACAGGCTTTGTAGCTGCACATAACAGAAGACAAGAGAAGTGAAACCCACATATTGCAAGACACTGTTCCATCCTACTACCAGTCATTGTACAATTGTGCATTTAATCCATGCACCTTGAAAACCGCTTATAATCTAATTCCATATAACCACACACATATCATTTAGTAAAAATATCATATTAGTGCTCCTTTACACTTTGCCTAACCTGCTGATTCCTTGTAGTGACCTTCAGTCGACATATTCACTGCAAATTTTAATACATCTTATCCATGAACATGAGAGTTGCATACACCGAGCCCAACTAATCCTATATCCCAAAAAGAAATTGTGGAACTGTAAAGGTAACAAATCTCCATGAATTCATTAGTTTGATTTTCATCAGAGACTGTGCCCACATAACTGGAAGTATTAATTCATTAAATATCAGCAATTTTGTAGAAACACCTGCCCTCCCAAGGCTTGGGGAAAGCTTAGATTCCTGGTAAAATCACACCTCTATTTCCTGAACTCACTCAGAGTTGTGTCTTGTATACCGTCTTTGCCGGCGTATAAGGTGACTTGGCATATAAAACGACCCCCCAACATTGCCACTCAAAATCCCTCCTCAACCTCAACCTCCCTCCTCATCCTAAACCCTCCTCCTCACTTTACCCCTTTAAATACCTCTCCCTTTCCCCTCACTTACCTTCATCTACAGCTTCTCCTCCGGCCTCCGCTCCTTCCTGCGTCGGCACCCGGTATATGCTAATGACGTGACGTCACGCGCCACGTCATTAGCATATACCGGGTGCCGAAGCAGGAAGGAGCGGAGGCCGGAGGAGAAGCTGCAGATGAAGGTAAGTGAGGGGAAAGGGAAAGGTATTTAGAGGGGTAAAGTGAGGAGGGGGGTTTAGAATGAGGAGGGGGGGGATTAGAATGAGGAGGGGGGAGGCACAAGCTCTGCGCAGACAAAGTGCACCCAGCGTATAAGACGACCCCCCCACTTGGAGGCATGTTTTTAAGGACAAAAAAGTAGTCTTATACACCAGCAAATATGGCAATTGTATCTTAGGTGTTGCATATCATAACTCTGAAAAGCAAAGTAGTAAATCATAGCTATTTCTCGATAACAGAAAAAGGAAACAGTGACACTTTAACAGCAAGCAAAAAATATATGATCATTAAAGGGCAATAAAGGTCTAATAAGATCTTGGCTCCTGTATTTTTGGGGTGATTCTACATATCGATCAGCAAACACCATTCACTTCCTCCTAACAAATGTTTGACAGGATCGTCACTATATTGGCTTGCTCCTAATTTTGGTATTACGTTTGTAAACTCCTGGACTAATTGAAAGCTCATTAGTTTACAAGTATAGTTCCTGCTCACATAGAAGGTGCAGGAAATCAAGGCTTGCAGTCAAGATAAAATGCATATAAAGGATGTGTTTTTTTGTTTTTTAAAATACAAGTTTTGTTATTCGTATAAAAAAAATATATAGATAAATATGACCATAGTGATTCTTAGCTCATCCTCTTTTGGATGAGAGAGATAAGCCATTTATAGCCCACAATTAAAATACTATTTCATCAATAGAAATAAAATCTTACCTTCGTTAGAACCAGTGGTGATTCCTCCCGTTTCCCCAGTGGACACGATGGTCACTTTAATTTTGGCTCGCTTGGAAGGTTTGATACCACTCGTACTCCCAGGGCTGGGAGGCCTCTTTAGATGCATCCTATTTTCCTCCTTCTCACCAGCTTCTGTAGAATCAGTCGAGACTGGAACTGAACACAAACACATGGGTTAGACACAAGGGCCCTCATTCAATTGCAATTTGGCCAATTGAATAGTGGTCAAAAAAAGCACATAACATTTTTTTTTTTTAAAGAAGTTTTTAGTTAGTAAACATCTATCCAAAAGCAAGGTTTTCACGAACTAAAAACTTCTTTTAAAAAAATATGCTATGTGCTTTATTTGCAGTAAAAAAAAAAAAAAAAAAACTTGTTTGTTAAGTATGTACCAAACTAAACATTTTAGCAGCTGTGTAAGCCATGAATATAAAACATTTTGGGGGGAAAGATACATTTTTGAAGATTCTATTTAGTAATACAAGAATCCAATCTGTGTTTGTAGTTATCAGTGGAGGAAGGGGTTGGGGAATAGGGAACAGGCAAAAGTCCAGAACCTTTATTTAATAAAGGGATAAGATTGAACTTGACACCACACCCCTCCCTTGTCACTGGACCAGGATCAAGGGATGTAACCATTTTGCTCCA
Organism: Discoglossus pictus; assembly: GCA_027410445.1. NCBI lineage: Eukaryota > Metazoa > Chordata > Amphibia > Anura > Alytidae > Discoglossus > Discoglossus pictus. The sequence continues at coordinate 94,757,789 of CM050167.1, forward strand.
GAATTGTAAATGCTCCTTTCACAAACACAACTTTAACCAGATGGATCTTGTCCAATAGTTAGGAAAATATGGTAGAAAATAGAAGTAATTAATGATATGTACACTACAAATTTGTAGTTTTCGTATTATCAAGAATATTTAATGTTGCAAGTACATATTGCAACTAGATGGAAAATAATTAATTAGACTTCTCCTGGCGCATTATAATAGAAAAAATAGAAAAAGTGACTTGGAAATACGAACAGGTTCATTAGAAAACATTATTACACTATGACCAGAAATGGCCTCTTGGATCAATAAAGTTACACAATAACAAAAAATTAGAGCTTTTGAAAAATTAAGAGGATATTAGTATATAAATTGAAAATGTTATTTTATGTTCAGTTGCTCATCACTAACTTTGCTAATATAATTCCTTGCAAACACCATAGTTGGTGTATTACTGTGACACGGTTGACTGGCCACATAGGATTTGAAATCAAAAGCCTATAAGAGCCTGCAAAGCAAACCGTGTATTTCCTTCTTTAGTAAAGCAAATGACAGTCAGTCAAAGACATTTACAATGACACTTACCAAATACACAAGATGGAGAGCCAGTAGGGAGAGTCTTCCTCACCAACATGTTTTGTTTAAGAAAAGCAGCAAATTGAGCTGAAAATAAAAGGCAAATGTTACATAATATTGTACATAGTAAAATAAGTAATCATTTTGCAGATAATCTTTAATGACTATACAAAAACATGTAAATGTTTTTAGACTCAAATTTTTTAAGCATACAATTTGAAGCAGTTAATTCTCAGGAGAAACCCTCTATGGACATCCCTGCCAACATCCATGGAAATCATCATTTGAAACTAAAGACAAACGACCCAGCAGGGATAATTGCAGGGAATCAATCCCGCAGCCAGTTTCCATAAACAAAATTGAACAGTTGAAGACTACAACTCCAAAGCGAGGGCACTGGGCGAGGGCCTCAGTTGCTGGCATGGAGCGCCGAAGGCGCTACATGCCAGCAACTGAGGACCTTGCAAACTTCACGTCGCAACGCAAATAACACGACACACACATTACGACACTCGCAAACAACATACGACACACGTTCACACACATTACGGCCTCGCAACACTCGGACGCAACTCGCGAACATTACAAAATTAAAAACACAATACATACACACAGCACATACATAAAAACCTTACCTACAGCAACAGGGAGCATCCAGGACTTCAAAAATGCAACACCTTTATTTCACTCAAAATAAAAGAGTTTGCACAATAAAAACTTTGCTAAGCGAGAGAAAAAATGGCCGCCGAACAAAACGAAAGCGAGGCTACACACGCAAACACCATACGAGACACGTTACCACACATTACGACCTTGCAAACATCGGACGCAACACGCCGACATACAAACATTTCAAACACAATAAATACACACAACACACACATAAAAAACTTACCTACAGCGAGAGGAACCATCCAGCACCTCAAAAAACCAAGTTAAACATTCATTTCAATAAAAATAAAACACTTTAGACACTAATAAATTGCTAAGCTAGAGAAAAAATGGCCGCCGAAAAAAAGCGAAAACGAGGCTACAGCACTCTCAACACGTAAAACACCACAACACACTCGCAAAACACCACGAAGCACCGACAGATAATCCGCAAAGACGCATAACACAGATAACCCGCCATTTTACGCCAATGCGGAAGTACACCACTACACTAACGGTTTCGTCTCTCGCACGCACACTGTTACACTGCACACATTCATCACGCTTACACAGCAGCTCCACACCACTAATGCTGCAGCAACATAAAAACAGATTGTCAGCACTTCAACACAATGCTTCAAAATAGATAAAGTATATTAATTTATTAATATATTATATATTTTAGTATTACACACCAAACAGCATTAGCTACCTTACGATTTGATTGCCGTAATTTTTTGACGGGCAATTCTCTAGTCTATAATAAGAGTAATGAGTTTTTCCCCTCCTTAGACCTTTCTTTCCATCTCTGCTTCACTCTACCCTTTTTCTAAAGACAATGAATCCAAATGTTCCACTATTCTGGAGACTTGGAAGTTGTTCCGGAAGCCAGGGAGTCATTCTGGAATACAGGGAATGGTTTGTGGGAGCAATTTTGGATCCTGAGCCTCCATCTATTTGTTTGTAGGCAATATAGGGTTACATGAATCAAATAGTTTGTGATATGCTAACCATTCCTAGTCCCCCATTCTGTCTCTTTCTTTTTCACCTACCCCTCATTTGGCTAACTAAATTACACCCTCTGCCGTTCATCTTTTGGTTTTACTAAAACCTTCTTTCTTGCCCTGTATTCAGGGTAAATCTTCAAGGTAATTTTCAAGCGACTTGCCCATCAAAAAATGACGGCAATAACATTGTAAGGCAGGTAATATTGTTTGGTTCAGAGATTTATTTTGTTGGTGTTACGAGATTGCGAGCCTCGCGCTCATTGCGAGGCTGTTGGTTGTTTGTGTGCTATGAGCATTGTTTTTTTTGTATGCTAGTGAAATAATTAATAAAATAATAAATTAATATACTTTACCTATTTTGATGTAATAGATGCAGGAAGCATTGTGCAGAAGAGCTGGCAATCTGTGTTCATGTTGCTGCAGCATCAGTGCTGTGGAGCTGCTCTGTAAGTGTCAGCAATGTGTGCAGTGTGTAGTGTAAATAGTGTGCGTGCGCGAGGAAAATCTGTTAGGGTAGCTGTGTACTTACGGATTGTGTACGTTAGTGTTGTAAAATGGAGCCTAATGTGTGGTACTGTGGCTGATTTTGCGCCCGTGTTCTTGGATCGCGTCAGTCTTTTTTGCAAAATCCACATGTGTTTGGTGGTCTTTAGGGTCCTGTAGCCTCGTTTTCATTTTTTTTCGTCTACCATTTTTTTCTCTTGCTTAGGGGATTTTCGGGTGTCTAAACTCTTGTATTTCGACTTAAATTGAGGTGTAACTTCAGTTTCCGAGGTCCTGGGTGCCCCCCCTTGCTGAGGGTAAGCTTTTTATGTATATTTATTGTGTTTTTAATGTTTTCATGTGCGCAGGTTTCGGGCGGTAAGGTCGTATTTTTGCGAGGTCCCTAGTCTCTAATTTGTTTCTCGTAAGTCCGTAAATTTAGCGAGGTCCGCAGTTGCTGGCTTCGGCGCTCCATGCCAGCAACGGAGGCCCTCGCTTTGCAAGGGCCGCAGGCTCGCTACGCAGCGTTAGCAACAACCCGCTTGCTCACAACTATATATGTGTTAACAATACATGTACAAACAGCAGCAAAGAAGGTATTTAGCCAAAAATTATAATTTGAAAACACTGTTCCACTAAATAATGACCACAGAAGCACTATTCACCACCTCTCTTTGTCCTGAGAAATCCTGATCAGAAGACAAACAATTCAACATAGTTTGCATTAATTATGTAGGCCCGATAACATGGAGCATGCTCTCCAGGATAATGGGACCATGACTGAAATCCCATAACAATCACCTCTCCAAACAAGCATGCTTAATATTATCTGCCCTACATAATTAACGTAATGCAGTCTACACTCAATGGACACTTTATCAGGTATATCTATACACCTAATGGTTAATGAAAATATCCCATCAGTCAATCATGTGGAAACAAATCAATGATGTAACTTAAACATATGTAGTATACTAACAACATTAGCAGTAAGCAGGGTCATTTTACTCTTAGTCACAGTTCTACTGCCAAGTATGCTCATTAGAAAGCAGTTTTCAACAGGACTAATTAGAGATCTTATCCGAGTCCACAGCCCCTTATAGGCCTCCCAGGAACAAAGACAAAATTACTTTCATCATTAAAACAAAATTGAATACAATAGTTAAAAATAAAAACCTGTGTTTACTTTTTAAACATTGTAAAAAACATTTGCCCATTAAGAAGTCAATTAATTATTGTATATCTAGGTTTATTAACTTAATTAATTATTTCTGAGTTAAAGTTTAATGATAACTTATTTTTAGGGTAACTTAGGGAATTTGGGCATAAGAACCTCTACATATTTTTCCCCGTCCTTTGTTATATCTGTTATAGAGCATAATAAAGTATAACTTTCCCATCTCTCTGCCTTGGTTCAGTCATGATCCATAATGCACAATTTTGTATTTGCTTAATTCATAGAACAATAATTTAGAAGCATTTTAATTACATTGGGCCTTGAGACTTTCTCCTACACAATAGACATAAACATGGATAAAGTAAAGTGACATTTGTACAAAGTTCGAATGAAGACTTTGTGTAAACAACATATATTATTTTAAATGGAAAAAAGCAGAACAGCTTTTGATAACTATAATATTTTTTTGCAGTTCAGAGCACGTCACTCAAAAGCTGTTTTACTTTTTACACTTACATGTTTTAGTTATTGTAGGACTTGGATTTGTCCCTTTATGAAGAATATATCAATATCCAGTGACATGCCCTTAAAAAACACACTGCTTGTGCAATGCTGCGAGTGATAATATTCATAAAGGAACCTTACTGTATTGTAGCTTTAGCAAGTACATTCTAGATAAAAACTAATTACAGCTAATAGCATTGTATGAAGGCAGAGTAGTGTCTAGGGGAAACTCTTCACCATGCCTTTCCTGCTTACCTTGTGCCTGTTTCTGGGTCACTGCTGTTCCTGGTCTCTGTATTTGAGGCTTCAGGGTAAGTCCCGTCTGTCCAGGTTTCTGGGTGGTGGTGACTGTGGTTAGTTTGGTTTTGGGGCTGGAGGCAGGGCTGCTGGACACACTGGATAAATCCTGAATAAGACAGTGAATGTATTAAGTGCTGTTTTCAGTTGTGATTATTCTATTCATTCTAATAGAAAGGCATAAAGGACCACAAAAGATGCCGTATGTGCTCAGCACCATCATTTAGAGAGTGGAAAACCATGTGGAAAATGAGTTTACATTTTTAAAAATTATCAAGAATTAATTTACATATTGTCATTTTAGATTAGCCCTTGAGGCCGTCCCACAAAAATCTGCATAAATAATAAGGCTGGAGTCTGCAACGGTTACGCATTCCATTACAGATTTACACAGTCTTTAAAAGCAGAGTGTGTTGTAGTAGTTAGTATTCAGTTTAAAAAGATTTTTTTTTTCCATTGGTAAGTCATAGGTTCACCTGCCTTTGTTTTACAAATGTACGTCTAATTATATATATACTAGCGAATTGCACGTCAAAAAATGACGGCAATGAAATTGTAAGTGAGCTAATGCTGTTTGGTGTATAATAATAAAATAACTAATAGATTAATAAAGTAATATACTTTACCTATTTTGAAGTAATATATGCAGGAATGATTGTGTTGAAGAGCTGGCAATCTGTTTTGATGTTGCTGCAGCATTAGTGGTGTGGAGCTGCTGTGTAAGCGTGATGAATGTGTGCAGTGTAATAGTGTGCGTGCGCAAGACCAAACCGTTAGCGTAGTTGTGTACTTCCGCATTGTTCTAAAATGGCAAATAATGTGTGGTATACGTCTGTATCTGAATATCCGTAGGTGTTTTGTGTGTTTCTTGTGGTGTTTTGCTTGTTTAGAGTGCTGTAGCCTCGTTTTCGTTTTGTTCGGCGGCCATTTTTTCTCTCGCTTAGAGAATGTTTGAGTGTCTAAACTCTTTTCTTTTGAGTTAAATTAAGGTGTAACTTCATTTTTTTAGGTCCTGGATGCCCCCTCTTGCTGTAGGTAAGCTTTTCATGTATGTGTTGTGTGTATTTATTGTGTTTTTCATTTTTTCCTGTCCGCGGGTTGCGGACGATTTTTGCGAGGTTGTAATGAGTAGTAATGTGTCTCGTATGTTGTTTGCGTTGCGACGTAAAGTTTGCGAGGGTCGTAGTTGCTGTGTCGTATGTTGTTACGACGTACAGTTTGCGAGGGTCACAGTTGCTGGCAAGGAGCACCTTCGGCGCTCCATGCCAGCAACTGAGGCCCTCGCTACGCGAGCCCGCAAGCGTTAGCAACAACTCGTATGCTCACAACTATATATGTGATATATATATATATATATAAACACACACATCATATGAGTGTTAATAAATATATCACTCAATTCCCTCACTTATCATTTTCAAGCACACTGAGTTACAAAGTAGTATATGGAACAAACAATCCTGAATATCTCAGGAATAGAGAGAATGGACTAATACAGCTTTCAGTGCTCCTTAAGATGAATACAAATTATTGTTGGGACCCCTTTAAAATATGCAGATGTCCACAATTGCCACAAAGTGAATAGCAATGAACAAAATATGTTCTTTTCTGCAGAGAACACTCAATACTTTATCAGTGTATGTTAGAAATTCTATCAATCATACTGTTTTAAATCTGTCTCCCAAATTCAGCAACAGCTCCTGTTCTTGCAACCATGCCTCTGGAACAATGATAATTGTCAAGTGCGGACAATCTTCCACAGATTAAGACAAGTCAACAGACAGTGCATAGAAGCAAATTTGTATTCTCAATTTCCGTTCTCTCTGCTGCTGACCTGTTCGTCAAAGGGAATGTTCTTGCCATCTCCAATCCAAGTGTCACTTGATACCATTAGCCAGTCTCACTAGTTGAGGTGAACACAGTTATGTACTAATATAAAAATTGTTATGCTCAAATTTATCAGAATTATTAAAGGACCACCACAGTGCCCTAGTATCATTAATCAAACTCATGTTCATTTAGATAAAAAAAAAAAGGAAAATTCAATATTAAATCTTTTAAGGATCGGTCTCAGCCACTACTAGAGTTCAACTGGAGGCTGATCTTTGAAAGAGAATTTAACATTACATTTTACCATTATAAAGATTATTATTTATCAATGCATAAATACAAATAACTTTTTTTAGAACATTATATTAATCCATAAAAAGGGATGGCCTGGACTGTGAACTAGCACTCTGTTTTGTTGCATCTAAAATGTGAGTATTAAACGGTTTATACTCCTATGCTAATTATTATTATTTTTTTATAATTGTCATTATGTATCTTGTGCAGTTATGGCTACTAAATCATATACAGGTATTGGCTGTATATATCTCAAAGCATGCACACAAAATAAACAGGACATGATCGGAGGCGAATACAAAAAAAAAAAAAAATAACATTTTCGACAGGGCAATGGATGCCCAAAACTGTGCCTCAAGTTTATATATTGCTGCAAAAATATTTATACCAGAAGTGGAACGTTGTTTTTTTGCTGGTTTGAATTCAAATTATATTAAATCTCTCTGGTGGACTTAGACATGGTAAACAGTTTATATTCACGATGATGAAAGATTTCTAATTATTACTCTATTAGATGTATCTATGAGTGATGATTAGTAAAAAGAGTTAACAAAATGAAGGGATTAAACATAAGATTTTTTTTTTACAATAAAAAATGGGTTGTTGCTAAAACCTGGCAGAAGCAAATAAATTAAATTCTCATTTCTTAATGTGCGTCAAGGCACTATAACATCCACGCTATGGAATTCTTTAGGGAAATAATGTTCTTCCTTGACATAGTTTACAACTATCACATGAGAATTTGTTACATAAGTTCCTGATTGTGCGGTTAAGTTGTATTTATAGGTAGTTTATTTAACCTTTACATTACTGTTTTTCATGTAAGAAACATTTATCAATATTTAAAACCTTTTTCTTTTAAACATTACGCTAGATAAATAACTCTGTATCATATCTCTTTAATAAACCATTGACGTTTTGATAAATTTCATGTGTGTGAAGTCTGTAACAAAAAGGCATAAGCCATGAGCATAAACCAGTTTCATAGAAAATATTCATTATTAGCAGTCTCAGCTCATGTCTGGACGCCTCCATATTTGGCCTCTACAGCACAGCTTCTTGGGTTTGGACTTGTGGGCAAGTTTAATTATGTTATTCAGTACTTGGACAGTATGGCAGCTTAGCAATAGAACTAAATAGAACAATTATCTGTATTCAAGTTCCCACCTGGGAGGCTAATAATGTAAAGAGAAAAAGGCAAATGGTTCCCTCAAAGTTCAATGGAATAGAATAGTTAAAAATTAAAGTCGATTTACATTTTTACTTTATAAGACAGTTGAGGATTATGAAGTTCTTCAACAGAGCATACTATAAATAAATATGACACAGCTGTAGTCTTTTACAGGTCACATTTTGCTGGTCATCCAGAAAGAACCTTTTGCCCTATGAATATACCTACATTACTTTTGTGTAGTGTATCCTATAGCTTTGTCCTCTAATTAATAATGAGTTATGAGAGGAAATATAGAGAAAGATTAAATAATATATATATATATATATATATATGAAGAGGTTTCAAGCACAAATGCTGCATTGGAATCTGCGGAATTACTGTAGAGTTGTAAAATCTCTGGGTTCTGAGAAACTAAAACTGTGCAGGTTTAAAGGGGATATGAAAATTTCCTATTTTTGCTATAAAAAAAAAACTAAGTGTTTTTTTTTTTTTGCATACCCTACCATAATTGTAATAACAAGTGCTTAAAAGCTTTCACTCATTCAAACAGTCCCTGCAATGGTATGCCTCCAACAGCTCATACACACAGTGTTTGCATCGGTACTAGATGCACTAGTCACTTACAGACGATTTCTCATTAATAAAATGATGTTTAGATATGCAAACAAACATGTAGGTGGTTTATTTTAATATTAAAAACAGGAAAACTTCCATATCCCTTTAAAAGAATTGTTCTTAATAAAGATATTCTTAAAACATGGTCAGTAAAGGTAACCAAGAACTATAACAGTAACCCCATATGCATCTATAGAGAGCTCCAGCCATCCAGGATTTAAACAAATATATACAGACCAAATCAGATATACACAGGTATCACATAGAACACAAACAAACAGTCTGTTGTGGTCCTAAGGACAGGTTTGAGAACCACCAATCTCAAACAATCATAATGAGTTATTTAAAATAAGAGAGGGTTTTATTATAATGTTAAAAAACCCTCACTATATAATTTTTACCTAAAGGTAGAGAGAGGTGATTGAGTTTTGATACAATGTTTTATCATTGTTAGAGATCAACAAACCCTGGAGCCGGGAAGAGAAAGGCTCTCCAGTGGTAGATAACATACAGGAGGAAGGACTAATGTAGCTGATTCAAGGACACGTGTATGTTCAATTTAACTTTTAGCCTACTGCTGCTTTTTATACATGTAGTATGTATAAAACTTATTTTAAAGGATGACTACATAGCCATATTTATAGTATGCTCTTTTGAAGAATTTGACTTGATAGTGGACATAGTGTTAATGGAAAATAAAAAATAAATACAGATTTTGATTTTTGAATATTAAATAAAAGTTTTATTTACTGGACAAAGACATTTGCTTTTTACCCTTGCTGACAAGTTGCCACTATGCAGTTCTACTGAATGGCTGCCATAATGCTGTGGAACTTACTATATGATCAAATTGGAGTATAACTTACTGTATAAAGTAACAACTAAGGAAAGAAGATAAAACACGGATGTCCACAGTAAAAAAAAAAAATAGGTGACAATGAATTTGCTATTCCTCAATGTAACAAACAATTTACATTTCTAAGATGCCCCTAGAGTAACTAATCACTCACATTCTGGAGCCTCCTTTCATCCCGTGGCCTCATGTAAGGTGCCATGTTTCATAGCTGTGATCTAAAGTTACACACACAGGGAGGGGCTTCACACTATCAGTGGCTCATATTGGACACACACAGTGTATGCCACTGTCTGCTTGCAGTAGAGCAGTATGATACATTGGTAGAGTGAAACCAAGTGTCCCTTTAAAAATAAAAGTACAATCCAGGAGGGACTTTTTTTTTTGTAATACCTGTAACCTGCTAGCTATCTTCCTAACCGGACATGAACAGCTTTTAATATCTATAAAAATGTTCAAAGGATGAAGGTAAATTCAGTGGACCAATCTAGTTTTGCATTGATTTGTATGCAGAACGGTTATTCTGTTTACAACCATGATTAATGTTAGTGATAGAAGTAAAAGAACAGTTATTGCTAAAATCATCTATTAATGGTAGCTATTTGTATAATGTATCAGTCCCTGCCAATGTTGTATTTTCATGCCTTTTCTCATTCTGTTTCTTCACCCCAACTGACCAGTAGAGAAGGTCTTACAGACAAGGTTTTGAGCACCTGCAGTTTAGATAGCAGCCACTGAAATTCTTGTAAATTATGCAGAATCAACAAAACATACCAGAAGTTAGAAAACAAATATTTATTGGGCAATTCCAGGAAACCCATGGATTTCGATTCTGTAAATAATAATTGAGATGGGGCATTTTTATGGTTGTCCTAAAGGGACTGACCTTTAACCTTTCCTCTCTTCTCACCTCAGAACCGGAAGGGGAAGCAGGGAAGCGTGCAGCAGGCGAGACAGGTCTGCTGCTCCTCTCAGAAAGGTCCAGAGATAGGTCTCTCCGCAGGAACTCTCTGGGTTTCTTCTTCTTTTCTGCATCTAGGTCACGAGGGTCTGAGCCAGTGTGACCCTCTGCTCGGGTTAAGACACCTGTCAGGAAGTCAGCAATCTCATCCTGAAGATGAAGAACGCAAAGGTCATAGAAGAGTTATTGAAATATAGTAATGATATAGGAGAGAATTTTATATACAAAACAAGAGCACTGGATATTGTAATATACCAGAGGAGTATGTGGGTACAGCAGAATGAAAAACATGAAATGGAAAAACATAGTTCCAGTAGTTTCAGACACATTATTTCCTATGATTCAAATGTACAAAATACAGTATATAATTTACTGTGCCTAGTATATTTTACAGATCATACTTTATACATTATTTGTTCTACATCAGCAAAATATATGAGAATTGGGAATAGTGTCAATGATAAAGCCATGGAAACATAGAGAGTAAACAAGCAGCTGTCGGGTTAAATCAATAAGTAAAGCTCCACTGGTCCTTTTCATTCTGTAAAGCTGCATTGGTCTTTTTGAGTCAGTAAATTGTTTTTTAGCAACATAAACCATTTTTTGTCAAGTGTATCTTTTTGCAATATTCTTGCTAAAAAAAACAAAAAAAACAGCTTATTTATTTTTTTGAGAAACCGGCCCTGGTTCAGCAAAATTGATTTTCCAGTAAAGTCCTAGAATGGACAATGCCGGAAAATTGGTGGTGGACCTTTATATATTTTTTTATTACTGGCGAACATAAAGTTGGAAAAGCATTTAAAGCATTCAGTAATTGTGTTCCTCCATCAAAAGTGATGGAAACAAGGGCATAACCCTTGTGTTCGTCGTGCTTTAATAGTTAAGGTTCTCTCAAATGTTCTATTATAAACAAAAAATGTCATGGTCGTATAACTTTGTGTTAGTTTGACGAATTTGTTAGAAATTTTATATTTTCAGAGGGACTGGAGGTCGGAAATGTTTTGCCAACTTTCATAAAATTCTGTTGATTTATGTTGAATTTTGGTGTAATTAAATGTTTTTTCCCCCCATAGGGATTTTTGCTCACTTGTAGGAAAAAAAATTACTGAATGGATCTTTTGAAATTTGGCAGTGTAATAGTGATGTAAAAGGCCTCCATGAGTAATCTGTTTTTGAGATATAATAGTTTACATTTTAAATGTAAATGAGCATGTAGAGAGCTACTGTCAGATTTCATGCATTTTGATTGGTCAGTTACGGCCAGGTGGTGTTTTTAGTGGTTCTGTAGTAATGGATCTCTTGGAATGAAATACCGGATGTTCGCCAGAGGGAGTGAGCAAACAAAATGTGAACTGCTTTATATTGGTTCATCCGAGAGGGGTAAGAGACAGTTTGAGAGAGCACGGACAAGAAATAAAGAAACAGTGTTAAAGTATAGTTAAAGGGCATGTTGTCAAAGAGCACAAGATTGGTAAACTAATCTTTTTTTTTAAATTGCACTGATAACCGTTAAAAAATGTAATTGTTCTCTTTCAAACACACTTTGTGCTGTCTATTGGCAGTTTCATGATTAATAACACAGAGCTGCAGCACTTGTTGAGGAAAGAGATCGATTGCATTCCTAAGGTCAGGAAAAAACTGCTCTCAAAAGGTAACCCATACCTGACCTTTTTAGGAGTTTCCAACATTCCATGATATGCACAGACTGATTTGTTGAGGGTTAACACTGTTTCCCCTTTTGCTCACTACACGGAGAAGAAGCTGCGTATCTGGGAGTGGGCAGTCAGTGACTCATGTAAACATGGATTTTCCTTTATTGAATTCTCAGAGAAAAAGGCACGTATTTCAAAAAGTATTTCAATTTGCTTTCAGGAGATTTTTGTAATGTGGTCCAAATTGTGCTGTATTAAGTGGCCCTTTAAGGTCGCAGTGCAGGATGGAGCAACTTAAGACTGTGAAACTTGGGAAGTTAAAGTAGCACACAACCTTAACGTCCCTCCCTCCCTCCCCCTACAAAGGTTTTTCTGATGACATTGTTCATGACATGATCTGTGACAATAGGTGACATCATTCAGGGCATCACATATGATATAAATAACATAATCTATGATATCACTTATGACATTACATATGATATGGATAATATCGGATATTGCTGAGGACATCTTACTAGACCCACGTGTATAGTCATTGCCTAATGAAGTACTGATCTATCTGCTCTAAACATCCCTGTTGAAAGCCAAAGCTTTTCTCACCTGAATGCATCGGTCCACCATGCTTTGTGTCAAGCTTTCGGTTTTCTTCTTAATTTTACTGATCCTGTAGGGAGAGAGAGAGAGAGCAGGGACTGAGAGAAGGTTGCATTTTATTATCTGTATTGTAAAACTGAAGAAAAATCTAACATATTACAAAACAACATTTAAGTGACTCAAATTCCAAGGTTTGACAATAGATGTAAAGATATGGCACTGCAAATTGTAAGTATTATATTCACAGTGCTGTCTTTTGATGAAGTAGACTTTATTTAAAAAAAAAAAAAAAAAATGCAAATTTCTTTTAGAAGGCAAATAAAATCCAATAGTAGCTACAAAACTCAACAGGTACAGTGCAGTAATTCACCCTAATTAGAGTTCATCAGAAGAAGATTCTAACTTTTTTTTCAAATACAGTCTGGATGGTGTGTTAACCCCTGCCTACTATTCTTATCATGTAACCAAAAATGTTGGTAATGTTTAAAGGATGTTCTTTTAAGTGCATCCTCTTGGTGTCCTTGTGGTCATCTTAAAATGTAATCTGTATGCCAAGTTCCTTGGCAGGTGGCAAAACAAGGACAGCTTGTTAAGTTCCTTGCTGTAAATATTTGCAGTGAAAACTAATTGAAACTTCACCTGCATCCAAAATACTTTTGTAGGTGACAAATAAGAAGAAAATGTTCACTTAATAAAACATATTGTCCATTAGCACTGGACCACAGTGCACTGTAATACAATTCTTGTGAATGCAGATTTAGCCAAGCAAAATGTACAACTGATAAAACTTCAGTCCTGCTCTAAAGTTGTTGTTTTTTTGTTTGCTTTAGTGTTAGGTTTTTTTAAAGTTAAAATAAGGTATTTTTTCATGCAAAGTCAAGTTTTTTAGTATATAAAATATTCTTTTGATTGCATGATAGACAATTTGGGACTAGGTTCCCTTTAACTTTGTACATTCCCATTGCTGAATATGGCAATAACAGTAAAGCTTCTGTAGTTGTTAAATTGTACTATTTCAACTAATTGTTTAATATGCACAAGAAGAACAATTTAGCAACTTCAACAAAATGAAAAAGCAAAAAAAATCTTAACAGGTAGACCCTCTTTTATATGTAGGTGTATCTTCCACACTTACCGAAGATTGTCATCAGCTCCTCCAACAATTACTAAACTGTTATCAGCCCGAAGCTTCTCCCGGAAGTCTTCCATTGCCTCCGGATGGCACTGCAGAGAGTTCTGACCAACCACGAAAAGGACTGGAGTTTTCATGTCAAGGAGAGGGTCATCAACATCCTACAAAAGTCAGAAGAAGAAGTGAGAGATCTATTTATTACCCGTTATATGCAATCACATACTGCCCTTGGAGATCTAATATTAAGGTGCAAGGGACCTTGATACACATAGTTTCAATTAATATTGAAAGTGTGGAGAAATGCCTGCATTTTTCAGTACAACTGAATGAAATCTTATCTTTATACAGGACAACAAAAACATATATAGTGCATATAATAGTGAATAAATGAAAGGCTGTTTTTTTTTCTTTAAAAACAAAAAACAAAACCATTTCACCAAATACAGTTCTAATTCTTCAAAAAAGTATACTGTAGATATGGTACATGAGTAATCCTTTAAGTGATAATTCTCATAATTTTCTGTCAGCTTCCAGCTTCAGAACATAGAACTATGGTTCTTGAATTATCTTCGATGTGTTGTTTTAAACATTATTGTGATACTAAATTGAAAAACACATAAATACGTTTGTAATTAAAAAAAAATCAAAACCAAAAACAGAGGTGACTTTAATTGCTGAAAACAGAATGTAAGCTTTCAGGACATAAACAGTAAACTCTTCCCTGGGGAAGGGACCTTGATGTCCTGAAAATTTGCATTCTCTTTCTACTCACTTTGTTATTTTATTTCCTATAAAAAAAGTTGTGCTTTGCATAATTTATTTAGCAAACACAGCGCCATCTTTTTCGGTGTCCCTTATAAGACAGTACCACTTAGGATATGCTCTCATAATATTTATTCAGATCAGAATTTTTGAACAGGCTGACACGGCACTTACCCCTCGAGGTCCATCCATTGTGAGTAGAGGGAATCCCAAGCAGACCACTGCTGTAACATATTCCATGAGAGACACCTGAAATCAGCAAATTAAAACTAGCATTGCAGTTCCATATATTTCAAGCTTATTATCCTGAAGCAAATCCTAAGCTGTATCATAAGACGTCATCCAACAAATTCCAGCGGATCTTAGCGATTCCTTGCTACAAATATATTATACAGTTTCTGCAATACCTCTGGAGAAAAATTGTAAAATATATATGCCCTCACATAATACAACCCCGCCCCCCCAAAAAAAAATCTATAATGTATATTATACAACAAGATTACAAAACACAGCAGATATTATTTATAGTAAATATACCTGTGGGAAGAATTTGGGGTGTTATCCGCTTATATGAAAGGGGTAAATTTGGATGAGAGGGGTAATGACTGGTTATTTTCAAACGTTTGATACATTGAGCATTATGGCAAGATTGTACAATGTGTTCTGGCAACAACAATGGTACAGGAGTACTTGACAAGTGCATACAAATTGGGTATTTAGAGAATAATATAGTCGGGTGAAGCTCTTTGGGTGGTCTGGCAAGAATTCTTGAAAGGGTTCTGTATTTCAGATATTATGTACTAGTTCTGTCAGTTATGTTATGGGTGAATGATATTAGCTTTCCAGTATGAATGGTTATTTTAATAGATATACAATGTATTCGTTTTTTAAACCGAATAGTTTTGAGAAAAGCCTTAAAGGACCACTACACAATGAAAAAAAATATATGCTTGAAACCTTTGAGCCTGACTAGGAGCATGATTAAGGAGAAAAAAAGTCACACAGCTAGTCTTTAATTATATAAAACAAAATACATTTTGATGTCTCTGCAGGACCCTGGAGGGATCCATAAGATTGGTGGAAGTTACAGTGAATGATGCAAGGTGTCTGCTTTGGGGTTACTGAGAGGCAAGAGTTGTGGTGTCAATGTCAATCATGTCCAGTGATCAAACAAACAATGGCTCTGGACTTCTACATGTTCCATCCCCCATTATTCCTCAATCTTCAAGCACATCCCTCCATCATCCAGCTTTCAGGATGTGATATAACAGAGGTATGAGGATTCAGGTTCTCAAACATTTTTTTCCCCCACGGGTTACATAGCTGCTAATATTGTTAAATTGGTGCATACTTGACAAACCAGTATTTTTTTTCTTGAACCACGGTGTTGCTTTAATATGCACGACAAAGTGCTTGCCAATAATGCAACCAAGAATAGTAAGAGAAATCTATCCTTAAGATATGTATAAAGAAAAAAAAAATAACCTTGAAAAAAACAAAACAATGAAGGTAGATTTGTATAACAAACAATTTTTGAAAATACATTTCCACTTTAATTATAGACTCAACAATTGAATACATTGAAGAGACATTTTGCATATTCACAAGGTCAAGGGATTAAAACAATTCTACCGATTTCTCAGTATTTTATTACTTAATTTATTCTTTGAGCTACTCAAACACTCACATGACAGGCAACGAGTGCTCCTGTGTTCCATCCAATAAGAATGACCGGTTTGTGGGGGAAGTGATTATGAATCTATGGAGACAAAGGTGTTGTTTGTCAAAGCTTCGAGCATGTATTTAAAAGATCATCACAAAAGGTAGACTGGTATGCATAATAATAATAATGGCCTATGAATGTAAAAACAAACAAACATGCAATATAGCTGGATTGTTTTCTTCTTCTTTGTATGTTATAAAGGAAATAGAGGGACAGTGAGCCTTGTGAATGTCTGGACAAACGTTTACTTTCACACAAATGAATGTAAACCTGATTAAAAAAAACACAAGCAGCATGCTTTCTGTGGGTAATGATTTATACTGCTTCTCAATTCAGTTGTAAAAAATTGCTATTAAAAAAATAATTATAATACTAACCACAGCACAGTAAAACTATTCCAGGGTTAATGTGTTAGTTACTTCAGACAGCAAATGTTCAAGAATCCAAGGTGTAGAAAATAAAAATCAAAAACGCTCACTGTGCACATTGAGACCTACATACCTCAACCACTTTCCCCCGTAGAGCTCCAATCATGTGTTCCAGGCATTGTAAGGAGGTGACGCCATTACCGCTATTTACTAGTTGGGCTCCTACAGGAATGACCTGCATCATAGAGATCAAAACGTTAACAAAAAACAAAACCCGACATTGCACTATGCAGCTCTAAATGGAAAATATAGTGTATACTGATTATTCGCCGATGTTTACTGAGTTAGAGTATACCAAGAGACTGTTTAAAGTGGCTGATCTGATGTGCTGATTGTTACCTTATATTACAGAACGGTTTAAAGAGACATGAAACATACTTTTGTCTGACCGCATTGAAAAAATTATAAAACCAATTTTACTGTTATGAAAATAAATTTCCTCTGCAAACTGCTTTTGAGCAATGACTCTAGTGAACAGCACCAGACCTGTTATTTCCTATAGAGAAATAATTTACCACCTCTAAGATTGACTGGCTACAGCTAACCAAATCAGAGAGGTGCTTAAGCAACTGCAATTTCCATATTATTAAACTTTTTTAAATAATTTACTGTACCTTTTAAAAGAAATAAAAATGCATGCAAGAAAATATCCAAGTTTTGTGTCCCTTTAATACGAATGATCTTTTATTGTATTGCCATTTTATTGTAAGTTCTGTTGTTTGTCACTTAAGAGGGCACATCAGAGGTCCCAAATATGGCAGGATATTTAACTACCAATACAAAAATGTGAATATTTGCAACTGGAATATACTGGCTGTCATGCAGCTTAAGAGATCCTCCCAACAGAGATGTCACTAGCTAATTACCCTCATTAGAAATAGAGGCTGGCTGTTCACCGACTGACACCTGAGAAATCTCCTGAAAATACATATTATTTCGGGAGCTATTCATTGACAATCAGAGTAAATAGACATTAAATAAGTCGTGGGGAAGGATCTCTTGAGCTGAATAACCGGCGAAATGTAGTAAATTTAAAGTTGTTTTTCTATTAATAAATGACATTTGTTTTAATAAGTGCAAATATTTATATATTTTGGTTGGTACTTTACTGGATAACAGACAATTGTTTACATGGTTTTAAAAAAAAAAATACAAGCTTTAATGTGTATCTATTGTATTCAGTTTTCCTTGAATGAGGACAAACATTTCTTTCTTTGTAAATATATTAAACACCTGGGAGCAACTGTGGAAGCAGTTGAGATCTGTATTCAGTTATGTTAAAATAGCCTTTTGACAATAGAACTCTATGCCAGACTCTGCATAGGACACCCCCTCCAAACTACAGACAGATTATCAGAATACAATGAAATCCCACAATACAATTAGAGTCATCTAAATATACAATTCTCTCTAAAATGCTTTTATGTCTTGCATAGCTAATGTTGTTATTTTTGTTACCTACAGCACATTTTCTACACTACTGCTTTTACAAAGATATTTAAATAAAGAACCACAAAATATTATGAAAACGAATCTCAACAAGACAGATTTTAATCTAATCAAACCTTGGCTAAGCATGAAAGTTGTGACTGCCAGAAACGATGCCTCCGTGATGTGGGGAAGAGTGTGTTGGTAGGACCAGAAGGAGCAATGAGAATAAGAGGAGAACCAGGAAGTTTACTCTGAAAGAAACAGTGAAAGGGGTGTCATTTGTGATATCACTTACATTGAAACAGGAAACGGTCAACCTACTCTACACCATTGTTATTAAAGCAGGTGTTCCAGGAAGCCTACTGCTCTGCAAACATAATAAAACATTTCTTGACAAGCTTCTTTTCCCAAAACACTAAAGCACAAATAAATATGGCATACGAGTCAGTCACAATCCATCTAAAGCCAATTTTGTCACAATGCATTGACCATTCCAGATAGGGAGGGCAGGAGTTATTAAATAATCACATTTTAGGTAAAGATTGGAAACCCTGATCTACATAATGCACATACCGGCTTGTTATGAGACAGAACTCCTACTGCTGGGTCCCAGGGCCTCTTCAAAAGCAGAGAGAGTGCTTCGGCTCCAGCGCCTCCCGCTCGGGCAGTCGAATTTAGCAACATGCGGTCAATGAGAGCTGGGATCTGACAGGAAAAAGAATGTATAAGCAAGGACATAACATTTCAGCTCATGCTAAACAGCAGCTTGATTTTATTTGTATAATATGTACATGTTATGTTCTACCATGTAGTACAGAGATTTGCTTGTGTTCTTCTCACAACTCCTCAGTAAACAAAAACAGCCACTCAACCAAGAGATATCCATCTGTATATAACAGATTCCAACCCACATTTATTCTCACCAACAAATATGGCTACACCCAACAAGAGATACATTCTTCAGCTACCCATAGATTACTCTGCTAAGTGACTTTTCTAGGATAAGCATCCCCTTTAAATGTTGACTTGTGTTGTAGTTTTCAGTGTTCCCAGTGCACTTAGTGAGGTCATTTTTAGACAGCCTATTTTGTTGACAGGTGTGACTGCTACAGGATATTGATCCTTTGCAATGACATAAGTGGACTTAAAGGACCACTATAATGCCCTATCAGTCATTGGTCATTAATAACATTCATTCAAATTAAATAATTTAAAAACCTGTTTTCAAAGATGAAACTCTGTTGCTTCTGGTCTCCGCTAATTTATAAGGCTAATTGGATGGGTTAGCAAGCAGTGCTAAATTTTCAGACTTAGGCCCTCATTCAATTGCAATTTGGACAATTGAATAGGGCTCTAAATAAGCAGATAGCATATTTTTTTAAAATAAGTTTTTAGTTAATAAGCATCTATTTAAAAGCAAGGTTTTCACAAACTAAAAAAATCTTTAAAAAAAATATGCTATGTGCTTATTTAGAGCCTTATTCAATTGGCCAAATCGCAATTGAATGAGGGCCATAGAGTGTAACAAACAAAGTGGTATTCCTTTGTTGGAGAAGTGCTGTGTTATTTTCCTTGACAAGAAGCTTTTACTGTGAGAACAGTCTACAGCAGTTTTGTACGGCTACATCACATATATAGTTGTGAGCGTACGGGTCGTTGCTCACGCTTGCGGGCCCGCAAGTGTGAGCAACGGCCCGTATGCTCACAAAGCAACTGAGGCCCTCGCGAAGCGAGGGCCTCAGTTGCTGGCATGGAGCCACGGCCCTCGCGTCTCCTGTAGTACACTGCTGTGGTGGGACTGTGAGTGAAGAGGAGGCTGTGCCAGTGAGCCCGTGTGAAAGCTGTGCCCCGGGGGGTGTTATGACACTGATCCTGCAGCATGCAGCAGCCACACGGAGATTCCAGGGGCAGACTCTACTGGTGAGTGTGCCCAGCAATGCATGGGCAATGGCACTGAGAGGGTTAACCCCTGCACTGCTATGTGGGCCTGTTCTGGGCCTGCAGGGGTTAAACTGACACAAGCACACACTGACACAAGCACACATGCTCCTATTAACACATCCAATACACAGCACACCACAAGATAATGAACCTATAATTCCCTAATATTACAACCATAACCCCCAGGAGCCACTAGATTTATAGTCTGTGGTTACAGATTCAGGGCCTCAGTTGCTGGCATGGAGCCACGGCCCTCGCGTCTCCTGTAGTACACTGCTGTGGTGGGACTGTGAGTGAAGAGGAGGCTGTGCCAGTGAGCCTGTGTGGATGCTGTGCCCCGGGGGGTGTTATGACACTGATCCTGCAGCATGCAGCAGCCACACGGAGATTCCATGGGCAGACTCTACTGGTGAGTGTGCCCAGCAATGCATGGGCAATGGCACTGAGAGGGTTAACCCCTGCACTGCTATGTGGGCCTGTTTTGGGCCTGCAGGGGTTAATGCTCTACATGCTGAGGGTCAGGTAGTAGTAGATGGGGTCTCCTATAGGCATCTGGGGTGATATATATGGAGATATAGAGGTCTGCACATATTGCATGTGAAATAACCTATTAATATTAGAATGTTATCATATAGGTTGGAATGGATCTTACTATATGATTGTATAACATGGAAATACCTGCACCTATAGGATTCAGTTAAATACTCTGCCTCTGATCTTACCATGTGTGCTTATAGGATTCTATGTATCTGACCTTACCATATGTTCTGCACATGATCTTTTTAAAAGTATTTTATATAACATAAATAGTGACCTCCATATCATGCTGCTATATGCCCCATAGATGTGTTTAACATATGTGCTGTCTGTACTATATACACTAATGATGTTAGTTAATGCACTGTATATATTCTTACTATAAGCACTGTGTTTGAACCTAATTTCTGCGCAGTATGGGATATTACTATGTGCATTATAATACCTTACCATATGTGCTGTATGACATCTTACCGAAGGCGCTCCTTGCCAGCAACTGCGACCCTCCCAAAATTTACTTATATAACGCAAACAACACGTCACACCAACGACCCTCACAAACAACATACGAGACACGTTAACACTGATTACGACCTCGCAAAAATCGTCCGCAACTCGCGAACATGAAAAAAAAAAAACACAATAAATACACACAGCACATACATAAAAAGCTTACCTACAGCAAGAGGGGGCATCCAGGACCTCAAAAAAACTACTTACACCTTAACTTAACTAAAAATAAAAGAGTTTACACACTACTAAATTCTCTAAGCGACAGAAAAAATCGTCCGCAACTCGCGAACATTACAAAATGTAAAACACAATAAATACACACAGCACATACATAAAAAGCTTACCTGCAGCAAGAGGGAGAATCCAGGACCTCAAAAAAACAACTTACACTTTCATTTAACTCAAAATAAAAGAGTTTACACACTAAAAAATTCTCTAAGCGACAGAAAAAATGGCGGCCAACAAAACGAAAACGAGGCTACAGCGCTCTAACCACGGAAAACACCACAAGAAACTTGCAAAACACCACAAAAGACCTACGGATAATCCGCTAAGACGCATAACACACATTACCCGCCATTTTACTCCAATGTGGAAGTACACAACTACGTTAACGGTTACGGCTCGCGAACGCACAGTATTACACTGCACACGTTCATCACGCTTACACAGCAGCTCCACACCACTAATGCTGCAGCAACATCAAAACAGATTGCCAGCTCTTCAACACAATGCTTCAAAATAGGTAAAGTATATTCATTTATTATTTTAAATTACATATTTCAGTAGGACACACAAAACAACATTAGCTACCTTACAATTCCATTGCCGTCATTTTTTGACGGGCAATTCGCTAGTATTTAATAACATTGATCTCAAAGCCCTTTTGACCTGTTTCTCAGCTTAACCACTGTAGGCTAAAACTCTAACCTTTGAACGTGAATTTGATACAGATTATAGCTATTATGAATAATTAAATAAGTATTTTATTAATTATCAATGCAGTGCATTGCAATGGTGCATTAATCTCTTTCAGTCTGCGCCATTTTTTCATGCTGCACTGGTATCAACTTTTGTTTCTCTCGTGTGCAGTTCTTACACTATTTTATATAGTCTTCACCCTAGATGTTTTCAGCAATCACATATCACTATCTACTTGTTAACTGTGCAAAAATAACCCACATATGAACAATCCAGGATGTAAAAACAAAAACTTTGTAAATGTCTTAACAAATAATACACTATTTGAATGAGATTTTTACCAACAATTTTCAGTTAAACCGAACAGCATTTTTTCAATCAACCGTATGCTACAGGAAAGTATAGAAAACAAGGTACAATATACCAATATTCACAAATAACTGCATTCATCTTTATCACTTTAAATGTAAAAAGCATTCTTCTAATATACCTATACCAGAGTAGGGGTAGCACTTAAGAGTGACTTGTCCTTATTACCGATTTTAGCTTGTTTCAAGTCTGAGTCTACATTATATAGAAGTATAAAATATTTTGAATTGTACTACTTTAAATAACATATTATGCATAATATGTTCTATGCAAATATACACACCAACATATTACAAACACTTTACATAAGACAGTAAAGAAAAAAAAATTAACTAATATGCACCCTAAGATAGAGGATGGAAAATCATAGGAAACATATATATATATTTTTTAATGATTAAAAATTGACTTGGATATTGTCATTTTAATTATTACTTGTATAGCCCCTGAAGCCATACCACAAGCATCTGCATAGACAATAAGCTCAAGACTAACTGTCACACTGGTCATATTTTAGTTTTATATACTTGTTATTTACTGGCACATTAATTTTCTGCACTCTTGCCTCTCTGGAATTCGAGCTATGCTTTCAGACCAGCTAGGTATCTTCTTTGAGATAATAAAGTACATTCAGCCTGAACCAGCAGCAGTTCATTGATCTGTGCACGGATTCCAATGACCAAAAATATAACCCTCACCACATTTATCTGTGGAGCAGGGGGAGCTTTGCTATCAAGCAAAGCCTTCCCCCATAGAGCCTCACACACCATGCAGCATTCTGCTAATTACTAATGCAGCATCCAGTGGACAGTATAGACTGCATGTAGATAAAGATTTAAAAAAGGTAAGATTTTTTTTTAGAGATTATTGGTTTAATAAAATAAAAAAATCTAGATAATGTTAACAATCTTGAACTGTTCAGGTGTCTGCTGTCTATACACTTCTTGAGGTGTCAACATAATCATTAGAGGGATTTTTAGATATTAACAACACGTTTTATGAAATGTGCTGCACACATAAATGCTGCTTTTTGCCTAAGGAGTGCAGAAATGTATTAATCCATGAAACTTTCTTATTCCTTTAAGCATAAAAAGAGTCACACAGCTAGTATTTAATTAGAGAAAAATAAATGTTGGTGACTTTGCATTGATCCTGAATGCATTCATGATACAATGGTGGAAGTTATGTTTGTGAGAGCTATTGATCAGGCTTCCCAACAAGCCACAAATAAATGTCTAGCTAAACTAACAACACAGCACTAGACAATGTCCCTTTCTTTCCGCACACATTGCAGACCATCGATACACAGAATATTTTACCTTTCCTTTCAGCGTTTGCAGAGCATCCAGATATGCTGCAAGCAGTGGCAGACTGAGGGTTTCTACCAGTGTGCCATGTAACCACTGAACTAGTTTAGTGTCCCAGCTTACAGAAGCCAAGGCTTGACGCACACGTCGTGCACACTTATCCACTGAAATTCTGCGCAGCACTGGCTCATTATTTGCCTGAAAAGGAAAAACCAGCATTTGTGAGTAGGATTCATTTTTACTTCTTAGCAAATACAACCTTGATCAGTTTCATAATTATTATAAATCTGTATATCCTTAAATACACAAAAAAAGGAAACAAAAATACACAATTATTCTTGAGCATGCTGATAGCAAGTATAATCCAATAAAATCCGTATTTGAAGAACATAAATGAAATGTAGCTTTTAAAACGTAAAAGTGTAGTGTTGTAGACTTTAGCAGATGTGCTACTATCCTCCTCCTAGGAGGTATCCAGAGCGTGGAGAGGGTCTTGGGGAAGAGGTCTTTATGGGTCAACCTGATAACATTTATCACCCTCCTCCTCTGCAGAGACTATTGCAGACAAATCTAAACCTGTCAGATACATTTAGGATAGTCTCCTGATCAGATCATCTTTCACCTCCTGGTCACCTTATAGGGGTGTAGATCTGCTGGAAGCTACAATGATAATTTCACGTCAGATTTAAAAGCTACATAGATTTTGTTTATTCATATACTGATTTTATTGCTAATCAGTAAATAAATAAAGCCATACTGTAGAAGCTCCACAGAGGTTATTTACATGTTTCTTGAACAGTGCACAAACTTGAATAATCAATTGACAAAATGTACATTATTTGGATCAACATTGCAATGTATTTAATGCAAAATGTCCCAACGAGCACCAGTTTCCAACAAAATTACCTTGTATGTGCTGGGCCACTATAGCTATATGCCATGAAGATAAACAATACTGGCACCTATCATATCACATAAAAAAACAAGAACCAGAAGCACTTACTCCATCATTAGCGAGTCGGGCAAGCCTGTCTGACTGCAGAGCTTTCAGAATCTTATTAAAAAGTTTATTTTGAGCAGCCGTCCACCCAGACCTAAACGGAAAGAGAGATAAGGGGAGCTGTGAGACAAATGATGTCACAAGAAGCTTATTTTAAATTAATAATAGTATTTTATAATCCTACTAACACATTACATTTCGCCATGTTTGCTAGATGTGGGATACATTTAGAATAGCCCCATCTATACTGAAATTATTTTTCTCTTCTATACTTGTAAAGTAAATAAAAACACAAGCCATATGCTTACACATCTCAAACTCTCACCACACGTGCACTTCTAATAGACAAAAATAATATAGCACAGTAAATTCCCTTACATACATTATGAATGTTAGTTACATTTCTGGAGATGCAAATTGTACAGAATGTTTATCTTTCCCTTGAGCATCTGAAAAGCATCCAGGCCTGCAGCTAGCGATGGCAGACGGAAGGTCTCTATTAGTGTACAGCTTCTGTGAACATTCTTATCTTATAGGTTGAAAGTATCTCTTAGAAGTTGAGATAAAGAACAAAAGTTTAATTAATTCAAGAGGTTTGTGGTCCATACCTAAATACATGATTTGCCCCGCCTAACAAAATAATATATCATATTTCAAGACACTCTTAAGTGCTGAAATTAAACAACACAACACATTGATGACATATTCTCTCCCACACAGCCCTGTGCCAGTGTGCACATTCACCTATTAACATGTTCCTCCCAGTCATCAGGTGGAGGAGGAGCTTCAGTATCGGTACGCACAAAGATCACATGACGCTCACATTCGTTCATCACGCTTCTTGCCTTCTGATTGTCATAAAGAGGCATAGGAGTAGGGGTGACGGTCTCTACATCGATGGGGACGTCAGTTTCACTGAACAGAAGAGGAATGTTAAAAACTGCTCTGCTAGCATATATACAGAGTAATACAGTGAAGGAGACAAAAATGGTTGGTAAAGTATAATGCTTTGGGGATGCACTGCAAAATAGTTAGCAAGCAAGTATTATAAGCCCTGAACTGTCAAGTATTTGCTAACAGCACTATGTGGCATTCAGAAGTGCACAGGTAGAGATTTTATACAACAAATACATTTAGGAATAAAACATGTGTATTTAAAGGGATATCTAAGTTTCCTGGATTATGAATGCATCTGATGGAGGAGATTCAGAAGTGTATGAAAAATATGTTTGCATGAACAAATACCAAAATAAACATTTAAACACTTACCTTGAAGTTAGCAAAATCTATTGTAATTTCTGACTGTCTAAAATGAAGGTTAACATCCCCTCCAATTTGTTTAGGCCAATCCGGTTAGAGAAAGATTTCAGACATAGAACTGTTAGTTGCTATGGCAACAGCCCACAGCATAGACAGGAAGTAGGGATGAGTCATATACGAGCAGTGACAACACTGTTCTACTATTGGCTTTGGTGCAAAGCAGCATGGGATTTGGAGCAAAGGTGTCTGGGAAATGCAGTGTATCACATGTGACAGGAAGCTGCAAGGAGGAAACTGCAAGGAGGAAACTGCAAGGAGATTGGCTGAGCTAGCAAGAGCAGGTAAATATTGGGTTAATATTGCTCATAATCATTAGAGGGTTTTTAAATTATTAATACAAATAAAATGTTTTATGAGATGTGCTGCATACACATAGGCTGCTTTTTGCCTATAGAGTGAAGAAATGTATTAATCCAGAAAACTTAGATATCGCTTTAAGCATTTAGAAGCTTCAGCTGAAACATAAATGTAATAATGTTGTGGACTTCCAAACAAAAGGGACTGTAGGTTTTGATTCAGACCCAGGTCTACCTACTGACTATCCCTGATCTACAATAAGCAACGTGTGAATACTCAGTAATATACTTACACTGCGCTTTCCTGTTGTCTCCGAGGAGTGATGAAAAGGGTGCGGGTGGGACGGGCATTGCTGGCATCAGGATGGGCACTCCAAGGTTTGGCATAACTGTGATCCAGGAAGACTAGGTCTAGTTCTCGCTCATGCACGGATAACTGGAACAGAAGGGAGGTGCCCATTCTGCGTGCAGAGGACTGCAGGTCCCGTTCACTGCCTCTATGAGACATCTTTGCCTACCTGCAGCGGGCGCAGCCAAGTAGCCACACAATCACAACACCTGAGAAGAAGATTGGAAACAGATATTTAGAAACTTGTAATGCAGTAAAGATACTGACCATTGGATTCATTTAGAAAGGTAGCACTGTACTCCCAAAAACATCAACTGTAGATAATTAGCAAAACACCTATTTAATCTGGCCATTCTGTCTACATACATAGCTTTGCTTAATAAATCCTCAGCCTCATGCATATCCAGAGTATGCTTGATTTTGTTTACTGTATTTGTCCCTACCACTTCCGCTGTATATCTATTCCATTCATCTACTACAATGTCTGTAAAAATAGTACTTTCACATGTTACCAGGAAATTTTGACCATTTGATTCAAATAATAAAATCATCTGGGGGCATGGAAGAGATCCTGAGTAGTGGGATGCAGGAGTTGACAATTTTGTCTAAAATGTAGGAACCAGCCAGGTTAGTAAGGAGTCATTCAAACATTGTTGGTGCTAATGTATAGATTTTATACAGCAATATTGTCACAACCTAGGACCTGTTCGATTTCACAACAAAGCTTCACAGGTATAGTTCATAGGTTAACAAGAGTTTGTGGATCCCCTCACTCGACTAGCAATACAAGATTTAAGAACTTGATACAGCATACACTTCCACCAAAAATGTGCACCCAATAGAGCTTAATCCTTTATTCTACATGCCCACCACAATGGCCACAGTATGATTTACAGGAAAATAAACATTGCACAGCTTGCCAGGATGGTCCCTGGTCATGTTCATATTTTCCTCCCCTGGTTCTCTTAGCTATTCCCAACATAGTATTGTGGGCCCTCTCCTATTGGCTGGCAACTGGTGGGTCCACCAATACGCAAGCAGGCTCGGCTTAGGTGATTGGCTTAATTCTAAGCCAGGGCAATAATGAAGGTGCTATGGGATGTCTAAGGGATGACCAGGCGCCAGGTAACCTGGCTAGTGACAGGTGGTGACAAATAGTCCAGTTAATGTTTAAAAATTAGCTGTGTGACACACACCTGATCCAGCTAGCGATATAGAATGAGCTGTGTGATATGCACAGGCACGTCCCGAAAGACAGGCACCCGTCAGTCTGATGAGCTGGCCGAGGCAGGATCACTTGCCCTCAGCCATGTTTCCCCAAAAACTCTGACCTGGCTTTTTTGGTCCACAGGACCATCAATTGGAGAGGATCCAGATCTCCTTTGCCAGGTGTTTTCCTAGCCACTGCCCCTATTAACCACTGCTTGGTTATGTTCGTTTACATGATTATGTTGGTTTACATGATTATGTTGGTAGCGGAACAGCCGGTCGTGGGTAGTCTACACCACTAGACCAGAATAAGAAGCTATGCAAAGGTTCTGGTAAACCGCAGACAATTACACCACTGAACCTGATCAAAGTGGTATCAAGTACAACAGTTAACCTCAGCAGTTTCCCACAAAACACTCTTAATTGGGTAACAACACAGGTTGATAACTTTCTTCCCACGCCAATCCAGCCTGTACGTTGCTCATAACTGTGCCATGATAGGATTGTTGGTGAGAAATAGGAAGGTTTGAGTATCTCAGGAACAGTTTATCTCTGATAATTTTCAATCGCAATAGACCCAACGGTTTACAACGAATGATACAGGTGAAAAAAAACATCCAGTGAGCGGCAGTTCTGTGGGACAAAATTTCTTCTTAATGAGAAAGGACAGACAAGAATGGCTAGACTGGTTCAAGCTGACATGAAGGCGACAGTATCTCAAATAACCAAACTCTACTACAGTGGTATGCAGAGGAAGGTCTCTGAACGCACAACACTTCAGATCTTGAAGTGGATGAGCTGCAGCAGCAGATGACCACACCGGGTACCACTTCTGTCAGCTAATAATAGAACGCTGAGGCTACAGTGGGCACAAACTCACCAAAACTAGACAGTTTAAGATTAAAAAATGTTGCCTGGGCTGACAATTTTCAATTTATGCTGCGACATGCAGTTGGTTTGGACAGAATTTGGTTATATACATGAGTCCATGGATGCATGCTGCCTTATGAAAATGATTCAGGCCTCTTGTCCTTTCCCTCATCTTTCAAAGTTCACGCTATCTGCTTCTCGCCCATCTCTATCCATCCATCACCCGCCTGGTCTACCCTCTCAATTTCTTGATTACTTTACCACTTGGATCCCTAACTTTCTCTTCTCCAACATAACTTCACTCATACTTAGTGATTTCAACATTGCCACTGATATCACCGGCTTCCCCACAGCACGTGCGGGGCTATTACTCATGCAACAGCAAGTAGGCAGGATACACTTTGTATGTTAATAGAGAATTTAGATTTAGTGTAACAAAAGTGAAGTGCACTTAAGGTGAGGTAAATCCATTCTCTCATCAGATCTCTCCTCGACTACTTCAACTCGCTCCTTACTGGCCTTTCTATCACCCGTCTTGTCTCCATTCTAATCCTTAATGAATGCCCCCCCCCCCCCCTTGACTTATCTACCACACTCGACTTAATTGTCTGCAGCACCTCTCTATCAGTCACTCCACTGGCTTCCCATAGATTCCTGAATTAAAAAAAAAATCTTGGCCCTTAACAACATTGCACCCTCCAATATCTCTGCCCTCTTCTCAAAATACTCCACCAACCCCCCTCTTCGCTCTGCTAATGATCTTCTTCTTTCCTCTTCTCTTCTCACCTCCTCTCACTCCTGCATACAGGGCCCTCTATTTTTTTTTGCAATGTGTTAATATTGCATTTTGCCTTGTACTTAACCTCTGTATAGCGCTATGGAGTATGTTGGCACATTACAAATAAAGGATCATAAAATAATAATAAATATATAATAGAGCAACACATCCACAGCTGATGTGTAAACTGCTTTGTGACTGTGAACTAACACTGGTTATGTTTCTCTATTACTACACATTATACTGGCTTCTACATATTTTTTTTTTTTAAGTTTAATGAAGCTGTGAGCTATACTGTGTAGGGTCACCCAAGACAGGCAGGTAATAGCACATAGGTCAGACAAACTGCTGTCCACTGGGGAAAGAGCTGGCAGTATCTTTGAAAAGAACACCATTTTGAATAAGCACAACCAGGACTTTACAATGGATGTGCTGGGTGCCATAATACATAGGGTCACAACAACATATCTATCATATATACATATATTATATATTCATACACACATATATGTAAACACCTTTCCTATGGTGTATACATGCAATTCGACTAAGTCCTCATATACCTGTATGATGGCTCCAATTTTAAAATCCCTTAACGATAATATTATAATACCATACAGGAACACATTATTATATATATATATATATATATATATATATATATATATATATAAGGGGTTGAGAAAAATTCAGCTGAAAGCTGAAACATAATAACCACACAGGTTAATGTGTGGTTGTTATATTTATGAACTATAAATATAATAACTAAAGGCTACTGTGCCTTATATATAACTTGTGTGTAAATCAGGTAGTTCCCTGGGTCACTCTGTAGAGATGCTCGTACACAGTAACAAGGGGATCTCTGTAATAATATCATGATCCTTTAGTATTTTCCTACTATAATGTTATACTGCAATACCACACAGATCCCTCCATGGGATGGACCACCCTATTATAGCACAGTACTCCTGTAGATAGTGAAGACTGGGCAGTACTATGTAACATGTAGGAGCAGGACATGCCAGAGACACATTATGTTTTGATCACATATGTAGGAACCCGGGCTTCCACCCCTTAGTACAGTAACAATCTCATACAGGTAGCTCAGTGTAGTGACTGCACCACTGTGTATCACAGGAGCCTCGCCATATTGCTGCGTCACTACGTTTGTGTCGCTATATTATCATGGCCCCTGTATCATTGTACGGTTGCGTGACTAGGCCCCCGTGTAAGAACCGCCCGCACAAACCCCGCCTCATCTCACCGCTTCCGTGTGTTGTATTTGGCGTCCTCCGGTGGCCCAGGCCCCGAGCGTGGTTGCGTGCGCGCGTCCGGGAGAAAAAACACGCGCCTGCGTAAAAGCAGCTGCACAGTGAGCGATGGAGGATGCGCGCTGCGCGGGAAAATTCTACTCTGGTCACGTGACCGCGCTTGTTTTGTGACAGAGTGACAGTGGCAGGAGATACACTGCCGGAGAAGAGAGGAGTCTCAGGGAAACAAAAAGAGACTGAAATATTTTATTAAAGGCATATCTTAAGTTTCCTTGACTATGAATGCATGTGATCTGACAGAGGAGATTCAGTTGTGTAGGAAAACATTTTTACAAGAAAAAATACCAGAATAAACATTAATAAACTCACCCTGATATTTGCTAAATCTCTTGGGTTTGCAAGTAGTTGATTTTCAGCATTAACACCCTATGAAATCCCTTCTAAAATTGTAGCAGAGTGCCATTTCTTCAGTGTTGTCACATGAAAAGATATCACATATTATAATTGTCAAACTGCGATTTGTCACGCTTGTGAGCCATTGAAGCATGCAGGACTTAGGCTGAAATTAGCTATTAAGCAGCTGCGCGGCAATTAGGCTGCAATGAGCGCCAAAGGCCAAAGGCGCTCATCGCGGCCCCGTCACACATGCAAGCTCGGGGGGGGGGAAAATACGACCTCCAAAAAATATGAATTTAACGCTGAACCGGGGAAATCGAAAACCACGAAAAACAAGAAAAATAATAAAAAATAAATAAAAACACATTAACACACAGCACGGGGAGAGCCAGAAAGCCTGGCAGTGAGGTTGTAAGCAATTTTGAGACTTATTTGACGTCTTTAGTCACACGAAAATGGACTAAGCAAGAAAAAAAATGGCGTCCGAAAAACTTTAAAAAATCTGAAACTGGATAAAAACGAGGCTGAGCAAAGCCAGGCACGCGAGACTTAGAAAATACACAATGGCAAAGACACTAACACACCAACAAAATATGGCTTTGGGAAAATACGAATATAATGGCTAAACCACAAAAAACAAGAAAAATAATAAAAAAAACATAAAAACACTTACACACAGCAGAGGGGGAGAGCCAGGAAACATGGGAGTGAGGTTGCAAGTGATTTTGAGCCTTATTTGACGTGGTGGACGAAAAACTTAAAAAAATCTGAAACTGCATGAAAATGAGGCTGAGCAAAGCCAGTGACGTGGGAGTTAGAAAATACACAACGGCAAAGACAGTAACACTTACACTTAGGCCAGGCATGCGGGACTT
This sequence comes from Discoglossus pictus, assembly GCA_027410445.1. Taxonomy (NCBI): domain Eukaryota; kingdom Metazoa; phylum Chordata; class Amphibia; order Anura; family Alytidae; genus Discoglossus; species Discoglossus pictus. Next base: position 94,789,876 of record CM050167.1, read on the forward strand.
TGACATTAAAACAAACGTCAGTCAGCACGCGCCACACAAACATCAGCAGACACACAGAAGGGAAACACACAGGGAAGGCACAGGGGGGAGATACTGGAAAGAGACACATGGCATTCCCAAGCACTAAACTTGCAGGTTAATGAACCCTGCAATCAGCAGCCCGTACAGTAGGTGGGAGGAAAGGTCCGCAATGAGTGCCGGAGGCGCTCATAGCAAGCCACACGATGAGCGCAGAAGGCGCTCATTGCGGAGATCGCGATGAGTTCCGAAGGTGCTCAGAGAAGCAAAAGCCTCACATTGTGTGGCAAATAGCATTGCCTGACTTACATTTTTATTGCCGTCATTTTTTTTTTTATTACAATTTTATTTTCAAATTTTTATAAGATTACAAAATTACAGACATTAAAATCCAAACATCAAAACAACAGACAGTCAAAAAGACAAAACAAACAAACAAAAAAAATACACGAAAGTGAAACCACAACACAACTTGGTTAGTTCAAGTTAAGTCATATGAAATAACATTTTTCATAATATCAAAAGATGATAATATTCAATTATTTTCCTTTTCCTCTTTTTTCTTTCCCTTTTTTCTTGCTTACGAATATGATAGTGAATGAGTAGGGCGGGGGGGGGGGGGGGGGCAAGAGGTTTAAGGATTTGTGGGATTGTTTGCTTCTTTCTTTCTTTTCTTCATTCATCTATACCCCTTGTTTCTTCCATCCCTTCCCTTATTAACTTCCTTTTAAACATTGGTACTTAAAACAAATTGCTATGTCTCCCAAAGAGACCAATTTAGATTTTTTTTTTTTTGACGAACAGTCTGGAAGTGTTAAATATTCCAATTCTATTTGTTTATTTCTATCTACAATGGTCACAAGTTCAGTCCAAGTGCAATTTGCTAGTAGTAAAATATTTACAAAAATGTTAGGGGTGTACTCACTTTTGTGAGATACTGTATACTGCTGAACAGGCACACTCCTTGATTCTTTCAATTCATACATATACTGCAGAACAGGTACCCTCCTGACCTCTCCTAGATACATTTACTATACAACAGACATACATGTGGCCAATAAACATTCAGATATACAGGAATACCCCGTTTAGTGCGGAATATGCGTTCCTAGATGCAAAGTGAAACTGAGGGACGTTTGAGAATCTTGTCTCTAAACCTGAAAATGAATTAATGTTGTAGGCTATATTTAGGAGAGGGCTAGCACTGTAGGCCAGAACTACTTTATGCATTTGAATTATAGCTAGTATATAGTATGTTCCCCTTCTGGATTGCTACCTTTTTGTGGTGAAGGAGTTTGTGCACCTCAATAAAGCTGTGAGCTATATCACGTAGTGTCGCCCAAGATGGGCACGTCATAGCAGAGGGTTTAGATAAATTGCAGTCTGCTGGAGAAGGAGCTGGCAACTCATTCAAATATATTTGCCAAGAAAATCAGACGGATAAACACATCCAGAAGAACAGACAGATGTGCCTGGCGTGCTGCGTCCATATATCTGGACATGACTGAAGGACTGAACAAAATATAGTATGTTAGAAAGAACTTTCTAGAACAATTGCATATGTTAGAACCAATTAGCAGTAGCTGTGTGATACATTGTAATATCCCCAAATAATATTAGTGTAATGTCCTCGGTTGCAACATAATTACTTGCAAGTCATTTGCTATCAGCAAGAAGGCTCCACCATCCTCACTGCTAAGAAAAAAAAGTTAACCACTTGTTGTTACGATTCCGTTCTGGACCATAACAAATTTACCATTCCACTACACCAGCACTGAATACATTTAATCTTCTCCTTATACCATTTCTTAACTAGTATTTAGTGACATTATCATGAATATGACCTATGATTGCCTAAAGATTGTTGCATGTATTCAGCATTTGCCCATTCTCAGTAAGTTTGAAACATCTTCAAACATGTTTTAATGATTTATATAAAAAATCCTGTTTTGCTTGCTGAAGGTGAATGGATGAATGAATTAACTGTATGTGTTTGGAACAGAAATGTATGCTGCAAACATGTTACAGAAGTAACATGCCAACCTAAGCTCATGGTACAAAGAAGTGCTTTCACCTTCATCTATCTTTTCCTTCCCTTTTTATTGAGTCTTTGCCTCTTCAGATAGGTCCTCCAAACCGTAGCACGCCATACACATTGTTATGTCTCCGGTTGTACTTACCCATAAGGTTTTCTTGGTAAAGATACTGGAGTGGGTTGCCAGTTCCTTTTCCAGTAGACCGCAAATTGTCTGACCTATCTGCTATGACAAGCCCCTTTGCCATGACAAAGTAGTGATCAAGGAGAGATATCAGACTCATAGTAGGTAGCGATATTAACCCCTTAATTATGTTGGGTTTGAGCAATCAAGACATCTTCTTATTCATAGCGATGAATTTGAGACTTCTCCAGGCTTCTCTGAGACATTTTTCTGCTTTTACTGGGGATAAAAGTACATGTAGGCTTTTTCAAAATTTTGGGTACTCTGAAAGATTTCTGAGTAAATGTCAGCAAGATTGGATATTGTTACAGGAGGCATGTGATAGCGAGTTTTAAAATAGTTATGGGATGGGTACTTGGAATTTAGGATATTAGGTACATTTCGAGCACTTGGATGGCATTGCTCGGAGGTTAGACTTACATGTGTGACATGATTGCTCGGTAGTGATTTATGAGTTAAGTTCTTTTTTTATGGAAGCCATGGACTAGAGGCCTATGTTAAGTACATTCTTAAACCACAGATGGGACACGTCACCTTAAAATAAAATAATTTTAGCAACTATATGAATTCCTTGTTTTCTTCAGTGAGCTATGATATATAGATATAAACAAATCAGAAAACATTTTTCTAGTTTACTTGACTAATGGAAGAGTACTTGTTTTTCTTTTTCTTTCTTTGATGTAATTTAGTTAGAATTGTGTATGATACCATAACTCCAAGTTTTCTATCCTGTCATGTTTCATCTAGAAATTATACAACCTGATTGTATTAGTTCTATGTTACACCTATTTGATATGACATGGCTCTGCATTAGGAAAATTCACTATGTGCTGCAATAGAGTAGATGCAAGCCAAACTTGCAAATGTGTTATAAACTTTATTAGGTACAAAATGAAAACTACTAAATAGGTATGGTAGTTTCACAAAATATGCCTTACCGGTTTCGTACCAATCCACTTCTAAAGTCTCAATCTTTGCTTCTGTCTGATACATGACTTGCCTTTCAAACAGTTCGATATGCTGCAGCACATGGCACACTGGAAGCTCATTATTGACGTGATAACATCTTTTTTTACTGCATTTGTAATTCAATTTTCCTTCTATTGATTTGATAGATTATATCTTTCCCCTTGTTGTTTCACCAGTTTACCGAGCCCTTTAAGGTGGCACATTCTGCTCTTTGTCTCTGTGTGATGTCACATTCTATGTGTTCTATTTCCATATCTAGACAATAGATTTGACTTGGTTATAAAGTGTCTTGGTTTTCATTCCCTCCTCCATCAACTCAGGACTCTGACAAGATGTTACGAGCCATTATTGTGTCAGCAAAAATCAAAGGCACCAAGTCCAAACCAAGCACTTTGGCAATGGCACGCTTCCGAGGTATTATTGTTTGGGGTTGGTGGGATAAACACTGTGATTTAGACCTTAAGATATAATGACCAGATTAAAGTTCACATTGAGAACAGGTAAAAATGGAGTTGAGACATTAAAAGAAGTGAAGAAAATATGGGCATGTGATGAAAACTTTGTGATGTGGATGTTATATCATATAAACATAGATTGATGGCAGAAGAATAGCAAAAATACATCTTCATCACCTATTATATCTACTTATAAAAAGCATGGCTTAATAGGTACTGATGATCATTTTATGTGTATCACAGGTTAGCTTCAATCCCTTAGCTGTTTTTTCGCTATCATTTCTGGTTCTGCTTTGAATTCTGTTATTTGGGACGCTAACTAATTTATCTTTCCAACAAAGTAGATGAGGGAATTCTGCAAAGTACAAAATTGAAGCATATTTTATACAATAATAAAATTAAGAAAAATGCCACTTTTTTAACAAAGTAACAAACTAACAACATTAACAGCCTTGTAACTTATGAAGATAATATTTTTTAGAGAAAATCAACTTTTGTAAACCCTTTTTATGAATAATACTTTATCTATCATGCATGCCTCCAGAGTCCAGAAGAGAATATACTTTTTTCTTAGTTGTATGGGACAGACAAATGGCTTGACATATTAAGGGTACATTTGTTTGGTGAAAAAGGGGTTTTAAAGGTTTGTGGCTGCAAGCCTCTCTATATGTGCTAAAATGTTTTTATTTAATATGGTTAGCAATCTGCAGCAACACTGTGCTATAGTTATTATTATTATTGTTTATTTGTTAGGCGCTGTACATGGGTAAGTTGAAGACAAAAATAATAGCAATATTAACACACTGCAAAGGATGGAGAGCCATGTCCATAGTACTTTCCCCAAAGCTCCATGCAAGACTGAAAACTTGCAAACTTGCAATCGAAAGGTATATAAGCGATTTTAGGCTCTAGCCACCTTGATAATATTTTCACAATAGAACCTGTGGCTTAGCTTTTATAATTTACAAAGGTAAGTTATGGTATGTATTCCAATAGCATTTTTGATGCATATGGCACTTATAAATAAAATTAATGGTTTTACATGATAATATGTGACAGAGGAGATCATTGAATACTTATGTCCAGTGAAGCGAGAAGGTAGCAATCTTTCAGCAAATACATAGAGGTCATAGCTTAGTACATCCTATAGTACATATCAAAAAGTATCCATCTCTGCCCACTCACCATCTGCTCACATGAGGTTATATAGGAGCTTAGAAAATAGATGACACATAAGTAAATAACTTTTATTTTCTCTCACATTCTATTTTTATATGTTGAGAAAGTGATCAAAGTATATTTAATAAGGTAGCGATGCTATGTCTGTCTTTCAATACTGAAGAAAAAAAGGTTTTGCAAATGTCGGTACAATTCAGCCTTTCCTTAAAAGAACAATTCAGATATTGTGCTGCAAGGATGGAAAAGTATTGCCATGATCCCAAAGAAAGGGGACCAGGTTCACCACAAAACCTCCTGCCTTCTACTACCAGAATCCTTCCATGATGTGAGTTTAGGGTTATCTCAGTGACCAGCTCTTCCTCAGGAGCTTCTCTCAGAAGAACTCAGGAAATCACACTTTACAAGCTCAGCCCAGTCACCGACAACTGGAACTTAATCCTTTTAGTTAGGATAGCACATAATATAATAAATAGAGATACAACATTGATTAGTGTATCAGACAGACTCCACTTTATTCTTCTTTGCACAAATATTTTAAACAGTACCAATAATCCGCCCACATGTTCCCCGGCCTTCCCTAGTTTTAAATAACCCATCTGGTCTATTTTTTTGCTGTCCAGGTCAGTGGATCATGGTTTTCCGTGTCTTCAGAACCCAGGCTTGGGGTTTTGCTGTTAGATGGAGCGTATCACTTTATGACTATACTTTGATCACACATGGGAGGTTTGCAAGGGAGGGGGTGGATGGCATTCCTATTCCTGGGTCAGAGGCCATGTGTCTGGCAAATTGCTCTTTCTGGTGTCAATGGAGTTAAAACGTTTACTCACTTACCGTTTACTAACTGGGGGAGTGAAATATACCCCATATTTCATCCAATAAACAATGATAGCAAATAAATGCACACATTAAAAAAGCAATACGGTATTCACATTAGTCGCTTTTAAAATATCATCATTGCCGGTGCTGTTGTTACTAACTATTTAAGATAAAAACATACAATCCTTACCACTAAAACCAGTCACGATCACAGCACATTCTGAACACACATAAATTCTTTAAATATTACACTTAAATGAAAGACAAATTGTCACAGTCTTTAGAACACATCTCATGTCCATTTTGATAGCCTTCCTGGGCTAGGTCCCAAATAACATGTACATGAATTCAGGCGGCTGTGACAGTACAGTGTTGTGCCATACAGGGCCCTTGCTTGTTGGGTTCAGAGGATACCCACCCTGGCCCCAAAAGTCAGTCATGAAAAATATGTCTTTGAATGCCTGTCTATGATACAATAACTCTTGCAGCACTCAAAGTTCTTGTAAAGGAAACGCTCTTAAATTATATATTTTTTAAAGGGATATTGAAATTTCTGGGTAATTGTTCATTTTGCCTAGTCACATGGCTATTTTACTGTCCACCATACCAAACACCCGCTGTACAAAATAACCCTAGAATTATTCTATTGAGATACAACAATTTAAAGTATCAACTAATTCAATGAAATCTATCTGTCCAGCCTTTCTTTTGTTATTTAATGTTCCTATTTTTTCATGTTTATTTGATAATTAAGTGCTTGATTTCATAAGGTTAATACTTGAGGTTTTATTTATGCAGATTTTATTTATTAATTGTCTTATGGAATTATGCATTAATTGGGACAGCCATTGTTTTTGTTTGTTTTGCTATCATGGTTTGTCAATGGTGATGGTATCTTGGACAACAATAACATTTCCAGTACTTTCTATTGAAAAGACTTCAACAAAAGAATTAACCTTACAAGAGGTTCACCAAGATTCCCCAAGATGACAAACCCTCTTAACAAAAACAAACCCCAAACAAACATACTATAGGTGCCACAAGTTAAAGGGCCAGTGTACACACTAGTTTTTAGTTTACCATTCATTAATATAAAATTACATCTGCAAGCAGCAGCAAAACAAATCTTTAGTCAGAAAGTATAATTTAAAAACACAATTTACCTCATGAATGTTGTGACGATCCAAGCTGGTAGGGGCTATACAAGACACGAGCCACCTGCTATAGGATACAGGTTATCTACCAACAAGGACCATTTGGGTTCTTGGAAATCTCTGCACCAGCACCATGATATCTGCATTCTGTATCGGTCAGGATCCTTGCATGAGAAATCAGCACTTCCAGGCTACCAAGAGACTCCGTATCTGCTTTGTCTTATGGGGCTTGATAAGACTTGTTAAAGACAAACCTACCCCCAGCAGGATCCTACAGAGTCTCTCAAAACCTCCCTGCAGCCACCCGGGAGAACAGGGAGCAAAGTAACAAGACATACCATTTTCTATATGCCTCAGCAGTGAACTGCCTTTATTCTCTTCCAAACACAACTAACTACAGAACAAACTTACAACCAACTTTCATCCCCCCCCTGAACTCATTGATCTGGCACATACTGTTTTTTTAAGAAGAAAAAATACCAATATACCTTTTTAATTCAACACTATTGAACAGCCTATAAGTAAAAGAAATGGAGTAAAGATGGAATCATGGAAAGGGGGATGATAAGATGAAAAGTATTTCAAGTGAATATAGTGTACCTCTACATTCGTTATAATGTTCTAGTGTTTCAGGGTGCCCATTTTTTTCTATAAAGAGATAAGCAATTGACAAATGTGTCAAAATGTCAAAATTAGTTACTCTAATTAAGATATTTTGCTATTTTTTTAATGATCTGTGACCCATTGGAGGCAAAATAGTAAATAGTAAATTTTACCTGTTATTTTCTGGGGTTCCTAGGAAATATACCCATCACACAACATTGCGGTGTAAAAGTACATTCAGCTAATATAGTTAATGACATGTATGTGGTCCTGCCATACATGTCATTAGCTATACATTCCAATTTGTACCCAACACATTTCACTGCTAGGCAGTACCACAATATGTAAGGTTGGGTGTCTATGTTTGGGCAGCCTCTGAAACAAGTATTTGGGTGGGTAGAATAACTTCTATGAAGTTTATCAGACACAAGGTACAACCTATGTAAAACCTTGAAGTTGAATTGCTACTACTATGTCCAGTAGAATTTGTACCCTTAGACAATCTTTCTCATCCACCATTGTGTTTAGCTCTTTTTCCCAGGATTTTTGAGTCTGGTTAAGAATGAGACATCAAACTGATTTCCTAGACTATAAATAAGGCTAATGCGACCTCTTGCGTTAGAATTAGAGAGGCAACAATTTTGAAACAGATTCAATTGATTTACTTTTAAAAGTGAAGAAATAAAATGTATGTATATGAATGATATGCTTGATGAGGGATTACTATGGCCCCCATTCAATTGAGCAAATTGTAATTATTGGAGCCTATAATGTAGCCTGTAAAATTGATATATATTTAATTGGCCTCTTCTAGCTACCCGCAATCGATTTACGAGTTACAGGCTCAAAATCCCAGCGGTTATCATAAATGTAACTCCGTCCTATCTCCTCCTTTGATGCTTCAAGCCCGTAAACGTTACTGATGTTAAAAACACAAAATCCTTATTCAATTGCAACAACTCAACAAGCTCACAATTGCTTTAAAACCCATAAATGGCAAATGTATCAAACATTTCTATGAGTACTAGATAGGACTCGTAAGTGGGTTAAACACCTGTACGTAGCACTGTAAAACCAAATATAAACACAATACTGTACTTTAAAATACAGGGAAAGCGATGTAAGAGATTAAAATGAATCACACAAAAGTCTCAAACGCGCAAATCTGCACTAAAAAATCATGTTCTCATTTACTATTGACTTGCTTATTGGGCTTGCTTAATTGATCATGATCATGCCCTGAATTGCTACGTACGGGTTCATGGTTTACGGTTTTATGCTTTAGCCTTGTAATTGCGGGCTTGAATCAAATTAATACAGCCGGAATTGTAACAAATTTCTAACCCGGAGACATGCAGCCTGTATGAAGGTAATTACGGGCTTGCAATTGGATGGAGGCCAATGTTTTCTGGAAAGGTTTTGGATGATGTAGGTTTCTCTGATTGATGAAATGCTTAATTTGTGTGCAACCTGCATGTTTCCAATATTGTAAGTATGATGCAGATTGATCCAGCAGAAATATTGTTTATTATAGAAGTGAGATTAGACCATTGGATTGTACATTCTGAATCTATTGGCTTTATGTTGTGTTTGATACCAAACAAAAACAAATATAATTTTTTGTAGTCGGGTGATGTATGCTTGTGGTACTGTAATTGCAGGGACCTAAAAAAGTGTGTGTGTACTGATTGTGTGTGTGTGTGGGGGGGGGGGGGGGGTTTCTTGCACCGGGGGCCTTCCACTTTCTAGCTCTGCCTCTGCTTGATCCCATTTGTAGCCCAATAACATCTGTAGATGGTCCTGGGAGTTTTATAGAGGTTTTGGAGTCTTCATATAAGACTGTTAGTGCATTAATAAATTATCCTTGGAATCTAATATAAATCAAAGATTCAAACAAGTAGGGTCATCCCTTGGAGTCAAATGATTTTTCTGTGTCCAAAGACTATAGGTATGATTACATCTTATATTCATGAGATGCATGTATCACATTTAGAATTTTCCTGAAATTATTGGGCCCTGCCTCTCTGGAATGATCCCAACCGGGTCTCGGGGACTTAATGAGGGTGGAATTTTATTTACTTTTCCTGAAAACATTTTCATAAATATTTTAATGTTGATAATCATAAGGGATATGGGTCTAAATTTGTATTGTTTGAAAGGGTTTTTGTTTTGTTTTGTGGGAAAGTGAAATATCAGCTAGTGTTAACTCAATAGTATATTGTTTATATTGCAGTATATTGTTTCCTGTCAGCATCAATGAGAAAAGATTATTTATGTATGGCAGTCCCCTTCTGGATCACTAACTTGTCATGTTGAAGGGGCTTTTGCACGTCAGTGAAGCTGTGAGCTATACCATGTAGGGTCACCCAAAATGGTCATGTCATAGCTGAGAGATCAGACAAATCGCAAAGCACTGGAGAAGGACCTGTCAACTCACTTCAGTATCTTTTGCCAAGATAACCTTATGTATAAGCACAACCAGAGACATAAAAATATGAAACTGAAAGATGATCCCCTCAAGTCAGAAGATGTCTACCACATTACTAGGGAAGAGCAGAGGGTGAGTATTGGTAGCACCATATCTATTGAAGTGGTTGGGCTCAAGCCAAAAGTATGCCCTACTGCGGATGTGCGGAACTGGAATTGGACATTTCACATTAGTCAACCACCAGATTGACTGTGGTCAAGAAAAGGAGTAGCCCTCATAGTCTGTCAAAGGGTGTCCAAAGCAGGCTAGCTATTTAACATCACTGTGATCCAAGTCTGTGCGCCAACCAAGGAGGCTGAAGTTGTCCAGTTCTACAATATACTCAACACCTTATAGATATAACAACAAGAAAATATGTTACTCTCATCATTGGAGATTTTAATGCTAAAGTAGGGAACCCAAAGATACCTGGAATAACAGGCAAGTTTGTCTGTCTTTGAAGTACAAAATGAAACAGGTCAGAGATTAGTTGAAGTCTCTCAAGATAATTTTCAGGTCATAGAAAACACTCAACAGCCTCAGAGACCACTCTACACATGGAATCACCAGATGGACTATACAGACATCAAACTGACTATATACTTTTAGCCAAAGATGGATGAGCTCTATACTGTCAACAGAAACACAACTTGGAGCTGACTGCTGCTTAGATCACCAGCTTCTTATTGCAAAGTTCAGAATTAAACTGAAGAAAAGAGGGAAAAATCATTAGCAAGCAGATTTGAAATAACTAATATCCCCAGCGAAAATGCAGTGGATAGAAGGAATATATTTATGGGACTAGACATGGTAGATAGAATGCCGGAAGAACTTTGGACAGATGTTTGCAACATTATCCAGAAAACAGCAACAAAGAATATCCCCAAAAGAAAGCTAAGAAGACAAATTGGCTGTCTGATGACGCTGATGATATATTGCTTGCCTTATGCCAACTCAACAGTGGCCTGAGGAATTTGTATATAAACCAAGTAGCCACGTTCAGAACCAAACATGGGACAACCAAACGGAAGATCAGAAAAGGTTTGCATATGTTGTAACCTTATTTATTCAACTTACAGGCTTAATACATCAGATGTAAGGCCAGGCTGGACTAATCCAAAGCAGAAATCAATACTGCTGGGAGAAATATCAACAACCTCAGATACGCTCATGATACTACTCTGATGGCTGGAAGTTAGGAGGAACTAAAGGACCTATTGATGAGGGTGAAAGAAGAGAGAGCAAAATCTGACCTGCTGTTCAACGTTAAAAAGATGAAGCTCATGGCAAACCACATCTCAGTTACTGGTAAATAGATGGGGAAGAAGTGGAGGCAGTGGCAATTTTCATTTTCCTGGGATCCAAGATCTCTTCAGATGGTGACTGAAGCCATGGAATTAAAATAAATTACTTTTGGGGAGGAAAGTTATGGCAAGTCTGGACAAGCTATTAAAAAGCAAATATATCACACTATCAAAAATGGACCAGATAGTTAGAACTATGGTATTCCTAGTTGTAACGTACAGATGTGAGAGCTGGACCATAAAGAAAGCTGATCTCTGTAGAATTGACACCTTCAAGTTGTGGTGTTGGAGAAACATGCTTAGAGTCCCTTGGACTGCAAGAAGATCAAATAAATCAATACTACAGACAATGAAGTAAACATGTTCACTGGAAGGTTTGATCACTAGGTTGAAGCACAAATATTTTGGCCTTGTCAAGACAAGATTCCCTAGAAAATACTCTGATGTTTGGAAAGATTGACAGCACACAAAGAAGAGGACAGCAGAGCAGATGGATAGATGTGGTATTTGATGCAATGAACACAAGCTTGTTTATTTAATTCCTACTGTTATGGGCAAGAGTATTTTTTGTGAGGGCAAGTCTGATGTTCTGTTCTCAGTTGATAATGCAGAGATGAGAGGCCCAGCACACCCCTAATTCTCCTACTGTAGCTTATAGGAGCAATCTGCAGGTCTTGACTTTATATTCATCTCAGCACCCAGCAATTCAGATCAGGACATCAGTCATGGAGAAACAGGAAAAATCATACCAGCAACATCCTTAGTCAGTGCAGAGCAGACTGACTACTTTATTTTGGTGGAGATTTGTGGGTTGGGTTTATGCAGTTTGTCTGGGGTAAATATGCTATATGTAGGACTTTAGTTGCTGTTTCTAAATAGCTAAAGTAAACTGATCCTTTAGTTAAGTTTGAACATATCTTTTCACACTTTTGGTAGTCCCATGTGACTCCTAGATCTATTGTCTAATACATTTTGGTTAGTGGGGCTTTATTGCAAATACAAGATAGCCAGGAGGATTGAGGTATTCCCAAAGTCTGGATCATTGAGGTGATATGATGTCTGATTTTGTTAAAGTTGAAGAATTCTTTTGGGGGCAATTTAAATTTGGTTTTAAATTGGTCTATTGAGAGTAGTTGTTCATCTTGGAAATTTTGTGGTAAGTTCTCAAGCTGGCCCAAGCTCAGTTTTTTAAGGATAACTTAATCATGGGGTTGGTAAGTCAAGAGCCTATTGTCAATTTTGATATTTTCAATAAAGACCCATAATGGTTGATATTCTTTTGAATGTGCCTGAGGGATAAAGGAAATTTGTGCGGCTCTAAAATATAAGTTAAAGTTACAGGATAACCCTCCAAAGGTTTTATCTCTATGCATAAGAGCTTTGTTTATTTTTGGACGGTTATTTTGCCAGATGAATATAAAGGCTTGTTTTGGAATTTTCTCTATATCTGTTACATTAATTGGAATGGGTAATGATCTGAAATAATATTCTGGGTAATAGATCCTGGGTAATATGTTAATTTTAATGGCATTTATTCTTCCTGTCTAAGAGATCTGAAATGTATTCCATTTAGAGAGGTCTGCGGACAGTTCTTTCAAGAGGGGTGTGTAGTTGGCTTTATATAGATCGGACAATTGTGGGGTTATATTTAGGCCAAGGTATTTAAGGTGGGAATTTGGCCATGAGAATGTATATTTTCCTTAATTTGGTCTATTATATGGTTTAGGATTTGAGCTCCTATTACCTCAGTTTTTTCAAGGTTTACCTTAAGGCCAGAAATCTGACCAAAAGTTTCAAGGGTATCCATTAAGGCTGAATATGTCGTCGAGAACAGACAACATTTTAGTTGATATAGGCCTATAGTAAAACCTTGTATTTTAGATTCAGTCCGGATAGCTTGGACTAAGGGTTCTATAGCTAAGGCAAATAATAAAGGAGATAGGGGGCATCCCTGCCTTATCCCTCTTTGAATTTGAATGTGATCAGTAGATTTGCCTGGTAATTTGAGGTATGCTATTGGATCCCATAATATGTCATAATAAGATTAATGAAGTTTCCCTTGATGCCTAATTTAGTTAATACTGCATGTAGATAGGGCCACTCAATGGAATCAAAGGCTTTTTCTAAATCGAGGGCTAGAGGGGCATTAGTAGATTTAGCTAGATGGAATATTTTTAGTATTCTCCGTATATTGTCTCCCGCTTGTCTAAATGGTATAAAGCCAATTGGATCCTTATGGATCAGTCTGGGGAGATATTTGGCCAGCCTTATTGACATTATTTTTGCTAGTATTTTCATATCTCTATTTAATAGAGATATTGGGTGAAAATGTTTAATGTTGAGTGGATCTCGTCCTATTTTAGGAAAAAATATTAAATTGGCTTGATTTAGTTCTGGAGGCATTATCTTGCCTCACAGTATAGCCTTAAATAGCCTAGTCAAGTATGGAATAAGAATGTTGTAAAAAGTTTTATAGTAAATATTTGAGTAACCATCAGGTCCCGGGGATTTCGGTAACTTCTGCATTTAGTAGGTTAAGTTCCTGAGTAGAAACTGTGGGCAAGTCGTATCTGTTCAGGAAATCTTGTAAAAAAGTTGCTGGTTTTAGAATGTGAGGAGTAAATATCTTGAAAGTAATTTGCAAATGTTTTTTGAATTGTAGTTTGACTTATGGAAATATTCCCTTGTGGGGTTTTAATTTAATAAATTTGATTATAACTTTCTTTACTTCTGAGTTTTTTAGCCAGCATGGGTGAAGGTTTATTTACTTAGGTATAGAATTTTTGGCGAGTTTTCCTAATGGCTTTTTCGGTTTTATCTGAAAGAATAATGTCTAATTCTATTCTAGTTTTCTGAAACCTATGTTTTGAGGGTAGGTGAAGCATATCACTTTATTACTATACTAGACTAGGGAGTAGAGCAGCATCTGAGGATTCCAGATCAGCACCATCATTTTTTGATTAATGTATAAAACCATATATCGCCCTTAGTGTCATCTCTATCCACATACATTTAAATTCCTGCAGCGTTAACTCTTTGTTGTCACACTAACATACATGTCAGAAATTGTATTTCTGCTAGTTATAGGTAAAATAACAATATTACAGTGCATATACCATGATATAGCAACCCCAACATGAATTGTGGCCCACACTACACACAAAAACAACAAATCACAGTCCTCACAACTGTCCATTTTAATAGTCTTGTTTCCCAGTGTGTCAGAGTTCCAAATAGCAGGGTGTCTTATGGGTTCAGAGAGTCCCAAAATGAGTCATGACATGGTCCCTCTAATGAAAACTGCATGAAATGCTCACACAATTGCAGGCTTAAAACCTCTGGTGTTATTATTTTTAAAATAGTTTTGAATTTCAAGCCTTAATTGATTTGCATGCTCCTGGTTGAGTAAAGTATTGTTGTTAATTCACCATCAAAAGGGGACGTTGCTAATTGCATTATAGAGTGGTCTCACCAGGCAACCAGAAGAATGTTGATGTCTTTTAAATTTATATTCTGGTTAAAATATAGTCAATATGAGGGTATGAGTGGTGTGGGTTTGAATTTAAAAAATAGGGCTCTATGCTAATCAAACGGTGTAAACTGCAGCATAGCCATAAATCAGCTGCAGGAGCTTTTTTTCTTAAGTTACAAACAAAAAGATGTGACAATTGTATTTGTAGCTTCAATCAGTAAAAATGTGTTTATTTTATGTTAAAATATGATATAGTTATAGACAATGTATCATGCATTTGTTTACTAGGCAACATGATATTGTGACGTGTATTAACCCCTTGAGTATTGAATTGTTGGTTACCCTGGATATTTTATTGTAAAACGGGCTTAATACTAACAAATCATATTTTTTAATTACACATATGTTGATATTGGACTGTTAAGTGTCGAGAAATGTTGAAATGTCATAATTTTGTAGTGCTTTTTGTGCTATACTGTCACTTTAAATGCTTCTAGGGCACTCAGCAAAGGTTTGAAAACCAGTTGCGAGTAGTCTTTGGTGCTCATAAATATTTATTTTGCTTTTTGCCATTACGGCACTGCCCTGATTTGCGAGTGATCCATACAATCTTATTAGCATAGAGTTTGGGTGTCAAATTCTAACAGAGCAACTCGTAATTTATTTCCAGTGCAAAATTCAATGGAGATTTATACCTTGTTTTTTTGGCTTTGTTGTGAAGTTCACTCGTAGCAGTGACCCATAGGAGTTCTCTCACAATGTTTTAGGGATCGGTGATTAACATAGCTAGGTAGGATTTACTCTGTAGTTAGGGCACTCGTAAGTGCTTTTTCAGGGATTAGCATAGGGCCATATGATCTTTGTTTCGGGTACAGATCCCTACATGCATATGTTCTGTGCCACTGGTCTACAAACTTGTGAAGCTTACAAGATAGTTTTTTGGTTGCTTATGTTTATTGTGCAATCTCTTTAAAGTTTCATTTACATATCTAGCTTGAGTTTACAATATTGTGTGAAGGCTAATAATCTCTGTTTAATAGGGGGATTGAAACCTTTAACATTATGGGAAATGATGTGAAGTACGGTTGAGATTTGTTCATATTATGGGGGTTCATGTATAAATGGATTTAATATGATGAGATATTTTCTCAGTTGTGTATTAGCAGTATATCTCAAGTGTGATTGATAATAATATGAGATGCTACCTTATTCTCTGCTACAAAATGTTAATATATTTAAAATGAGACTGAGTACATTGACCCTTTTAAAGACGCGAAGTGGTTTCATTTGTTTATTATTTCAATAAAAACTGTTCAATGGGACTTTTGACATTTGAAATTAGATTTGTGCCTCTCTTCTTCTCCTATTAGGTGTCTAGGAAGTGAAAGAGGATTTGCCTGGAAGGCTGTTATAATTTTTCAGACCAGGATATGTTTACCTATTATAGCCAGTGTAGGGAAGCTGGCAAGTAAGGGAGGTCATCAAGACAACAGATAAATATTTCTGTCATTACAGTCCCCATAGGTAGATCTCCATCCCCCTGGACACATGACTAGGTTTGGTTTGCAGCATATCTACTGCAGCCTAAAACACTAAGATTCTAATGTAAGATTTAAAAGTGACTTTGATTGATTTTTCACAAGTATTTTTTTTCCCACCCTATATAACAATATAAACAAATAAAACTCTATTATATGAGCACAACAGCAGTCTTTTAATACTGTAAATTAAAGTTTCTGTATTTTCTTGAATTGCTAAAACAAACAATTGCCTATTATTAAGTGCAATACTTCAGAAGCTTACTACAAATAATGGATTGAAAGAGAAAAAAAGTGTTTTTAAAACCAGTCTCAGTTGTAATCATTTTTTTCCTATTCCAGGGATTGAACAAAGAACAAAAGTTGTGAATAATGACCACTCTCCTAGCTGGAATCAGGTGAAACTCCTTATTTCATGTCTTCTAATTTAATGGTATTTAAAGGGCCACTGAACTCACTGTAAGTGCCCTTAATGATGTGAAAGAGCACAATATTTTATGTTAACATTATCTAAATAGTTTTAATTACTCTAATAACAACTACAAAAACTTAAGACTTAAATATTCACATACAGTCTATCCTGTCTACTTGCTGTGTCATGAGTAATCAGCACAGTGTTGAGTCAAGTGAGAGCTGTGTGAGTGTGATGATCCGAGAGTAGGGGCTAAACAAGGCCAGAGCCACCTGCTATAGACTACAGGTTATCTACCCACAAGGACTGTGGGGTTCTTGGAAATCTCAGCACCAGCAACCTGATATCTGGCTTCTCTATCAGTCAGAGTCTCTTCATCAGGAATCAGCGCTTCCAGGAGTCCCAGTAACCTTCCTGTGGTAGTGATCAGGACAGGTTACTTAGAGGGTGGAGATAGGTTCAGTATCACAGCCACAGGGAACATACTCAGAGATACAGAATTTATATATATCTCCAAGTGAACTGATTTATTTTTTAAAATAACAGCAGTATTTATAGGGGATAGAAACAGAGGGGGTGTACATAGCACAACAATGAGAGGGTGTGGCAGACAAACACAAGAGATAAACTACACATGGGGTCCAACAGTAGCTTCCTGAGAGCAACAGGATTAGCCTTCAATACACATCCTGCCGTGTCCATGTCTGAATGGTCAAGACCCTAGACAGAGTACATGGCAGATGGGATTAACTTAATGCGCCAACAATGGGCCAGAGTGGATTATAATTACAATGGAGGTGCTCACGCACATAATCCAGAGGCTGGAGCCAAACCGTCTGTCCATTAATAAGCTCAATGGGCAACACCCAGGCTGAGAAAAAGGGGTCTGTGTCAGTGAGTCTCTATGGGGGTAAATCTAAAACACTTGTTTATGAGTACAGGAATCCATTTTGTGTTTGTCACATCAAATCTTTAGAGCTAGATGATGGGTGTAGTTACCAGTTGAGGGAGGGATGGAGGAGGAGGGAACATTCAAAAGTTAAGAGTATTTGTTTGATTAATGGATAAGATTTAAATTGACACCCGACCCTCCCCCTCATAGGCCCAGAAACAGAAATCTTGTTTCATTCAATACAACCATAGTTCTTCAGAAATATAAACACCCCTCTTACACACTACTTCCTTCAATATATCATGGATCCCTCCAAGTTCCAGCAGAGGCATCAGAATTTTTTTTTTTCTGAATAATAACTAGCTGTTTGAGTTTTTCCTACTTAATAATACTCTAAGTGAGTCTCAAAGTACTTAAGTATTTTATTTTATTTGTACAGTGGTCCTTTGCATAGAAAGAGAATTTGCAGTAACTAAAGGGACACCATCAGCATTTGCACATTATTATACCTGTATTCCTAACAGCTTCACAGTAAATTATGTTTTTATATTTCTAAAAACATTTGACCTATGACAAAGTGTAGTTATTAATAGAGAATATTCTAAACATGGGACTACAATAATGCACAGATAAACATCTGGCGAAACAGCAATTTCAAATATCAGCTCAGTCTCACTATAACGCTTTCCTTAGCTGTTTCTGGAAGGAGTTGTTAAAAAGTTAGTGGTAACATGATAGAGGTCATTGTTTATGTGTGTCTGGACAAGGACAGATCTTTGGGTCTTGTATGACAGCAAAGTTGAAAATAGCAGGTTTGTGAAAGTTTGATGCAGAACAGATAATAGATCTCAGAACAATGCAATTCTCTGTGTCCTTTTGCTCTCCAGAATTTTTCCCTGTCTCATAACAATTTGTATATTCTCCATCATTTTCTTCTACATTTCCTGTCTTGTTCTCATTCAGTATTCCATTTCCTTGTGTTTTGGGGTGTGAGATACATTAACCCTATGGACTCTCAATGGAGCCTCAATCTATATTCATGAAGGACCCTTTTGACCCTTCCTATCACCTAAAATTAGCCCAGTTACTATGAGGTTCTTCATGGTATATAGAGCAGAGAATATTAGCTATTATTCTCTTCTCTGAATGGGACATTTTTATAGCCAGTCAGAGAAGGTTAACACTAGGGTGAAAACCTATTCTGATTTGCTGACTTGTCAGTCTACCAGAATAGGGAACATAGAGCCCAATGATTGCTTAAAGGCTAACCAATTGGAATGCACAGATTTCAGTATATGCATTCAGATTGGTTAGAAATGTAACCAATCAGAAATGGGACAGGAGCAATTCAAATACTCAATATGATGCATTTCTGAGCCATTCAAAAGCCATAAAAAATAGTATCTAAGATGAGTGTGCGGTCAGAAAGCTCTTAGGTAGTGAAGGGGCTCCTCAGAGGGGAAGCTCCGTTAGTTTAGTTAATTTTTTTAGAATAAAACAATTCTATAGGTGGAGGCAATTTCCATGGGCCGAATATGAGGATCGAGGGTTCTCAATTAAGAAAGGACCCAATGATTATAGTATAGTATACCATGGTATACTACACCTTACAGCCCAAAGGATAGGAGAAGGGTGCCCAATGGCCCCGATTATTAATTTGGGAATCATGGGGGATATCCGGGGTCATAGGGGGTAGCAGGTATTGAGTGGACATAGTATTTCCAATCAAACATATTAAGGGGAATTTTATAATTAAAATTAAAGGGTGACTGTAGTCCAAGACTTTGTCATGCATTGAAAATAACTTGTTTCATACAATACAAATGTTTTGCCCAATTTAAAACAAATTATATTAATTGAAGAAAAATCCCACAAAAACAACATTCAGTTAAAAACAATTGGTTTGATCTGTTTTTCTATTATCAGTGAGTTAAGAGGAAGTATACACAAGGCCTCATGGAGACAACGTTAACTGTGTTTCTTATCCAAATCACATAAGAATCAATGGGAACAAAAGCACAATATGTTGTAGTTTAGTCAAGGGTGGAGTAAATGGGGTTTCTTTATTTAATAAGAAAAAAGTGATTTGATCACCCCTAGTGATGATGACCAAGCACATATAGTTTTGGCTTTTTATTCACCCTTTCAATCAACTACCTTGCCGAGAGAAGATCCAAGGGAGGGGCCCGATGTATTTTGCGAAGCACTAACTTCGCCACTGAGTTCAAACATCTATACATTTTACTATCCCTCTGTTTTTTTGTAACCTCTTGTAAGGAGGAAAACATAATGCTAGACTGTCTATATATATAAATATATCTATATATATATATATATATATATATATATATATATATATATATATATATTGTTTTTTTGTATTATTGTAATGTTTAAATAGTGACCTTTTAAATACATGCTAGAAACTTTATGACTACAGCTGTATTTTAAGTAGCCTCTTACTTTTGCTAGTTAGGAAAGTAGGTCCTTACTCACTAAAGAGTATTGTAATATAGCAATATTTGTGTTTCTTAAGGGATCCCTATACCTTATTGGCTATACATGCACCCATTGTATTATTTCTGCACTTAAACATATATGGAAAGATATATATATATATATATATATATATATATATATATATATATATATATATATATATATATATATATAGATAGATAGATAGATATGGGACGCTGTTAAGATATCAGTTTAATTAATCAGTTTTTCTTAACATTAAGCTTTCAACAATTATGCTTTCAGTGCCAGTCTTGTGGGTCTTTCCATATGCGGCTTATCAGTTTTAACTTGTGTCTGACTATTTTGCACTGCCTACAAGTCAGAACTGCTCTCACAATCTTAATGACCTTATAGGAGGTTGTGACACAGTTTGACAAGAGGCAGAAAGGCTGATGTTTGAACATATGTTTAAAACTGAACTTTGATTTGTTAAATCATTGAATAAAAATGTAATTATATTACTAAGCAGAAATCAAGAACACTACCTTACAGGCAATTAAAAACAATGTGACAATTGCTTTGAACAGGACTCTAGCAAGTAATTCTGTGTAACAAACCCACTGTGACATTCCCAGCTACCTTCAGAGGACTTGATAATAGTATAAGGGTAACATGTAATTCTCAACATTGTGTTAGTTCATCATATCATCTCTAAGATTTCTTATATATATAGTATATATATATTTATTTGTGTATATCAAATTATTGTTGCTTCTGAGGTGGTGCAATAGAACTTGGAGGACAATCTCTATCCACTGTTTGTGTGGAAGGGAAGACTAACTGAAAATTGTGTAACCTACTTTCTTTCTTCTAGATCTTTGACTGGTCACTTGAGGGAATGCCCCTGGATGTTATGTCTAAACTGGAAATACAGGTTAAAGGACATGTGGATGAACAAAAAGAAAAGTAAGTCTCCAGATATCTTGCACTGAAGTGTTCTATGGAGTGATGGCAAGGCAGTTACAGCAAGTCACTATTAATGTTTCTTTCCAAACCTAGGCTACCATTCTGTCTGCCTCTCACTCTGTTTTTGTTGGTTTCCAGGGATTTTGGCACCACTATTGTTCATCTTCAAGAGGCAATAGGTGACACAGAAGAATTGCAGACTCTCAGTAACCTCCAACTATTGGATACCAAGAATAGTCTAACTGGGGTAAGACATGAATACATTTTTAGTGGATTCAAAGAAATTCCAGTTTGGTATCCTCTGACCAAAAGTAGCTAATAATTATTTTTTGGTGACGGGTTACAAATTTGACAGGAGAGATGGTTAGAATCTGAGTACTGCAGTCAAGCATTGAATCAATAAAAATGTATATGTATTGTGCTATTAGGCTTCAGTGTTTCTGTGTGATATGAATTTAAATTTGGATTAATAAATGTGTAAGATAATGTTATAAAAAATCAGAGATGCCTTCACAACTTTCTGTGCTGTTGATTTGTCTAGATTGCTGCCTTCTACAAGTCCCCTACATATTTAATGGAAAAACAAGGGATTAAAATAATAGATTAAAATAATTTATTCAACACTTTCCATTCATCTATAAAACTTAAAATGGATTTCTCTACAGAACAGGTCAACTTTCTAGACACTACTATATCCATCACCAATGGCACTCTCCACCCATCTGTATATAGGAAACTCACAGTTACCTACACAGCTCCAGTTTCCATCCCTCTCACATCAAACAAGCCATCATCCATATTCAAGCTATTAGATACTATCGCATATGCTCAAACACTGGAGGCTGTGATACAAATTTAAAAACACTGTCTAATTCTTTCAAACAAAAGGATTACAAACCCTGTATTATTACCGAGAAAATATCCACTGCCATCAAATTGTGGACACCTGTTAATCAACAAAACAAAATAAACTACTTCACATATACCTCTACTGACCACATACCATCCATTTTTAGAGAAAATATGGAAAATAATCAAAGATTTACAAGCATTACTAACGGAAGATGCCCAATTAAAATATATATTCCCCAAACCTCCCATCCTTGCATCTTAACAACCACCAAACCTGGAAAAAAAACTTGTCAGCAGAAGATTGGCCAATGAACAACTGAATATAAACCATGGAATTAAACCTTGTAACAAAAGTGCCTGTAGGTTATGTCAGGCTACACGCAACAACAAGACCTATAACATCAAAGGGTTATATACATGCACGTCTTACAATGTAGTTTATAAAATACAATGTACTTTATGTGACACAGGCTGTTACATTGGAGAAACCAACCAAAAAATACATTTAAGGATGAATTTACATAGACATTCAACAAGAAAGCATAATGAATATAGTTATTGTACCCCAGTGGGACATCATTTTAACTAGAATGACCACTCCATGCTAAACCTAAAAATCAAAATACTCAGAGGAAAATTAAAAAATATCCAAGAGAGAAAAGCATTTCAAATAAATATGATCACATTCTTCAACACTAATAATACAGGACTTATCTTGAACTTGGACACCTTTGGGACAAAAATTTGATTTAAAATGTAATGTTATTTTGTATTCAACAGTATTCTATTGCAGTGCTTTAACTCATTTAGAGTGATAGTTTACTCATACAGCATAGCTTTTATTTAGGCTCCTGATGTTTTTTTTACATCAAGCCTGTTAAACTGTTTTATTTATGATAGTCTTTTTCACAAATAAAATTGGAAAAGTTTAGGTAACTTAGATTCATTTCTACCTTCCCACTGTTTGGGATAGGCCTTTTTGCTTGCATTTATTTTAACTCTAACACTGTATCCTTATATTTTACAATATAATGTTAGTCTTATTCTGTTCTCTTTCCATGTGGTGATGTTATACTCCAATTGTGCCAAAGCTTTCATGTGGCTTTTATGTCAATTTCCTTTTAATCTGTTGCCTAATAAAAATCTTTTGAGAACAAAAATACAGGACCTGGGTTTTCTAACACATTATCATAATTTCTTGTCATTGGCCTACAGTGTTTTGTTGTTTCATGTATATATTGATGTATATGTGTATATAGTATGATGTTATATATATATATATATATAAATATATATATATATATATATATATATATATATATATATATGTTTTCTATACTATGTTGTGTTGATCCCCCTATATGTAATTATCTGATGATGTCAGATGCTGTTTCCACTCTCTCCGCATCTGCTGTTTTTATTCAAACTGAGGGTTCGACTCATGTCAGACTTGATAAAGAGAGGTCAGATCTCCCGAAAGCTTGTCAATTTAAATAAGGCGTTTTGCCAATACAAAATGTATCATAATATACTACAATACTTATTATTAATCTATATATATAGAATTAATGATTACCAAATTACTAGATTACTGGACATTCATGACTGCTTTACTCTTCAATTATATATATATATAGTGCCTATACTGTATTTCTGAGAAATTTGAGCAGGAAATAAGTTTTCATCAACTTATTTTTAAACATTCAAGTGGAATCACTAATGTACTATTCCTTATTTGTACTACTATATATATATATAACAGACTGTTCAGCTTTAGTGGCAGTTATGTAGTTTCACTTTGCTGAACTCTTCAGTTGCCTCAATGTTAGAGGTGGTACACTCTACCACCAATCTTAAATAGTTTGTAAAACGTGGTAGAAACTCCTACCTAAAGATGATAAAATTATCTATTTTCCATTTAATTTACTCACAAAAGATCCATCTTTTTTAATCACAATAGATTACAAATTTATGTTTGTTGGGTCATTGTAGTTGTCCTTTAAAGAACATAATTCATATACATTTTTACCTATAAAGAAAGAAAAATAGAGATTAGGAAGGGAGCTTTAATCACAATCAAAATATTACAACATTTCTTTACTTACTGCATTTAAATTATTAGCAGAGTAAGGTAATTTGTTTAAGATCTCTTTTCTACTGAGTGCTGTTAGCCCAACCTTTGCGATGTTGTAGAAAAACATATCCACAAACCCAGCATTCTACTCCAAAACCCAATCATGATACCAAAACACAGAGGCCTCTGAGTTTCTTTAGTTTGTTTGGACACACATGGGTCAGCAACAGGAAAACATTCAAAATGTTTGCTACTCACTGACAACAATTATAAACAACACAGGTTATATAGTTATTGCACATACAGAGAATGGTACACTCCATCACCACCTCCTAGAAAAAAATATATGCATTCAACCAACACCCATGTCTAAGCCAATAAATTATTATTTATATTAAGAAATCAAATAAAAATGAAACATGTGGTTAGCACGCATCAAGCATGCCTGGTACGTCACATTATCTGCGTGCAACACCTCCAAGTTGTAATCTCTACGCATTGGTCAAGTTTTGTTTATCATACTTATCCTTGACTAAATCATTGCGCACA
The DNA here is from genome assembly GCA_027410445.1 of Discoglossus pictus. Classification (NCBI taxonomy): domain Eukaryota; kingdom Metazoa; phylum Chordata; class Amphibia; order Anura; family Alytidae; genus Discoglossus; species Discoglossus pictus. The sequence goes on from CM050167.1 coordinate 94,814,275, forward strand.
TCACCTCCATACTGTACACTTCTGAGCAATCCATAACGTGTTGTTAACCTTGAGTCCAGTCTCCAGAACAATTTTTATTATGGGAAGATGGACTTGTTTACAAGAATAAATGTTCTATGTTATAGAATAAAAAACAACGAATTAAGTAAAAGCAGATGTAACTGTTTCTTAGCTTATGTCCTGCAATGAAAAAGTACTGGTTCAGAGCTTACAGCTATCCAAATATCACAAATGCTAAAAAAGTGATAAATGCTATACACATACACTTAATAATGTATGGTTATTTGTATATCACTGCTTTTTTACAACTAAAGGTTTTATTATTCTTACTTTTTTACTTGAAAGTATTGTCATACCATATTGTAATATCCTTATTTTTAAGCAACTAAAAGGGCTATTTACCCCACTATAAGTGCTCTTCATTGTGTGAAAGAGCACAAGTTTGCATTTTAAAATTATCTATTGTTCTTTGAATTACAATAAAAACAGCTAAAAATCTACAGTCTTTGGTCTGTTTACAAACATTCTCCTGACTGTTCCATGAGTATCAACATCTGCCGACCCAGAGCGGTGAAGGCTCTGTTAGCACAAAGATTTATGGTATGTCCATAAACTTGAGGAATGCTGCAGGAGATGTTAACCCCAATTTTTAGCTGATTCCAGCAGTCCTTTCCCTGCACCGATGAATTTGTGAAGGATTAACTCTCTTTCTGTTTATGCTCTCTGCACGGAAATGCTTTGGAGGGTTTGTCTTGGGGCATGTCTCTGTGAAAAAAGAATGTATTTCATAAATTCTAAAAGTATTTTCAACATGGTTTTATGAGAACTTTACAGTGGTGTGCTCCTAGTTGTAGTGAATTAACTAGCCCTTAGTTATCTATAGGGGGGGACCATGCACCTTGGAAGAATCCCTACGGGCACAAAAAAGTGCCCGCAAGGGACCCTAAAGCCTATACTTGCTGTTTCGGAGCAGCCCGACACCGCCATCTGATGCTCCCCCTGCTCCCTAAATGCATCCCCATGCTGCAGAGGCCCTATTGAGATCCCTAAAGCCTCCCCACATTAACCCCTTGCAGCGGCTGCATTTAAAAAAATCTAATTCCCCGCCACTGCTCCTTTATAGGGCCCGCGGCACACTATCAATCACTCCCGGTCATGGAGGTACTGCAAGTACCCCTGCAGCACCTAACATTAATCGCCTCTCCACATTAACCACTTGCAGCGGGGGTCCCTGATCGGCATCGATTTGGCCCCTGCAGCACTTAAAAAATTAAAATTTCCCACCTCGCCGGTCCTTAATGGGCCTGTGGCACACCATTAGACAATCCCGGCCACAGGGGTACTGTAAGTACCCCCACGGCACCTAACATAAACCTCTCTCTATGCTGGGAGTCCCCCCGAAGTGTCCCAACATTAACCTCTTGCTGCAGGGGTCCATAGAGACCCCCACAGCCCCCCCCCCCCACATTAACTCCTTGCAGGGGGGTCTCGATTGACAAATTCCCACCTTGCAGGTCCTTATAGGACTGTAAAGGTCCTGAAAGGACCCACGCTAAAAAAATCTTAACCCCTGCTGTGGGGGTAAAATAATTCCCCCCTCAGGCACTTAAAATCTTAACCCCTGCTGTGGGGGTAAAATAATTCCCCCCTCAGGCACTTAAAATGAACCCCATCACTCATGAGGCTCTATACAGAGCCCCATGAGCCCTTAATTAACCATATAACTTATGGGGGTCAATACAGATCCCCATAAGCCCTTAATTAACCCTGTCACTCATGGGGGTCAATACAGACTCCTATGAGCCCTTAATTAACCCTGCTATATACAGAGCCCCATGAGACTAAATTAACCACCTCCGTACAATAGGGGTCTATATAGACCCCTATAGGACACTATTAACCCCTAGGTTAACCCTACAAGTGCCATGAGGGTCCTCCAGGACCCTCATGACACTAAGTATAAACACTACACTATACTACACTATTCTCCCCCCAAATAAACCAGTAAGTCTAAACGAACTTCTCTCTACCCTAACCTATTAACTCCTACCTACCTAACACTACCTACCCAACCCCCTATTATACCCCCCACCCCACTAAATACACAGAATAAAAAAGGTAAGGTACAAAAAAAAAAAAAAAACTATGTTACCAAAAATAAAAAAACCTATGTTACCAAAAATAAAAAACCTAAGGTAAAAAAAGGACATTACAAACCCCCCTCACTACAAAAAAAAGAACATCACAACCCCCCACTACAAAAAAAAAATACACACCTGCAAAGGAAAGGCATACACAAATATACATAACATTCCAGTAATAAATACATTATAAATATACCCCTAACTACAATAGATTTCCCCTTATTTATACATTACCCCTATATAGACATTACCCCCTATTTATACATAACCCCCTATCTATACATTACTCCCTATCTAGTGGGGTGGTTGAGATGTTCTTTTTTTTGTAGTGGGATGGTGGGGTTGTAGTGTCCAGCATAGAGGGGGGTTATTGTTAGGTACTGCAGACAGAATTGTCTAATGGTGGGCCGTGGACCAATTTTTTAAGTGCAGCGGGGGCCTGATCTATGCCAATCGGGGACCCGCACTGCAAGGGGTTAATGTGTGGGGGGGCTGCAGGGGTCCCTATGGACCGCTGCAGCAAGGGGTTATTGTGGGGTCACTTCGGGGGTCCCGATGGGAACCTCCAGGATAGAGGGCGGTTAATTTTAGGTGTAAGGGGGGTACTTGGAGTACTCCCCATGGCAGGGTTTGTATGTAGAAGTGCCGTTCAGGACCCCAGCGGCAAGTGATGGGGTGTGAAGCCTGCAAGATCATCTCACAGGCTGTCACTCCTCCTGCACTGTTGCTCCTAGTTTGACACGGATGGCCCTGCTGCGTAGCTCACACGTTGCATGCAGCAGGGCTAAATTTATAGCGTTGTAACTTTGGAAAATTTGCAGCATGTAGGGCTTAAGTACAAACCTTGTATCTATGAGGCTTGAATTTAATATGGCTGTATGTCAGCGTTGATGTTCAACATGGTTTTATGATAACTTTACAGTGGTGTGCTCCTAGTTGTACTGAATTAACTAGCCTAATTGTAGCTGATTATGTCAGCGTTGATGTTTTGATTTTTTCTTATAATTGATGCATATTTCATGTTTTTATAAGAATTTTTATATTATCCAGTTAATCTTCAGACAATTCTAGCCAATAACTGTGTGGAGCTTCCTTGTCTATACAGGTTCTGCAAGGTCTATAAATCACAGCTTCCTGTAAAATGCAGAACAGTCTCCTTGTTGCAACCAAAAATGTCAACCTAATCCTTTATGTTCTTTAGACATTCTAATATCACAGGAGAAAATTACATTTATTATTGCAATGACAATAGTATAAAAAAAGGGGGCTTTTAATTTATGGCCCCTTCAGGACCATGTCCCCATAAACCCAATAAACTGCGCAGTGCAGCTAAAGCTCAAGGGAAGTAAACAGATTGAGTCATGTAAGACACTGCTGCATTTAAATAGATTGTAAGCTCTCTGGTATTGGGGCCTCAACTCTGTTGCGCCAAGTTGTCTGCTAGCCCATTTGTATCATATTGTAATTGTACTTGCATTTCTACTCACCTTAAAATGTGTCATTACCTTTTGTAATTTGCTAAATCAATCCACTTTGTACTGACGCTTTATATTACAAGTAATAATAATTTAAAAGCAGAAGTTTAAAACAGTAAAATAACTTCATATTGTACACACTTGCTCCTTGATTTTGACACTCTGCGTGATGGTGCAGAGCAGTTTCCATGGGTTCAGGACCTTTTTTAGAGATCAACCAACTACAACGACTTGCTTGTCTTTTAGATCACAGCAAAAAATAATGTGTGACACTTACAGTAAATCCACTTGTCCAATGTGATGACCTAGTATTCCACATATGTTTTTAATAATCACATATTTATGGTCATACAGTAGGGTTTAATTTGTTTGTTTAGAAACTGATTAGCAATTAAAATCATTATTTGAATAAAGTAAATGCAATGTAGTTTTTAAAACGTACAGTTCTTTATTGTTTCAGGCTCTAGCAGAGCGGATTCTCTATAAGGTGTCTAAGATGTCTATCCTATTTTGTTTTCTGACCGATCTAGTTTGTCTGCAGTATAATACGTAGCACTTGTTAAACAAATAAAAACACACTACTGTTCTAATATTAAAAGGGAAAGTGATGTTAGGTGTTAGAATTAATAGCACAACATTCTCAAGCCCGCAAATCGGCTCCGAAAAATACTTTATTTCATGTTTATATTTTGTGTTATATCGATACCTGCAATTAGTTTGTTAATATATATATACTGTAACTTGCATGTAATAGTATATCATATTTACGGCTTTATTAATATTGTATTAAATCTGCAATGTGGGTCCGATCGTAACTCATAATTCAAGCCCGTATGACTTTGAAATCCAACCTCCATTTTTCATTGAAGTCCTACGGGCTTGAACATGACCGCTGATGCAAGGCCGTAACTCGCGGTTAGAAACAGCCAATGGAATGTGGGTCCGATCGTGACTCATGGTTCAAGCACGTAGGGCTTTAAAATCCACCCTCTCCTTTTTCAGTGACGTCACACTAACAATTATTTTTTCCATTGGCTCCACCTGAACCCGTAACTACGTGCTTGCTTAATTGTTTACGTTTGAGAATGCAACTCCGACGGCCGAGAACTGGTTTACGAAATAGCCTCTCTCTAGTGTCTTTCTAATTTAATTTACCTCACTATAAGTACTCTTTTTTTGTGTGAAGGAGCACAAGATTCTATGTTAAAGTGATCTATTGCTCTTTTTTAATTAAACGAAGAACAGTCAAAAATTTGCAGTCTTAGGTTTGTTTACAAACACCCTGCAGACTGCCCCATGATTTACAGCATCTGCTGGGTACAGGGAACGGCGGTTCCAAGCTCTGTGTGAACAGAAAGATTTATGGTTTTACTCTGCTTTCAGGAATGTCATCAGCCATCATTTAACCCCCAAGTACCAGATTTGTTAGTTTCTAGACATCGTTTCCCTGCACAGGTGAATTTGGGAAGGGTTAAACCCTCTTTCTGATCTGCTTTGAGCATGGCAGCTCTTGATCTCAGCCTGCCTGGGGCACTTGCCTAATTCTCATGTAAACAGAACTTAATTTATGATTATTTTCTGTAAAAAAGTATTTTAACATAGTTTCAAAAGTACATTACAGTGGTGTGCTCCAAGTTGTTCTGAATTAACTGGCCCTTTAAGTACAAAAAAAGTCATAAAGCTAGTTTTTATTTAGAAAAAAAATAAATGTTGATGCCTCTGTGGGACCCTGGGGGGGACCCATGATATATTAGTGGAAGTTGTGTGTGAGAGATGGGCATTTATAAATTTTTTTTTTTTCAAAATCTTTTTATTGACACATAAGTTGCAGGTCCAACACAATTTTGCATAAACAGGATTTTTTAACAACATTTTAGATATCTTGTACAACTTTGTTGTCAATAATGATTATCCTGTCCTGACAATTTTGGGTGTCTGCTTTATGTGTCCACCATAACCTTTTTCCGTTTTCTCAACTTTGCAGGAAACGCCTGCTAGCTATTCCTTCCCTAGCAATTGACTTCTCAATACTAAACTTGTCAAATTCTTACATGTGAGCTAACTTGTTGTCTTTCCATGTAGATATATATAGATGTTCAATTTTGCATAGCTCGAGAATTACATTATTCACCTAGTATATGGGAAGTATAACATCGAACAAACAATTAATAAACAAGTCAATGAACTTATTACCTGTATCTTCCTTGCTTTTTTTTTTTTTTTCGGCCTTTATATTTTTGAACAACTCTAGTTTGCATCTTTTGATGCAACAGCCTGCTTCTGGGTCACTCAGGGTGTTGTGTCAATTTCAGTCATTATCAAAGACTCAGGATCTCTCTTTTTTTCCTGAACTGCCGTGGTCCTTTAACAAAATTGTACAAGCAATACACTAATCCTTACTAAGATTTTAATTATGAATTCTGTTGTTTATGAATGACTGCTATGTTGTGTCTTTTTCCCACAAAGCTGATTTTTTTCTTAAATGTCTTAATACTAGCTTGGTTAGTTCTTATATGATAACATAGGTTAAAAAAACAGTGGCTTCATATTATTAACTATTTTGTTATTGTTTCAGAACACAATCAAAATCAAATTAATTTGTGCTTCCACTGATATGATTGAGGGTGCTGTTGATGGTAAGACATGATCAGAGATGACTTGAAACTGTACAATTCTATGACCCAAGATTCAGTGGAGCATATAGCAATAAAATGGAAACAAAAATAGGAGTGTGCAAGGGAGGGAATAAAGCAATAAAAATAAGTACATTTTAATTAAGTCAAATATATACAAAAGTAGATAGAAATATTTATATATTTATGACTAAACTGTTCTACAAAGATACGTCAGCCATAGATGTTGATGAAGCAATAGGGACCATAACCCCCAGATCTATTTATCTATTCTATGTCACTATAAATCATGGATTGAAAAAGCTCTTAATACATTCACCATACCCATGTAAATCCCATCATTGCCAACATTCTCCATACTCAGTAGAACCCATCTTAGAATTAGATTTTTTCCCCAAACTTAAATGTTAACAAGAGCATTTTATAAAAAAATCAAAAACCTTTTATTTAAAAAAAATTCTTTAAACTAAACTTTACTATTTATTTTTGACATCAGCTTACTAAAAATGTTCACTTTATTACCTTCAATGCCAATTAATGTAAAACTACAACAAATGTGTATACTGTGAACAATTTGTAGTTTACTGCTTTATTCTTTATTTACTGCTCCTTGCGGCGCCGCCCAATTGAATAGCAGCGTAGACGTAGTGATACGCAGGGCCGTATCCCGATCTCAAGGAACCGTAGACTTGCGGCCGATTTACGGCCCAGATTTGAATGAGGCCTTTGGAATGAAATGTATAACAGGTTTGATACAGAGGTGCTGGTTAAAGGGACACAGCAGAGGTAGCAAATATGGTATGATTTAAAACCATAGGTTAAAAACTGATTTATCAAATGATATGCATTATCTTACATTAAAAATACATTGAAATGTGTACGTTTTACATGCTTTTATCATCCTTTCTGTTCCACCCACCTAGCATGTTTTCAGGGTTATGGTTGCCAGTAGTTAATTACCCCATTGGGTTCTGTAGGCATTATTTTCAGTCTAAAGCCATCAAGTGATTACTCCCTGGGGTCTTCACACACAAATTGTTCATTAGATCTGATGACTTGAGACTAAAGACAATGCATCTAGACCAGCCCATGGTGGGTGGATTAAAAAGTGTAAAAAGTGAATGTAGGTTTTCTGTATGAACATGCATTGCTTAAATTACAGTCAGTTTATAAAATACTTGTTGTTAGCTATTTTTAAGTTATACCGTTATGTGGAATTCCCCTATAATATAGTGGACAAATATAGGAGTGTCAGGGTTGTCAAAATGAAATTGAATTTGATTTACTTATATGGTTAAACTTATCTTGAAGAGGCTAACAATACTTCCTTTCTGTTATCCCCATTTATATACATATTGCAGATGAAGCTAAAGTTGACAAGCAATTTCAAGAGAGACAGGGTATACCTGACAAGGTGCAAGATATGCAGGTGAGGACACTGACAATTAAACTTGTGTTTTATTATTAATACTTCGCAGGAGTGTGGTTCATGGAAACATTTGTGGACCCATGTCCTATAAAATGATCCTCTAGCATTCACTATTATTAGCAGTAGTGTTCTGAGTTTAATGAATCTGAGGTTTTGTCTGATTTTTTATCTCTAATCGTTGAGGTTGAGGTGTAAGAGCAGCAAAATACCAGTAGAGTATGTTGGTGGGAGCTTATGGTTCCTGATTATTATTCTTATGTTGTAGGTCCGAATTCGGGTCATTATGGGACGCCAACTTTTTGGTAACAATATCAAGCCATTGGTGAAAGTCATAGTGGGGAAGAAAGTACATAGGACTCGTATACGTCGAGGGAGTAACCCAGTATATAATGAGGTCAGTACAGGGGTTGTGTTATGGTAGAGGCATGTGTAACAATGTCTAAGATATTTACAAGTGTGTTAGTAAGAGATGTGTATGATCATGTTAATGTTGACAAATTTCATAAGGATCTTGAGTTTGTGCATTTGACTTGTGTTTATAACAGTCCAATAAAGCAAATCCTTTGGGTGGGATTAACATGTCAGATATGTATGATTATTTATTAAATATTTGAGTGTATATGTGCGGACACAATTTAGATAATATAACTTTTGCGTATTTCTTCTCTTCCTCAGATCTTTTTCCAGGATTTCCACAAGAAACCATCCGAGGTGTTTGATACATTAATACTAATCAAGGTAGATAATGACTCAACTAGTCCTGACACAGACATTTCCCTGAATCCACAAGGCTAGGTCTTACAAGACAGAAACACCGACCTTCAACTAAAGCACCAAATCTATGAGTCAGGGTAAAATATGGTTAGAGAGGAAAGATTTCTGAACCACTCTCTGCTATAGACTTATAACTATACATTTTTACTTGTCTATAATTTTCTTATATTATTGGAATTTCAATATGTAAAGAGGCAAAAGGTGAAATATGTTGAGGTTAATTTGCTTGCCACTACCCACAAATGGGAAGCAGCACTGGGGGCACTATTCACTGAGAAACTGTGTGGGAAAGTAGGTCTACTGGCTTGCTTGATATATATTGGTGTACTCAGAACTGTTTCTGTCTTTCTTTACTGTATATGCTGTAGAATATTTTTTCGATCACCTTACTATCCACATAGCCTATAGTCTCTGGTCAAGGTCTTTCTCCAGCTTCTTTTCACACTTGCTCGAACCAACTTCACTCTGATAAGCCCACCATAAGGAAGAAACTACAACTTGTGAGTGTGTTTCTGGCACTGTAGCCTAAACTATGGCTAAATGGATCCCAGGTATATTGAGCTAGAGGCTAAATGTGGTATATTTTTAGCCTCATTTGCATATCACTATTTTTTAGTGGCAGTGGGAGCCAGGGGTGTAGGAGCCAGAATAATTCGGGGGGGGGGGGGGGGGGGGATATAGCTCATTGTATACATAGGCCATAAATAGCTTATGTATACGTACATACAAAAATAGAAAAATATGAGGGGGGGGGGGGGGGCTACTGTTTGAAACATGTAGGTATACTGAGATTTCTTTTCTTTGTGGGACTCCATGTAAATCTTCTCAACTCATTTAATCCACTCCACTATTTTCTGCTGAATTTACACCCCATGAAAATACACAAATGTCCCAGCATCCAAGCACTTGCCCTCAGCCCTTTTATGTTTGCTCTGTACTAAAAATGACTGAGTAACTTTTAAGCATAAGCAGCAGTTTATCCTTGTAGGTTTTGGACTCAAGGAGAGCAAGAGCAGATGCCCACATTGGAAGTTTTGAAGTAAGTACCTCTGACATTTTGAAAGTGTGTGATTTTCTCTGCTACAAAATAAAGTTCAACACTGTAACATATTATGGTATTGTTTTATACCACCTTCTGATTTAGTTTGTTAGCATTGACACTACATCATCAAGTCACAGCTTTTAACATTCTCTTTCCATTTTTTAGCTCGACATTGGAACTGTTTATGATGCCAAAGGTAAAACACTGTCCGCTGAGGAGGGCATGTCTAGTGGAAATGGAAGTGGTGACATGGGGGAGTTTTGCTTAAAGGACCACCGTATTTAGTCTTTTAAATAATTAAACTTGATAGCTTGTAAAATATTTTTACACAGCTTAAAAACATTTTATGCACAATTGCTTTTCACTTTGGTATCTCAGGAGGAGCTGTCCTTGTAAACTGTTAGCTTTGCATTTGTCCTTATGAAAGCACTGACAATTGTAGATGTAATTTTTCCATGTTACAGGTAGAAACTTCCTCTGCATGGAAAGTCTCATCCCACTTCAAGAAGTAGATAATCAGAAACTAAAATGGTTGATTTCACTGCAGCAAAATTCCATATAAAATGTAATAAAGTCCATTTTATTGGTTTTACGTTTTAAAACAATTTTGCCTTTACTGTTTGCAGTTTCTCAAAAGAGTAACTGTTAAATATATCCTTTAATGGAGATAGAGTCAAGCAGAAAAGAGCAGGGGTTTAAAGAAAGAGGCCACAGACTTTTTTTATCTCAAAAAATAACTTCCCCTGTGATTGAAATTAAAGAGCCACAGTAATTAATCAGTTTTCAAGAACTTTAAGTATTACAAATCAGTATAAACAACCTTTTCCAATTTATTGATCTTTTGTAATAACACTTAAACTGAAGCTTGTTGTTTTCCTCGATGTATAGGCTGAAGCTCCTCCCATATTTGTTATACTTTAACCAGTGTATTTTACCATACAATGGCCCCCATGCAATTGAGCAAAGTGTAATTACTAAAGCCCGTAATGTAGCCTGTACATTTTTTTTGATATTCAATTGGCCTTTTCTAGCTACCCGCAATCGACTTGCAGGTTACAGGCTCAAAAGTACTGTGGGTTGTCAAAATCTCAACTCTAACCCATCTCCGCCTTTGATCTTTCAAGGCCGCAAAAGTTACAATCGCTAAAATCGCAATTCGCTATTCAATTGCTTTCAAACCCATAATGGCATATGTATCCAAAAATATTATGGTTACAAATAGGACTCACAATGGGTTAAACCCCTCTTCTTAACACTGCAAACGTATAAACACTAATGTACTTTAAAATACTGGGAAAGCAATGGAAGGCATTATAATTCATTGCACAATAATCCCAAAGGGACAAATGATCCCTTACACTCACAGAGGCTCAAATGTTGACCCTAAAAATAATATTATATGCATTTATATATGTCACTCATCAGATCCATATTGGAAAAATAATCAGTGGCAAAATTACACCGCCACATGACATATATCAATTACTATAGGAACATACACCACACTAATGTAGTACAACCCATTAGGAAGGGCGGCAAACACACATGGAGGCTGAGCAGAGGCACATGGAGCAACAGCCAACTCACCTCCATCAGGTCCAATCTCGGCTATGTGCATCTTGTAAAGTCCCACGTGATTGCTGTTGGCCAAGTGGTAAGCTGTATACCCATTATTATGTTGTGCACCATATCAAGGGTTCTTGTATCAATGAATTCATATTATCACCTGTCATTATGTGATCAACCCTTCAGGTAAATGTTAATACTCAACAGTATTACAATTGATATGTGTATTAACTCACAAACCTCACCAAGAATGATTTGCAAGCATTATATCCCAATGCTGAAAATCACTTTAAAAGCATGCATGTGTCACTCTAACGGGCTGGAATGTTCACAAAACAAATCTATTGGACAGTAACTAGGGCTCATTAGTTTACATATATATGAACGTGACAGACATGTGATGTATGTTGATGTCCCAAAACTCCAACTATTGAAAACACACTGCAAAACTGTATTTGATACTACAGGAGATTTTACCGTCAGATTTTCTAATCTGGGTGACCCTGGTTTAAATTTCTTTAGACTTTAGTCTCCTGGCTAGCATCCTGTCCGGTTTGTTCGCCTTCCAGGAATATAAATGTCTCGTTTTCCTCATAGCCTTCTCCGTATAGTAAGATAGTACCCCATCCAGCTCTAACCTGATTTTATTGATTTGATTACGTAGCTTAGGAGTTGGGCGTTGTTGATTGAGTTTTTCTAGGTTGCAAAGGGTAGCTGTTAGCTCCGCCTCTTTTTGCTTAAAGGATTTTCGATGCAAAGAGGTGAGTTTAATGCAAGAGCCCCTTCGATAAGCCATATGTGCTACCCAGAGCCAACCTGCCCCCGTCCCAGGAGAGTTATTCCATTCAAAATACAATTTAATATCCTTCGCCAGCGCTGCTAAGCTATTGGGATCAGACAACAGATGTTCATTAATCCTCCAGCTCCTAAATGAGGACAAGCTCGGGCCAAGCGTTATTTTAACAGCCACTATAGCATGGTCAGACCAGGGGCAGGGGGCAATGTCAGATTCTCGGACGCTATCAAAAAGAAGTGAGTCCACTAGAAACGTATCAATCCTTGAATAGGTGGCATGTGTGGGCGAATAATAGGTATATTCCCTACAGTCTGGATGAAGGCCCCTCCAAGCATCCACTAAGCTCATTCTTGTCAGTAGCAGATTCATTTGACCCATTTTATTAGAAAATTTTGTTTCCCAGGTGCACCCCGATCTATCTTTTGTCGAAAGTTAGATTAAAGTCCCCCCCAATCACCAGCCTACCTAAATCTAATGGTTCTAGATCTTTCAATAACTTGATTAGGGTTTTGTGGGGTAAGGTTGTGTGAGAGTAAAGGGAGATTAATGAAATTTTGTGACCCGAGACTACTCCAGTTACCAAAACGTAATGCTCCTCCTTATCTACAATACTGTGTTCTAGTTTGAACGGGACGTTTTTGTGTATGAGAATTGCTGCCCCTGCTTTCTTTGTGGGTTGGGTGGCCATGTATATTACCAGGTAATCTTTATGAAGAAAATTTGTTTTTTTTGCATGCGAGAAGTGGGTTTCTTGCATGAAAATAACCGGGGGCCTGAGCTGTCTATAGTACTGGAAAGCCTTCCGCCGCTTGAAGGGGGAGTTAAACCCTTTCATATTATGGGTAATAAATGTGTATTCTGATTCGCTCATTTTAATTTAGAGTCTATGCATGTGAGTATTCTTTTCCTACCTGCTTTTTCTCGTCTTTGAGGCTCTCAAAGTATCTCAGGACGGAGGAGGGCCCGGAGAAAGTCTGCTGATGCTGGAAAGTCAGATCACTGTCAACATAGAAGAAAGCACAGAGATATAGCATTAGTATTACACTTTGTAAAGATCTATCCTTCATAGAAACAATGAAAAAAACTTCAATTCTAATTGCTAAAGCTACAGTGTGCAAAGGGCCTGGACCTCGGCTACCTTCCTTTAAGATTAAACAGCTACCTACAAACTTTTCTAGTAGTATGTTCACCTCAGCTACTAAAATTGCTTTAATTACTGTTGCCCGGCAGTTGGCTTGCTGCGCCAGTATATTTGGCGCTTCTCTTTCTCCATAATTAGTAGTAAACAAACTAAACAACATTTTAACTTCTCCGACTTACAATAAAAGATTTTATATCAAAATGAGGCGTTAACTTCTAAATGTTCCCATATCTAAGGTTTTGACTAGTATAAATTAAAGCTAGAACTCTCTAAGCTAGCCCTCCAGCAGCAAAAATGTGTAAAACAGTCCAGAAACCAAGTAGTATCTTGCGCTTTAGTTCCAGCTGCTGGGCCGGACCTCACTCTGACCTCGCAGTAGTCAAAGTGTCAGAGGTAAGTCTAGAGTCCCCTCTGCGTTGAGGGTTGTAGGTGGCCTGGCCCTTAAGAATCAAGCTCTTGTCTCTGGGTGTTCTAGGAGGAAGTGGACATCCTCTTTTTGAGGTTGTGAGCCTACTAGAGTCCATTGTCTTTTTGGGATAGGAGGAGGTGGAGGGCGGTCTTGATCTTCCACCGACATTTCTGCCGGGCAGAGACAGAGTTGGAGTAATAGAGCTAGGCATTCTTCCAGTGTGCGGGTGGTATGTGCAGTGCCCTGGTAATTAAAGGTAAGAGCAAAAGGAAAGTTCCAATGATACTGCAGTTTATGCTGTTGAAGGATTATTAGAGCAGGCGTCATCTGCCTCCTCCTGTTCAGCGTGTTAGGTGACAAATCTGCGTAGACTTGCAGAATGGAGTTGTCAGGGCCTTTGATAGACTGCATTTTCCTAGTCTCTGAAAGTAAGAGGTCTATAGCCTGCTGCCTAAGAAATCTTACAACCATGTCCTTGGGGGCCTCTCGCACCTCCAAGAGCTCTGTGAGCTTGTTTGATCTCAAGCACAGTTTCTGCCTGGTCAGGGAGTATAGCCGCAAAGGTCTCTTTCAAATATGCTGTCAAATCCTGAACGGCCCTTGGTAGTCCTCGTATTCTGACGTTATGGCGATGAGACCGATTTTCTAAGTCCTCAATTTGGTCTGTCAGTTCTATGATGTTATATGTGTTTCGTCTATGGAAGACTGTTCATGTTGTTGCGCCTCTCCAGTTTGATCCACTATTTCTTCTAATATGTGGGTCCTTTGCCCCAGCTCCTTCAGATCCTTCCACAGTAGTTCTATAGCTTTACTTAAAAGCTGTTCGATAGTAGCTATTGATCTAGGAGAAAGATCAATTTGTTGCCTCTCTTTTTTAGAGGTGTCTTCCTGGTCTGACGAATCCAAGCAATCAGAGGCAGAGTCCAATTGAGACGTAGGTTTAGCTACCTTGGGCGAGAAATGTTCCTGAATGCCTTTTGTTGAGGGACCCCTCTTGGTTTTCTTCATGTTGTGGGGTTAAGATTCACGTGCTCCAGAAAGCTTTTAATGTCCTCCGCCTATCCCAATTGCTTGTGAACGGCTTAGAGATATATTGTTAGAGATGCTGCATCGCAGCTAGCAGGTAAGATCAATAGTTATACTCAAGCAGAAGATTGATAATGACTGCATGCTAGTCAAAACATCCCATTGGATGGCATTTACATCTCGTGGTTCAATAATTTTTGATTGTAGAAAGAAATCTCCACCATTTCTTTTCACTGCTGGATTTTAGAGAGTCCTATTAAATGAGATTCAGGCAGTCTTTAGTGTGCAATCTTATTCCCCTAATAGGGGTATAGACAACCAATGAGAAGACAATCTTCCGGTAACTTATTGGTACTTAGCAGCTTCTTCCAAAAGTAGGTATATGAAATTCAGCCAGCAAAGCTCTTATTTTGCATGTCAGTTGTAGTTATGCTGAATAACCACAGGATGGCGGTGAGCAGCCACCGCAGCCTATAGCAGACACCAATCAATTTGCTTTGTAGAGTATTCAGTCGCAGAGCTAGCTGAGTCTCTTAAATCAGGGGGTAGTGAAGCCAACCCACAGTTTTGTGCCAATAAGTCTGCCAAACTCTCAAGTTGCAATGTCTTTTGGCAAAAATAAACTCACAGCCTCTGGGCCTGAAGTTGTCCGGATCAAAGTAGAAGTAGGGATTTTGGGATTGCAAGATTTTGGCAGGGTAGCCCTTTTCTACGTTTTCAAGGGTCCCTGGGTTAGCCTAGACTGTTAAAGGGCTTCTTCCAGCCCTACTGAGATGGCACTTTGCGGGGACCCAGAGGAGGTGAAGGCATTATTGGCCCAGCTCAGCATGTCAGGAGACGGCAGCTCCTCTTAGAATTAGAGCCCTGTAGAGGGGATGTACGTGCTTACCTCCCAGGCCCAGGCCTCAGTCCCGCCTCGTGGTACGGGAAGATGGCGGCCGTCTTTTCGCTGGCTTTTCTGTCCTCCCGCCCGCCAGCCCAACTAGTGCCCTGATCGACTTCGGGCTGCCCCCCGGCCTACCAGCTCCAAGCCACAGGCCCAGCGGGGCTCTACAGGGCCCTCCGGTCTCCCCCTGAGTGCAGGCCTGCCTCCCTGTGTGCCCGGGGGTCTTCCTGAGGCTCGAAAGCCCTCGCCGCCGGCCTCACAAGATGGTGGCCTCCTCTGCTCCTCGGGCCCCCGCCCTCACCTCTCTCACCTCCACAGCCGGGAGTCCGGGCGTCTGGGGCCTCCGGGTCTGTGTCCCCCGCTTCCAGCACCTCCTCGTGCAACTAAGCTCCCCGATCGGGAGTGCAGGTATCTCTGCCGGTTGTCGCCTCCGCGGACTTGGAGTATCCAGTGGGGGGTTGGGTTGACTACACCAGTTGTCCCCTGGTGGTATTGGGGAAATTTGACTTTTTGTGTAAAATTAAGCCCAAAATCGCAGCCAAATCTGCGGTGCTCTGTCCTCACATGTCCTGCAGCCTTGGACGCTATCTCCGCCCCCACCATCTGATATTGTTTAACAACATTTATATTACATTTATCTGCTATACATGTGTTAGCACCTTTTAAAGGATACTCACGTTATCATAAGTTCGGCAAATCTGTCCGTTAATACGGAGAGGACACAAAGGACAGCAGCCATATCCAGTGTTACTTAAATCAGACACAAGTATCTGTTCTCATACTGGTATTGCGGAGAGGATGATATCCTTCACTATTTCATGCATTAATTCTGGCTTTGATTAACATGGTATTGTGAGACTTAGCACGCCCACTGTCATTACTGTATTTTTCTAAATATAAGCTAACAACAATCTTGTCTTATAAATCTGGATATATGATTGAATTAATATAGTCTGAGCAACATGTTTAGGAGGGGCTGTCATTAAAGGAATTCCTATTATAGAGCCACTGTGAATATATTACTTCATATTTTGAACTATGCTTGCAGGTGAAGATGATCCCTTCATGGACCTGAATTGTGCCTATAAATCAAAATAAAACAGAATAAGGGCTTAAAAAATGATAGGGACTGCAGCATCTCTTCTCAACGGCATTCCTCAGTGACTATCAAGGATCATGGACCATGTGATGGGAGGTAGCCATCTGCGTACAATATTTCACCATCATTTTACATAGGCCATGATCCAATGCCCTGTAGCCAGACTAGATTAGGTTAACATTTGGACCAATAGATTGACACTGAGGAGTGCTGTGGAGAAGGTCTAATACATGTGCAGCCCCTACATCCTCCTCCCCCATGGGCGTCTGTCTTCTCCTTAGTAGCGGTGGGGGGGGGGGGGGGGCTGCGGGGGGAGGCAGCAGCACCAGAGGCATCAGAGGTCTTGCCAGAATTGAGGAGCAGCCAGGTTGCGGATGGGCGGGTGGAGGTGTCGGTGCTTGGAACCAGAGCACGCTGTTGACCATCAATGTTCACCTGGAATAGCACACTCTGGTTCGTCGAGTTCTGGAGCAGCCCGGCCTTGTAGGATTCCATCATGAGTCGGTGTCTCCTC
Organism: Discoglossus pictus; assembly: GCA_027410445.1. NCBI lineage: Eukaryota > Metazoa > Chordata > Amphibia > Anura > Alytidae > Discoglossus > Discoglossus pictus. The sequence goes on from CM050167.1 coordinate 94,831,209, forward strand.
ATCTCCCTATACTGCCTCCCCAGGATGCCAACTAGTTCAGTGTGGTTGGATGAGATACTGGCCTGTATCCCCTTATTGGTAACTACGAATTCATGCACGAGGGCTAGCATCTCCCCCTGGGCAGCCTCCGGTGGTGGACCCTTGGATGGAGGTCAGATGTGAGGAGGTAAAGGGAGTGGTGGCCCAGTGGGGAGAGGATGTGGCCGGCTGGAGCATGGTTCTCTTCTGGTGGTGGTTGTGGGAGCCAGGTTGTGGCGCTGCTGGGAGGAGTAGGAGGAAGCGGTGGAAATCTGTGTGCATTGGTCCAATAGGAGGGCCTGGGTGATGAACCAAGTTATTGGAGGAGGGGGGCAGTGGGGTCAAATGCCACAGGTGTGGTTGATGAGCCAACACCCCCGCCTCTGGTACACCACTGGACCCAGTCCTCCTGCCATCTGAAAGAGAGAAAAAAGTGGAATATATGTTAATTAAGTTGAATGATAGTCTGGTTTCTGTTCATTCCTACCTATCGTTGTTCATTCTATCCTTCTGTTTATTCCTATCTGACCTCTTGTCTTGAACCTGGATGTTTCAGTATTTTTCTACTATGAGTGGCTAACTTTTGCTAGATGTGGTCTATTCTTTGGATTCTAAGCTTAATTCTTATTGGCTCATGACGTTATCTTGATTCCAGCTGTGGCCTGTATCTGCACTAGGCACACCCATGGAGGGACTCCCTATTGGATGATTACTCATGTTGTGCCCACTAATGACTTATCAGCTTCATGCATTTATTGACACATGACTGATCCATCTATCCCTTGTTAAATCTAGGGAACTGACATGTCAGTGTCATTGTAGGTCAACAGTTACATGTGTTGTGTGCTTTCTGTGTGTGTGTGAGATGTACATGTGGTGGCATGTTGGTTTATCTGATATTCACCTGACATGGAGGCTGGATCCTGTTGGGCCACCAGGCGGGCACCTGGCTCAACAACTCCTTGAGCACCCAATCCCCCTAATTGTATCTCACAGTCACTTGGGGCCACCACTTGGTGCTGCAGCTGCACTGGCCTCCTTGGCTCTGACATCATCAAAGCGGTGCTTCACGGACCTCACATCCCTTTCTGCTGAGCCCACTGCTGTGACTGCGGCCGCTATCTCCTTCCAGGCCTGGGTCCTGGGCCCTGGGCCCGGACCTACCCCCCCTCCCCCCCGAAAGGGGGGTTTACAGATGGCACAGAGGAGGACCACGATCTCTTCATGCGTGTAGTTCAGGGCCCTGCATTTGCCTTGAGCCTCTTGCCCTCCTGATTGTGGATGGAGAACCTGCGCTCCCTCCTATGACCCTGAGGCCTATCCCTCCTCCAGGCTACCACCCCCACTGGGATCAGGCCTCTCTGTCCCTGAACTCACTATGGGCTATTGCACCCCCCTCTCCTCCAGTCCCCTCTCGCCCACTCTCCCCTTGTCCACTCTCCCCTCCACTCCTCTTCTCCACTTTCCCCTCCACTCCTCTCTCCTTCTCCATTCTACCTTCCACTACTCTTTCCCACACTTCTCTCACCTCCACTGCCCAGGGCCACCTATCTCTCTTCTCCTCTACACTTCTCCGTATCTCCTCCCCACTGCTCCCCTCCTCCTCCCTCCTCTCTCCACCCTCCATCATAATCCCAAAAATAATAGAAGGATAAATCAATAAAAGTATATGTGTATATATTTATGAGGGGAAAAATGGCATGTTTATGTGTAATTTTAATTGTTGGGGTATTGGGGTTGGGTGTGTGTATATAGTGACGTATCTATATGTGTATCTATGTGTGATATTTACTCTATGTGTATTTATATTATGTGTTTATCAGATAATATGTATTTTCAAGGATTATGTGTAAAATAGGTATTTTTAAATATAAATCAATAAAACCATTAGAACCTGCTCTCAATCAAAGCCTACTCTCTATCTCTCTCTCTCAATGCTCCAACCACCAACTCTGAGACCTGCTTGCTACTTTGTGAGAAAATACAACACAGTCAATGCTGGGGCGGGTGGAACGTAGATTTATTATCTCTCCCTGTCAATCATTCATTAGCCTGCTTTCTATTGGCTCACAGGGCTGTGGAGCACACTTTTATTACGGGATTGGATTGTAACTGAGAACCCGATGTTTTCCAGCTTACTAACAATTTGTGGTGGCGGGAAGGGTTTACGATTTTAGACTTTAGCCCTGTAATTGCGGGCTTGAGTCAGTTGGACACATTTGTAACTGTTGCAAATTTCTAACCCGCAGACGTGCTGCCTGTATGAAGGTAGTTACGGGCTTGCAATTGAATGGGGGCCTATGCCACTAAACCTGTGCAGTACTGCAGCAGTTGCTGAGAAGTCTGCACTGTGTGATATATCTTTGAAACGATGAGATCAGCTACAGCCCAAATATTGTTAGCAAACCAACAGTTTTCTGTGTACGTTGTCTCACTAACATTTCCACAAAATGTATAATGACCATAGCTACTAAAACAAAGTGATGAAAGCAATACCATTGCAGAGGCCTTTAATGCTATTTCAAAATCCTTTCCTTCTGCAGAGAATACCTTTACCAGGAATCAGGTTTTTTGGAGAGCTTTCAAATACTTAAAAAACATCCTCATAAATACAACATATTTTGCATCCCTGGAGAGACATCATATGCCAGAAATTACCTCCACCTCAAAACAGGGTTTAGTACAGTATTCCATTTCTCTTTAGAAGTTGTCAATTAGCATACTCTGCCTTCAGCATTCTAGGTGGAAGATCTTGACCTGATCCTTTATCCTTCATATGCCCTATATGTTTATTTCTGGATTATATACAAGTTGTAAATTGTTTTCTGTATATCTATTTGTGTTGGTGTGTATTTCTATATATTAAATATATACATTTAAACTAATATCTGTCTCATTCTCTGCAGATCATGTGATTCTGCGCAAGTGGATAGCTCTGTATGAGCCAAATAATCTCAGCGCTGGTATAAAAGGCTACCTAAAGATTAGCCTGTATGTCATAAGAGCTGGTGACACTATTCCGGTAAAAGCTTCACTTATTTTTTATTCTGTGATGTGTAAATCATACATACCGTATAGCCATACTTTTTTATTGCTCATTAAAAGGAAACTAATAAACCTAGATACTGTCTTTCATCTTTAGGCAGAATTCCATACATACACAATTCACCCGTTCATCATGTCTCTTCTCATGCTGCAAAAAGTAAATTTTACACACAAAAAATTAGTCATGTGGCAGGTAGGGTTCAGTTTCAAGAAGTTTACCCACAGTTTACACTGGGGATTGCGAGGAAAAAGCAGGATGGAAGATCCTGCATATAAAGCAATAGATAAAATGCCAATCTTCTTTGGTATCACAATTGTAATTTAAAAATAAGTTCTAATAGAAAAAAAGTTCTAATAGATCCTAAAACATTTTTTGTTTAAATACGAAATAGGAGTTTTAAAATCACTAAATTAAATACATAAATAATGACACAGTTAAGAGATGGCAATATGTTGGGTATATGTAGTATTTTATAAAGTCACAATAGTTTTAAAAAAAATAGACCGGAAGACCTTTTTATAAAGTCACAAAAATGATTTGATTAAACACTAATTCTCACTGATGTCATTTATAGTCTCAATCTGGCAAGAAGACACCATAAAGGGTGATATTGATATGTGACTTTTGTGATGTGGAGTAACTCTCAAAAAGGAAATGGGTCTACTATAGGACATTTGTTTGTAAAGAAAATATATATTAGTTTAAGAGTAGATTAATTAGAATAGAATCTATATTAAATATAAATAATTGTATTTTGTTCACAATACTATATATACATGATAAGTAAATTAATTTTGAAGCATTATTATTGTTTTGGGATGTCACTTCATAAATTGTGTGATGTATAATGAGACATGATTTATTAATTTAATTATACCTGAGATACCTGACATATAAAACTGAAATGCTTTCCAACCTCATAATTGATAAACTGACTGAATTTTACTGGGATGTTAAGCATTGTTTGTGATGATTACAGAAGTTGTGCTTATTCCTTTTTCCCAAAATGTATAAAGGGTTAATACCCATACTAAGGTCTAACGGTACAGAGTTAAATTCACGTTCACGGTGAGGAGTCCACTGAAGTTGGAATGTTACTATAAATTTAAACAAAGGGATGGCCACGTTAAATATGTAGTCAGAATGTCCAGGGTCTAAACGTAGCACTCAAAAGGCAGATGGCTAACCAAACTTTTGGTGGGGGTCATATAGATGTAGTTCTTTTACAAGAAACTAATATGCAAACAGGTAAAATTCCATATTTTAAGATAAAATATTTTGACTTAGCCTTGAATGCAACATATAAAAAAACTCTGAATTAGATGCTCACACTAAACAAACAAAGATGTTTCATAATATCTCAACCAGCCATTACCTTTACGATTCGTGGAGAACTTTCCACCCACAGGAAAGAGACTACACATTTTATTCCCATAGACATGGAACATATGTCCGATTTGATTACATTCTAGCCAACCAGGAGATCATGAATAGAGTAGTGAATACAGACTTTGCCCCTAAACATGGTCGGACTATGGAATGGTCTCTATATCTATATCGACTGTAACAAATCAGTCAATTAGACCATTATTGAAATTAAATGTATCACTGTTGCAATATTAAAAGGTAAAAGAAGATTTAAAGGGTGAAGTGGCTAAACTTTTTGAAATCAATAATCTATCAGTTCAATCTAACGTAACAGTTTGGACATCTCATAACGCGTTTATTAGAGGCACGTTGATTAGCTGGCAGCATAATCATAAAAAACAGAGAGGTCGTCCGTTAAGGGAATTATACATTGAACTTGCTAACTTGGACAGGAAAAATAAAACCCAATACGACAATGTGAAACAAAAACAAATGGGTGTAGTCCTATTACAAATAAAAAAAAAAGTAGAACATGAATTATTAGTTAACTCCCTGTGGGCACTTCAACAATGACTGTATGATTCTGGAAATAAAGCTGGGAGACTGCTTGCCAACAAACTAAAGGGTAATAAATTAAATAAAAGAATAGATTGTATAAAATATAAGGATGAAATTAGATCCTAAAGATATAGCTAATGCATTTGGATTGTATTAGCAAGAGCTCTATAACTTAAAAAACTATAAAGATTTTGTAAAACCCTCCACACCAGAGATACCACATTTTTTAGATAAAATGGATTTACCCAAAGTTTCGAACAGTGAGTTGGAAATTTTAAATAAGGAAATAACTGAGAAAGAGGTATCGGATGCTATTACCAATCTTAAGGTATTTTGTGCTCCTGGTGCAAATGGTTTCAGAAACCAGTATTATAAAATTTGTCATCAAGAACTTTTGGGGCCCCTTAAAGATGCTTTAAATGAAATTAAACATGAAGGTTACGGAAGCATCTATAATAACAATAACAAAAGTAGAGCAATCATTTCCAGATTGTAACATTTTTGCCCAATATAGCTTTTAAATACAGATATTAAGATCTACACCAAAATTTTGGCTAATAGGCTTAATATGATTATTGGAAGACTGATTTCACAAAAGGGATGTATCCCAGGTAGACAGGGCCCTGATAACATCAGAAGATTAATTGATTTAATATCATATGTACAATTGGAAAATATCCCCTCGTTGTTCCTGTCTGTAGACACTGAAAAAGCGTTCGATATGGTAGGTTGGGAGTTCATGGGTTTAACATTTGCTAAATATGGCCTAGGGTCCTTTGGCTCTAGGGTCATTCATGCACTTTACATAGCTCCAAACTCCGCTGTAACTAGGATTGGTTATAGGTCAAATACATTTGAGATTTCCAATGGTACAAGGCAAGGGTACCCTTTATCTCCCATCAGAAGCCATGACTATTAAAACCAAAAGCCATGACTATTAATATCAATGGGGGAGATCTCCAACAACTGAAACATAGCTACCCTTTTAAATGGCAAGCCTTGGTTAAACATTTTAGTATTTATCTTGAAACTGAGTTAAGACATACTATTATTAACAACTATAAATTATTATATAAGAACAATGTAGATACAATTAGTACCTGGACTGCTTTAAATATACCCTGGTCTGGAAGACATATGGCTTCAAAAATGACATTGCTTCCCAAAATAAGTTATTTTGTTACTACGGTGCATTACTTTTCAAGTCCTGTCTTATATGATAAACAATTTTCAAAATATAATTGATACATTTATTCATAACTCCAAAAGAATTAGGATCAAAAAAATATTGATGTGAAGGAAATTCAAGGAGGGAGGGATGGCCTATCCTATATTAAAAAAATATCAAGAAGCCATAAAATCAGCAAAAATAATTAAATGGCTAGATCCAATAGAATCAAATCAATTGGCTTCAAAGTAAAGATGAATTATTTGGATCAGTAGATATAAATTTCTTATTATATCAAATAAAAACAAAAATCCATTTATTCGAAATATAAGGTTATGTCGGAATTATTAAAACGATATACCGTATATTTTCTAAATAATTTGAATAATTCATTTTGAGTTCAAAATCAATTTATAGACACATATTCCTCTCCATAAAATAATATTTATTGATAATAACAAATACAAACTAATCTAATATATGTATATATATATATATATATATATATATATATAACAAAAGCAATGTATCAAATCAATTACAAGTAAAACAAAATCACATCAGCCAGATAATAAACAAAAACGTAGGACCATCAAAATTTGTACAAATCATTATCGTATATCATTTTCTATTTAAACCTAAATCTCAATATAAAAGTTTATCACAATTTCATATAATAAAACCTGGAATAGCAACTTTAGGGAATGCAATAAAATAAACCTTGTTATCAAAATTACCAAAATGACATATAAAATATATATTAACAGTGTTTATGTATATTTGGTGTTACTATAAAGAAATGTCTCGATGAATAACACAACGATGGAAGATATTTTATGGTATAATTGTGGAATTAACTAAATAAAATCAATTTATCTGTTTTGTTCAAAAAGATATATCATATTTTGTATTAAAATTTATATCCGGATTATAAATTTTAATGGAAAAACAAAACTTTGATAACTTTTTGATATGAGACAATTTAAACAGATAAATTATAGTTTACAATTATTTCATAAAATAAAATAATTCAATGTATACATTACCAAGTTTGAAAAGATTTCACTGGATAATCCACAAGTTGGCTGAAAAATGTTTCCTCACTCCATACACACTCTCCCATTTTAATCTCCAGCCTACCTCTTCCTATTTCTCCTCCCAATTATACCTAAAACTTAATTTGCTTATCAGACCTTCACTAAGTCTTTGTCAGCCAATCAAATGTTCTTATTACATCATCACATATTTAAATCTTAATAGTGAATATATATTTTTATATCAAATGTTATTCCTTGAACCACAAGATGGGGCTCTTGGACCTTCAAATTATCCTAGGAATTTCCATAAACTCACTAATGAACTTTGACATTAACAAGCTATAAACCAAATTATAACTCAGACATGGTCAGCAAGTTGGTGTCACTTATGTATACTTGAAGGAGAAATGTATTGTCTTGAGAACTAATCTTTGCAGATGTAAAGTCTGTATATGTATGGGAATTTAAAGGAGTATTCTGTTTCAAACCTTATCTTTTCAATTTAGTTAAGGAATTTGCTTTACAGGACAATGGGTCTTTAAAAATTCAGTGAGAACATGTGAAAATATATCTATTACATAGATAATTTCCACAAATGAAATCGCATATATTGGATATAAAAAGAAAGATTAATAAATGGAATATTATATTAGCTTATAATACCCATATAAAATTTGGTTTTATTCATCAAAAGTTCTGACAGTTACAATGTTGAGAAAGAACATTAGCTCATGGAATAAATTAAATTTAAAATATCAACTGATTCCGTTTCCAAGCTCAGTCACTCCGGTGCATGGTCTAGCCAAATATCTTAAATCTCCGTAATTACTGAGGTTAGCCAAAGGAGGTATGAAATATCTCCGGGATTTGTTTGTGGACAATAGATTTTTAAGGCTAGATGAAATAAAACAAAAGGAACCAACCTTGCACAATATTTAGATTGTAAGTTTGCGAATTTTCAATCTTGTGTCAGTACCTTGGAAACAAGCTCTATGTACCTTTGATTTTATGCTCAAAAACAGGGCCCTCCATTCTTTATAAGTTGTTAAGTTTGTTTTTTGCCATGTACTCAACCCCTGTACAGCGCTAGGAAATATGTTGGCGCGATATAAATAAAGAAAATAATAATAATAATTATATTTCCCTTTGAAGGATTGTGGCTTTTATTTAACAGTAGTTAGGGATTTAACAAATTATGAGAAAAAAACATCTTATTTCTAAATGTCATAATAGTCTAAGATTGGTATCAATAGGGGCTTAAACAAAACCAATGGAAAGATGGGAAGAGGAATTGCATATGAGTTGGTCCAAAGACATCTGGCACAGCGCATTTGCTATTACGGAGAGATTTATAAAGAATGTTGCCTAAAGGGAAACAAATTTAAAATATGTAACAGATGGCATTATACCCCACTATCTCTAAACAGGAACATCTTAAATACTGTTGGCGTGAGTGCGGCCAAGTTGGTACCTATGTTCACGTTCTATGGTCTTGCCCACACATTCAAAAGATTTGGCAAAATGTTATGTGTTATATTTCAAATCTGATTAAGTTTGAGTTAAAACCAACACCAGAAATTATTCTGCTACATATCTTTCCATCGGGTTTGGCCCTGGACATTAAAGTGCTATTGCTTCAGTCTCTGGTCACAGCTAAATCGCTGATTGTTCAAAATGGAAACAAAAGCACTTACCCTCATTTGAGGAAGTCTTATTAAAAGTAAATAAAAATAATTTACTAGAATTACATTTTGTAGAAATGGGCATGATAGCCCAACACACCAATAATTGGAAACTATGGGATAAATATAATTTGTCCTTTACTGCATATTTTGAGGAAACAATAAAAAAGAGAAAATAAAGGAAAAAAAACAAATCATCCCAATTATGCTTCAAAATGTTTAACATATCCATTTTTCGGTGATTTTAACAGTAGCTCTCAAACAAGTTAAGAATGCCTAGAGGAGTATGTTAACGGGTTCTATTGTATGCATGTATAAGATGTTGTTGTTATGCAAATTTGTACATTTGTATTTTTTTTATATATAATGTTAAAAATTAGAAATTTTCAATAAAAAAACAAAAACAAAACAAAACAATTTTAATAGTATGACTTACCTTGAAATACCTCCCAACATTTCAGGTAGACAAAGAGGGACACATACAGTATCTTTGAAAGAGAGTCACACTATTTGATCATGATATTGCTAGTCATTAAAAATGTACAACTAACAAAGTGTGCAAATATTAGAAATATATTTTTAATATGTCTCTGTTATAGCGTTTTGCCATGCTTGCACCTTTCTTATGGTTTTAAGTATGCATATTATCAGGAATGAGAAAAGTGTATTTTTAATTTTACTGTTCATATTTCAGGTTGAGGGACCATCACAGCCTGAGGAGGATGATGTGGAATCCAATCTCTTAATGCCACCAGCTGTCCACACTCGCTTAGCTAGCATTTCTGTCAAGATATTCAGAGGAGAAGACATCCCACACAGTGAGTGCATTTTATGGTCTACACTATTTGCTTCATGATTTGGTCTTTCGACAGACACAATTAAAGGGTCACAACAACTGAAAAACTGAAAAGTAAAAATATAAATAAACGGAAGTGTTATTTTTTGTTATTACTGATAAAATAGGTAGTGAGGGTGTTCATTTTAATTTATTTGTTTATTGGGGTGGTGTAATAGTGTAGTTTAATGCTTAAACTTGGTGTCATGAGGGTTCTGGTGGGCCCTCATGGCAATTATACTGTTATTGTTAGAGGTTAATTAATTGTCCCATAAGGGTTTACATTTCCTGCCCCATTAGTGTGTGTGGTCCCGATTGGGGGTTAATTGTAGGAGCAAGGGGGGGGGGGGGGGTCCTTTAAGGACACCCCCTTGGAGGAGTTGGGGGTTTTAGGGGCCGGGGTAGTTGGGCAGAAACAGTTTCCTGTCTCTTTAAGTGCTGCTGCGGCACACAGCAAATGCTTTTAAAACCTTTACGAGTGGTCTTTGGTAACCATAAGTATTTCTTCAGTTTTATGGAGTTAGGGGAGTGCTCTAGTTTGCGAGTGAGGGGAAATTTTGGATTAGCATAGGGTTTGGGTGTCAGTATGCCTTGCTTTTCAGCTGTGTGGTGAAGTTCACTGGTAGCAGTGACCCATGGCAGTTTGCTCGCAATGTTTTAGGGGAGGGGGATTAATATAGCTAGGTAGGGTTTACTCTGTAGTTAGGGCACTCACAATTGCTTTTTTTGGGAATAGCATAGGGCCCATGAGGTAAGTGCCTATAGTTTTTATATGTTGTAAGTTACTGCCGATCAGCAGCACAGCATCCTGGCATATGCCCATGGCTCTACAGTGAGCTACGACATTATCAGAAGGCGACAGCCTTCAGCAACTTCTGTTAAAAGTCAGACACTTTATATATAGACACTTGACAACAGAATGTATTAGAAGAGAAAGCCCTAATAAGGTATTACATATAGGCAGATGGATACGAGCCGAGTCAACTAAAGATATCAGATTTATATCATAATATATAAAGCTATAATAATATATAAGATTTCTCTAAAAATGCTTTTATGCTCCTGGATTACAAAGCTAGTTTGTTAGATCCTTCACAAGAATGTAAGTTTTTTTTTTCCAACTACAGTGATCCTCACAATGAGTAGTAACAAGCATGAAGAGCATGACCACCTAATTATGCAGACTATTATGACTTAACCAATGGGACATGCTCTTCACACTTTTCACTATCAACTGAGAAAGAAACAGGTTCTCTATATTAACATTTGCATGGGGATGTGTTTTGCCTTGCTTAAAATAACAATTTCACTTTCCTTATACTAATGAGCATATTTTACGACAAATTAGCATACAGAGCTAGCTGCATATGAACATATAGAGCCATACAATGGCAAATGTGTATATGTCAAGAATTATGAAATTAAGGCCATAAATCATACCAGAAAGTTCATCTGTTTAACACTCTTCATCTTTTTGATAACATATTTCGTGTGGTTAACAAACAGAGCATAGCAGAAAACATCTACCTCTCAAAGGCCCATGGGAATCCTTTTTTCTGGGTTATTAATGAGATAATTGAAGCTGTTGAGGATAAAAAGATAATAGCTAAAATTATAGATTTTACAAGAGGTTTAAAATCCTACAAACCTTAATTTTGTTGTGCATTAAAAAAGAAAGGGAAAATTATAAGAAAAAAAGGGAAAAAAGGAAAAAGGAAAATACATAAATTTTCCTTTGAAATAAGGTTGATAAGAATCAAACCTAAAAATTGATATTTGAGTTTTTGAACTGCAGCAGAATATATACTTGTTCTTGTGGTTAACCTATAGAGTACATTTGAAAACTTTCATGGTTTTATGGCTGGTCCCTAGTGAATATAACTCAAAGAAAATTTTGCAAACAGCAAAGGAGTCTATAATATAAGTAAGGGATGTCTAAGAGGCTCCCAGACTACACTGGTAGACAAGTCAGATATCCTACTATAAGAGAAAGATCAATCTGCAATGATAAAAAATAAAGACAATCAGAATACTAAAAGTAAATCTAAAGAGACTAAAAAACATCATGACTCTAAAACAATCACAAACAAAAAAGTCATTTTGTTTTCCCCCCAATGGAAAAACGTATAGCCAATACTGAATCACAACTAGACACCACAGCTCAGTGACATCTTGATATAACATCTGTACTAGATTCCTTTGAGAAATTATCTTTAAAGAGTATTTCAGATAGGGAACTAGTATCAGAGGAACATCTAACCACCTCTATAATAAAAGATCTATTAAAAGACTTTCATAGTTTGATTCAGGCAGAACTAACAAAAGAAATAGCAAAGATTACTATACAGATTTCTACTCTCTGCAATAGACTAAAAAAATCAGAGGCTATGTAAGACAAAATTTTAAAGAAAAATGAAATCTGGAAACAAGAATAAAGGAAACAGAGAGGAGTAAGAGAGATAAAAGCCAAATGCTCAAGCCTGGACGATACCTCCAGACATCAAAATGTTAGATTAAGGGACATCACTGAATCCATAGGAATAAAAGAGTTACCTCAATATGTTAAAAAATTATTTGAACAGTTATCAGATTCAGAAGAGACAGATTGGCCACAGATAGAGTATATCGTATTCCTCTGTCTCGTAATTTAACAAGGGAATATTCAAGGGATGTAATAGTTAGATTTTACTCTCAAATTTATAGGGATAAGATCTTGAAAGCAGCTTACAATCAAAAAATATTCAGTACCCCTTATGAAAAACTGAAGGTTTTTGCCGATCTTTCAAGAGAAACATTACTTCAACGGAAAGAATTAGCAATTAGCACTACAATCCTAAGGGAAAAATGTCCCATACAGATGGGGCACACCACCAAAGATTATATTTTTTTATAATAATGTCAGATACACTGTCAAAAATGACCAAGAAGGGACAAAGTTACTTGGGGATCTAGGCCTAATGTAGTTACTTGAGAGGTTCCTTTAAATATACATATCTGAATAATAGCAGATAAGTGAGAGGGCTTAAGAATATTTATAATAATTTATTAATCAAAAAAGATTAACATAAAGAGTAAGAGGAAAGAGCCAAGGATGTTTGGATCTAAGATTTAGGGGAATTTATAAGCACATTATGAACACTATTCAAATTATCTTTTAAATTAATCAATCATCCTTGAATAGGATATAAGCAGACTTTTCTGTGTATAGAGAAATGATTAGCTGCACTAGAAGAGCACTTTGTAACACATGTTGAAATGGTATTTATAATATCTCACTGAAAATATATGGTATAAAATGTAAATACATTTAATCAAAGACCATTTGCGTTTAGATACACAATAGGAAGGAATGTAATCTTTTGTGGTAAGAAGGTGTGTTTGTAAAATTCATTAGTAGTATTATGGAACTGCACTTTAGATAGAATTGCTTGTAGCACTATTAGAGCCCTTTGTAACATATGCCTCAATGACATTAATTATATATTACTGGAAATAGTTAATATAGACTGGAAAGAAATTTAACAGAAGTTCGCTTGAGACTAGATCACACAAAAATGAGTCTGTTATTTTTCAATGATAAGATTGTGTTTTGGTAACATTTAAAATGAGGAACACAGAATGCACTTTAGATAGTGATAGTGGTTCTTTTGCCCCACTGCTAGATGATAGATATCTATTTATAAATAGGAAGTAACTGAAATATTCTATAATTAATCAATAAAGTTCCCTGGAAGAAGATGGTCAGATAAGTGGTATTCAAATCATTGACGATTTGACGATGTTGAATCATGGGACGAATAGGTCGGTGAAGAGAGAACGGGACTCACATGATGAAAACATTGATACCCCAAAAAGAAGGTTTATTCAAAAGGGATACAGATATTTTATTGTATGCATTGTAATTAATAGTGTAAGGTTTTTTCTTGTAGTGTATCTGTTTTTGTTTGATATAGGAGGTCTGAATTATGGAAATTGCTGGGAGCACGAGATTTGGTTTCAATGTCTGAAGCACAGAAGCACAATCAATGTCTGAAGATTTAATGATTTAAATTATAAGTCAAAATGTCCAGGGCTGGAATACGGTATATACAGTAAATGGAATGCTAATATGAGGAGCTTCCTAAGAGAAAAAGCTGACGTAATTTGTATTCAGGAAACGCACTGGCAAGAAAAAAAAAAACTTAATTATAATAATATAGTATACACTTCAAGGTATAACACTATTTATAAAAAAAAGCCTGAGTAGCATCTATATTCTTCAACAGAGATTTAAAAATCAGCAAACAGCTGATAGAATTAGATCTGCATGGAAGATACCTACAGCCTTATTAAATTGCGATTTGGCCAATTCTAAAGGGCTCTATATAAGCACAGAGCATATTTTTTTACAGCAGTTTTAAGTCTGTGAACTTCTATCCAAAAGCAAGGTCTTCACTAACTAAAAACTTCTGTAAAAAAAATATGCTCTGTGCTTTTATAGAGCCCTTTAGACATGGCCGAATCGCAATTTAATAAGGCTGCTAATCTGGATTGGTTCAATTAATAATGAAATATACTCAATTATGAATTTATATGCACCAAATAAAGGCCAAGTGCGTTTCCTGAATCAAAAGATTAAATCATTTATGAAAGTTGTACAGGGGAGAATTATTATATACGGTGACCTGAATATGATATTGAATAATGAATTAGACCGTAAATCTATGGGCAGTTCTGTGTTAGATCACCAAGCTCTAAGGACAATTAAGCATAATATTAATAATAGCCTGCTTATAAATGATCTATACGACTTGTAACGCATCTCCTGGCACCCCGACCGGGTACCTCCGTTGATAGACGCGTCCTAGTTTGCTCCGAGGCCTACAAGCACCGCACCAGACACCACACTACCACAGACTCCACAACCGCCGTAGTTTAGCTGGAGCCGCGCCGTCTTCCTTCCACCCTGTATGAATCTCCAGCATCCAGGACCGTGTGGGGAAGACCTCTCCTCCAAGGAGGACACATCAGGAACAAGCGTTCAGTAGTTACAGCTCAAGGGAGTATGCAAAAGCATAGCAATCCCCAGTATGATAGAGCAATCCCCTCCCAGAACGAGATGAGACTACGTTTTGAAGGGTCAAGTAGAACTATCCTTTAATGACAGGGGATCTCCTTTTATGCAATGGTGCCCTCTGAAGGGCTACACCCACATAATTATCACAGCCAATTAGATACATGGTTCAACCCGCACGTCTCCTCCCCTCAGATAACAGGTAACACAATTAAAACAGACACAATTTTAACCACATTCTGGATGTACCCCAAAAACAGGGGGTACACCTTTAAGTCCAGCACCGTTCAATATCTCTCACCCAGGGGAACAACATATTAAAAAATGGCATGAATCAGACCAGGGGTTCAAAAGTTAGTAAAAGTATGTTTTTCACATAACACACAGACATGTCACATATCCCCCACACAATACACATATAGGACAATAGGTGTGGTCACCCCTCCCTGAGGCAACTTGATATAATCAGACAATGATTAAATCAGCCTTCTTTGTTCTTATCTGAGAATGAAAACAGTTTATACAATCGACTTTTCTTATCTGTAACAGGATTATCTATTAGCCTAGTAGCTTTGATATTCTGAGCCAATATATTCTGTAGAACATAAAACAACATATCTACAGTACAGCAATGTGATCATATTTTAACCAAGAATTAAATAATCATAAAACAGGGTAAAACAGTGATGAGTTCCGTTACAGCTGGGATCTGAGCGCATAAAACTACCGAATAGCGCTCAGATCCTCTTCACACAGTTCAATTGCCATGTAGCTAAAGTCTTTCCCATAGTCTTTCATTATATGAATGGGCTCCATGGCATAGCTTTCTGTGGTATCATGGTTCACACAGGGCAAGTACCGAATGACCCCCCTGTATGTAAAGGGCCAGAATGAGTGACATACACTCTGGTATGGCCGAATACTGTGTTTGAAGGGCAATATGTACCAGGGCCATAGTCGCAGGGCAGGAGGCTGGCAAACAGTCCTCTCCAAGACAAAGTGGCGAAGGGCACTTCGTCACACATCTCCCCTTTGGGGGGAAGTCTAACCAGGCACCTGATCTTCTGCCGGTCAGTGCCTCCGTTAGACGATCCACCAACCCACAATAAACCAGTGCTAGAGCAGCCCCCCCACAACAACAAAGTGCAAGAGCAGCCCAAACACAACAAACAGTTAC
Organism: Discoglossus pictus; assembly: GCA_027410445.1. NCBI lineage: Eukaryota > Metazoa > Chordata > Amphibia > Anura > Alytidae > Discoglossus > Discoglossus pictus. Next base: position 94,847,151 of record CM050167.1, read on the forward strand.
GGCACCTGGATATTTCGCTGTGGTGATGGGGCAACACGCTGAGGGGACTTGAGGGGCAGAGGCCAGCGGCACTCTGCCCTGATGCCAGCTCTTCTGCTGGTATAACCTGCAGGACATCCTGCTCTGTACAAGGGACAAAGGGAGGGCAGAGGCCAACTGCACTCTGCCCCGCTGTCAGCTCTTCTGCTGGGGTACTTGGGACATATTCCGGCTCAGTAGCCAGGGAAACGTGGCAGTCAGTGGGGGTTAACATTTCCTCTGTTAACCCTGGGGCCACATTAGAAGTTAGCTGGGGAGGGGAATTTGTACTTACCCCCTCCTCCGGTTGTCCCACTGACGGTAGTTGGGGCTCTGTACAGGCTGTGGGCGCAGAGACCACGGTCCCATCTGCGCCGTCTGGGAGATTGGTGTCTCCCCTTGTCAGGGTAAACTGTCGCTGGGGAGGAAGGACGACACCTTCTGCCCCCTGTGGTTCACACTGCCGCTGGGGGGGAAGGACCACACCTTCTGCCCCCTGGGGTTCACACTGCCGCTGGGGGGGAAGGACGACACCTTCTGCCCCCTGGGGTTCACACTGCCGCTGGGGGGGAAGGACGACACCTTCTGCCCCCTGGGGTTCACACTGCTGATGGGGGGGAAGGACGACACCTTCTGCCCCCTGTGGTTCACACTGCCGCTGGGGGGGAAGGATGACACCTTCTGCCCCCTGGGGTTCACACTGCCGCTGGGGGGAAAGGACAACACCTTCTGCCACCTGGAGATCACACTGCCGCTGGGGGGGAAGGACGACACCTTCTGCCCCCTGGGGTTCACACTGCCGCTGGGGGGGAAGGACGACACCTTCTGCCCCCTGGGGATCACACTGCCGCTGGGGGGGAAGGACGACACCTTCTGCCCCCTGGGGTTCACACTGCCACTGGGGGGTAAGGACGACACCTTCTGCCCCCTGGGGTTCACACTGCCGCTGGGGGGTAAGGACGACACCTTCTGCCCCCTGGGGTTCACACTGCCGCTGGGGGGGAAGGATGACACCTTCTGCCCCCTGGGGTTCACACTGCCGCTGGGGGGGAAGGATGACACCTTCTGCCCCCTGGGGTTCACACTGCCGCTGGGGGGGAAGGACGACACCTTCTGCGCCCTGTAGGGCCAGTAGAGAGACCTCGGTCCCATCTCTACCTGCCATCTGGAGGTCATCCCAGGACCAGTCAATGAAGTCTGGTTCCGCTTGTCGAGTAGGTTGGGGCTGCACAAAGCTGAGCAGGTGTTGGTAGTCCTGCTCCAGCTCCCACTCTCTTGTTACCAGGTGGGTCATGTCTTTGCTCACCTCGCCTTCGTCATCCCAGACATACATGCCCATCCGGTAGTCGTAGATGTCCCAAAACCTAGACTCCTCTGTGCTGCCAAGATCCATGTCGTCCTCCAAGGCATCCCATAATAAACCCGGGCCATCATAATCATCCCCCTCCGGTAAGTCGTGTTCAGCCGTCCAGGGGGTAAGTCGAACGGTATGCCACCAGAGGAACTGGTATGCGTTGTCTAGCCAGATCTCTCGCCGTACCAGGGTCTCTAGTCTTGTCACCCACTCATCCAGGGGCTGCTCTCCCAATAGATACATCCGCATCGCCACTCGCTTCTGTAGCCGCTGCTCATCACTGGGGAGACTCTCACCTCGCCGCCATTGGGCATCTTCCAGGGCATCATACCAGAGTTCCTTTCTGTCTGCATCCCTGTAGTCCGCGGCCTCCTCCTCATCCTCATCATGGAACGCTGTCCGAAAACTAGCGGGTTCCATCCTGCTGTAGCCAGGGGCACTGTACGGATACTAGCGTTGCCCTCAATTTGTAACTCCAAACGTTACAGGTGTCTCCGTGCTGCTTTTCCTCTTACTAGGACGCCATCCCACCACTGCCAGCCAATGTAACGGATCTCCTGGCACCCCGACCGGGTACCTCCGTTGATAGACGCGTCCTAGTTTGCGCCGAGGCCTACAAGCACCGCACCAGACACCACACTACCACAGACTCCACAACCGCCGTAGTTTAGCTGGAGCCGCGCCGTCTTCCTTCCACCCTGTATGAATCTCCAGCATCCAGGACCGTGTGGGGAAGACCTCTCCTCCAAGGAGGACACATCAGGAACAAGCGTTCAGTAGTTACAGCTCAAGGGAGTATGCAAAAGCATAGCAATCCCCAGTATGATAGAGCAATCCCCTCCCAGAACGAGATGAGACTACGTTTTGAAGGGTCAAGTAGAACTATGCTTTAATGACAGGGGATCTCCTTTTATGCAATGGTGCCCTCTGAAGGGCTACACCAACATAATTATCACAGCCAATTAGATACATGGTTCAACCCCCACATCTCCTCCCCTCAGATAACAGGTAACACAATTAAAACAGACACAATTTTAACCACATTCTGGATGTACCCCAAAAACAGGGGGTACACCTTTAAGTCCAGCACCGTTCAATATCTCTCACCCAGTGGAACAACATATTAAAAAATGGCATGAATCAGACCAGGGGTTCAAAAGTTAGTAAAAGTATGTTTTTCACATAACACACAGACATGTCACATATCCCCCACACAATACACATATAGGACAATAGGTGTGGTCACCCCTCCCTGAGGCAACTTGATATAATCAGACAATGATTAAATCAGCCTTCTTTGTTCTTATCTGAGAATGAAAACAGTTTACACAATCGACTTTTCTTATCTGTAACAGGATTATCTATTAGCCTAGTAGCTTTGATATTCTGAGCCAATATACTCTGTAGAACATAAAACAACATATCTACAGTACAGCAATGTGATCATATTTTAACCAAGAATTAAATAATCATAAAACAGGGTAAAACAGTGATGAGTTCCGTTACAGCTGGGATCTGAGCGCATAAAACTACCGAATAGCGCTCAGATCCTCTTCACACAGTTCAATTGCCATGTAGCTAAAGTTTTTCCCATAGTCTTTCATTATATGAATGGGCTCCATGGCATAGCTTTCTGTGGTATCATGGTTCACACAGGGCAAGTACCGAATGACCCCCCTGTATGTAAAGGGCCAGAATGAGTGACATACACTCTGGTATGGCCGAATACTGTGTTTGAAGGGCAATATGTACCAGGGCCATAGTCGCAGGGCAGGAGGCTGGCAAACAGTCCTCTCCAAGACAAAGTGGCGAAGGGCACTTCGTCACACGACTCATTGGGAGTTTTTCATCCTAACGAAAGGGATTTTTTTTTTTCACATAGACACAAGGTATACACTAGGATAGATCATTTTCTCATTGATGTGAATACTCTAAATAACACTTCAAAAGTGGAAATAGGCCCTATAATTTTATCGGACCACGCAATGTTAATACTGACGCTAAAATCAAATCAAAGGCAGTTAAACACTAAAGGGTGTAAATTTAACCATTCGTTAATCGAGGATGAGAGGGATCAAACTCGCCTGGAAGAGGAAATTATGAAGTTCTTTCAATTTAATAATATTTCTGTGCCATCTAATGCCAAGTCAGGTAAAGAAAAGTAGAGGAAGTTATATATACATTTAAATGTCTTAGAGCGATCAAATAAGGAGAATATGAATCTCAAAAATTAAACAAATTAAAGAGCTACAATTACAGATCCAAAAAAAAAGAAAAAGAATCAGGAACTTTATAACCTGAAAGAAGTGGGAGAGTTTATAAAACCTAAAATTAGTGAAATCAAACATTTTTTAGATCAGATTAACTTGCGAAAAGTTACAGAATTGGAGTTAGAAGAGCTAAACAAGAAAATGACAATGGCAGAGACTGGTGCTGTAATAACTAATTTAAAACTCGATACTACACCAGGTACTGATGGTCACATCAATCACTATTATAAAGGGTGCCAAGAGGCACTTCTAAATCTTAAAGATCTATTTAATGCAATAAAAGAAGAAAGAGCTCCCTCTGAGATGCTAGAGGGGAACATTATTACAATTTTAAAACAAGGTCATGATCCCACAAATCCAAAGAATTATAGACCCATATCGCTCCTAAATAGTTACGTAAAAATGTACGCAAAGATCCTGGCTAATCGGCTGAATAAAGTAATACATCAATTAATATCCTGCAACCAAACAGGTTTTATAACTGGGAGACAGGGGTTTGATAACACCCGGAGATTAATAGACTTAATCTCCCATGTTAAGATCAGTAACAGCACAGATATCTTTCTCTTGCTTGACGCGGAGAAAGCTGGGAATATATGGACCTCACATTGGTTACATTTGGGCTAGGAGATTTTGGAACAAAAGCAGTTAAAGCATTGTATATTTCACCTTCAGCCTCAGTCATCTGTAAGGGTTTCAAATCATCTAAATTTACTATATCTAACGGAACCTGACAAGGTTGTCCTCTCTCTCCTCTAGTTTATGCATTATTAATTGAACCACTAGCTGAAATGTTTAGGAGTTCTCCAGATGTGAAAAGGATTGAAATAAGCGAATCAGTTCACAAGGCCACATTATATGCATATGACGTCGTAGTCACTATACAAGATCCTTAGAATATAGTAGGATTTCGAATTATAAGTTAAACATTTCCAATACAAAAGTTTTGGCTGTAAATTTTTTGACTAAAGAACAAGTAGATTAAGCAGCCAAATGTAAGTATAACTGGCAGAGGAAAAACTTCAAACATATGGGAATTATATTTACAATCTGAAACAGATGATCTCAATTAATTATAAAAACATTTGTGAGAAATTAAGCGAGATTATTCTATCTTGGAAAGCATTAAACTTATCAGTGACAGGGAGAATCGCAGCAACAAAAATGGCTCTTCTTACACATTTCAATTATTTAGTCAGATGCGTTCCTTTGACTTTGTCTAAAAATATGGTGGATAGATTCCGGAGATTGATAGATTTATTTATAACGGCAAGCGGGCTAGAATTAGAAAGCAATTAATGGCTAGGAGATTTAACAAAGGGGCTTCTCCTATCAGATATTGAATACTTATTGCCAGGCTACAATGTTGTTTCACATTATTAAATTGATAGATCCAAAATATGATTTCCAATGGAAAAATATAGAACATACTTACTTTAAAAGAAAAGGATTAAGGCAATTCTATTAGAAGATTTAGATCTTAATTTAAGAGCAGGAGACATGCTGGACATAATTAGATCAGGATATAGATTATGGTGTAAGTTTTACACAAAATGGAAGTTCTCTCTCTTACCAAGCCCTATGATTTCAATAGATATGCTGAAATACAAATTGGAACTTCCCTTCTTATCAAAGTGATCGGAAAAAGGAATCAGATACTTTAAGGATCTATTTATTTGGAGGAGCTTTTTGCTCTTTCGAACAATTAACTATAAAATATAAAATTCCAAAGCAAACTTGGCTAGACTATTTGAAGTTGGGTGTGAAGTTGGGGAAATGTCAAAATGCTTTATAAAAGGGCCAAGACAATTAACGGCTTTTGAAAAAGTTCTCTTCCAAAAAGATCATAGCCACTTGATATCAAAATGCTACAAAACTATAAATAATGTATTAGATAACAATAAATCAAGTAAAATGGCTTGTTGGGAGATGGATCTAGATAATAAGTGGAATAAAGAAGAATGGTTTTAAAGTTTAAATGTAACAGAAATATTTATTAAAAGTTAATCTTACAGAGAATTTCAAGCAAAAATATTAAACCAATGGTATCTGACTCCGACCAAGCTCTCCCAGATGTATCATGACAAAAATAAAAAATGTTGCTGGAGAGATTGCGGGCAAGTTGAATCACACCTCTGCATATGGTATAAGTGTCCAATAATCTTTAGATTCTGGGAGCACTGCTTAGCCCTTGTGGATAAAAAAATAATCCCTAAAATCTTGGGGCCCTATTAAATTATCCCTCGTAGTTCTCTCGGTGCTCGCAAAAGGCAGTTTTCCTGCTGTTTGCGAGTACCGAATCTCTCGCAGCCTGCTTTGCAATATGACTGCGAGAAAATGGCCGAGAATAGGCTCCAAGAGAGCTACGTAGCCTTAAATCTACGCATGATTCTCGCATATCGTAAGAATCTCTACGTGCACAAAAAGTGCACGCAAGGGATCCGAAAGCCTCTACGTGCTGCCTCGGAACAGCCCGAGACAGCAGTGTGAGGCTCCCCATGCACCCTATACACATCCCCATGCTGCAGGGGTCTCTATCGGGACCCCTGCAGCACCCCCACATTAACCCCTTGCAGCGGGGGTCCCCGATCTGCATAGATCAGGCCCCCCGCTGCATTTAAAACTTTTAAATTCCCCGCTGCGGCTTCTTAAAGGGGCCGCGGCACACTATTACCCAATCCCGGCCGCGGCACCTAAATTTAACCCCCCCCTATGCTGGGGGTCCCCATCGGGACCCCCGAAGTGTCCCCATATAAACCCCCTGCAGTGGGGGTCCCCGATCGGCACCGATCGTGACCCTGCTGCAATTCAAATTTCCCGCCTCGCGAATCCTTAAAGGACCGTAAAGGTCCTGAAAGGACTTGCACTAAAAATATTAGCCCCAGGCAACTATAATTACCCCATTAACTCATGGTGGTCAATACAGACCACCATAAGGCCTTAATTAACCCATTAACTCATGGTGGTCAATCCAGACCACTATAAGGCCTTAATTAACCCATTAACTCATGGTGGTCAATACAGACCACCATAAGGCCTTAATTAACCCATTAACTCATGGTGGTCAATACAGACCACCATAAGGCCTTAATTAACCCATTAACTCATGGTGGTCAATCCAGACCACCATAAGGCCTTAATTAACCCATTAACTCATGGTGGTCAATACAGACCACCATAAGGCCTTAATTAAGCCATTAACTCATGGTGGTCAATACAGACCATCATAAGGCCTTAATTAGCCCATTAACTCATGGAGCCTTATGGTGGTCTGTATTGACCACCATGAGTTAATGGGTTAAATAGAGCCTTATGGTGGTCTGGATTGACCACCATGAGTTAATGGGTTAATTAAGGCCTTATGGTGGTCTGTATTGACCACCATGAGTTAATGGGTTAATTAAGGCCTTATGGTGGTCTCTATTGACCACCATGAGTTAATGGGTTAAATAGAGCCTTATGGGGGTCTGGATTAACCACCACGAGTTAATGGGTTAATTAAGGCCTTATGGTGGTCTGTATTGACCACCATGAGTTAATGGGTTAATTAAGGCCTTATGGTGGTCTGTATTGACCACCATGAGTTAATGGGTTAATTAAGGCCTTATGGTGGTCTGTATTGACCATCATGAGTTAATGGGTTAATTTAGGCCTTATGGTGGTCTGTATTGACCACCATGAGTTAATGGGTTAAATAGAGCCTTATGGTGTTCTGTATTGACCACTATGAGTTAATGGGTTAAATAGAGCCTTATGGTGGTCTGTATTGACCACCATGAGTTAATGGGTTAAATAGAGCCTTATGGTGGTCTGGATTGACCACCATGAGTTAATGGGTTAATTAAAGCCTTATGGTGGTCTGTATTGACCACCATGAGTTAATGGGTTAATTAAGGCCTTATGGTGGTCTGTATTGACCACCATGAGTTAATGGGTTACTTAAGGCCTTATGGTGGTCTGGATTGATCACTATGAGTTAATGGGTTAATTAAGGCCTTATGGTGGTCTGTATTGACCACCATTAGTTAATGGGTTAAATAGAGCCTTATGGTGGTCTGTATTGACCACCATGAGTTAATGGGTTACATAGAGCCTTATGGTGGTCTGTATTGACCACCATGAGTTAATGGGTTACATAGAGCCTTATGGTGGTCTGTATTGACCACCATGAGTTAATGGGTTAATTAAGGCCTTATGGTGGTCTGTATTGACCACCATGAGTTAATGGGTTAATTAAGGCCTTATGGTGGTCTGGATTGACCACCATGAGTTAATGGGTTAATTAAGGCCTTATGGTGGTCTGTATTGACCACCATGAGTTAATGGGTTAAATAGAGCCTTATGGGGGTCTGGATTAACCACCACAAGTTAATGGGTTAATTAAGGCCTTATGGTGGTCTGTATTGACCACCATGAGTTAATGGGTTAATTAAGGCCTTATGGTGGTCTGTATTGACCACCATGAGTTAATGGGTTAATTAAGGCCTTATGGTGGTCTGTATTGACCATCATGAGTTAATGGGTTAATTTAGGCCTTATGGTGGTCTGTATTGACCACCATGAGTTAATGGGTTAAATAGAGCCTTATGGTGGTCTGTATTGACCACTATGAGTTAATGGGTTAAATAGAGCCTTATGGTGGTCTGTATTGACCACCATGAGTTAATGGGTTAAATAGAGCCTTATGGTGGTCTGGATTGACCACCATGAGTTAATGGGTTAATTAAAGCCTTATGGTGATCTGTATTGACCACCGTGAGTTAATGGGTTAATTAAGGCCTTATGGTGGTCTGTATTGACCATCATGAGTTAATGGGTTAATTTAGGCCTTATGGTGGTCTGTATTGACCACCATGAGTTAATGGGTTAAATAGAGCCTTATGGTGGTCTGTATTGACCACTATGAGTTACTGGGTTAAATAGAGCCTTATGGTGGTCTGTATTGACCACCATGAGTTAATGGGTTAAATAGAGCCTTATGGTGGTCTGGATTGACCACCATGAGTTAATGGGTTAATTAAAGCCTTATGGTGGTCTGTATTGACCACCGTGAGTTAATGGGTTAATTAAGGCCTTATGGTGGTCTGTATTGACCACCATGAGTTAATGGGTTAATTAAGGCCTTATGGTGGTCTGGATTGATCACTATGAGTTAATGGGTTAATTAAGGCCTTATGGTGGTCTGTATTGACCACCATTAGTTAATGGGTTAAATAGAGCCTTATGGTGGTCTGTATTGACCACCATGAGTTAATGGGTTACATAGAGCCTTATGGTGGTCTGTATTGACCACCATGAGTTAATGGTTTAATTAAGGCCTTATGGTGGTCTGTATTGACCATCATGAGTTAATGGGGTAATTATAGTTGCCTGGGGTTAATATTTTTAGTGCGAGTCCTTTCAGGACCTTTACGGTCCTTTAAGGACCCGCAAGGCGGGAAATTTAAAATTGAATTGCAGCAGGGTCACGATCGGTGCCGATCGGGGACCCCCCGCTGCAGGGGGTTTATGTGGGGACACTTCGGGGGTCCCGATGGGGACCCCCAGCATAGAGGGGGGTTCATTTTTTGGGCCGCGGTCAGGATTGGCAATTAGAGTGCCGCGGCGGGGAATTTAAAAGTTTTAAATGCAGCGGGGGCCTGATCATTGCCGATCGGGGACCCCCGCTGGAAGTGGTTAATGTGTGGGGGCTGCGGGGGTTCCTATGGACCCCTGCAGCAAGGTTTTCATGTGAGGACACTTCGGGGGTCCCGACGGGGACCCCCCGCATTGAGGGGGGGTTAATTTTAGGTGCCGGGGGGGGGGGGGGTATTTGGAGTACCCCCCACGGCAGGGGCTTATGTGGGGGACTGCCGCGGAGGTCCCTTTTAGGACCCCCGCAGCAATTGATGAGGAGTGGGAGCCTGCGATATCATCTCGCAGGCTGTCACTCCTCATGTACATTTACGCAGTGTAGATACGTACGGCCCTGCTGCGTAGCTCATACATTGCTTGCAGCAGGGCTAATTTAATAGAAATTGTAAGTTAGAGAAACTTTGCAGTACGTAGGGCTTAAGTAGAAGCCTCTTATTTACGAGGCTGGAATTTAATAGGGCCCTTGATCTCTCCAGAACTAATATTATTCCATTTGTTCCTGGATAATCTTTCCCTGGACATTAAAGCTGTTCTGTTACAAATCATTGTGGCAGCTAAGTGGATAATTGCCTCTAGGTGGAACCAGGTCTCAGCTCCTAGTATGGAATAATTAAAAGCGACAGTAAATAAGAATTGTGTGTTGGAAAGAGACCTACAAAAATTAGGTATGATTACAAATTTAAACATCAAGTGGAAAATGTGGGATACAATCCAAAGTGAATAACTTTAAGAGGATAAAGTTCATCACTGTTACTGTTGGATAGGCCTTTAGTACCAGCTTTTTTCCTTTTTTTAGACCCCATGAAATGTATTGGTATGTGTAATGTTGTTGTTTTTTTTTTTTTCTTTTATTGTTTTTTTTTTTTCTTGATCCCGGTGTATATTAACAATGGAATATCAGATAATCTTGTATATCAAGCAAATTAATGTTTTAGATGTATTTATTTTTTTTAAAAAAAAACAACATAACTAAAAATGTGTAGTCTTGTAGAACTGCTATTTATTTAAATGCACAATTAAGGAGTAAATATATTCTGAGGTATTTCAAATTTTAGTAATTGTTGTCCATTAATATTTTTTTTATTCACTTGCCTTCTGCTTGTCACTTCTCTCGTTTGCCTCATCTCCTTCCCAGGGAAGCATTCTCTTGTGAATTACTACAGCAAGGGACCCAGCACAACCTCCTTGAAAAAGGAAAAATTGAATCCATATGTTAAAGTCACCTGTGGAAGAAACTCAGTAAGATTAGATATATTTATATTTAAGTGGCAGAGAGACTGGTTAAGGAAAGGTGCAAATATTTTTTTTATTTATATTTAAGTTTGTTTGACCTATGTTGATTGACTGAAAACATTCATGATCTGCCTTATTAGACAAAAGTGTTGTCTAACATGTAGAAGGACATATAAATCTTGAACTCCTGCTTACAAGATCATGACCAAAGCTGATCAAAATGGAGCATGATTTATTCTGATATGTCTGTCAGAAGCAAATACAGAACCTGTATGTCATAAAGTAATGTTTTAGTTTGTCTAATTGTCTGACATACTTGCAACATTTGTGGAACCCAAGCCTATCTATATATCTATCTATCTACCCTTGCCAACCAATTCACAAATAAAATAGATATAAGACATGACAACTCTACCTCCAACACCACTAACACTTTCCATCCAAACCTCTCTCCTCCCACAGACACACTCTGCTTCTTTACACCAGTTAGAGGATGAGGTATCTAAACGTCTGTCTTCCTCTTGTCTCCCTAAATACATATTCCCTCACATTGTGTGCCCTCGGTAGAGGAGGAAAAGGCTCTATAGACTATACGGAACTGATTGAGTCATCAAGTATAGTAAACTAGGTTGTCAGACAATGATTGAAACCCTTTCTCTCAATGGACAAAGCTTGAGTGATGTTGAGTGCTTTGCATGTGATATCCCTTTGGTCCACTGTCTTGCGGTTAACCACTAATTGGTATATACTTAACCCTTTAATTATTCCTGACCCCCATATAATTTAACAAAGAGCCCAAATAGCTTGAAAACCTAGTACTGGTCAACCACCAAAGTGTGTACACCCCAGAGTTACTCCCACTATCCTGGTCAATTCCTCTCCAACTAATTGCTGTGTGAAAGCCTTTGGGTAAATAGCTTTATTTAGCCTCAGGCTCACATACATGCCTTTTCGTATTCTCTCATATCCCTGCAGCCTATATATAGCTTTTGAGCATTCTGATTGGCTGAAATAGATGTCAATATTTCAATGAGCAGGGTGACAACTGTAAACCAATTCTGATTGGCTGAAATATTATTGATATCTATTTTAGCCAATCAATATATATATTTTTTTTTTGTAATTTATTGCGGGGGTTGTATTGTTTTTACTTAGACCCCCATGGTAGGTAGGGGTTAATGGGGATACCATGGGGGTCTATAAAGACCCTTATGGTATCCAATGGGCAATAGGAGTACCATGAGGGTCGTTTAAGGACCCCCATGACATGAGGTTAATTTGTTAGGTCCCCTTCGGGTCCTTATAGGTCCTCCGTGGCAGGGGTTAATTAGGTGCTGGGAAGGTCCTTTAAGGACTTCAGGGGCACAGGGCTAATATTTAGATGCTGCAGGGGCCCTCATGGACCCTTGCAGCAAGGGTTATTAGTTAGATACAGTTGGGGTCCTTGTTGGACTCCTGAGGCATTGGGGTTAATTGCATGTGCATTTAGGTGTAGGTGCATGGGTTAATACTTGAAATGCCATGGGGTCTCAATGGAATTTGGGGATTGGTTTTGAGGAGGAAGGGGCGATCGGTAGCTAGTGGGGAAGGGGAAAGCAGACACAAGGCATTTTTATGTCTTTGTGAGTGCTCAATTGTATTCGCAATATATTTATAAAAAATCTGGAAAATTAATTTAATAGCTTTTTTGGAGCTCATATTCTTAATGTGTGAAAATCAATAGAGAAGCTGTTGTAATATAGCGAGTAGGGATTACTCGCAGGCATTTGATGCAATCATGATGAGAGGGGGGAAAAGAATAGCTAGGGAACTGTACTGGGCACTTTTTGTCTGTGTAACTTTGTGATATAGGGAATTGAATGAGGCTCAGCACTTTTGTATACTAGTCTCCAAAATATGGAAGAGGCCAATCTTAGGATCCCATTTTAAAGTTATCTTTGTCATTCTAGTCAACTGAATGAAGCAATGTTCCCAAAAGTTTTTTTACGTACTCACACTCCCACCAAATGTGGGAGTGAGCACCTACTTCATTACACCCTCTTCAACATAATTATGAGTGGCCCTCATCGATTTTATTTAATTTTTGCGGTACCCAATGCCACCTTTGAATTACCTTGAATTATAATTCTCTATATGTGGTGCATTGGGAAGTTGTTTTTACTAATTTGAATCCCCTCCAGCACATATCTTCAGGTAAGTCCCACCCAAAGTCAGCCTCCCAACTCATAATCCTTTCTGTCTTGCTTGCCTCTATGATTAAGGTTATTTAATATCCCCTGGCATCTAGCTACTCTATGTGTCCAATTATCTTTCAACAGTAATAATTCAAAATCTGAACATCCTTACTGTCATAAAGTCCAACCAGGTAAAATTATTCAAGTGATAAACCTTTTGAAAAGCCTCATATGAGTATCTCAAACCCTTGTCATAGAGGTCAAAAATTCTTATAATACCAATACTTTTTTAAATGATCTCCAATATTAGATACTACCTTACAAAGGATTGACTCAAGTGGGGCTGCTAAAGAGGGGGCACTCAAATACTTATTCCTATGTTTATACCAGTATTTAATAATTTATAAGAATCCCATAAGGTAGGTTCCTGAACCTAGTTGTATCCAGTCTTGGGAGCCATAAGAAAGATTTTCTTGTGAGATTGGGTGTCAGATCTACTTCTATCTGTATCCACTTTGCTGAAGACTTATAACTACTCCAATCTATCAAATGAGGGGAAGGCAATACCTCCCTTCTCGAAATGTCTTTCTTTTTATTAGTCAACATTTTCCCAGCTTTATTGCCCATTTGGTATTGGGCCTGCTGGAACCTCCATATCATACTATCTGTCCGTATTTGAGTAATCCTTCTTATATTGAGTGTAATTTCCTTGATTTGTGTCTTAAGGCCCTTATTTGGTTTATTCTTATCTAAAAACTGTAATTCATTTAATTTTATATATAGTTCCCTCAGCGGAGAGCCTTTCTTTTTCTTTTCTGCTATTGCTTTAGAGATAAGAACGCCTCTCATAATGGCCTTATGCGTGCAACAGACGAGGGAGTTCGTACACTGCATGTTGTTATTAGTTTAAAAAAAATAATATATTTGTTTCTTGAGATCCTCAATTTGTTCTTTCTATTTAAATTGGATCCATCCTCCTCTGTCTTCTATACTCTCCCGTTCTCTCCTTCATGCTCAAACACACCGAAGAGTGATCTGACCATGAGATTTCATTGATTGTTATTTTATCTACTAGGTTCAATGTCTGACTATCAGTTAATTAAAAAGTAGTCTATTCTCGTGTAAGATGAATGGCGCTTGGAGAAACAGGTATAGTCGCTTACCAAGGGGTTACTCGTTCTCCAAACGTCAAATAGACCATGGAGTAACATTAAGTAACATTAATCCACTGAATTTCTTGGCCACTTCTGTGGAGTGTGAATCAGACACAACTTTAACAGAGGAGGATCTATCAAGAGTCGGATCTGTCAACATGTTATAGTCCCCTCAGAGAATCAAAGAGCCTCTACAAATTCTAAAGACTTGTTTAAAGAGTTTCCTCACAAAACGTATTTGCTTTCTATTGGGGGAATATAAATTTACTATAGTATAGAACACTTTGTTGATCTTACCCACCCAAATTATGTATCTTCCGTCTTGGTCTATAGATTTGTATTCTTCCTGAATAGTTAAATATCTACTAAATAAAATTGAGACACCTCTTACTTTACTCTTAAACGTAGAGTCTATAGGATCTGAGTATAATTTACTATACATTTTTGGAATTTTGAATGCAACATCTACCTTATATTTAATGCATTCTAGAATTGCTGCATTTTTCTTAAAGGGAGTGTTCATACCTTGGACATTATGGACAAAAACTCTAGTTTCATTTAATTATAAAGGTAAACCATTTAATCTGAGTTCTATACCACTTACACTCATCCCCATTCATACCACTCACATAAATTCTAATACATGACCATCTGAGATTGTTAAAATGAAAGCGTTTCTCACAAGGGCTGACCTCACTTTAGGAGGTAACTGGCAGGACAATATAATTACGGAACCCCCACAGGTTCCGCAGAAGTAGGCGCCTATAATTAAGAGGCCATAAGAGGTTGTACTGAAAATGTTTTTTGTTACTAATACAGAAAAAAAAAAAATAAGCGATTTTTCTATTCTTCCCCATCAGCCGGTCGTATACATAGCACTATTTAAGCAAGAAAAAAAAAAATAACCTGAGGGAAACAGACTGTTATCATTGAATGGATTTGTCTGAGGCGAGAAAACCGTGTAGTGCATGAATGATTTACCCCAAGTGACCAACCTTTCATAAATAAAAAAAATAAAGTTTTTTTCTTTTTTCCCCCCTTTTTTCTTTTTCCTTGTCTTCAATATCTTCCCTAAACATAACAACTACCCTACATAACAACTAAAAGTTACTACTTTTTTCATTACTGATAATAGTGACCATTTCTTCATTGATTGTGTCTCTTACCTTATTATCTAATCTACTTTAACTCTAAGACCTTCATATCATTTGCAAATTCTTTCTTTTTCCCTTTCTTTTTTTTTCTTTCCTTTCTTTCCGATAATAATCCCTTTTCTTTTTAATAGTACTTGTTCGATTTTCAATATATACTCTACACTACAGTGAAAATATTAAATTATCTTTCAGTTCTATAAAACATTGTGACTGTTAAAATCTCCCAGGTATCTCGCCTCGACCAAATCCAATCTCAGGAAAGGGTCTATTCCCTTATATTTCTCAATAACTCAATACCCCATTCATGTATTTGTCTTTCCCTATCTTTGACTGTATGAATGGTGTACCAAGTCATATCTTTTTTAACCATTATTCTGACTAAAAAGCCCCATCTATATATCAAACCCTCCTTTATGAAAGTTTTAGTAATTTCTGAAAATTCTCTCATTTAGATTTATATACTGCAGGTTTCTTTTTTTTTTTTCTTTTTTGTGACTTAATGTCTCTTTTACTCATTGTAAAGTGTATAATCCCTCTCTTCTGTTTTTCACAAGGTGATCAATCTTTATCAGATAAAGGTGGAATTTACCTTATAGCAGGTTCTTAAAAGGCATGTAAGAGAAAATCAGTCTTTTAGGTTGCTTAGTCTTATTAGAGGGGGTTCCCAGACTTCAGAAATTCCTATAAGCCATCTCCCCTTTATAGCGGCAACACTTTATAGATCACTTAAATCACATTTTCAAGAATAAGAGCATACATTTCCAGAGTAAGTCCCAGTAATCCAGATGAAGGAGAGGGAGGAGTATTAATGAATAAATCCTCTGTGTCAATCACACCTCTCTATTGGTGTCTTCCTTCAATAGTATCCTTTTTAAACAATATTTGCTTGCCAGTGTTTCTTATAGATCCTATGCTGAAGTACCTCTCTTCAATCTCTATAAGAGCTTATTACTTTATAGTTTAGGGGATCATATTAAGGGTGGCACTCACAAGGAATATTTCTGTTGCTGGGGGTTTATAAGAGATTGGGGGATTATTATGTCCCCATTAAATAATATGACTAATAAGTCCAGAGTGTCCTTGATCACCCCAGGTCTTAATATCTCCCTATCTTATAGTACTTTGTGTACCTTTGTATGAATATTGGTATTTCCAATTGTAGCAGTTTTACCCTGTTTTTGCTCCTGGCCCCTCCCCTTAGATCATCCTCTAGGCATGGAGTAGCTAAGGCACATACCTCCCACTATGCAATGTCAGTCTGGTAAGGGGGATGTATGTGTGTGGTGCTTTCCTCATTCCTGCCTCCGTTGCTGGGGGAAGCTGGCTACCATTCCATGCCTTTGGAGGGATGCTCTTTCGGGGATCTGCTCCACTGTGCATACGCCATTGAGCGAGATCCTCCTGCATCCACCACATGCCGTCAATGTGCTACATTGCATCACTTCCATGCTGCACTCTTGTATCTTGTTCACACAGGTCCAGGAGGTCAGTGTAAGTCTCTTCTGGACCAGCATCCCTCTGTGCTAACTGCGTATCCAGATCAGAGAGATTGGTCACCCTCTGCTCTTATACAGTATGTAACCACAGCTGTTTCATGTATCAGAACTGCTTCCCTCTGCTTCTGGAAATCGCTTGTAGTAGAGAGGAGGTACTAGTGATTTCTGCTCCTCCCTGAGATAGATGTTTAGTGAAATATTTCTCCTTCTGTTGGCAACTGTGCAGCAGCTTCTTCACAAATTGCTCTTTCAGTTTATACATGGGAGGACTCTCCCTCTGCTTCAGGATAGACACCTATGTTTTCTTTCCATAAGGCATGCCTCCTACACTAAGAATGTAATTTGGCATCATCCTGATACTCCTCAGTTTATCGGCAACTTTCCTGTCTTCAATGTCCTCTTCCACCAGCTTAGTCTCCCAATTCTCATCTTCCTCATCATTCACATTAAAAAAGATTCCAGTTTCCTCATCAAAATCAGGACCTTTATTCCTTTGAAATAACACTGACTGTAATCATTTGTTGATCTCCCCTTTCTCTGGGTCTGAGATCTTTCTCAGCCATTTTCTTCCTAAAGTATCATCCATGACATCAGAAGCATTTACCAGGGACAGATGACTTGGTCTGTCTGGGTTTCTTATGAAGGTATCTTCATTTCCCCATTAGGTTTCTGCATTGGTTTAGATTCAAATCACTCCCAGTGTCTTGATCAACATCCTTCAGTCTGGTTTTGCACTTTACTCTGTGACATTTGCTCACAAAATCAGACCCTTTTATATCAACATTTTATTCCAGGACCAAAGACTTTTTAGCTGCTTCAATTATATCTTTCTCATTCCCATTCTCATTGTTGAGCTTGATGGCTTCCTGAGCTTTTTCAAGTAGCTCTTCCTTGGCATAGCAATTTCCAGAAATTTCCGTGAGTGGAATCTCTGTGGGATGTTGTCAAAAACAAGGCCATGTAATCCATATTTAGACAACAAATTAACTTTCTCTTCTTTACTTGTGCCTTGGTTTCCAGCCTTATTAAAATACTACTATAACCTTAGCCAGTGTTACAAAAATGTATAAATCTAAACAAAGCAATGAAAAAACAAGCCTAGCTTCCATTGAAACACTACCTTTACTTATTTTAGATAGTTTAATTGCCATCCAGGCTCTCATTCAGTTAATTCTGGTTAGAGCAAAATCAAAACAAAAGTCCAACATTTACTTCAGTATCCACTGGCCTATATCCTTCAGAAATATGGTTTTCACTTTGCTTCAGAATCATCATCAGCTCCACACTACAATCTATATGTCTGTATGTTTTTCCCAGCTCAATTCAAACGGTAAACTTCAGTGTTTCTCTGTTTCCAGCTCAATACCAAACACTTAACTCTTGTTTGTTTTATCTTCAGCCAAATTCTCTGTAAACGCTTCTGTGTATTTGTCTCTTTTCAACTCAGACCACCTGAGAACTCAATCCAATCCAGCAACTTCATAGACTGCAGTCCAAAAAACAGAGATTCTCACAGAGGTGTCACAAAGAGACTGCCATCATGCAATCCAAACGGAAGCCCCATCTGAGCTTCAGCTTCAGTCTTTTAATTGTCTCTATCAGGCGTAGATAACTACTTCAGGAGTGTCCATTAGACCTCCTTTAGATCTCCTTCAGACCTCTTGGGAAACAAAAAGTTTTGAAAGTCCTTAGCTCACACAAACCCCTCTGGAAATACTCTATCAATGTACTCTTATTGTTTAGATCCCGTATGTCAGAAATCTTTAAGGAGATATTAAGGTACAGAAAACTTTCGAGAGTGATAAAAGTTTACATATTCAATATTTTGTGTGGCCACCATTATTTTCCAATTTGGACATTTCCACTTAGGGGTGTACTGCTGTGTGTTGAGTTATTTTGAGGGGACAGCAAATTTACACAGTTATACAGGCTGTACACTTACTACTTTACATTGTAGCAGAGTGTCATTTCTTCAGTGTTGTCACATGAAAAGATATAATAAAATATTTACAAAAATGTGAGCGGTGTACTCACTTTTGTGAGATACTGTATATATATATATATATATATATATATATATACAGTATATATATATATATATATATATATATATATATATAAAAATATATATCTTAATGGATCCTCCCTTTAGACAACTGTTTCTTGCTTTTTTCACCCTCTTCTTTATTTAAATTACTAGCTGAAGACTAAAGTGATTCACAACAATGAGAATCCAGAGTGGAACCAAATGCTTTTTTTCCCTGTTCAGGTAATCTTCAAATTTTGCACATTTCTTTTCAATATAACTTATTGAGTCCTACCATTTTCCCCGCAATGCATGCCTTTTACATTCAATAATTTGTGTTGCAGC
Source organism: Discoglossus pictus (assembly GCA_027410445.1). Taxonomy (NCBI): domain Eukaryota; kingdom Metazoa; phylum Chordata; class Amphibia; order Anura; family Alytidae; genus Discoglossus; species Discoglossus pictus. Next base: position 94,866,009 of record CM050167.1, read on the forward strand.
TTCCCACCCTATATTCAGAACTCAGGTTCACTATGTTCAACAGGTAGGTAGAACAAAGTGTGTTATATCCACTCTGGCCTTTTGGATTTGTTTTACGAATGGGGGGACGGGGTGACACATCAGTGGTTTGCAATACTCACTGTAATTATCTTTTAACAGTGTTTTTGGCAAAGATGAAGCGTTTGGCAGTGCGGTGATCAGCATTTCTCACATTTCATCAACAGGCTGTGAAGTGACAGGTGTATCTAATCTTTCCTCCCCTTTAACTTTTCTCCATTTTGTCATTACTTCACTTCTTTCTTTTTCTGTTCTTCCTCTATTATCCCTATGGCAACATAGTAACATTGGTTTTAAGTTCATGCCAAGATAAAAGAAAAAGGAAAAAACATAACATACATAATTTTTCCACAATATAACTACTATCTGGTAAATTAATACCTTCAAAACACTATTCGTTAATTCCCAAATAAAAATAAGCTTAACTAACTGCTTAAAGGGGCAGACTTCTTTATTTTAAGCCCCAAATATTAGAGAAAAATAGCTTGCATAAAAAACAATTTGTAAAACAGTTTGTTTCATTAAGCATCAAAGCTTAACAAGAAGGTTTAACATAATGTGTAAATTTATGTTACGAAGAAGCACATACAATATTGTCAAGGATTTGTGATGAGGAATGGTACATTTTCTATTTAAATAAGCGGAAAAAATAAATGTGGGGATAATACTCTGTTATTAGGGTAAGGTTTGTGAAGAGGAGGGTGAATCAGAAGCATGTCCAGATTGGAGAATGACAAATCATACAATGGAAGTTGTCTTCATGGAATTTGTGTGTGTGTTTTTTAACCAATGCAGCTATGTTTTATAAAACATTTTCACAGTATGGTGTAGAGCAGCAGTAATTTTTTCCATATTGTGCACCTCTTAAATTCTGGGCTATGGATCAGGCATGTGTGTTTTTTTAAATGTATTTTACATGTGGGGAATATAATGTGCTGCTGTGAGAATGCTGTTTAGGAACATCATCAATAGGTATGAGAATAACATTATTTTATGTTGCTTTGATAATGAGATGGAGTTCTCCCATCTAGTTATTGAGATAAACCCACTTAATATGTAGTAATTAGTGGGCATTTCCAAAATTTCTGATAAAAATATCTGTGTGGCTGCATTGTCTCCAGCAAAGTGGGGAGATGGCAGGAAACGTGTATGCAGTCAAAAAGGTGTGCTGTGCCGGCTGGTCATTATTATATAGCAGTTTTATGCCAGACAGTCCCACTCATGCCATTCAACTATACTACAGGTTTTACCCCTGCCTGCCCATCAAGCAGTAACTTATGGCAGCTTTCCCATAAGAGATTTAGGGGTAAGCCAATTTATAGTATGTAGATATTAGTGCCTTATCAAGAGGGTCTGCACATGATCTTAAAATAAGTCATGAGAAGTAGTGACGGATTTTTAAAACAGGTAGAATTTAATGGCGGAGTTATAGAAAGAAAAGAATATCAGCTTCAAGTTCAGGAAATCTGTGTCGAGGTTTGCCCAAGACAAGACATTTCCGAGACAGGTTATGCCCTACTAGTTCCATTTAAAAATTGTGTGCAATGAGGGAGAAAATGTTCCAGGGGAGCCAAAGTCAAAAAGATGGGAGAGTGTGGTAGTCATGAGGTACTTTTTACAACTGTGGGTCAAAGTTGTAGGTGAATTGCATGACTGAGCCTATTCATACAAATTAATGAGTTCAGAAGTAAAGTTTGAAGTGTGTGCAGGGAAACCCAGTACTTTTCTTTGTCCACACACTGTGTGGTAGCTTATTTTTTATATACACAGGTAGTGTAAAGCTCCTCTTTTTTAACAGAAGGCAACAAATTTATATATTATACTTAATTAACATACTTAGCATAATGTATTATATTAGCAGATTTATTTTGTTACTTTGTTCTTCTTGTAAATATAGAAATAAAAAAATTGTATAATGTAATATGTTAGCAGATCTCATTTTGTTACTTTGTTCTTGTAAGTATAAATATGTCCTTATCTCTTGATTTTCTTCTCTTTCTTTTATTCGTTTGTGACCTCTATTTGGGAGATCATGTAATATAAATAGTAAAAACACCACTTCTAAATGCAGTCGGGTTAAAATTTTTATATATACAATGTCAAAAAAACAGCTCACATTAGACTCGCATTTTCAAGTGCATCCATATGCTCATTATTTGGACATATAATACAGTCTAAATGTCTTACACTTCTGTAAAAAGCTTCGGTTTGCTTCAAACTTGGTTGCTGGTTTGTTGTCTTTTTATAATGAGTTGGTAGACAATTTGCCATTTATAAAGAATACTAGCGACTTTCCTGTCAAAAATGACGGCAATAAAAACTGAAGCCTGGCAATGCTGTTTGCCACACAATGTAAGCCTCTCCCCCTCTACTTTACTGGCCTTGTGATGAGCCCCTTTGGAGCTCATTGCGAGTCTCTCCCTCTTTCTACTTCCTCCCTCGTGTCTTATTTCCCCCCTCCTGTCCCTCCCTTGTGTCTCTTTCCGCCTCGTCTACCTCCCTTGTATCTCCTGCCCCCCTGTGTTTTTACCTCCCTCTCCCTCCAGTGTCTCTAAACCCCTCCCCTGTGTCTCTTTCCCCCTTCTCCCTCCCATGCATCTCTTTCCCCCCCTCCCCTGTGTCTGTTCCCCCCTGGCCTGTGTCTCTTTCCCCCTCTCCCTGTGTCCGTTCCCCCCTTCCTCGTGTCTCTATTTCCCTCCCTTGTGCATCTTCCCCCCTGCACTCTCTCCCCTGTGTCTCTTCCCCCTCCTCTCACTCCCCTGTGTCTCTTCCCCCTCCTCTTTCTGTGCCTCTTCCTCCCTTTCTCTCTCTTCCCCCTCTCCCTCTGTGTCTCTCCCCACTCTGTGTCTTCCACCCCTCTCCCTCTGTGCCTCTTCCCCCGCCTCTCTCTGTGTCTCTCGCCACTGTGTCTCTCCACCCCTTCCTCTGTGTCTCCCCCCTCTGTGCCTCTCGCCACTATGTCTCTCCACCTCTTCCTCTGTGTCTCCCCCCTCTGTGCCTCTTTCCCCCTCTCTCTGTACCTCTTCCCCCTTTCCCTCTGTGTCTCTTCCCCCCTCACCCTCTGTATCTCTCCCCCCTGTGTCTCTTCCCCCTCTACCTCTGTGCCTCTTCCCCCCTCTCCCTCTGTGCCTGTTCCCCCCTGGCCTGTGTCTCTTTACCCCTTCCCCCTGTGTCTGTTCCCCCCTTCCCCCTGTGTCTGTTCCCCTCTCCCCCATTTCCCTCCCATGTGTATCTTCCCCCTGTTCTCCCTCCCCTGTGTTTCTTCCCCCTGTTCTCCCTCCCCTGTGTTTCTTCCCCCTTCTCTCACTCCCGTGTGTCTTTTCCCCCTCCTCTACCTCCCCTGTGTCTTTTCACATTATCCATAATGTGCATATGGATGCACTTGAAAATGTCAGTCTATTGTGTGCTGTTTTTTGTCAATATATATTTTTTAAAGAACAGATTGCACTTAGAAGTGGTGTTTTTTATTTCTATATTGCATGATCTCCCAACTAGAAGAAGTCACAGACCAATAAAAGAAAATCAAGAAATTATAAGGACATCTCTATATTTACAAGAAGAACAAAATATATCTGCTACAATATTATGTTATGTTTGCAGGTATTTGTGGGGTGCCTGTTTTTGGTAGCCACCATTTGGTAACTAGCAAAAGCCATTTTGTACTTATTTTCGTCAATAATGTAATGTCTCTTTAATATTAATAGCTAAATCCTATTAATTAAATATATTTTTATTTCACATCTAATTAGACCTTGACATCTAGATGATGTTATTATAATAACAGTCCGGGCGTTAGGCCATCTATTGCGATAACCATTTTGTTTTGAGCTATTTTAAATTTTTTCTATAAATATTTTCTGGTTAAGAATAAACAATAAAAGTGTCAGCAAATTCCTTTTGAAAATATTAGAGGGATTTATAAATACTTTTTGATTTAGTTGAAGGAAATATATATCAATAAATAACCATGAGTATATCAACATTTATCTAAATCATAATGATACTTTATATAAGTTTTATAATACATTTTTATTATACTTAGTACTGCTATAAATGAATAATTATACTAATGATTTGTTTATTTCATTATGTGCGCTTGGTAGGTCATCACTTTTGTCAAGTAACATAAACAAGGTTCTGAGATCAATAGTTTAACAGACAAAATGTCTATTGACCTTTAAAATTGTCATTTTTGTATATTAGTAATGGTAAATATTGATTTATAAATTGTAATAAGAGCATATAACCATAAAAGGGAACATAGCTGGTTGCTGCCAAGAAACCTATAAAAACACTGATTTGTGTATTGTAATTAGGCTTAATTGTGTTTCTCTGGTCTGCATACCTAGAAAGTGTAATTTATTTCCAAACTTGTATTAATAAATTAAACTTTTTTTTATGACATCTTGAGTTTCACCTCCTTCTCTGGATGAGATGATTCTGAGTATATAATGGCCCCCCAACATTTGCTAATTTGTTATTATCTTATTTACAAGTAGAACAAAGTAGCAAGAGAGATCTGCTAGTATGTTACATTATGCTATTTTTAAGCACGTTAATTGTTTATAATATGTAGAGTTAGTATTTCTAATAGATCAAACTAGCGTTGCCAATCAGTAGTATGGATGTAATTTGGGGTTTGTTGTGATATGTGATGTAAGGCACATCTGTTGGGACAGCAGCAGGGTTTGGTTGATGCTGTTTGGCACTACTGGATCTAACAATTAAACAGTGTAAAGCCATGCCTCTAATGGTGGCCTTAGAACCCACAATAACAAAACATAAATTATCATAATTACATCAATGCAGATTTTAAATACATATAAACTAGCACATACATGCACACATAAACATCTAAATACATACAATTCATGCACAGATTGTAATACATGAACACATATATATCCACGTACATACTGATGATGAAAATAGAAATGTATCACAAGTGCTATTACACTGTGTGTACACCTGAAACATTATCATTTACACACACACATATGTACAAATTATAGAATAACCGACTGGTTCTCGTCCTTAACCAGTTACAGATGGCAGGATGAGTTCCAAACAGACATTTCCCATAGGAAACAAGGTAAATGGAAATAACATTTTAGTTTGGACTGATAATCTGTTTTTTGGATACAAAACCTAAAAACTAAACAGGCATAACTAAACAATAATAATTATATACAATAGAATTTGACTTCACTTTATCTGTGCTAAGAGGACTTGATGGTGGCAATGTAGAGGAGGAGACAGGTTATTGTTTGAAGGGGAGTTCGCTTCCATTAGAACATCAGGATCTTTCTCTTTTCTGTCTCTTAACACCGCTGAACCCTGCTGGAGACTCTGCTGGAGATTGTGATGTAGTGAGGTCCACTAGAAACCCATCAAGATAAACTTGCTTCTGCCTTTGTTTCAAAATGTCCCTGAAGTGAGACATTGTTTGATCATTAAACAAATTTACATTGCAGCTTACAAGGGTGATAATTTTCAACAATATTTTGTAACTAGCGACTTGCCCGTAAAAAAATAACGGTCAATAAAATTTGAAGCCATTGGAATGCTGTTTGAGACATAATTGAAACCGTTTTGCACTGTGAGGACCTTCGGCGCTCATTGCGAGGCCTGCGCTGAGCACCTTTGGTGCTCATCGCTTGCCTCGCAATGAGCGTCTTCGCCGCTTATTGACAGCCTCTCATGTCATGTACTTTTGGTCCTGTGAGAGAGATATATATTTCTATGTATATGTAGTTAAGTAATAATTAATGATTTATTCAATTAATTAATTAAGTAATAATTAGTTATTTATGCAATAAAATAATATACTTTAATTATTTATAATTGATATATGCAGTGAGCATTGGTCTGAAGAGCTAACAATCTGTTTGTATTTTGCGTTTGCATAGAATATACATTGTGAGTGTTAGTGCCCTGCTTATAAAGTGTAATGAATGTTTGAAGTGTGCGAGGTAAAGCCGTTGGTTTATTGTGTAAAGCGGCATTGTATAGTCGTAATGTTATTAATGTGGTATGCATCTCTTGAGCATTTTCCGGCTTTTCTAATAGTGTATGTTGTAGGTTGTAGTGTGATGTGTAAAGTGCTCCGCGGTTTGCAGTGTTTTGCGCAGTCCGGGGTCGTTAAGCCTCGTTTTAATTTTTTTCATCTGCCATTTTTTTCCTCGTTTAGGCGATTCTCGTGTGGCGAAAATCGTCTAAATCAAGTTAAATTCACGTTCCACCTCACTCACAAACGTCTTGGCTGTTGCCCCATGTGGTCTGTGATGTTTTTTTTTTTTTTTTGGTGTATTTAGTGTGTTTTTGGGGTTTTTGGTTCTCGTATCTTTTTTTTTCGAAGTCCCGCGTCTCGTATTTTTTTTTCTAAGTCCCGCTATGTGCTTTAAGTTTAACGGCTCGCCTCGCGTAGTGAGCGCCTTCGGCGCTCATTGCCTAAGTGCTCCGAGTTATGCGAGTGCTCACAGTTTAAAGGCTTGCCTCGCTATGCGAGGCTCGCTGGCGATGAGCACCTGCGGCGCTCATCGCTAAGTCGTACGCACCACACAAAGTGTGACGACGTCTCGTAGTTAGACAATTATAATATGTGAGTCAGCCCACATATTAGCACATATTTATTTGATTAGTGCAGTAGGTGCTTCCTCCCTTCGCTCCTCTTCACCAGAAGCTCTTGTCTTTGCTCCTCCACTAACTCTTCAATGTCTTCATTACTCATCTCCAGGCCCATGGACTTGCCCAAAGACACAATGTATTCCACTATTCAACTAGGTTCAGCCTCCAAGTTCCTTGGAGTTACAGCTACTGAACACAATTTCTTCAAGGCACAGTTCATGGTCTTGTGAGAGACTGCATGCCAGGCCTGATCTATGAGAGTAACACAGTGGAGGATATTGAAATTGTCCTTTCAGAATTCTCTCAGTGTCAACTCAGTATCCAAGTTCACCTCAAAACACCTCTAGAAGAGGACTTTTGTATACAGTGTCTTAAAGTTGGAGATGACCTGCTAGTCCTTGGGCTGGATCAGAAGAGTTGTGCTAGGGGGCAAGAACTTCACAGTTATAAAATGAAAGTCCTCCAGCACCTTGTACTCCAAGCCTGGAGAGTGAGAGGGAGCATTATACATTCTTAATAGTGCCCTCAGACGCAGTCCTTTCTCCTCCAAATATTTTTTGACAGTGCGGTCAAACACTGTTCATTTATTTAATGATGAACTGCCTGGTTACCCAGGCTTTGGTCTTGGCCCTCCTTATTACACTTGCTTTTTATGACATTTTAAAAATTCAGCTCCCACTGTGATAGCCTAGAAGAGACTTCATTTTTAAATCCCCACTAGTATTCCCGCACAGCAACAGAGTTAGCCTATCCTGCATTGGGTTGTGTCCTGGCAATGTCTTCTCTTCTTGAGTGATGTAGGTTCACAGTCACAGTTGTTGGGGAATAAAAGCCTCACTCAGCCTCTACATAGTCTCTAAACTCTCTAACAAAGGTATCTGTGGCCTTCTTCAAACTGTAAAATGTAAACACAAGCTACACTTTGATTCTTGTAAGCAAAGGCTACACTTTGCACATTAATAATTACGTAAAATAAATTAATAAATGTATTAGAAAGAGCTAAGCATACTAAAGATATATAAATACAGTGTAAACTATAAACCTATTGTTTTAGGCAGGAAAGCCGCCATTTCAGAATCGTAATGTTTTGATTTGCAAGTTAGTGCTGTAAAATGGCGGCCATATTACGGCCCTCTCGAGCATTTTCTGTCCTTTTCTGTACCTCGTACATGTCTGGGTAAAAGTCCCTGGCTGTGTTTTGTGCGCTTCAGGGTTGTGTAGCCTCATTTTCATTTTTTTCGGCCGCCATTTTTTTCTCGCTTAGCCGATTTACATGTGCCAAAACTGCTTCATTTTAACTTAAATTCGTGTGCAACCTCACTTCCAGACGTCCTGGCTGTCCCCCACCCCCCCCCCCCCCCCCGTATTGATACCATGCAATAAAGTAATTGAAACTTTGGGAGGTGAGAATTATGGGCCCCATTCAATTGAGCAATTGTAAGTTACTGGAGGAGCCCGTAAGTTAATTTGCTATTCAATTGTTAATTTGCTATTCAATTTCAAATCCTTGCGGTTTTTACAACCGTAACTCACACCCCATCTAAGCCTTTGATCTTTCAAGACTGCAAGAGTTGCAATCACTATTCAATTGCTACAATTCCTCAAGCCCGCAAATGTTTTCACACCCATAAACGGCAAATGTAGAAGAATACCCTACGAGTGCTAAAGAGGACCCACTATGTAGTTAAAGACATATCCATAGCATTGTAAAAGGAAATAAACAATCAATACTGCACTGTAAATGATGGGGAAAGTGATGAAATACATTAGAATTAATTGCACAGCAGTCTCAGGCTCGCAAATCGGCAATCAAAAATCATTTTTTTTTATGTTTCATTTCGGGGTTAGATCGATCTCCGGAATCAATGAGTTAATACATATCAGGCCACCCTAGAACAATATCAGCATTCATTTTTATTATTTTGTATTTTGTGGTCCTGCAAGTCCGATTGCATATCGGACCTCCAAACGCTAATTAATTTACATGTAACCTCCATATTTTACTGACCTAATGATGATGGTTTCATTTTCTATTGGCTGTTTCTAAATGGGTAGTTATGGCCTTGCTTAATTGATCATGTTCCCGCCCTGAAATGCTACATACAAGTGCATGGTTTCGGCTTTCGGCCCGTAACTTGCGGGCTTGTTCAATTGAATAGCAGCGGAATAGTCGCAGACTGTGAGCCTGCAGCAAGCCCACAGACATACGGCTTGTATACCACTAGATGTGGCCATAAATTGAATGAGGCTCATGGTCTCTATTTCCAACCAAAGTGGCAAACTCAAATCTAGCTCAATAAAAGAAAATGTCCCTGTTCCTGTTTAAAATGTCGAAGCTGCAATTTTGTGACGTCAGTTCGGATTCAGAAACTGAAGGACAAAACAGTATTGCAGTCCGTGCTCTTAACAGAGCCAAGCAAATGATGGAATATTAAAAAGCTCTGACAAAATGAGAATAGCATAGACTTTAATTTTTATTTTCTATTTAAAAAAATATATAATTTATATACATAAATTAAACATGTTGTTAAATTGATTATAAAATAAACTTAACAAGAAAAAATGTTACAATACAAAATAAAATAATATAATTTCCATTTAATATAACACAAAATCATTTTTTTAAAATTACTTTTCTCTGTAGAAGAAAAAAACAAACCAAAAGATACACTTTCCTTTAAATTAGACTCCATTTAGAAAAAAATCTCTAAACCGCTGGGGCTAATTCCTTAACCTCACACTATTCTTCACCAGTCCCGATAATCCCTATCACTTTCCTTCATCTCCCCTTTGATATTCTCCCTTCTTCTGTCTCTCAAACTTCTTTAACTGTTCTTGATCATAATAGAAAAATAAATAATCTCAAACAAATTTAACTTTAGACTTCCAGATACATTCAGTCAGCTACTCCAACTCTTTTCTTAGCAGTACAAAAATATAGATATAACTTTCCATGGATCATGTTTGTTTTTTTTCAGCTCAATTCTTTCATTCCAACACATTATCATATACCACAAAGCTTCCTGATGTTCACTATCAAGCACAAAATGTCAAAGAAAAAGACAAATCCAATGCACAGTGCATCATCTCTAAATGAAATTTGGAAAATTATGTTGACTCACTATTTTCATCAAAAACTTCACAGTTTTAAAAATTATGTCTGTCCACGTCATTCTCTCGGACATCTTTTAGATTAGATTAGATTAACATTCTCATGTTGGCAAGCAATTGACATCCATGCATCATCCTGATGATTTGTTAGATTCTTACTGTCTACATTATTCCAAGTCTCCACACTCCTCTAGTCATTTTAGTTTCTTTTATATTTACCGTAATAACATTTCATCACTCAATATCTCTTACACCAGTGGAGCAAAACATGATGGGACACTTTGTTCATAAATAGAATTAGAAAATTCAGATTTTCTCTAACTGTTTTTATGATCAAGGCTTTCACATCTGCTAATGTTGTTTGCTTGTTTGAAGTGCTATTTTTCTTAAATTACAGTGGTACTATAAGTACAAGAATATTTTATTTGGGTGCTTTGTTACCTTTGTTTTATCTTTCCTTCCACTTCCTCTCTTGTTTCTTCAACATTTATGTTACTTTTTTCCATCTAGTTTATAACTTGGTTATTCTTTACCACAGTCTTTTTTTTCCTGGCAGGGAATTATATGGGCTTTCCCCCAACGTTTGGACCAAGCTTCCTAACCCTATATGGGAGCCCACGTGAATTCTCCAGGTTGCAAAATCCTCTCCATGATCTTGATCTAGGCAAGGTGAGAGCCATATGACTTATTTTGTTGAAAGATCCAAGGCTTTATGCACAGGGATATTAGTAGCAATATTAAATTATGTTTCAACTAGTGGATCCGAGGTTTTATATCTGGTTTTAAAATGGTAGAATGATGTATCCAAGCAGTTCTTGAGTTATTTCTGTAATTTTCACTTGCTTGACCAAATATATGTATGTGAGCTACACAGTCGTTGCCAAAAGTACTGCGAGAACATACTACTTTACAGAAACATAGCAGGTAAATGAAAATGCCTTTCTTTGGAAGTGGTAGGAACAAACACAGTTAAAGAATGTAAGCATGCCTGGTATAGGCACATTGATATCCTGTAATTTTAATTAAGCCAAGCTTTTTAGGCTGATAGGTATTCTAGATGGTCTTCTTAGTCTGGTGTACAACATCAGACTTATAAAATCATTTGTAGTTCTTCACATTTGGGCTTTATTATAAGCTTTTGTAGGTATATGATGGTGTACCCTGACCATCATTCAAACTACATTTTGCCACTTTTATCAAGTGCTTTATTACTTGTTTTATCTAACATCACAAAGAGGAATGCTTGACATATCTTGACATTGTGTTAACTATCTCTTTCTTTCATAATGGCTTCATTATGTCTAAGGGTGAGGGTGTAGCTTATCGTGGGAGGCTACTGATTGAAATAAAGACTAGCATGGATGAAAAACCAATTCTTAAGGTGGAGCCTATCAAAGAAAAAGACATATCCAACGTAGAGGTAAGTCTTAAACACTGCCTTATTTATCTTTTAATGTTTTCCAATATTATATTATTTCAGTTAACATCTTATTTGTACTCTCTGGGTACCACTGTCATTTGCCCTAACCTTTTCTTGTTTTTTTTACAGTTTGTACTGGAACTAACAACCACAAAGTCACTTTGTATCAGTAAAATAATTCAAAGCTGACTTTATCTTAGCAGCAAATGTGTCTAGTTGGTAATTTAATTAGCAATTCAGTGCCAAAAAGTCAAATCATATGTACAAACTATATATTGTAATTTTATATCTCAAACCTGCATGGATTTGTTTCTTTGTATTCCTTTCATAAATATAGAACCCATTGACTTTTTTTTACATGTTTGCCTTCTTACACAATATCTTCTTATACAATATTTTTTGCCTTAGCATGTTGATTGAAAGACATCTATTAATGGCACTTACTGATACATAATTTGGATTACAGGGTCATTGTAATAGTCCAGTTTTAATGACTTTTAAGTAGCAGACATCTGTGAAAACAACTTTAAATTTATGTGATTAAAATAATTTTATCTTTGTGAGGAAACTATAGTGGAAAGCGCTATTTTATCCCTAAGACTGGAGCTCCTGCTATCTTAAAGGCTCAATTACATGGATCCTGCTAGAAATGTTCAGCCCTATTAAATAGGAGCTACGTTTGAAAATTTAGCGCTATTTGCGTGCCAAGATGCCTTGTAATGTTGCTCGCAGAGGGCTTTGCAGATGGCCGAGAATAGACTACATATTGAGCAATGTTGATCTTTGGGCACATAAATACTTTAATCCAACGAGCCTGTAACCGCTACTTCACTACAATTCAAGTATTAAATTGTAACACGGTCACTCGCCAGCCAACCCGTAACCAGCATGGAGCCCAAAGCCCTACGAGAGCACCCGCAAAGGCTGTAAAAGCCCTTATGTTAGCTGCGTGAGCAGCAGAAGAGATGCCTGCTCCGGCCACCAAACCTCCCTACAGCCACTGAAGCTCCCCCCTGCTCCCCAGACTAGGCCCCATGCTGCAGGGGTCCCGATTGGGAACCCCCCGGCAGGGTTTAACCCTTTGACTGCCGCGGCACCTAAAATTAACTCCCTATGCTGGGGGTCCCCCCCGCAGTGTCCTCATATTAAACCATGTAGTGGGGGGCCCGATCGGGATTCCCACTGCATTTAAAATGTCAAATTATCCACCACGGGTCCTTAAAGTGCCCGTGGCACAATATTGCGCTATCCTGGCCTGGGGTACTATAAAAACCTAAAAAAATACCCCCCCTCCCAATACTGGGGGTCCCCACAGTGTCCTTACATTAACCCCTGCAGGTGGGGTCCCGATGGGGACACCCGCTGCATTTAAACATTTACATTTCCCACTGCGGGTCCTGAAAAGGACCTTAAAAGACCTGCTTTAACTAAAAAAATAACCCCTGCTGCGAGGGTACTATAAGTACTCCCCCAGCACCTAAAATTAACCCCATCACTCATGGGGGTCAATATAGACCCTCATGAGAATAAAATTAACCCCCTCAGTCCTATAGGGGTCTATGTAGACCCCTATAGGACACTATTAACCCCTATGTTAACACCATAATTGCAGTGAGGGTCCTCCAATCCCTATTACCCTGCTAATTACACAAAATAAAAAATTTAGAATTACAGAAAGTAAAAAAAACTAGAATTACACAAAATAAAAAACATAACTTACATAAAATAAAAAACTACTTTACATAAAATAAAATAAACTAGAATTATTATTTTTATAGTTCATTTATAATGCGCCAACATATTCTGTAACGCTTTACATAAGTTAAGATCCAGACAAAGATAAATACAAATTAACATATAGCAAAGCAAGGAGGGCCCTGTCTTTGAGCTAGGAATCCAATGTCCATGGTTCATGCCCAAAGTGCTTAGGATAGAAACTCGCAGACTTGCAATCTAAGGTATAGTGAGTGGTAAAAAAAGGAGAGAGAGGTGATAAGCATGCTAGGGTGGAAGGTGATACGCTTCTTTAAAGAGATGCGTTTTAAGTGAGGTTTTAAATGTTTTGAGGCAAGAGGATAATCTGGTGAAGTGAGGCAAGGAGTTCCAGAGACTAGGGGCAGCACGAGAAAAGTTCTGGAGGCGGGAGTGAGAGAGGGTGACAAGAGTTGTAGAAAGAAGAAGGTCATTAGTAGTGGGGGAGTATTTGGAGATGTATGGGGGAGCGTTATTGTTGAGGGCTTTGTAAGTTAGCGTCATGATTATAAATTTTATTCTTGAGGCTAAGGAAAGCCAGTGGAGTGATTGACAGAGAGGTGATGCCGACACTGAGAGTTGTAGACGGAAGATGAGTCTAGCAGAGGCATTCATAATGGATTGAAGTGGAGATAGTTGGGTGGTGGATAGGCCAACAAGAAGCGAGTTGCAGTAGTCTAGACGAGAGATGATAAGAGAGTTTATAAGGATTTTAGTTGTGTCTTGTGTAAGATAGTGACGAATTTTGGAGATGTTTTTTAGATGGAGAAGACAAGATTTAGTTAGTGATTTAATGTGAGGGATGAAAGACAGAGCGGGGTCCAGCAGAACTCCAAGACAACGGGCTTGGGAGGAGGGGTGATGATGTCTTTGTTGACAGTGAGGAGTTGACGCTGAGGGAGGAAGAGGGAAGATTAGGAGTTCAGTTTTAGACATGTTGAGTATGAGATGGTGGTTGGACATCCAAGAGGATATACTATAGCGGCAGTTGGAGAAGTGTGTTAGAAGGAAGGATAGATCCAGTGCTGAGGGGTAGATTTGGGTGTCATCTGCATAGAGATGATAATGAAGCCCAAGTGAGGATGTGTAGATGGAGAAGAGAAGGGGGTCTAGGACTGATCCTTGGGGTATGCCAACAGACAGGGGTTGAAGAAGAGGTGTCGGAGAAAGAAATACTGACTGATCGATTTTGTAGGTATGATGAGAACCACAAGAGAGCAGTGTCTGGAATACAGAGGGAGAAGTGGATATGGAGTAGAAGTGGATGGTCGACAGTGTCAAAGGCAGCATAGAGATCTAGAAGAAGAAAAATTGAAAAGTGACCTTTTGACTTGGCGGTAAGCAGGTCATTGGTGACTTTAGTGAGAGCTGTCTCAGTGGAGTGTTGGGGCCAAAAGCTCGATTGAAAGGTGTCAAGAAGGGAGTTAGAGGAAATAAAGCTGGCAAGGCGCTTATAAACCAGCCACTCCAGCAGTTTTGATGCCAGGGGAAGCAGAGAGATAGGGCGGTAGTTAGATGCAACGTCAGAGTCAGATGATGGTTTTTTGAGGGTGGGTTAACTATGGCATGTTTTAGAGAAGATGGAAACATGCCAATATTTAGGGAGAGGTTGAAAATATGTGTTGGAGCTGGGATAAGTGTGGTAGAGAGGGGAGAGATGAGCTGAGATGGAAAAGGATCCTGAGGACAGGTAGTGAGGCGAGTGGATGATAGCAGTTTGGAGACTTCTTCCTCTGTATCCGGATCAAAGCAGTTCAAAGTGGCTATGGTATTGGAGAAGGGAGAAGACTGGGTGTTATTGGTTGATTTAGAGAGTGGAGTGTGTGAGCCACTATGAGATGAGAGTTCATTGCTCATGTTTTGAATTTTATGAATAAAATGGTTCGCAAAGTCTTCAGCTGTGAGAGTTGAAGGGATGAGAGGAGGTGGTGGGAGGAGGACAGAGTTGATATTAGTGATGTAACGTACTGCTGTTTGGCAAGGTTGAGGGTGGAGGAATAGGAGCGTAACATACATTTACAGTGTAGGAAATCTGCTGAAGTGAATGATTTCCTCCATAGTCGTTCAGCAGTGCGGGAGCACCTCTGGATATATCATGTTTGTGTAGTGTGCCATTGTTGTAGATGAGAGCGAGGACATCTGCGTGTGGTTATGGGGGCCAGAGTGTCAAGGGTGGAAGAGAGAGTAGAGTTGTAGAGTGAGTTGGCAGTGTCGGGGCAGTTGAGGTTGATAATGGGGCTGAGAAGGGGTTAGATAATAGTGGAAAGCTGAGCAGGGTCAAGTGCTAGCAGGTTTCTGTTCGTGATGGTGTCAGGGGTTGGAGAGGGGTGGTGAGAGGAATATGTGGTGAGGTTTCAGCTAAGGAAGTAATGGTCAGATAGAGGGAGTGGACGGATGACTGGGTAGGAGGTTGTGCTGACATTGGTGAAGATAGAATCACCCAAAATAAAAATCCCTACTTTACCGTAAAATAAAAAAGCCTACATTACAGTAAAATTAAAAACCCTACATTACAGTAAAATTAAAAAAGCCTATATTACAGTTAAATGAAAACATACAATACATACACTAAAAAACCCCTAATTACACCTAAAAAAAAAAACCTTCCTAAACCTTTCCTAAATTATGGGATGGGTAAGAGTCGGAGTTAAACCGGTTGTTTTATTTGCCAAATTATGTTTATTGTTGATCCTATTCCAGATGGAGAGCGAGTGTCTAATTATAAGAATTGGTATGTTTAGTGTAGTCAAGGGCATGTTAGGAGTCCAGATGATGGAGTCCCATTGGTTGGGTTTAATTTGCTGATTTTCTACAAACACCAACAAGGGTTGGTGTTCAACTGAGTGCGCCTGAGGAATAAAGGACAACTGGGCTGCTTTGTAATAAGATTTCAGGTTGGGGCATGCTAGACCTCCTATACTTATTATTGAGGTCGTTTGAAGGATTGGGATCAAGAGGGATCTACATAGATATAAAATTCATGGCAAAATGTTCATTTTTATAGAGTGGATACGACCGGTCCAAGATAAGGGGAATCTACTCCATTTTTGTGTGTTTAAAGTAAGGGTTTTTAACATGGGTATATAGTTGGCTTTGTACAGCTCAGACAGGTCGGGGGTCAGTTTAACTCCCAGGTGGGTGATGTGGATTGAGGGCCATGCAAATGGGAATTTGCCTTTCAGTTGTTCTAAAGCTTGATGAGACATCTGGGCCCCAAAAGCCTCAGTTTTATTGAAATTAACTTTAAGCCCTGATATTAGGCCAAACTGATCCAGTGTCTCCATCAATGCTGGTAAAGAGGTTTCTGGCTCAGTAAGTGTACATAGTATGTTGTCAGCAAAGAGACAGCACTTTAGCTGTTGCAGCTCCACTGGTACTCCCTGAATCTGCGGAGACGACCGGATGGTTTGAGCTAGGGGTTCAATCACGAGGGCGAAAAGCAAGGGGGACAGGGGGCACCCCTGCCTCGTTCCCCTTTGAATATTAATAAAAGTCTTGTTGTCCCCTTGTAGTTTAACATAGGCTTTTGGATTGTTATAGAGGGAGGTGAATATATTTATAAAGTTTCCCCTGCTGCCCATCTTACTCAGGACCACCCTCAAGTATACCAACTCTAGGGAGAGGTTTGGTATTCATTTTTGCTAGGTGTAGCACATTCAGTACTCTTCTTATATTGTCCCTGCTTGGTCCTTCTGAATTAATCCAGGGAGAAATCTTGAAAACCTGGTGGCCATAATCTTTGCTAGTATTTTTAAATCTCCGATTAGTAGAGGAATGATCTAAAATGTTTTGCCTCTAGTGGGTCTCTGCCTGGTTTAGGAAAGAAGACTAGATTAGCTTGATTTAATTCTGTAGGTACTTGTTCCCCTCTTAATATAGAGTTATAACTTTTTTAAGTAAGGGAGTAAGAGTTCCGAAAAGGTCTTATAATAGATATTAGAATAGCCTTCCGGCCCGGGAGATTTACCTAATTTTTGATTCTTAATTATGTTGCTAATCGTAACATCATTGTTTAACATTTCTAGGTCTCCGTCTGCAATTGTTGGCAGATCCAGGTTGTTAAGGAAGTTTTGTATTTGGAAAGCCTTTTCTTCTGGGCTGGATGTGTACATTATTTTATATAAGTTTACAGAGGTTTCCTGAATTTACGTCTGCTTAACGTGACTTGACCTTCTATGGTTTTGATTTGATATATCTAAATTTGGGCTTGTTTGGACCTAAGTTGGCTAGCATTGGGGAGAGTTTGTTCGCTTGGCGAAATAATTTGTATTGTGTTTTTCTTAGGGCATTTTCAGTCTTAACATTCAAAAGGTTATGTATTTCTAGTCTTGTTTTGTTGATCTTTAGTTTAATTTCAGGGGAGAAACTATTTTGATTCTGTTTTTCTAATAAGTATAATTCCCGAAGGAGTGCAGTAGAGTTTTTTTTGTATGATGAGGCAAGTCTAATCATGGAACCGCGGATATACGCCTTATGGGCTAGCCAAAGCCAACCAATTTCTGTTTCAGATATGTTGTTAAGGTCAAAATATTGAGTTATTTCTTTTGAGATCTGTGATTGTGTATCAGAGTTTGACATGAGAGATTTGTTTAGCCTCCAGTTAAATCGGGGTTTTAAGCCTGTGTCCAGGTCTATGTTAAGGCTTACCACTGCATGATCCGACATGGTATAATTTGGGCTTTTTTGGAATAGATGAATTGTCCAGCTTCAGTGAACATCTATTCTGGAATATGTGCTATGTGGAGGGTAAAAGAATGTGTATTTTGCTGGGGTGGTGTCCTCTCCAGGAGTTGATTAAATTATTTTTTGAGAGAAGCGTGTGAATCTTTCTGAGTTTTTGTGCAAATCTCAAGTTTACGTTGTTCCTTGGTCTACCTATGGTTGATTGGAGGGTTAGGTTTATATCACCTCCTAAAATTATTTTACCTGTATCCATAGGTATTTGTGTGTTGAGAAGTCTAATTACTGTTGTTGGGGCATAAATATTAACTAGGGAGATTTTTATTTTTATTTTGGACCATATCATTAAGTGTAATGTGTTTTTCTTCTTTATCTACTATTTTTTGTTGAAGTTTAAAGGGGAAATTCTTGTGGAGCAGTATTGCTATACCTGCCTTCTTGGTCTTTTGATTTAGGGTATAAAAGTTAGGGTAATCCCTGTGCATATATTTAGGGGTTTCATGGGAAGCAAAGTGTGTCTCTTGACGGAAAATCGCAGAAAGATTATTTTTCATATAAAAAATAAAAGCTTTCCTCCACTTAAAAGGCGTATTGAACCCTTTAACGTTATGAGTTAAAAAGTTAAAGGTCATCTCATTCATACAGTACCTTGCAAAAGTATTCACCCCCCTTGGCATTTATCGTGCTTTGTTGCCTCACAACCTGGATTTAACATGGATTGTTTGAGGGTTTGCATCATTTAATTTACAGGACATGTCCACAACTTTGAAGATGTTTTTTTTATTTTTTATTATTGTGAAGCAAACAACAAATAGGACAAAATAACAGAAAAAGTCAATGCTCATAACTATTCACCCCCCTAAAGTCAATACTTTGTAGAGCCACCTGTTGTGGCAATCACAGCTCCAAGTCACTTTGGATAAGTCTCTATGAGCTTGCCACATCTTACCACTGGGATTTTTGCCCATTCCTCCTTGCAAAACTGCTCCAGATCCTTCAAGTTGGATGGTTTGCGCTTGTGAACAGCAATCTTTGACCACAGTCTGACCACAGATTTTCTATTGGACTGAGGTCTGGGCTTTGACTAGGCCATTCCAACACATTTGCATATTTACCCTTAAAAAAGTGTTGCTTTAGCAGTGTGTTTGGGGTCATTGTCCTGCTGGAAGGTGAACCTCTGTCCTAGCCTCAAATCATGCACAGAGTGGTACAGGTTTTGCTCAAGAATATCTCTGTATTTAGCACCATCCATCTCTCCCTCAACTCTGACCAGTTTCCCAGTCCCGGCTGCTGAAAAACATCCCCACAGCATGATGCTGCCACCACCATGTTTCACTGTGGGGATGGTGTTCTTTAGGGGATGTGATTTGTTGGGTTTGTGCCAGACATAGCGTTTTCTTTGATGGCTGAAAATTTCAATTTTAGTCTCATCAGACCAGAGCACCTTCCTCCACACATTTTGGGAGTCTCTCACATGCCTTTTTGCAAACTCAAAACGTGCCATTTTGTTTTTTGCTGAAAGGAATTGCTTTGTTCTGGCCACTCTGCCATAAAGCCCAACTCTATGGAGTGTACGGCTTATTGTCATCCTCTGTACAGATACTCCAGTCTCTGCTGTGAAAATCTGCAGCTCCTCCAGGGTTACCTCAGGTCTCTGTGCTGCCTCTCTGATTAATGCCCTCCTTGCCCGGTCCATGAGTTCTGGTGGACGCCGTCTCTTGGCAGGTTTGCTGTTGTGCCCTGTTCTTTCCATTTGGTTATGATAGATTTGATGGTGCTCCTGGGGATCATCAAATATTTGGATATTTATGTATAACCTTACCCTGACTTGTACTTTTCAACAACATTGTCCCTTACTTGTTTGGAGAATTCCTTGGTCTTCATGGCAGTGTTTGGTTAGTGGTGCCTCCTGCTTAGGTGTTGCAGCCTCTGGGGCCTTTCAAAAGAGGTGTGTATATGTAATGACAGATCATGTGACACTTAGATTGCAGACAGGTGGACATCATTTTACTAATTATGTAACTTCTGAAGGTAATGGTTGCACCAGAGCTTTGTATGGGCTTCATAACAAAGGGGGTGAATACATATGCACATGACAATTTCCTGTTTTCTATTTCTAAAAAATTGTTTTATGTATATTTTTTTCTCATTTCACTTCACCAACTTAGACTATTGTGTTCTGATCCATCACATAAAATTCAGATTAACAAAACATTGAACTTAAGGCTGTAATTTAACAAAATAGGTAAAAAGTCAAGGGGGTGAATACTTTTGCAAGGCACTGTATGTACATGTTGTGTTATGTCTGGGAGTGATGCAAAATTTACCTTCTCTTGTCTCCCTCGTGGGGACCCAATGTGAGCTGCGTGGCTGGCTTGACTCAACATTAGGGACCTTACAAATGAAACTGAAATAAGAAAACATTAGTCTCAGCCAATTAACAAACAGCATTACATAACAAGTACTCCTTACATCAAATCTGGAGGGGAGGATACCTTAACTAGACATTCTACTTTCCCCCAAGGGAGAACAGATTGTAACTTTAATCTGGATAAATCCAGTGATTTCCTTGTTAGAGAAATCCAATACCCTACAATTAGGGAACAAAGCGTAAAAAAAACTACTGAGGAACCATAACACAAAATAAGTGAAAATAAAATTTCAAGTT
Source organism: Discoglossus pictus (assembly GCA_027410445.1). Classification (NCBI taxonomy): domain Eukaryota; kingdom Metazoa; phylum Chordata; class Amphibia; order Anura; family Alytidae; genus Discoglossus; species Discoglossus pictus. The sequence goes on from CM050167.1 coordinate 94,886,324, forward strand.
CCACTACCTGTGAGAGACTCAGTGCATTTAATAAGTATTGCTAGAGCTGGACCTAGCGAGTTATACAAATCTGTGTGCTATCAAGTAGGTTTTAGTTAGCCTAGTCATAGTGACAACATTGTCCTTAATTCCCAATTCTGATTTTTTATAACTTCTGCATAGAGTGGGATTTCTTATCCTATCTATCAAATCAGTTTATTTGGACTCTCTTAGTGGGTCTTGAGGTTAGCTGCCTGTTCCGTTTGGTCAGAGAAATTAGTTATCTGCTATCTAGAACCCTTTTAATACATTTGCCTCTACATAAAGAGGGGATTTTTTGTCCTTTATCAGTGACTATATCATCCATAAACTCAACAGTCCCCCTCTAGTTTAGACCTTTCTAGAAGTCCATGAGAGCAGGTAGCCTTGAGGCTCCACAAAGCCTTCATTGTCTTTTAGAGTTTGTAGCTTGCTCTTGGTGCAAGGAAAAAGAGGCCTGTTTGATCTAAGGTTTCTTAGGCCTTTTCTCTTTTCGTACTTCCGTCCAAGAACGGGTGGGTCTCGGTGTTTGAATAGAGTCCAGGCGGATCTCATCTTCGCCCTCTTGCGTTGATGAAGTCAAAGAAGAAGTTTGTGGCCTTTGGCTGAGGTGTAACATTTATGCATAATCCCATTCATCTGAAACATCAAGGCAAAGGGGAAGCCCCATCTATAGGTGATATTGTGTTTAATTAATATGGATAAAATGGTTCTCATCACTCTCCGCTTTTCAAGCGGATAGGTCCATATAGATCTGGATTTTTGATCCATCGGGACCCTCAACCCTCAAGGCTTTCTTGGTAGCAGAAAGTATGAGATCTCTCGTGCTTTGTCGGAGAAATCTCACGATCACATCCTTAGGCTGGTCCGCCAAACTCAATGAACCAAGAGCCCTATGCGCCCTTTCAGTCTCCCAACTGTCAGCCGGGAAATCCAGTAGCAAACAGAGAACCAATGAGCAGATGTATTGTTTCAGATATATAATTTGTCTGGGAATACCCCAAAACCTTAAATTATTTAGCCGAGACCTGTGTTCAACATCTTCGTTTTTACTTTCCAACTCAGTGATTCGGGAAGTATTTGATACAATGTCTTTTCTGTCTCTGTCCTGGGCCTCCACCAACTGGTCTGTGGTTTCTTCCAGTAACTGAGTCCTCTGCACTATCTCATGCATCTCTTTCTGTAAATCATCCACCGCTTTATTAATATATTCCCAGAGCAAAACACTTCGGATTTAGCCATAGACCTATCTGAAACCTCCAGGTGTGGAAGAGATGGGCTTTGGTTGTCCTCGGCATCCGAGATGTCCGATTGATCAGTGCCAGGAGACCTGGTAATCAGTTGTTTTGTATCTGAAGATTTACATTTTATTTTTTCCCTATTTATTTTTCCCCATTTTCAAAAATAAGGATGAAGGAAGACTAAATTGAAAAATGGAGAGCCGTGCTGTAGCCAGTAATTTGTTAAGCCACGATCCACAATCGTCTTTTTTGCAGAATTCATCTGATGAAAAAAAACAAAAATCTATTGTGCTATCCTAGACGTTATTCAATCTTTTAATGATAGCAAGGCAGGCTCTGTACGGTTAGAGTAGATCCATTTGACGCTGACACATCTGCTTAAAATGTATTAGTTTGCATAAATTAAACCTAAGATCTTTCTATTGTAGGTTGGCATGTACTTTATTCTCCAAGCAGCCTCTAGGTGGTGCTTTAGCAGCAGTAATATGAATGAGGCTTTCAGCAGTTGTCTGTTCATAACTTGACAGTCCTTACTATTAAATGTCAATTTATGATGAACAGGAAAGGTAAATCCATTTATTGCTGATTTCTATATAGAAGAAGATAGTGAATTGTAGAGGGGAGTTGCAAAGTGTCAATTCCCTTTCTATTTATTTGTTTAAAGTTATGTACAGTGAACTAGAATGAGCTCTGAATCTTTTGCAGGTCTTACCCAGGATGGCCGCTTTCAGTGTGGGAGTTACAAAAACGAAATGGCTGTGTGCACACGTTGCTTGTATTGTACTGTAAGAGAAAGGCATCCACACCCTTTCTAGGGTTTTATTTTATCTGTGCAAGTATGTCATAGTTAGTTAGAGTCTTTAATAATCCTCTCATCCTGATCCAGGCACTTTGGCAGGATCCCCCCAGCTGAAGCCACTGCTGGAATAAAACAAGGCTTTATAATGTCCCGGTGTCTTCTCACCCAGTGCAGAGTGTGTGGTTGCTCGTGTGTCTTGCTGGGTTCGGTAGTAGTTGCTTGCTGTACTGTGTCCCCTGGTTATATGTGTTGTAAGAGTGAGGCCCCTGTGATCTCCCTGACCTGTCCTGCCTTTACTCTCCGTGGTCTCTGAGTATCTCTGTTTAAAATGTTAAAGTCTCTATTTGCTAATTTTCCTCCCCTGGTTGAAGAAAACTTACTTTGATGGGGTTTAGCCCCAACCTTGGGTGAAATAAACCCCTTTTAAACTTAAATCCTGCGGAGCAGAACTTCAGCATGTCTGCTCACTTCACTAGCTTGGCCACCCCTCCCATGCAGGTCCTTTAAGGACCTTTACGGTCCTTTCAGGACCCATGAGGCAGGAAATTTGAATTTTTAAATGCAGCAGGGGTACCGATCAGCATTGGGGTGGTTAGTTTTAGGTGCTGTGGGGGTACTTATAGTACCCCCACCGCCGGAATTGCACAATAGTGTGCCACAGGCCCTTTAAGGACCCGCGACTGGTAATTTCAAACTTTTAAATGCAGCAGGGGTTTCAATCGGGACCCCCGCTGCAAGGGCTAATATGGGGACACTGCGGGGGTCACCGATGGGGACCCCCAGCATGGTGGGGGGTCAACTTTAGATGGGGGGGGGGGTACATGGAGAACCCTCTGCGGCAGGGCTTACGTTTTTAACTTCTCGAGACCTCCACAGGAAGGGCTGATATCGGGAGCCTGCGGGTTATCCCGCAAGCTTTAATTAGCCATGATGGCAATCTCTTTTGCCATTCGCTTAGTCTAACCCATTGCTACGGGTTTGACTAATTGATCTTATTATTTCCGCACATCCAACGTGGGACTGTCTGGGTTACTATTTAGCTTATCTCGCACGTTTCTCGCAGCCCCTTCCAAATTAATAGCAACATAACCCGGGAGAATTGAATGCACATAGGGCTTAAGATCTACACGTTGGATTTATGTGGCTGGAATTTATTTTGGCCCATTATTGGTAAACATTCCACTTAGGGAGTATTGGTAAACATTCCACTTAGGGAGTTTATATATCTATTACTTTTCTCCTACAGCAAAGCCTTACAAGTAAATGTTACGTGTGATATGTTCCCTCTATGTGAGATTTTACGTAAAGGGAAAAAACATGGCTCCCTAAAGAAATAAACCCTAATACTTCATGCTCTATTAAAGCCCTGCGGGAGCTTGCAATTTAACTATACCCTATGTGTAAACTCAACTTCACACAGCACCAGCTAAACCACTACCAGGACTGTTAAACGAGAAGTAACAGATCTAGCTACATTCATGGACCTCCATGTTATACTAACCTGTCTCCATGGGGGTGCCTACATTGACTTTATAAAACATATTTTCATTGGAAGAATATAACACTATAGAAACAAATAACATGTATAAAATAAAAAAAACATACATTATTCAAGGTTTATGTTATACTGTATATGATATCTTAATTCTTATATCATTCACTTCATTTTCTAGTTTTCTTTATTAAGAAAAAAACTGAATACAAGATAACATTTAGGGCCCTATTAAATTCCAGCCTCGTAAATAAGAGGCTTCTACTTAAGCCCTACGTACTGCAAAGTTTCTCTAACTTACAATGCTATTAAATTAGCCCTGCTGCGAGCAACGTGTGAGCTACGCAGCAGGGCCGTACGTATCTACACTGCGTAAATGTACATGAGGAGTGACAGCCTGCGAGATGATATCGCAGGCTCCCACTCCTCATCAAGTGCTGCGGGGGTCCTAAAAGGGACCTCCGCGGCAGTCCCCCACATAAGCATTGCCGTGGGGGGTACTCCAAACCCCCCCCAGGCACCTAAAATGAACCCCCCCTCAATGCGGGGGTCCCTGTCGGGACCCCCGAAGTGTCCTCACATGAACACCTTGCTGCAGGGGTCCATAGGAACCCCCGCAGCCCCCACACATTAACCCCTTGCAGCGGGGGTCCCCGATCGGCACTGATCAGGCCCCCGCTGCATTTAAAACTTTTAAATTCCCCGCCGCGGCTCCTTAAAGGGGCCGCGGCACACTATTAGCCAATCCCGGCCGCGGCACTTAAAATTAACCCCCCTCTATGCTGGGGGTCCCCATCGGGACCCCCGAAGTGTCCCCACATAAACCCATTGCAGGGGGGGTCCCCGATCTGCATAGATCAGGCCCCCCGCTGCATTTAAAACTTTTAAATTCCCCGCCGCGGCTCCTTAAAGGGACCGCGGCACACTATTAGCCAATCCCGGCCGCGGCACTTAAAATTAACCCCCCTCTATGCTGGGGGTCCCCATCGGGACCCCCGAAGTGTCCCCATATAAACCCCCTGCAGCGGGGGGCCCCGATCGGCACCGATCGTGACCCTGCTGCAATTCAATTTTAAATTTCCCGCCTCGCGGGTCCTCAAAGGACCGTAAAGGTCCTGAAAGGACTCGCACTAAAAATAATAACCCCAGGCAACTATAATTACCCCATTAACTCATGATGGTCAATCCAGACCACCATAAGGCCTAAATTAACCCATTAACTCATGGTGGTCAATCCAGACCACCATAAGACCTAAATTAACCCATTAACTCATGATGGTCAATACAGACCACCATAAGGCCTAAATTAACCCATTAACTCATGGTGGTCAATACAGACCACCATAAGACCTAAATTAACCCATTAACTCATGGTGGTCAATCCAGACCACCATAAGGCCTAAATTAACCCATTAACTCATGGTGGTCAATACAGACCACCATAAGACCTAAATTAACCCATTAACTCATGGTGGTCAATACAGACCAGCATAAGGCCTAAATTAACCCATTAACTCATGGTGGTCAATACAGACCAGCATAAGGCCTAAATTAACCCATTAACTCATGGTGGTCAATACAGACCACCATAAGGCTCTATTTAACCCCATCAGTCCCATAAGGGTATATTATTACCATTATGGGCCTGTTACAACCCAACATTAACCACATAAGTGCCATGATGGTCCTCAAGGACCATCATGACACTAACTACAAACACTACACTATAACCCCCAATAAACCATTTAATCTAAACTAACCCCCCTCTACACTAATCTATTAACACTTACACTACCTACCTACACTACCTACCCCCTAATAAACCTCCCCAACACTCTAATTACAAAAAACAAAAAACCTACAGTACAAAAAACAAAAAAACCTACAGTACAGAAAACAAAAAAAAATTACACACCTGAAAAGGAAAGACAGATAAACACAATACAATAATACATATAATACATTACATACATTACATACAATACATGACATTACATATAATATATTAAATATAATATATTAAATATAATATATTACATATAATACATTACATACATTACATACAATACATGACATTACATATAATATATTAAATATAATATATTAAATATAATATATTACATATAATACATTACATACATTACATACAATACATGACATTACATATAATATATTAAATATAATATATTACATATAATATATTACATATAATACATTACATACATTACATACAATACATGACATTACATATAATATATTACATATAATATATTACATATAATATATTACATATAGTCCTAATCAAATACCCCCTATCTATCTAACATACAATCTATTTAATTTAAAATAAATCCTAACTATATCAAATACATCCCCCTATCTATCTAATATACAAAAAATCCTAACTACATACACAGACCCTTATTCTAAAATAAAATAAAATAATTACAGTCCTAACTACATACACAGACCCTAATTCTAAGCTAAAATCAATAAATTAAGACCACTTACCTTTAAGATGTTGCTTCAGATCACTAACCTATGGGTCAAACAAAAAAAAAAATTAGTACAAAACATTAACATCAAATAAATAAACATTATATACATTCTACATATTCAACTCACCTTTACAGCATGTCCAGTCACTGTTAAGCTCTTCCGGCGCGGCCCTGTTAAAAAAAAAAAACACAATACATGAATACATGAATACAATATATAAACAATAAATAAAATACACAAATAAACATCTAAATATACATTTAACTTACCTCCCCGCGATGTCCCCGGCCTTCTCTCCTTCAGCCCCGGCTGGGCCGCGGAACCATCCGCGCTCTAAAAAAAACTAAAAAAAAAACTAACGGAGGTCTGCACTGGCAGACCTCCCCGACGCTACTGAACCTCCCGGAGTCGTTTCCGGGAGGAAATTGGCATTGGCGGCTTGTGATTGGCTGAAAAAGCTGTCAGCCAATCAAAAGTCGTCAATGTAGGAGCCAATCAGGATGCGCAGATGTCTTCTACCAATCACTCCGTGGGGGTGTATCCCATAGTGATTGGCTGAAGGCATCTGAGCGTTGTGATTGGTTCCCATAAAGATAGACAAGTGTTTTAGCCAATCAGGGTGGGATATTGGGGTGTATCCCATCCTGATTGGCTCACACATTGACGACTTTTGATTGGCTGAAATTGATAGACAGCTTTTTCAGCCAATCACAAGCCGCCAATGCCAATTTCCTCCCGGAAACGACTCCGGGAGGTTCAGTAGCGTCGGGGAGGTCTGCCAGTGCAGACCTCCGTTAGTTTTTTTTCTTTTTTTTTTTTAGAGCGCGGATGGTTCCGCGGCCCAGCCGGGGCTGAAGGAGAGAAGGCCGGGGACATCGCGGGGAGGTAAGTTAAATGTATATTTAGATGTTTATTTGTGTATTTTATTTATTGTTTATATATTGTATTCATGTATTGATGTATTGTGTTTTTTTTTTTTAACAGGGCCGCGCCGGAAGAGCTTAACAGTGACTGGACATGCTGTAAAGGTGAGTTGAATATGTAGAATGTATATAATGTTTATTTATTTGATGTTAATGTTTTGTACTAATTTTTTTTTTTGTTTGACCCATAGGTTAGTGATCTGAAGCAACATCTTAAAGGTAAGTGGTCTTAATTTATTGATTTTAGCTTAGAATTAGGGTCTGTGTATGTAGTTAGGACTGTAATTATTTTATTTTATTTTAGAATAAGGGTCTGTGTATGTAGTTAGGATTTTTTGTATATTAGATAGATAGGGGGATGTATTTGATATAGTTAGGATTTATTTTAAATTAAATAGATTGTATGTTAGATAGATAGGGGGTATTTGATTAGGACTATATGTAATGTATTATATGTAATATATTATATTTAATATATTATATGTAATGTCATGTATTGTATGTAATGTATGTAATGTATTATATGTAATATATTATATTTAATATATTATATTTAATATATTATATGTAATGTCATGTATTGTATGTAATGTATTATATGTAATATATTATATTTAATATATTATATTTAATATATTATATGTAATGTCATGTATTGTATGTAATGTATGTAATGTATTATATGTAATATATTATATTTAATATATTATATTTAATATATTATATGTAATGTCATGTATTGTATGTAATGTATGTAATGTATTATATGTAATATATTATATTTAATATATTATATTTAATATATTATATGTAATGTCATGTATTGTATGTAATGTATGTAATGTATTATATGTAATATATTATATTTAATATATTATATTTAATATATTATATGTAATGTCATGTATTGTATGTAATGTATGTAATGTATTATATGTAATATATTATATTTAATATATTATATTTAATATATTATATGTAATGTCATGTATTGTATGTAATGTATGTAATGTATTATATGTATTATTGTATTGTGTTTATCTGTCTTTCCTTTTCAGGTGTGTAATTTTTGTTTGTTTTCTGTACTGTAGGTTTTTTTGTTTTTTGTACTGTAGGTTTTTTGTTTTTTGTAATTAGAGTGTTGGGGAGGTTTATTAGGGGGTAGGTAGTGTAGGTAGGTAGTGTAAGTGTTAATAGATTAGTGTAGAGGGGGGTTAGTTTAGATTAAATGGTTTATTGGGGGTTATAGTGTAGTGTTTGTAGTTAGTGTCATGATGGTCCTTGAGGACCATCATGGCACTTATGTGGTTAATGTTGGGTTGTAACAGGCCCATAATGGTAATAATATACCCTTATGGGACTGATGGGGTTAAATAGAGCCTTATGGTGGTCTGGATTGACCATCATGAGTTAATGGGTTAATTTAGGCCTTATGCTGGTCTGTATTGACCATCATGAGTTAATGGGTTAATTTAGGTCTTATGCTGGTCTGTATTGACCATCATGAGTTAATGGGTTAATTTAGGCCTTATGCTGGTCTGGATTGACCATCATGAGTTAATGGGTTAATTTAGGACTTATGCTGGTCTGTATTGACCATCATGAGTTAATGGGTTAATTTAGGTCTTATGCTGGTCTGGATTGACCATCATGAGTTAATGGGTTAATTTAGGCCTTATGCTGGTCTGGATTGACCATCATGAGTTAATGGGTTAATTTAGGTCTTATGCTGGTCTGTATTGACCATCATGAGTTAATGGGTTAATTTAGGCCTTATGCTGGTCTGGATTGACCATCATGAGTTAATGGGTTAATTTAGGCCTTATGCTGGTCTGTATTGACCATCATGAGTTAATGGGTTAATTTAGGTCTTATGCTGGTCTGTATTGACCATCATGAGTTAATGGGTTAATTTAGGCCTTATGGTGGTCTGGATTGACCATCATGAGTTAATGGGGTAATTATAGTTGCCTGGGGTTATTATTTTTAGTGCGAGTCCTTTCAGGACCTTTACGGTCCTTTGAGGACCCGCGAGGCGGGAAATTTAAAATTGAATTGCAGCAGGGTCACGATCGGTGCCGATCGGGGCCCCCCCGCTGCAGGGGGTTTATATGGGGACACTTCGGGGGTCCCGATGGGGACCCCCAGCATAGAGGGGGGTTAATTTTAAGTGCCGCGGCCGGGATTGGCTAATAGTGTGCCGCGGTCCCTTTAAGGAGCCGCGGCGGGGAATTTAAAAGTTTTAAATGCAGCGGGGGGCCTGATCTATGCAGATCGGGGCCCCCCGCTGCAGGGGGTTTATATGGGGACACTTCGGGGGTCCCGATGGGGACCCCCAGCATAGAGGGGGGTTAATTTTAAGTGCCGCGGCCGGGATTGGCTAATAGTGTGCCGCGGTCCCTTTAAGGAGCCGCGGCGGGGAATTTAAAAGTTTTAAATGCAGCGGGGGGCCTGATCTATGCAGATCGGGGACCCCCCCTGCAATGGGTTTATGTGGGGACACTTCGGGGGTCCCGATGGGGACCCCCAGCATAGAGGGGGGTTAATTTTAAGTGCCGCGGCCGGGATTGGCTAATAGTGTGCCGCGGTCCCTTTAAGGAGCCGCGGCGGGGAATTTAAAAGTTTTAAATGCAGCGGGGGGCCTGATCTATGCAGATCGGGGACCCCCGCTGCAAGGGGTTACTGTGGGGGTGCTGCAGGGGTCCTGATAGAGACCCCTGCAGCATGGGGATGTGTATAGGGTGCAGGGGGGAGCCTCACGCTGCTGTCTCGGGCTGTTCCGAGGCAGCACGTAGAGGCTTTCGGATCCCTTGCGTGGACTTTTTGTCCACGTAGGGATTCTTACGATATGCGAGACTCGTGCATAGATTTAAGGCTACGTAGCTCTCTCGGAGCCTATTCTCGGCCATTTTCTCGCAGTCATATCGTAAAGCAGGCTGCGAGAGATTCGGTTCTCGCAAACAGCAGGAAAACTGCCTTTTGCGAGCACCGAGAGAACTACGAGGGAGAATTTAATAGGGCCCTTAATTTGCAACATTATTTACTAATATTCTTTACATTTTTTTTTATATTTCTCATTCTTGGTTATTGTATAACTAATTAGGTCTTTCATTAGACAATCAGAGAAGGCTACTGCTATTATTACACCCTATTGCATATCAGAACATGTATGGAAAAATAGAGCTATCTGTTTGGTTAAAGTTTAACCAATCAGAATGCACATATTTCAATCCCTGCATTCTGATTGGTTAAACTATTGGGATGGGGCAGCAGTCTTCTCTGATTAGTTATTCAGTAACCGAACAGAGGCAATTCACATAATCAGTTCTGATTGTTTGAATGCATATTTAGCCTATCAGTATCCTATGAGAATCCCCTATATAAAAGTGGAGCTGAGACGAACCCCCAGAATTTGGTACAGGATCCCATCAGAGGCACATCTCCATTAGATGTAGATTTTTTTATTTTATAGTGGCTGGGTTTTTTTTGTGCTGGCTGAAGAGAAGAACTGGTGTCTTCAAGCAAGACAGAAGAGGACTGATTTCTGTTATCAACATGGATGTGCCGCTTGTCCAGGGCTGAAGATTTAGGATAAGGGTGTCCTAGGTCATCACTGTAGGATCATTCAAGTAGGATAATGTTCATATCACACATAATGTAAGACAGTTTTTTTTTATTTTGTGCATTTTTTATTATTTTAATAGTAGTAGTTATCTTTTAACTGTAATTTTGTTAGATTTAACGGGGGTTTAAAAGGATTCCCATGGAAATAATATGGCATGGGGATCCATAGGAATAGATTATATATTGGGGTCATGTGGGTCTATGGTCATCACCATGGTAGATAGCAGAAGGCCCCTGGGGCTCTGTAGTGGCCCCCATAGGAGTCGGGGACTATGAGGTTAGGTAAGAGGTCTAATGAAAGTGGTGGCAAGGTGGGTCTCAATGGCCACACTGGCATTGAAGCGGTCCCGGATGATATGTGGGCTCAGGCGGGGAGGGGGAAAGGTGCAGGAATTATTTAACCCCCAAATTCATATTTTGCATGATTTAATAGCTTTCATGCCATCGTAAGGGCTTTATATAGAAGGATAGATTTATAAGCATATGTAAGGATGTTAAAGCTAGTGTAGTGTGTTCAGGTTATATAATAGGTAGTAGTTTGTGGCATTGGTACGGAGATATGGAGACTATTGAGATTCAGATTCAGAGTCTCCTTACGGTAAACATAGGGTAGGTTGCAAATACAGAAGTTGTTTTGTGGGAGCTATATAATAGAGCTCTTATTCAGTTTGTAGCAGGAAGTGCAGTATTTTTTCCCAGATGGTGCTAGTAAAGCTGTGTCATCAAATGGTAGCTGCAGGGAAGTCCACCACAGTCTAAATAAGAAAAAGTTGTTTACATTGATCTTTGCTACTGTGGCCCTTTAATTAAAATAAAAGTAGTTTGAAAAAGGTATTGCTGGGTTCTGCATGGTTTTATAGCACTCCAAGTTGTAAGAGCCTTTTCTGAAAATACCTAAAAGGTTAACACAATTAATACATATTTATTTCCTCCCTCTCTGTATTTGTCTCTTGTATTTGCAATCTATCCTGTACAGTGGTTGATGTCCCGCAAGAAGTTTGCTCTTGCAGCTATCTTCTACTCTGCAGTAATGCTGCCACGTGTGAATGATCTTGTCCAGTTTGAGGTCAGCATGGGGAACTATGGCAACAAGTTTGATGCAGCATGTAAACCAGTGTCCTCCACTACACAGTACAGCCAGGCCGTGTTTGATGGTGAGTTAAACTTTGTTCATTTCCAGTTTATATTCCATCATGGTTTTCAGTCAGACAGACCAGTGGTTATCAACCTATATGATGCCAAGGACTGGCCAAATCTAAATATCCGAGCACTATCTTCGAGATCCAAATCATTATTAAGATACTAGTTCATCAACAGTCTACTTATTACTGTTTTAGTAATATTTTTAAGCGTCATATTTAAGCTGTCATTAACACCCATATTCAATGTCTGTAGTCTGTTTTTTCAAACCACCTTAATTCTCTTTTCTTTATGAGGCCCAGTGGATAAAGTCCTGATGACCGGCACCATTCCCAACACCAACTGTTCAGAAGCACTGAGTTAGAGAATGAATAAGCTATAATATTTACTGTGGGACACTTAAAGATCCACCTAAGTGTCATATTTATACTATTCTCCTTTGAAAAACTTAACTTGATAATGTGCTAACATTTTCACAATTTGTTTAAAAAATAAACACAGCTTTTCATTTTTAAATATTCTATTCAGTTTTGCTTTAATTGCAGCAGACATTTAACCTTTGTTCCTAGCAGAATTTTGTGAGGAATAGAAAGAATTAAGGATTCTGATAAAATCTCTATTAATTTCTGTTGTAAAACTGTTGCTTTACACAGCCACTTGACAACAGAAATCAATATAAATGTACACTCAAGTAGGATTGCTCTCCCCTTTAGGATACATGCAAACTAGGAGCCTCATTCAATTGAGCAATTTTAAGTTACTGTATTGCGTAATGGAGCCCATAAATTATTTAGCTATTCAATTGCCGTTTTTTTTTGTGAGCCGCAAACGGGTTACGTGTTAGGGGCTACGGGCTAGAAATCCTTGCTGTTGTTAAAACCAGAACTTACAGGCCATCAAAGCCTTTGATCTTTACCATTTGCAAGAGTTACAATCACTAAAATCGCAAATCGATATTCAATTGCTACAATTCCGCAAGCCTGCAAATGCTTTCACACCCGTAAACGGCAAATGTAGAAGAAAATCCTACGAGTACTAGAGAGGACTCGCAAAGGGATTAAAGACATGTCCGTAGCACTGTAAAAGCATATGAGAAATCAATACTGCACTGTAAATGATGGGGAAAGTGATGAAAGACATTATAATTAATTGCACAACAGTTTCAAGCTTGCAAATCTGCAATCAAAAATCATTTTATTTTTCAATTCAGGGTTATATCGATCCTGGGAAACAATGAGTTAATACATATCAGGCCACCCACATGGTCTAGAACAGTATCGGCATTCATTTTTAGTATCTTGTATTTTGTGGGTTTGCGAGTTCGACCACATATTGGACCTCTAAACGCTAATTGATTGACATGTAACCTCCATCTTATACTGCCGTAATGATGGCAGTTTCATTTTCTATTGGCTGTTTTGAAATAGGTAGTTAAGGCCTTGCTTTATTGTTCCCGCCCTGAAATGCTACGTACAAGTGCATGGTTTCGGCTTTCGGCCCGTAACTTGCAGGCTTGTTCAATTTAATTGCACCGTAATTGTAGCAGAGTGCAAGCCCGCAACAAGCCCGCAGACATAAGGCCTGTATACCGTGAGATGCGGCCTTCTAATTGAATGAGGCTCTAGAAGTCTAAGATGTTATCCCCCATAGCACCAGCAGAGTCAGCTAAATATAACATTTTCTCTAAAATGCTTTTATCCCCTTGGCTTACATAGCTGTTAAGTTTATTAATTTGTTCAATACTCATTACAATACAGAACAATGCACAACAAGGGAGTATATTGTCATATCTGTTGGCTAAACTGCTCCTATTTATATAAAAGAACAAGTAATAACCCAAAAGCAGAAGGAGACAGCATCACATAAAATTACATTAAATTGCCACTGAAGTATGAAAATTTGTTTGCTCATTTTATCAGTGATTGTCTTTTGAATATGTTGGCCTACAATATAAAGTTAACCATAACATCATAACATTATTATATTTTTTTCCTGCCTAGAGGCTACTATTTTACTTTTATTCTTCAATGCTAGTAAGGGATACTTCCATTTTATGATATTCAGCATTTGTAAATTCCTTTTGCATCTCAATTCCGCATTGTAACCTGTGTACCTATGCTGGTTTAAGGAATCAAAATTGAATATGTAATAGGAAATAAAGGGTGGACAACAGTTGCAAATGAATTTTCAACTCATGTAAAACATCATCAATTGACAAACTGAAATCAATGTTAGAACAGATGAGAACACAACCAATTATTTTACCACAAAACACAGTACTGATGCATTTAATAAACTTTAAAATTATGTTTATATCACAAACATATCTATGAAACTAAAATAGTGAGTACCAACATTATTAAATGGTAAGAGACCATTCTTAACCCTCCATTAAGAATAAGGGCACACATAAGGGGTCCCATCTTACATAAATGGATTATCATAACAGTAATCCAGATGCTTTAACATCTTTGAAGCCATAGAGAGGATCCACTCATTCCGAATCATAGATATACCAAGGACCGCAATGTCTATATATGGATTCCCAATAGATACAACTTTTAAAGGCCATGGGGAAATGAGATGTTCATCAACAATGGATGTACTGTATATTTACATTAAAATCAGTAATGAAGATATGGTAATAACCTATCTTTTTCTTACAAGTAGGAGGTCCCAATGGATACACTCTTAAGCAACTCTAAGACACTTTCACTATTTATACTTTAACTGCCCTCTTTTGAACAATAATAACTATATCCTAAATGGGATATGAGTTAGGTAGGGGTTATAATGGCTGCTTCCAGTTCTATATTGTTCTGATGTGTGTATGCCAATGACAGATATATGACTATTGTAGAGTTATTTTGTCGGATGATCAATGTTTTTTATTCTTTATTTATACACTCACATGGATGTATGGTCTCTTTATGGAGGGGGTCCGGGGTGTCTCTCCAATTGGGAGCACCAGAAATCTCTCACTTAGAAATTCACATTAGTGTATTTATCGCCAAATATGTTTTATTACCAATACAATGGAATTATACTTCTTTCACTACTAGTTATAAATAGCACACTTTTTATATACAGTAGACGGAAGCGGCAGCCAGACACCTTGATCGTTTGAGGAAGATGTCTATAGGACGTAGAAACACGTGTTAGTGGTTGCGTGCACAGACGCAACACTGATGCTGGAAAGTGTTTGTGCTCCACTCAGGGACACAGTCAGAGCTTTATAGGCGATGCTGTACTAGACTTATAGGAATGGAATTTATATCCTAAATCAGCCTCCTCTTAGAAACTAGTAATGGTTGGATTGATGCTGTAAGGATACCTACGGAGAGGGACTTCCATTTGCTATTATGGCCTATATTCAGACACCTTTAATGAAACCACATAGGATACATTCCCCTACTGAATAAATATGTTATTCCTATAAGAGGGGTGCATTTTTTTGCAGTGGAAATAAGGTCGCCTGAAGCTTTAAAATTCATAGTGGAAAGTCCTTAGTTATCCAGCTCTTATGAATATATGTTAACATTGCCTTGCCAGAATTATTGCAGTGCCCAACTCTATGAATAATTAGAAGAGAGGGATTAATGTGTCACTTCATATTCTAAAGGAATGGTTTTCATTTGATTTGAAACCGTCTTTTTTAATACGTTTTTAACTTCATCGCTGTCTTATTGCTAATAAAGATTTTCATAGCAACTCAATACCCATTCTTGTTCAGTGATAATATGTGTAGTGTTATGCACTAAGGGGATTATTTTCCCAGGAGTATAGATTGCAAATGATTATAAGCTATTCTATATTAGATTTCTGATCACAATTGTTCTTTAAATCACTAGAGGCACATTTATATCTTCAATAGACTAAGTGAGATTATGCCACCTGTCAAGATCACATTGACCATGTGTATATTATAAACTAGTGATAGGATTATTGAGACGTGATCATTGTTTAGTCATTCAGTCATTTCCGGCTCTCCGTGACCCTATGGACCGCAGCACGCCAAGTACATCTGGCGGTGACTACCCCTTTGAGCTTCATTAAGTTCATGTTTATTGCTTCAATGATCTCATCTATCCATCTCCGCCTCTTTTGGCCCTTCGTCCCCTTCTTCATGTGCCTTCAATCTTTCCTAGTATCAGCGTCTTCTCTAGGGAATCCTGACTTCTCATGATATGGCCAAAATATATGGGCTTCAGCCCCATGATCATACCTTTCAGTGAACAATTTGTCTTGATTTCCTGAAGTATTGATTTACAGTCACCACCTGCAGAGATCTTGAATCTTGATCTTTGTCTTTTTACTGTTGAGCTGAATGCAAGCTCTTGCACTCTCTTATTTCAGCCTCATCAATATATTCCTCCTCACTTCTCAGCCATCAGAGCAGTATCCTCTGCTTAACTGAGGTTGTTGATATTTCCCCTAGCAATACTGATTCCGGCTTTGGACTCATCCAGCCTGGCCTTACGCATGATGTACTCTGCATATAAGTTGAATAAATAACAATAAGTGACAATATACAACTTTGTCGCACTCCTTTGCCGATCTTGAACCATTCTGTTGTTCCATGTTCATTTCTGACCATGGCTTCTTGGTCCACGTACAGATTCCTCAGGAGGCAGATAAGTTGATCCAGTACTCCCATCTCTTTTAAAACTTAGAATTTTTTGTTGTGATACATATACAGTGCCTTGCAAAAGTATTCACCCCCCCCCCCCTTGGCATTTTTAGTGTTTTGTTGCCTCACAACCTGGAATTAACATGGATTGTTTGAGGATTTGCATCATTTAATTTACAGAAAATGCCCACAACTTTGAAGATGTTTTTTTTTTATTGTGAAGCAAACAAGTAGGACAAAATAACAGAAAAAGTCAATGTGCATAACTATTTACCCCCCTAAAGTCAATACTTTGTAGAGCCGCCTTTTGCAGCAATCACAGCTACAAGTCACTTTGGATAAGTCTCTATGAGCTACATCTTACCAGCTCCTTCAAGTTGGATGGTTTGCGCTTGTAAACAGCAATCTTTAAGTCTGACCACAGATTTTCAATCGGATTGAGGTCTGGGCTTTGACTGGCCATTCCAACACATTTACATGTTTCCACTTAAACCACTCAAGTGTTGCTTTAGCAGTGTGTTTGGAGTCATTGGCCTGCGGGAAGGTGAACCTCCATCCTAGCCTGAAATCACGCACAGAGTTGTACAGGTTTTGCTCAAGAATATCCCTGTATTTAGCACCATCCATCTTTCCCTCAACCCTGACCAGTTTACCAGTCCTGGCTGCTGGTGTTCTTTGGGTGATGTGATGTGTTGGGTTTGCGCCAGACATAGCGTTTTCTATTGAGTTAAATTTTAGTCTCATCAGACCAGAGCACCTTTCTCCATACATTCTGGGAGTATCCCACATGCCTTTTTGCAAACTCAAAATGAGCCATTTTGTTTTTTTGCTGAAAGTAATGGCTTTCTTCTGGCCACTCTGCCATAAAGCCAAACTCTATGGAGCGTACAGCTTATGGTCGTCCTATGTACAGATACTCCAGTCTCTGCTATGGAACTCTGCAGCTCCTCCAGGGTTACCTTAGGTCTCTGTGCTGCCTCTTTGATTAATGCCCTCCATGCCCGGTCCGTGAGTTTTGCTGTGCGTCCGTCTCTTGGCAGGTTTGCTGTTGTGCCATGTTGGTTATAATAGATTTGATGTTGCTCCTGGGGATCATCAAAGATTTGGATATTTTTTTATAACCTAACCCTGACTTGTAGTTCTCAACAACATTGTCCCTTACTTGTTTGGAGAGTTCCTTGGTCTTCATGGCAGTGTTTGGTTAGTGATTCCTCTTGCTTAGGTGTTGCAGCCTTTGGGGCCTTTCAAAAAAGGTGTGTATATGTAATGACAGATCATGTGACATGTAGATTGCACACAGGTGGACATCATTTCACTAATTATGTGACTTATGAAGGTAATTGATTGCACCAGGCTTCATAGCAAAGGGGGTGAATACATATGCACATGCCAATTTTCTGTTTTCTATTTCTAAAAAATAGTTTTATGCATATATTTTTCTCATTTCACTTCACCAACTTAGACTATTGTGTTCTGATCCATCACATAAAATTTAGATTAACAAAACTTTGAACTTAACGTAATGTAACAAAATAGGTAAAAAGCCAAGGGGGTGAATACATTTGCAAGGCACTGTAGACAAAGGTTTTAGGATAGTCTATGAAGTAGAAGTAAATGTTTTTTTAGGAACTCTCTTGCTCTCTTTATTAAGCAGCATACATTGGTAATTTCATCTCTTGTGCCTTTTCCTCTGCGGAACCCGGCTTGCACATCTGGTAGTTCTCACTCCATATATTGTTGGAGTTAAGCTTGTAGGAACTTAAGCATTACCTTGCTGCCATGTTAAAAAAGTGCTATTCTTTGATAATTGGAGCACTCTTTGGCACTACCTTATTTGGGTAATGGGATGTAGACTGACCTTTTCTAGTCTATTGGCAACTGTTGAGTTTTCCTAATTTCCTCGCATAAAGGGAGCAACAATTTCACAACATCATCTTGTAGGATTTTGAATAATCACAGACTTACAAATGTAATGGAATTTCAAAGAACCACCAGATTGTCTACTGTGGTTAAGAATCCCTCAGAAGAAAATAAATGAATAGTTCAGCTGGGATTCCATCAACTCATGCATCCAGGTTATCAGGAATGCTTCCTAGAGCCCACCTCACTTCATCCTCCAAGAGGTCTGACTCCAGTTTATTAAAAATAACTATTGAGGTCATCAATGATATTGAGATCTTTACTGCTTATGTTAAGTCCCGACCATTTTTATCATTTATCACACCCCCCTTTGGCAAGAATGGTTCTCTTGAGGTCCCAAATTTTCTTGACGAGATCTCTTGACTTTTCCATTCTGTTACATTCTTCTGTTGTTTTACATAGTTCATTATAGAATGTCTACTTGTCTCTTCTTGCTATCCTCTGGAATTCTGAATTCAGTTAGACAAATATTTTCCTATCTCCACTACCATTCACTTTCTTTCTTTCCTGGGCTACTTTCAAAGCCTCAACAGACAGCCAGGTTGCCTTCTTAGTTCTCTTTCTTTTGGAGATATTCTTTGTTGATGTTTCCTGGATAATGTCACAAGCTTGTGTCCAAATTTCTTCAGGCATTCTATTTACCATGACCAGTATGATCTATGATCTATTCTTTACCTCCACTGCATATTCGCTGGGGATATTTCATGTCTGCTTGGTCCGCTTTTCTTCAGTTTATCTCTGAACTTTGCAATAAGAAGCTCATGGTCTAATATGCAGTCTGCTCAATGTCTTGTTTTTGCTGACTGTATGGAGCCTCTCCATCTTTGACTACAAAGTATTTAGTCAATCTGATTTTTATATTGTCCATCTGCTAATGTCCATATGTAGCGTTGTCTCTGAGGCTGTTGAAAGAGGGTGTTATGACAAGAGAATTATCTTGACAGATTTCTACTAATCTCTTAAATGCTTCATTTTGTACTCAGAGGCCAAATTTGCACTTTATTCCAGGTATCTTTTGGTTCCCTATTTTATCATTCAAATTTCCTATCATGAGATTGGTGTTATATCTATGAGGTGTTGAATAGAATAAATTCATCCACTGCAGCATCCATGGTTGGAGCATAAACTTGTATCACTGTGATGTTAAATGGCTTGACTTGAATTCAAATTGAAATAATTCTGTCTTTTATTGGGTTTTAACCGAGCATTGCTTTGGCCACCCTTTGATTGACTATGAAGGATACTTTATTTCTTCTGCAGGATTCTTGACCACACTAGAAGATCTGGTGGTTATTTGATAAAAAATGTCCAATTCCATTATATTTGTAAGTCTGTAACTTTGAAGCAAACATATCATAACAAAATGATTTAAAAAACAACTCAACATTTTGTTTAAGATAAACTGTTGGTACATTCATCAACTACAGCCTACTCTTGTGTTCATTAGCACATTTATGTTTCAGATATGCTATCATCTTGAGCATGCCCAAGATAGTAACAGTACCCTTTTGTTTTCTGCAGGGAACCGATTCTATTATATTCCTTGGTATAACACAAAGCCAATGATCGCATTTGCCACAGATTGGGAGGATGTCACACAGAGGTTGAATTCACTGAATTTATTCTTATGTTTGCACCAGAAACTGGTAAATAGACAGAATATGGGATCTTACCATTGGGTGTTTTGAGCTTTACTGTCTGATCTTGGCAGGTTTGACAATATGTATTCATATTAAGGGTGATATAGATGATTCATTTGAAGAGATGTTGCTGTAGATCAGCGACACTCTCTATGTATTAAACTATGTCTCATGAGTAGTCCTATTGCACAGATGAGACTTTTTGCCTGTTAATTCATAATTCATATAGAGAAGTCAGAGGTCTGCTTTCATAGCAGTAATATAGAAAGTCAATCATTGTGTCAGCCAGACTGGACTTAACAATACATTTATCAATTTTATTTAAACTCTCCAATGACTTTAATAATCTATTCATTTAATCTATTAAAGTAGTTCTTTTGTGCCACAGGTAGAGCATCTTGAAGGGCTACGCAAAGACAAAATGCAAGAACAAATAAAAGAAAAATGGAGATGGAGATTAGAGGAAATAAAGAAACTTTGTGGGTAAACACAGAAATATACAGTGATTCTCTAGTGTCGCCCTAGTTTAGGTTGTGTATTAGACATAAAAATTGCAGTGTTGTACAGATTTAGCTTGACTTTATTTCACATTGTTTGCCATAGGGAGCATAACAGCTCTAAACATTTTTTATTATTTTCATTATCATATGCCATCATATTTCATAGTTTTGCACAAATGCATGTTATGAATATATAAAACGTATTTCAATATGTTTTATATGAATCAATATAAAATCAGTTTCATTCATGCTCAGTGCCAATTTCCTAAGACAAATATAGAAAGATTTAAAAAAGTTTTAAAAAAGACTTAATTTGATAGAAGATGGAAAAATGGATAACAGTGTTTATTGTATAATAGCAAACAAATCAATTGCAAATAATACTAGAATTTAGTTCTAGTAAGTTTCCTTTTATTTGCATTATTTTTAATATTTTGTGTTCAACTTGTTTGTAATGTCCTTGTGTTTTGAGTGTCACCTGGGTGAGTGTTCAGAATGTCATACATCAATATGGGGTGTTAAGTATGTGATACAATATAGAGCTGTACAACCACCTTGTTTTTCACTCCTGACCTACAGACAGACTGTCCTTGAGATGGATAGCAAATACGGGACCACTTTGGACTTTCATCTGCAAAACATGCGCAGGCGTTTCTTACATGAGATGTGTCAATGCTTCGAAGAACTGTTGATAAGTCCTGAGCCGCCCCTAAACCTCATCAACCAACTGGATGACTGGCGTAGAAGAGTTGCTGGAGTGACACGAGAGGTAATATAAGTTATAACTTGCAGTTAAATACACCTGTTCAGTTTACAATACATGTATCGGACCTGGGGGTAATTTAGACTATACTTTATGAACAAAATTACTGATGCACAGAATTAATTGTATATATGATTATTGTAGATGGTAATTTAGAGCCTTATTAAATTGCAATTCGGCAAATTGAATAGGGCTCTATATAGGCACAGAGCATATTTTTTTTTACTGAAGTGTTTATTTAGTGAAGACCTTGCTTTTGGATAGAAGTTCACTAACTAAAAACGTCTGTAAAAAAAATATGCTCTGTGCTTATATAGAGCCCTATTCAATTGGCCGAATCACACTTTAGTAAGGCTGTTAGATAGCAAATTAGACTACTCTCAAGTATTTGAGGTTGCTGCAGGAATTTCTCTGGTTCATAGATAAGCAGAAACAAATGCCTAAATCTAAAAATATTGGGCATATTGGACACATTGATTATTCTATGCAAATCTATAATTTGAATTCTGTTTATGAAAAATAAAAACATTTTACAGTTAACAAATGAGTAATAAGTACTAATTTGTACATTCTAGTAGGCAAGAAAGCAAAAAAAAAAAGGTAAGAGAGAGGAACTATCAGCCTTATTAAATTGCGATTCGGCCAATTGAATAAGGCTCTATATAAGCACAGACCATATTTTTTTACAGCAGTTTTTAGTTGGTGAACTTCTATCCAAAAACAAGGTCTTTACTAACTAAAAACTTCTGTAAAAAAATTTAATAAGGCTGTATTTGTTTCCATTGACAGGCACATCACATATTATAATTGTCAAACTACGAATCGTCGTCACGCTTTGCAAGCTCGCGAAGCGGGCCGCATTTGCGGAAGGTGGAGGCTCTAACATCGGATGCAATGAGCTGAAGGCTCATTGCAGACCGTAAATGCGGACCCTCGCAAAGCGAGGGGCCACATTTGCGGAGGTGGAGACTCTACGGCGCCGGTTACAAACACCCACACATGCGGCTCTTTAACAACAATACGAACAGTGGGAATTTTACGGACTTACCACACAAAAATACGAGACGCAGGACTCGAGAAAAAAAAACATTACGACCTCACAAAAACACGACCTTAACGGCCGAACAGTCAACACACAATAAATACACACAACAAAGATATAAAAATCAGCGTGTGGGGGGGGGACCCAGGACCCAGGACCCAGGACCCAGGACCTCTGCAAGTGAAGTTACACCTCGATTTAAGCCCAAATTCACGAGTTCAGACACACGATATTCATATTCCTACTATTCATACCTAGTAGTGTACTTAATACCTAATAGTGACTATCTGAAATTCTCATTGTATTTCAGGACTCTGACCCATGTAGTTATAATTACATACCAATATTGTTGCACTTTGTTTTTATGAAGAGGCATTTTAAGCCATGTTCATAGAGTCAGTTATATAGATGTAACAACTTTACAAGGGGTTGACTCTACTTCATCTAATTCTACACTACTAAAAATGACTGATTAATTTGACTATCTTTAGTCATAGAAGAAATATATATAATCAATCAGTAGTAAACACGCAACATAAAGATTATTTTAATCTCTTCATTTTTTAATTGTTAGTTTTTAAATACCTATTCATTTTTATAAAGATTAACTAAAAGTTGTATTTTATGAAAACTATTTTTGGCTTGTATTTTCCTAAAAGGTATCCTTTTTGATTGAAAAGGCTTTTTCTAATAGAATCTTTTCAGTTTATAGTTACTTTAATTGAACAGTTACCTTGGATTTAATTCCATATTTTGGCAATTACTCTATTCCCAATAATTAAAGATTAAATATTTGTGAATAAAAAGTAGAGATGTGTACTGAGGTAAGAGAGAGAGATGGGTACTGAGGGAATAGAGATGGGTACTGAGGGGAGAGAGATGGGTGCTGAGGTGAAAGGTGTGTGCTGAGAGGAGAGAGAAGGGTACTGAGGGGACAGAGGTGTGTGCTGTTATGAGAGAGATGGGTACTGAGGGTAAAGAGGTGTGTGCTGAGGAGAGAGAGATGGGTACTGAGGGTAAAGAGGTGTGTGCTGAGGGGAGAGAGAAGGGTACTGAGGGGAGAGAGATGGGTGCTGAGGAGAGAGAAATGGGTACTGAGGGGAAAGAGGTGTGTGCTGAGGGGAGAGAGATGGGTAATGAGGGGACAGATTGGGGAGATAAGGGGAGAGAGATAGGTACTGCGGAGGGAGAGATGGGTACTGAGGGTAAAGAGGTGTGTGCTGAGGGGAGAGAGATGGGTGCTGACGAGAGAGAAATGGGTACTGAGGGGAAAGAGGTGTGTGCTGAGGGGAGAGACATGGGTACTGAGGGGAGAGACATGGGTACTGAGGGGAGAGAGATGGGTACTGAGGGGATAGAAATGGGTGCTGAGGAGAGAGAAATGGGTACTGAGGGGAAAAGAGATGGGTGCTAAGGGGAGAGAGATGGGTACTGTGGAGGGAGAGATGGGTACTGAGGGGAAAGAGGTGTGTGCTGAGGGGGGAGAGATGGGTGCTGACGGGAGATAAATGGGTACTGAGGGGAGAGAGATGGGTACTGAGGGGGGAGAGATGGGTACTGAGGAGAGAGAGATGGGTGCTGATGAGAGAGACATGGGTGCTGAGGGGAGAGAGATGGGTGCTGAGGAGGGAGAGATGGGTACTGAGGGAAAAAGGTGTGTACTGAGGAGAGAGAGATGGGTACTGAGGGGAAAGAGGTGTCTGCTGAGGGGAGAGAGAGATGGGTGCTGAAGAGAGAGAGAGAAGGGTACTGAGGAGAGAGAGAAGGGTACTGAGGAGAGAGAGATGGGTACTGAGGGAAAAGAGGTGTGTACTGACGAGAGAGAGATGGATGCTGAGGAGGGAGAGATGGGTACTGGGGGAAAAGAGGTGTGTGCTGAAGAGGGAGAGATCGGTTCTGGGGGGAAAGAGGTGTGTGCTGAGGGGAAAGAGGTGTGTGCTGAGGGGAGAGAGAAGGGTACTGAGGGAAGAGAGATGGGTGCTGAGGAGAGAGAAATGGGTACTGAGGGGAAAGAGGTGTGTGCTGAGGGGAGAGAGATTGGTACTGAGGGGATCGAGATAGGTGCTGAGGAGGGAGAGATGGATACTGAGGGGAGAGAGATGGGTACTGAGGGGATAGAGATGGGTGCTGAGGAGAGAGAAATGGGTACTGAGGGGAAAAGAGGTGTGTGCTGAGGGGAGAGAGATGGGTGCTGAGGAGAGATAAATGGAAACTGAGAGGAGAGAGATGGGTACTGAGGGGAGAGAGATGGGTACTGAGGAGAGAGAGATGGGTGCTGAGGGGAGAGAGATGGGTACTGAGGGATCGAGATAGGTGCTGAGGAGGGAGAGATGGGTACTGAGGGGAGAGAGATGGGTACTGAGGGGATAGAGATGGGTGCTGAGGAGAGAGAAATGGGTACTGAGGGGAAAAGAGGTGTGTGCTGAGGGGAGAGAGATGGGTACTGAGGGGATAGAGATGGGTGCTGAGGAGGGAGAGATGGGTACTGAGGGGAGAGAGATGGGTGCTAAGGGGAGAGAGATAGGTACTGCGGAGGGAGAGATAAGTACTGAGGGGAAAGAGGTGTGTGCTGAGGGGAGAGAGATGGGTGCTGACGAGAGAGAAATGGGTACTGAGGGGAAAGAGGTGTGTGCTGAAGAGGGAGAGATGGGTACTGAGGGGAAAGAGGTGTGTGCTGAGGAGAGAGAGATGGGTACTGAGGGGAAAGAGGTGTGTGCTGAGGGGAGAGAGAAGGGTACTGAGGGGAGAGAGATGGGTACTGAGGAGAGAGAGATGGGTGCTGAGAGGAGAGAGATGGGTGCTGAGAGGAGAGAAATGGGTGCTGAGGGGAGAGAGATGGGTGCTGAGGGGAGATAGATCGGTGCTGAGGAGGGAGAGATGAGTTCTGAGAAGGGAGTGATGGGTACTGAGGGGAAAGAGATGGGTGCTGAGGAGGGAGAGATGGGTACTGAGGGGAAAGAGGTGTGTGCTGAAAAGGGAGAGATGGGTACTGAGGGGAAAGAGGTGTGTGCTGAGGGGAGAGAGAAGGGTACTGAGGGGAGAGAGATGGGTGCTGAGGAGAGAGAAATGGGTACTGAGGGGAAAGAGGTTTGTGCTGAGGGGAGAGAGAAGGGTACTGAGGGGAGAGAGATGGGTGCTGAGGAGAGAGAAATGGGTACTGAGGGGAAAGAGGTTTGTGCTGAGGGTAGAGAGATGGGTAATGAGGGGACAGATTGGGGAGATAAGGGGAGAGAGATAGGTACTGTGGAGGGAGAGATGGATACTGAGGGTAAAGAGGTGTGTGCTGAGGGGAGAGAGATGGGTGCTGACGAGAGAGAAATGGGTACTGAGGGGAAAGACATGGGTACTGAGGGGAGAGACATGGGTACTGAGGGGAGAGAGATGGGTACTGAGGGGAGAGAGATGGGTGCTGAGGAGAGAGAAATGGGTACTGAGGGGAAAAGAGGTGTGTGCTGAGGGAAGAGAGATGGGTACTGAGGGGATATAGCTGGGTGCTGAGGAGAGAGAGATGGGTACTGAGGGGAGAGAGATGGGTGCTGAGGGGAGAGAGATGGGTGCTGAGGGGAGAGAGATGGTGCTGATGAGGGAGAGATGGGTACTGAGGGGAAAGAGGTGTGTGTTGATGAGAGAGACATGGGTGCTGAGGGGAGAGAGATGGGTGCTGAGGAGGGAGAGATGGGTACTGAGGGAAAAAGGTGTGTGCTGAGGAGAGAGAGATGGGTAGTGAGGGGAAAGGTGTCTGCTGAGGGGAGAGAGAGATGGGTGCTGAAGAGAGAGAAATGGGTACTGAGGGGAAGAGGTATGTGCTGAGGGGAGAGAGATGGGTACTGAGGAGAGAGAGAGAAGGGTACTGAGGAGAGAAAGATGGGTACTGAGGGAAAAGAGGTGTGTACTGACGAGAGAGAGATGGATGCTGAGGAGGGAGAGATGGGTACTGGAAGGAAAGAGGTGTGTGCTGAAGAGGGAGAGATCGGTTCTGGGGGGAAAGAGGTGTGTGCTGAGGGGAAAGAGGTGTGTGCTGAGGGGAGAGAGAAGGGTACTGAGGGAAGAGAGATGGGTGCTGAGGAGAGAGAAATGGGTACTGAGGGGAAAGAGGTGTGTGCTGAGGGGAGAGAGATTGGTACTGAGGCGATCAAGATAGGTGCTGAGGAGGGAGAGATAGGTACTGAGGGGAGAGAGATGGGTACTGAGGGGATAGAGATGGGTGCTGAGGAGGGAGAGATGGGTACTGAGGGGAGAGAGATGGGTGCTAAGGGGAGAGAGATGGGTGCTGCGGAGGGAGAGATAGGTACTGAGGAGAGAGAGATGGGTAATGAGAGGAAAGAGATGGTTGCTGAGGAGGGAGAGATAGGTGCTGAGGAGGGAGAGATGGGTACTGAGGGGAAAGAGGTGTGTGTTGAGGGGAGAGAGATGGGTAATGAGAGGAAAGAGATGGGTGCTGAGGAGGGAGAGATTGGTACTGAGGGGAAAGAGATGTGTGCTGAGGAGAGAGAGATAGGTGCTGAGGAGGGAGAGATGGGTACTGAGGGGAAAGAGGTGTGTGTTGAGGGGAGAGAGATGGGTACTGAGGGGAGAGAGATGGGCGCTGAGGGGAAAGAGATAGGTGCTGAGGGGAAAGAGATAGGTGCTGAGGGGGTAAAGATGGGTACTGAGGGGAATGAGTTATGTACTGAGGAGAGAGAGATGGGTACTGAGGGGAAAGAGGTGTGAGCTGAGGGGAGAGAGAGATGGGTGCTGAGGAGGGAGAGACTGGTACTGAGGGGAGAGAGATGGATGCTGAGGGGAGAAAGACATGGGTTCTGAGGAGAGAAAGATGGATGCTGAGGAGAGAGAGAGATGGGTACTGAGGAGAGAGAGATGGGTACTGAGGGGAAAGAGGTGTGTGTTGAGGGGAGAGAGATGAGTACTGAGGAGAGAGAGATAGGTACTGAGGGAGAGAGATGGGTACTTAGGAGAGAAAGATGGGTGCTGAGGGGAGAGAGATGGGTGCTGAGGAGAGAGAGATTGGTACTGAGGGGAAAGAGATGGGTGCTGAGGATGGAGAGATGGGCATTGAGGAGAAAGAGGTGGATGCTGAGGGGAGAGAGGTGTGTGCTGAGGAGAGAGAGGTGGGTGCTGAGGAGAGAGAAATGGCTACTGAGGGGAAAGAGGTATGTGCTAAGGGGAGAGAGATGGGTACTGAGGGGATAGAGATGGGTGCTGAGGAGGGAGAGATGAGTACTGAGGGGAGAGAGATGGGTGCTGAGGGGAGAGAGATGGGTGCTGAGGGGAGAGAGATAGGTGCTGAGGGGGTAAAAATGGGTACTGAGGGGAATGAGTTATGTACTGAGGAGAGAGAGATGGGTACTGAGGGGAAAGAGGTGTGAGCTGAGGGGAGAGAGAGAGATGGGTGCTGAGGAGGGAGAGACTGGTACTGAGGGGAGAGAGATGGATGCTGAGGGGAGAAAGACATGGGTACTGAGGAGAAAGAGGTGTGTACTGAGGGGAGAGAGGTGTGAGCTGAGGGGAGAGAGAGATAGGTACTGAGGGTAGAGAGGTGTATGCTGAGGGGAGAGAGATGGGTACTGAGGGGAGAGAGATGGGTGCTGAGGAGAGAGAGAGATGGGTACTGAGGAGAGAGAGAGATGGGTAATGAGAGGAAAGAGATGTGTGCTGAGGAGAGAGACATGGGTGCTGAGCGGAGAGGGATAGGTGCTGAGGAGGGAGAGATGGGTACTGAGGGGAAAGAGGTGTGTGTTTAGGGGAGAGAGATGGGTACTGAGGGGAGAGAGATGGTTACTGAGGGGAGAGAGATGGGTACTTAGGAGAGAAAGATGGGTGCTGAGGGGAGAGAGATGGGTGCTGTGGTGAAAGGTGTTTGCTGAGAGGAGAGAGAAGGGTACTGAGGGGAAAGAGGTGTGTGCAGTTATGAGAGCGATGGGTACTGAGGGTAAAGAGGTGTGTGCTGAGGAGAGAGAGATGGGTACTGAGGGGAAAGAGGTGTGTGCTGAGGGGAGAGAGAAGGGTACTGAGGGGAGAGAGATGGGTGCTGAGGAGAGAGAAATAAGTACTGAGGGGAAAGAGGTTTGTGCTGAGGGGAGAGAGATGGGTAATGAGGGGACAGATTGGGGAGATAAGGGGAGAGAGATAGGTACTGCGGAGGGAGAGATGGGTACTGAGGGTAAAGATGTGTGTACTGAGGGGAGAGAGATGGGTGCTGACGAGAGAGAAATGGGTACTGAGGGGAAAGAGGTGTGTGCTGAGGGGAGAGACATGGGTACTGAGGGGAGAGACATGGGTACTGAGGAGAGAGAGATAGGTACTGAGGGGATAGAAATGGGTGCTGAGGAGAGAGAAATGGGTACTGAGGGGAAAAGAGGTGTGTGCTGAGGGGAGAGTGATGGGTACTGAGGGGATATAGCTGGGTGCTGAGGAGGGAGAGATGGGTACTGAGGGGAGAGAGATGGGTGCTAATGGGAGAGAGATGGGTACTGTGGAGGGAGAGATGGGTACTGAGGGGAAAGAGGTGTGTGCTGAGGGGGGAGAGATGGGTGCTGACGAGAGATAAAAGGGTACTGAGGGGAGAGAGATGGGTACTGAGGGGGGAGAGATGGGTGCTGAGGGGAGAGAGATGGGTGCTGAGGGGAGAGAGATGGTGCTGAGGAGGGAGAGATGGGTACTGAGGGGAAAGAGATGAGTGCTGAGGAGGGAGAGATGGGTGCTGAGGAGGGAGAGATGGATACTGAGGGGAAAGAGGTGTGTGCTGATGAGAGAGACATGGGTGCTGAGGGGAGAGAGATGGGTGCTGAGGAGGGAGAGATGGGTACTGAGGGAAAAGGTGTGTGCTGAGAAGAGAGAGATGGGTACTGAGGGGAAAAGAGGTGTGTGCTGAGGGGAGAGAGATGGGTACTGAGGGGATATAGCTGGGTGCTGAGGAGGGAGAGATGGGTACTGAGGAGAGAGAGATGGGTGCTAAGGGGAGAGAGATGTGTACTGTGGAGGGAGAGATGGGCACTGAGGTGAAAGAGGTGTGTGCTGAGGGGGGAGAGATGGGTGCTGACGAGAGATAAACGGGTACTGAGGGGAGAGAGATGGGTACTGAGGGGGGAGAGATGGGTACTGAGGGGGGAGAGATGGGTACTGAGGAGAGAGAGATGGGTGCTGAGGGGAGAGAGATGGGTGCTGAGGGGAGAGAGATGGTGCTGAGGAGGGAGAGATGGGTATTGAGGGGAAAGAGATGAGTGCTGAGGAGGGAGAGATGGGTGCTGAGGGGAGAGAGATGGGTACTGAGGGGAGCGAGATGGTACTGAAGGGAGCGAGATTGGTACTGAGGAGAACGAGATGGGTGCTTAGGGGAGAGAGATGGGTACTGAGGGCAAAGAGGTGTATGCTGAGGGGAGATAGATGGATACTGAGTGTAAAGAGGTGTGTGCTGAGGGGTGAGAGATGGGTACTGAGGGGGGAGATAGATGGGTACTGAGGGGAGAGAGATGGATACTGAGGGGAAAGAGGTGTGTGCTGATGGTTGAGAGATGGGTACTGAGGGGAGAGAGATGGGTACTTAGGGTAAACAGGTGTGTGCTGAGGGGAGATAGATGGGTACTGAGGGAAGAGAGAGATGGGTACTGAGGGGATAGAGATGGGTACTGAAGGGAGAGAGATGAGTACTGAGGGGTCAGAGATGGGTACTGAGGGGAGCGAGATGGGTACTGAGGGGAGCGAGATGGGTGCTGAGGGGAGAGAGATGGGTACTGAGGAGAGAGAGGTGTATGCTGAGGGGCGACAGATGGGTACTGAGGAGAGAAAAATGGGTACCGAGGGGAGAGATATGGGTGCTGAGGAGAGAGAGATGGGTGCTGAGGGGAGAGCGATGGGTACTGAGGAGAGAGAGATGGGTACTGAGGGGAAAAAGATGTGTGCTGAGGGGAGAGATATGGGTGCTGAGTAGAGAGAGCTGGATGCTGAGGGGAACGAGATGGGTGCTGAGGGGAGAGAGATGTGTACTGTGGAGAGAGAGATGGGTACTGAGGGAAAAGAGGTGTATGTTGAAGGGAGGGAGATGGGTACTAAGGGGAGAGAGATGGGTACTAAGGAAAGAGAGATGGGTACTGAGGGGAGAGAGATGGGTATTGAGGTGAAAGAGGTGTCTGCTGGGGGGAGAGAGATGGGTACTAAGGGGAGAGATATGGGTAGTAAGGGGGAAGAGGTGTGCTGAGGGGAGAGAGATGGGTACTGAGGGGAGAGATGGATACAGAGGTGAAAGAGGTGTGTGCTGAGGAGAGAGATAAGTACTGGGGTCAAAGAGGTGTGTGCTGAGGGGAGATAGATGGGTACTGAGGGGAGAGAGATGGGTACTGAGGGGACAGGGATGAATACTGAGGTGAGCGAGATGGGTAATGAGGAGAACAAGATGGGTGCTGAGGCGACAGAGATGGGTACTGAGGGGAGAGAGATGGGTACTGAGGGGAAAGAGGTGTGTGTTGAGGGGAGCGAGATGGATACTGAGGGGAGAGAGATGGGTACTTAGGGTAAACAGGTGTGTGCTGAGGGGAGATAGATGGGTACTGAGGGAAGAGAGATGGGTACTGAGGGGAGTGAGATGGATACTGAGATGAAAGAGGTGTGTGCTGAGGGGAGAGATATGGGTGCTGGGGAGAGTGAGATGTGTACTGAGGAGAGAGAGAGATGGGTACTGAGGGGAAAGATGTGTGTACTGAGGGGAGAGAGATGGGTACTGAAGGGAGAGATGAGTACTGTGGGGTCAGAGATGGGTACTGAGGGGAGCGAGATGGATACTGAGGGGAGCGAGATGGGTGCTGAGGGGAGAGAGATGGGTACTGAGGGGAGAGAGATGGGTACTGAGGAGAGAGAGGTGTATGCTGAGGGGCGACAGATGGGTACTGAGGAGAGAGAAATGGGTACCGAGGGGAGAGATATGGGTGCTGAGGAGAGAGAGATGGGTGCTGAGGGGAGAGCGATTGATACTGAGGAGAGAGAGATGGGTACTGAGGGGAAAAATAT
Source organism: Discoglossus pictus (assembly GCA_027410445.1). Classification (NCBI taxonomy): domain Eukaryota; kingdom Metazoa; phylum Chordata; class Amphibia; order Anura; family Alytidae; genus Discoglossus; species Discoglossus pictus. The sequence continues at coordinate 94,917,555 of CM050167.1, forward strand.
GTGTGCTGAGGGGAGAGATATGGGTGCTGAGTAGAGAGAGCTGGATGCTGAGGGGAACGAGATGGGTGCTGAGGGGAGAGAGATGGGTACTGTGGAGAGAGAGATGGGTACTGAGGGCAAAGAGGTGTATGCTAAAGGGAGAGAGATGGGTACTAAGGGGAGAGAGATGGGTACTAAGGAGAGAGAGATGGGTACTGACGGGAGAGATATGGGTACTGAGGGGAGAGAGATGGATACTGAGGTGAAAGAGGTGTCTGCTGGGGGGAGAGAGATGGGTACTAAGGGGAGAGATATGGGTAGTAAGGGGGAAGAGGTGTGCTGAGGGGAGAGAGATAAATACAGAGGTGAAAGAGGTGTGTGCTGAGAGGAGAGAGATGGGTACTGGGGTGAAAGAGGTGTGTGCTGAGGGGAGATAGATGGGTACTGAGGTGAGCGAGATGGGTACTGAGGAGAACAAGATGGGTGCTGAGTCGAGAGAGATGGGTACTGATGATAGAGAGATGGGTACTGAGGGGAGAGAGATGGGTACTGAGGAGAAAGAAATGGGTACTGGGGAGAGAGAGATGGATACAGAGGTGAAAGAAGTGTGTGCTGATGGGAGAGAGATGGGTACTGAGGGAAGAGAAATGGGTACTGAGGTGAAAGAGGTGTGTGCTGGGGGAGAGAGATGGGTACTGAGGGGAAAGAGGTGTGTACAGACGGGAGAGAGATGGGTACTGAGGTGAAAGAGGAGTGTGCTGGGGGGAGAGAGATGGGTACTGTGGAAAGAGAGATGGGTACTGAGGGGAAATATGTGTGTACTGAGGGGAGTGAGATGAGTACTGAGGGGAAAGAGGTTTATGCTGAGGGGAGAGAGATGGGTACTGAGGGGAGAGAGATGGGTACTAAGGGGAGAGAGATGGGTAGTGAGGGGGAAGAGGTGTGTGCTGAGGGGAGAGAGATGGGTACTGATAGGAGAGAGATGGATACCGAGGTGAAAGAGGTGTGTGCTGAGGAGAGAGAGATGGGTACTGAGGGGAGAGAGATGGGTACTGAGGTGAAAGAGGTGTCTGCTGGGGGGAGAGAGATGGGTACTAAGGGGAGAGATATGGGTAGTAAGGGGGAAGAGGTGTGCTGAGGATAGAGAGATGGGTACTGAGGAGAAAGAGGTGTGTGTTGAGGGGAGCGAGATGGATTCTGAGGGGAGAGAGATGGGTACTGAGGAGAAAGAAATGGGTACTGAGGAGAGAGAGATGGATACTGAGGGGAAAGAGGTGTGTGCTGAGGGGTGAGAGATGGGTACTGAGGGGAGAGAGATGGGTACTTAGGGTAAAGAGGTGTGTGCTGAGGGGAGATAGATTGGTACTGAGGGAATAGAGGTGGGTACTGAGGGGAGAGAGATGGATACTGAGGTGAAAGAAGTGTGTGCTGATGGGAGAGAGATGGGTACTGAGGGAAGAGAAATGGGTACTGAGGTGAAAGAGGTTTGTGCTGGGGGAGAGAGATGGGTACTGAGTGGAAATAGGTGTGTACAGACGGGAGAGAGATGGGTACTGAGGTGAAAGAGGAGTGTGCTGGGGGGAGAGAGATGGGTATTGTGGAGAGAGAGATGGGTACTGAGGGGAAATATGTGTGTACTGAGGGGAGAGAGATGGGTACTGAGGGGAAAGAGGTGTATGCTGAGGGGAGAGAGATGGGTACTGAGGGGAGAGAGATGGGTACTAAGGGGAGAGAGATAAATACAGAGGTGAAAGAGGTGTGTGCTGAGAGGAGAGAGATGGGTACTGGGGTGAAAGAGGTGTGTGCTGAGGGGAGATAGATGGGTACTGAGGGGAGGGAGATGGGTACTGAGGGGACAGAGATGGATACTGAGGTGAGCGAGATGGGTACTGAGGAGAACAAGATGGGTGCTGAGGCGAGAGAGATGGGTACTGAGGATAGAGAGATGGGTACTGAGGGGAAAGAGGTGTGTGTTGAGGGGAGCGAGATGGATACTGAGGGGAGAGAGATGGGTACTGAGGAGAAAGAAATGGGTACTGGGGAGAGAGAGATGGATACTGAGGGGAAAGAGGTGTGTGCTGAGGGGTGAGAGATGGGTACTGAGGGGAGAGAGATGGGTACTTAGGGTAAAGAGGTGTGTGCTGAGGGGAGATAGATGGGTACTGAGGGAATAGAGGTGGGTACTGAGGGGAGAGAGATGGATACTGAGGTGAAAGAAGTGTGTGCTGATGGGAGAGAGATGGGTACTGAGGGAAGAGAAATGGGTACTGAGGTGAAAGAGGTGTGTGCTGGGGGAGAGAGATGGGTACTGAGGGGAAAGAGGTGTGTACAGACGGGAGAGAGATAAGTACTGAGGTGAAAGAGGAGTGTGCTGGGGAGAGAGAGATGGGTACTGAGGGGAAATATGTGTGTACTGAGGGGAGAGAGATGGGTACTGAGGGGAAAGAGGTGTATGCTGAGGGGAGAGAGATGGGTACTGAGGGGAGAGAGATGGGTACTAAGGGGAGAGAGATGGGTAGTGAGGGGGAAGAGGTGTGTGCTGAGGGGAGAGAGATGGGTACTGATAGGAGAGAGATGGATACCGAGGTGAAAGAGGTGTGTGCTGAGTGGAGAGAGATGGGTATTGAGGAGAGAGAGATGGGTACTGAGGAGAGCGAGATTGGTACTGAGGGGAAAGAGGTGTGTGCTGAGGAGAGAGAGATGGGTACTGAGGGGAGAGAGATGGGTACTGAGGAGAGCGAGATTGGTACTGAGGGGAAAGAGGTGTGTGCTGAGTGGAGAGAGATGGGTACTGAGGGGAGAGAGATTGGTACTGAGGGGAAAGAGGTGTGTGCTGAGGAGAGAGAGATGGGTACTGAGGGGAGAGAGATGGGTACTAAAGGGAGAGATATGGGTAGTAAGGGGGAAGAGGTGTGCTGAGGGGAGAGAGATGGGTACTGAGGGGAGAGAGATCGGTACTGAGGGGAGAGATGGGTACTGAGGGGAGAGAGATGGGTACTGAGGGGAGAGAGATGGGTACTGAGGTGAGCGAGATGGGTACTGAGGAGAACAAGATAGGTGCTGAGGCGAGAGAGATGGGTACTGAGGATAGAGAGATGGGTACTGAGGGGAAAGAGGTGTGTGTTGAGGAAAGCGAGATGGATACTGAGGGGATAGAGATGGATACTGAGGTGAAAGAGGTGTGTGCTGAGGGGAGAGAGGTGGGTACTGAGGGGAAAGAGATGGGTACTGAGGTGAAAGAGGTGTGTGCTGAAGAGAGAGAGATGTGTACTGAGGGGAAAGAGGTGTGTGCTAAGAAGAGAGAGATGGGTACTGAGGAGAGAGAGAAGGGTACTGAGGAGAAAGATGTGTGTGCTGAGGGGTTAGAGATGGGTACTGAGGGGAAAGAGGTGTGTGCTGAGGAGATAGAGATAGGTACTGAGCAGAGAGGGATGGGTACTGAGTGGAAAGAGGTGTGTGGTGAGGGGAGAGAGATGGGTACTGAGAGATGGGTACTGAGGAGAGAGATGTGTACTGAGGGAAAGGAGGTGTGTGCTGAGGGGATAGAGATGGGTACTGAGCAGAGAGGGATGGGTACTGAGGGGAAAGAGGTGTGTGGTGAGGGGAGAGAGATGGGTACTGAGGGGAAAGAGGTGTGTGCTGAGTGGAGAAAGATGGGTACTTAGGAGAGAGAGATGGGTACTGAGGCGAAAGAGGTGTTTGCTGAGGGGAGAGAGATGGGTACTGAGGGGAGAGAAACGGGTACTGAGGGGGAAGAGGTGTGTGCTGCGGGGAGAGAGATGGGTACTGAGGTGAAAGAGGTGTATGCTGAGGGAAGAGAGATGGGTACTGAGGGGAGAGAGATGGGTACTGAGGGGAGAGAGATGGGTACTAAGGGGAGAGAGATGGGTAGTGAGGGGGAAGAGGTGTGTGCTGAGGGGAGAGAGATGGGTACTGATAGGAGAGAGATGGATACCGAGGTGAAAGAGGTGTCTGCTGAGTGGAGAGAGATGGGTATTGAGGAGAGAGTGATGGGTACTAAGGAGAGAGAGATAGATACTGAGGTGAAAGAGGTGTGTGCTGAGTGGAGAGAGATGGGTACTGAGGGGAGAGAGATTGGTACTGAGGGGAAAGAGGTGTGTGCTGGGGGAGAGAGAGATGGGTACTGAGGTGAAAGAGGTGTCTGCTGGGGGGAGAGAGATGGGTACTAAGGGGAGAGATATGGGTAGTAAGGGGGAAGAGGTGTGCTGAGGGGAGAGAGATAGGTACTGAGGGGAGAGAGATGGGTACTGAGGGGAGAGAGATGGGTACTGAGGGGAGAGAGATGGGTACTGAGGGGTCAGAGATGGATACTGAGGTGAGCTAGATGGGTACTGAGGAGAACAAGATGGGTGCTGAGGCGAGAGAGATGGGTACTGAGGATAGAAAGATGGGTACTGAGGGGAAAGAGGTGTGTGTTGAGGAGAGCGAGATGGATACTGAGGGGAGAGAGATGGATACTGAGGTGAAAGAGGTGTGTGCTGAGGGGAGAGAGATTGGTACCGAGGGTAAATAGGTGTGTGCTGAGGGGAGAGAGGTGGGTACTGAGGAGAAAGAGATGGGTACTGAGGTGAAAGAGGTGTGTGCTGAAGAGAGAGAGATGTGTACTGAGGGGAAAGAGGTGTGTGCTAAGAGGAGAGAGATGGGTACTGAGGAGAGAGAGAAGGGTACTGAGGAGAAAGATGTGTGTGCTGAGGGGTTAGAGATGGGTACTGAGGGGAAAGAGGTGTGTGCTGAGGGGATAGAGATGGGTACTGAGCAGAGAGGGATGGGTACTGAGGGGAAAGAGGTGTGTGGTGAGGGGAGAGAGATGGGTACTGAGGAGAGAGATGTGTACTGAGGGAAAGGAGGTGTGTGCTGAGGGGATAGAGATGGGTACTGAGCAGAGAGGGATGGGTACTGAGGGGAAAGAGGTGTGTGCTAAGAGGAGAGAGATGGGTACTGAGGAGAGAGAGAAGGGTACTGAGGAGAAAGATGTGTGTGCTGAGGGGTTAGAGATGGGTACTGAGGGGAAAGAGGTGTGTGCTGAGGGGAGAGAGATGGGTACTGAGGGGAAAGAGGTGTGTGCTGAGTGGAGAAAGATGGGTACTTAGGAGAGAGAGATGGGTACTGAGGCGAAAGAGGTGTTTGCTGAGGGGAGAGAGATGGGTACTGAGGAGAGAGAGACGTACTGAGGAGAAAGAGGTGTGTGCTGAGGGGAGAGAGATGGGTACTGAGGAGAGAGAAATGGGTACTGAGGGGGAAGAGGTGTGTGCTGCGGGGAGAGAGATGGGTACTGAGGTGAAAGAGGTGTGTGCTGAGGGGAGAGATATGGGTACTGAGGTGAAAGAGGTGTGTGCAGTTTTGCAGCTGGTAACTCACTAGATTATGGAGGGATTATGTGTTAGTGTTGATGCTTCATATGCTTTGTGAAGTAGGCCTCTTATTGTATGCTAAAAAAGTTCATTTACAATCTCCTATGGTGGAAATCCAAGCTTCTTTTATTTCCTTCTTTTTCTCTGGCAAAGCAATGACTATTTAGTATCCGCTGGATGGAGGATTTCACCATCCGGCCTCTAAGGTCTCTGAACCAGAAAATCCCCCGGCCTTCTACGGCGTTTGTCGGACTCACTCATTTTAAGATAGAGCTGAATCAGGCTGTACAATAAATCATGATGCTGAACTTGTTTCTATTATTGTTAAATAATTTGGACAATGTCTGAAAGATTCTGGTGTTTGACTTAAAGACATATCTAAATTTCCGTGATTAGGAATGTATCTGATGGCGGAGAATCAGAAGTGTATGAAAAACAATGTTTGCATGAAAAAATACCAAAATAAACATTTAAAAACTTACCTTGAAGTTAGCAAAATCTATTGCAATTTCTGACAGTTTAAAATTAAGGTTAACACCCCCTCCAATTTGTTTTGGCCAGTCAATTCAGACAAAGATTTGAGACATAGCACTGTTAGTTGCTATGGCAACAGCCCACAGCATAGAAAGGAAGTAGGGAAGAGTCATATACCAGCAGTGACAACACTGCTCTCCTATAGGCTGTGGTGCAAATCAGCATGGGGTATGTAGGAAAGGAGACTGTGAAATGTAGTATATCACTGACATGTGACAGTAAGATGGAAGGAGGAAGTTGCAAGGAGATTGGCTGAGTTAGCAAGAGCAGGTAAATATTGGGTTAATATTGTTCCCCGGTGGCTGCATGCTGATTGGGGGTGCACCAGGAAGTTGTGTAGACATAATCATTAGAGGGATTTTAAGAGATTAATAAAAATAAAATGTTTTATGAGATGTGCTGTATACACATAGGCTGCTTTTTGCCTACAGAGTTCAGAAATTTAGTAATACAGCTCTTAGATATCCCTTTAACCAATCTAGTTATTGAGAGATAAATGAATCACTATTGCAAAATAGAACTTCAAATGATCTTATACTGTTTTTATTTTGATTGTTCACTAGTGTAGATCTACAAAGACACCATACTCACTAAGTACTGTGTTTAAAGTGTACCCTCTGGCTAATCCATGTCAGCTAAGTGTCAGCTATGTCTCTGCAGCAAGAAGCAAATAACATGAGATTGAAAATCATATTTACAGCACTATTAATGGAATGTAAAATATGATATGCTTTAAAAACGTGAATAATAATATAAAATAAAACAGAGTATAATTATGTTCCTATTGCCACTGTTAGCATTGATGAAGGAATAAATAGATAACCATGTTCTTTTAATGAAGTTGAACTAAGTTAATGCAGCTGAATTCATCAACAGTTTAAATGTTCATATGCTTTTGAGTGGGAGTAGGGAGAAAAGGAAATAAATAAAAAATGAAATTAACAGAGAAAGTATAGAAAGTGAAAAATATTTTTTTTTGCATTGGGGGTGGGGGCTTGGAAACATTTTTAACGGGAGGAGTGGGGGGGAGGGGGAGATGGGTTTTTTTTGCACCGGGGCCCTCCATTCCCTAGCTTCGCCACTGGAGTTAATGTCCAACAAATTGTCAGAGTATCGATCTGTCTATTGAAGGGGAGCTGGGTCATGGATCACGGATCCTTTACCATAAACTTTAATATATGAATAGTGAGGTGTGGAGGATAAGAAGTAGGAGGAAATAGTGGGGTATATGACAGGAAAAGAAAACAAAAAAAGAAGGGGGGTTTCATTCTGTTTCATTATCTCAGTTAAGTTTGTTAGACAGGTGAATTGGTTAACGTGCTGATAGTCCTCTCAGTTAGACAAAAGTTTCCCAAAACTGTTGTCAGTGTGGTAAAGGTGAAGGTCAGTTTTTTGATAACATATATGCCATGCAGTCTGTCCAGTACTGAGTGTAGAGCTGTAGCTTCCAGGCAGCTGAATTTGAACATATCAATGCGGTCAGTATATGTGTGATCATTTTTTGTTTTGATTTAGTTATTTCATCTATTGATAAGGAGAAAAGAAGCATCACACGTGTTTTCACAATATTAAGTGAAGACATTTTTCAAATATCTTAATAATATAGGGCAAAATTCCAACAAAATGAATTACTTCTATTATAGACCACGACAATTAAAATCACTTAAAAACAATAAAATCAAAGATGCATGAACCCTTTGAGAAGAAAACTCAATGGGACCCCTATAGTGTGATCTTCCTCATTAGTATGGAAAAGTATTTTTCACTTCAAAACTTTTTCTCAACTTGAGATCTACACACTTGAACCTTCCAGTTTTTAATTATAATTTTGAACATTTATGCTTTTATTAGACTCAGATTCGGACAGTATTGCATTTAATACTTTCAATCCAAATGATAATTTAGATTACAATCTGTGACCCATATTTTAGCTAACAAAAAAGTAGCACTATGATCATATATAACTAACATTATTATTTATTGACAGTGAAAGTTGGTATTTATACACTCAAAAGTTATTTCATTAAAGTCATTCACATTCCAAAAAAAAGAAAAAGGTGTTATGTTATCTCTTTATAGGGTTTATCTTAATAAACAGATTTTCACACATTTATCTTTATACATGTTGTTACAATCTGTTTTCTTCAGTTAGACTTGATAAGGCTGTTAAAACCTACCCAACAGGAAGCATATTTTATATAAATTGCCCTTACTCGGATGCAGCATTTAAAAATATGGGCTCAGCAGTATAAAAATTGCTGTGGAAACAGGTTCAATGGGTGATTATTTAAACGTGAACATTCTGTAAAAGTCTGTGTGTCTTTTGGATTTTGGATTGGAAGACTTCATAACATCTTAACATCCACTTCAGTAGTATCTTATCTAGGAATGCTGACACATATATATATATCTTCTAGATATCTCAGTTTTTTAGGAGCATACACACACTTCATTAATTGTACAGAACCATGGCAGCCATTCCCTTTTCTGAAGATCTTAATATATATATATATATATATATATATATATATATATATATATATATATATAAAAGGCACAGGAGGCTTTTTATTCTGTTCCACAATTTTTATTGTGTCGCAGCTAGCACGTAGAAAATAACAAACAGTAGATATATTCTGCTTCCTTGCTGCCAAATAGTAGCACACGGACCACACAATATCATGGATTAGAGCACTGGCCCACCCTTCTCTCTAAGTGCTCTCCCCAGGGCCCCCTTTATGAAGCAACATTTCTCTCAACCCTGGGGTATATAAGAAATTAATCCGGTACCTTTATTATCAGGTCCTCTTTCACAGCAGCTCCCCTCCTGGGTATTCACCTACTGGGGTCACATCATAAACTGCAGTTTTTTTAGACTCTCACACTTTGAGCCTCTGCCTTTGCTAGCAGTCTTCATCTTAGACCATCCTTCACTTTGGTTTGTGTTTCTCAGACTCCTCTCAACCTGAACCGGCACTCCCTGTCTCAGACAAACCTATTGGAGGGACCACACCCATGCCACTGTGTGATCCTTCTAAAGCAGGAGTTAACTCATTCCCTGCTGTAATGAACACACACAGACCTTTAGGGGGCACTCTGTCACAATATATATATATATATATATATTACTAGGTATCTTGTTTCATATACATATTCATCTTCTCACTAAAAGCTGTTTCTCTTTTTTCTCTTGTCAGAAGCATCATATACTGCATTCAAAACTGTCTTTACCTCAGAGACACACATTAGATAACTGACAGATTACATAACTGACTCTAGACTGTCAGTTGCAGATTACATTACCAATTAGTTAACTGTTCATGACCCAAACATGCAACATAAAGATTCTAACATCATAAGTCAAAACACACAGAGAAGCAACATAACATACAGTAATTAACTTACATAGGGTAATCAACTTAACATATAATTTTAAATAACTATAAAACATACTTTATAACTTCTGAGCCCAGTCTCACAGTCACATATTTCCAGGAGGCAGTCCTAATATGAGTCATTATGCAGCCAGTGTAATGGCTTGTCTCAAAATCCTAATCATCCTGGACTGCTCGTATGAGTCCAAAGGACTGGTGGTCAGGGCAATTATGACACAATATTCCTTTAATGATCCTTAATTTAGATTTTAATTGTATCACCACACTTCTTCATATACAGTGATGTCCTTTTGTAAAAATTGACTATAATCTTATCATAATACTTCTTTGTATACTGTGGTGATTCTTAGTGACTACTGATAAATCACTGTTAGTCTTTATATATAGTCCTTCATTCAGACTTTAATGTTATCGGAACTGTTTTCCATGCAGTATGATAATTGTTCTGTGATAAATGGTGACTACCATTGTATGAAAAATTAATTGGAAATAAAAAGATTGATCACGCACATTACTTTTCAGTTCTCTCATGTATGGTTTCTTTTCTCAGATTTCACACTTGGAGTATCCTTAATCAGTAATTACTGCTCCTCAGTTATTTATAATGTACTACTGTGTCACAACCCAGATTTGGGGCTCAGAACACCCCTGATTCTCCTACTGTATCTTATAGGAGCAATCTGCAGGTTGTGACTTTTATATTCATCCCTCCACCCAGCAATTCAGATCAAGCCATCATTCATGGAGAAATAGTAAAAGTCAGACCAGAAACACATTTAGCTTAGTGAAGAGGCAGACTGAGAATTTATTTTGCAACAATGCAACAAATTTAAATCATACAGTAACCAATCACAAAATGTTAATTAATCTTCCCATATGTTCAAATTACTGTGAGGTCAGGGTTATTAGCTACCTACGCCCTTGAGCTTAGGAGCCTGAATGTCTAAGATTTCACCATGTTCTCTCTTTCCTGCTTCCTATACTCTCTAGGGGGTAATTAGAGAACCATTAAGCCTCGTTCAATTGAGGCATCAGGAGATCCAGGCTTCGGAAATGGAGGCTGTAAGTTGCTTTGCCATTCAATTGGCGTCTTTTTCCAGGCTCCGATCAGATTATGGGCTTTGGCCTCTGATTCACTGCAATGGTTCACATCGCTTAGTTAATGCCCCTCCAAGCATTTGATCTTTCACGGCCAGAAGAGTTGTGAACGCTAAAATTGCAAATCGCAGTTCAATTGCTCCGATTACCGCTAAGAAAGCAAGCCATCAAGCCCGCAAATGGCAAAGTCAAACCACAAGTCACAGGCTCCAAGGAGGACTTGCAAAGGCTTAAAGACATGTCCGGAGCACTTTAAATGCACATATACACACACTACTGTACTTTTATTAAAAGGGAAAGTGGTGTTAGGTATTAGAATTCTCAAGCTCGCAAATCGTCCGAAATTAATACTTTATTTCATTTTTAATTTCTGTGTTATATCAATCACGGCAATCAATGTGTTAATACATACAGTGAGGGCAAAAAATATTTGATCCCCTGCTGATTTTGAACGTTTGTCCACTGACAAAGAAATAATCAGTCTATAATTTTAATGGTAGGTGTATTTTAACAAGCACATTAAGGTCCTGGAGTGGCCTAGCCAGCCTCCAGACCTTAATTCCATAGAAAATCTGTGGAGGGAGCTAAAGTTTCGAGTTGCCAAACATTAGCCTCAAAACATTAATGACTTGGAGAGGATCTGTAATGAGGAGTGGAACAAAATCCCTCCAGAGATGTGTGCAAACCTGGTGACCAACTTCAATAAACATCTGACCTCTGTGATTGCCAACAAGTGTTTTGTCACAAAGTACTAAGTTGAAGGGGTCAAATACCTATTTCACTCATTGACCTGCAAATCAATTTAGAACTTTTTGACATGCGTTTTCCTTGATTTTTTTTTTTTGTTTTGTTATTCAGCAGGGGATCAAATTATTTTTTCCCTCACTGTATAATGGAACTTGCATGTAATAGAATATCATATTTACGGCTTTATCAATATTGCAATATTTCCGGAATGTGGGTCTGATCGTAGGACTTTGAAATCCAACCTCCATTTTTCATTGACATTATGATGTCGATCTCTGTTTCCATTGGCTGTTTCTAACTCAGGCGTTATGGCCTTGCTTGATTGATCATGTTCAAGCCCACAAATGCTACGTTCGCTAGCATGGTTTACGATGTGCGCTATCCGGCCGGGACTTGCAAAATAGAACTTCAAATGATCTTATACTGTTTTTATTTTGATTGTTCACTAGTGTAGATCTACAAAGACACCATACTCACTAAGTACTGTGTTTAAAGTGTACCCACTGGCTAATCCATGTCAGCTAAGTGTCAGCTATGTCTCTGCAGCAAAAAGCAAATAACATGAGATTGAAAATCATATTTACAGCACTATTAATGGAATGTAAAATATGATATGCTTTAAAAACGTGAATAATAATATAAAATAAAACAGAGTATAATTATGTTCCTTTTGCCACTGTTAGCATTGATGAAGGAATAAATAGATAACCACGTTCTTTTAATGAAGTTGAACTAAGTTAATGCAGCTGAATTCATCAACAGTTTAAATGTTCATATGCTTTTGAGTGGGAGTAGGGAGAAAAGGAAATAAATAAAAAATGAAATTAACAGAGAAAGTATAGAAAGTGAAAAATATTTTTTTTTGCATTGGGGGTGGGGGCTTGGAAACATTTTTAACGGGAGGAGTGGGGGGAGGGGGAGATGGGTTTTTTTTGCACCGGGGCCCTCCATTCCCTAGCTTCGCCACTGGAGTTAATGTCCAACAAATTGTCAGAGTATCGATCTGTCTATTGAAGGGGAGCTGGGTCATGGATCACGGATCCTTTACCATAAACTTTAATATATGAATAGTGAGGTGTGGAGGATAAGAAGTAGGAGGAAATAGTGGGGTATATGACAGGAAAAGAAAACAAAAAAAGAAGGGGGGTTTCATTCTGTTTCATTATCTCAGTTAAGTTTGTTAGACAGGTGAATTGGTTAACGTGCTGATAGTCCTCTCAGTTAGACAAAAGTTTCCCAAAACTGTTGTCAGTGTGGTAAAGGTGAAGGTCAGTTTTTTGATAACATATATGCCATGCAGTCTGTCCAGTACTGAGTGTAGAGCTGTAGCTTCCAGGCAGCTGAATTTGAACATATCAATGCGGTCAGTATATGTGTGATCATTTTTTGTTTTGATTTAGTTATTTCATCTATTGATAAGGAGAAAAGAAGCATCACACGTGTTTTCACAATATTAAGTGAAGACATTTTTCAAATATCTTAATAATATAGGGCAAAATTCCAACAAAATGAATTACTTCTATTATAGACCACGACAATTAAAATCACTTAAAAACAATAAAATCAAAGATGCATGAACCCTTTGAGAAGAAAACTCAATGGGACCCCTATAGTGTGATCTTCCTCATTAGTATGGAAAAGTATTTTTCACTTCAAAACTTTTTCTCAACTTGAGATCTACACACTTGAACCTTCCAGTTTTTAATTATAATTTTGAACATTTATGCTTTTATTAGACTCAGATTCGGACAGTATTGCATTTAATACTTTCAATCCGAATGATAATTTAAATTACAATCTGTGACCCATATTTTAGCTAACAAAAAAGTAGCACTATGATCATATATAACTAACATTATTATTTATTGACAGTGAAAGTTGGTATTTATACACTCAAAAGTTATTTCATTAAAGTCATTCACATTCCAAAAAAAAGAAAAAGGTGTTATGTTATCTCTTTATAGGGTTTATCTTAATAAACAGATTTTCACACATTTATCTTTATACATGTTGTTACAATCTGTTTTCTTCAGTTAGACTTGATAAGGCTGTTAAAACCTACCCAGCAGGAAGCATATTTTATATAAATTGCCCTTACTCGGATGCAGCATTTAAAAATATGAACGTGGGCTCAGCAGTATAAAAATTGCTGTGGAAACAGGTTCAATGGGTGATTATTTAAACGTGAACATTCTGTAAAAGTCTGTGTGTCTTTTGGATTTTGGATTGGAAGACTTCATAACATCTTAACATCCACTTCAGTAGTATCTTATCTAGGAATGCTGACACATATATATATATCTTCTAGATATCTCAGTTTTTTAGGAGCATACACACACTTCATTAATTGTACAGAACCATGGCAGCCATTCCCTTTTCTGAAGATCTTAATATATATATATATATATATATATATATATATATATATATATATATATAAAAGGCACAGGAGGCTTTTTATTCTGTTCCACAATTTTTATTGTGTCGCAGCTAGCACGTAGAAAATAACAAACAGTAGATATATTCCGCTTCCTTGCTGCCAAATAGTAGCACACGGACCACACAATATCAGGGATTAGAGCACTGGCCCACCCTTCTCTCTAAGTGCTCTCCCCAGGGCCCCCTTTATGAAGCAACATTTCTCTCAACCCTGGGGTATATAAGAAATTAATCCGGTACCTTTATTATCAGGTCCTCTTTCACAGCAGCTCCCCTCCTGGGTATTCACCTACTGGGGTCACATCATAAACTGCAGTTTTTTTAGACTCTCACACTTTGAGCCTCTGCCTTTGCTAGCAGTCTTCATCTTAGACCATCCTTCACTTTGGTTTGTGTTTCTCAGACTCCTCTCAACCTGAACCGGCACTCCCTGTCTCAGACAAACCTATTGGAGGGACCACACCCATGCCACTGTGTGATCCTTCTAAAGCAGGAGTTAACTCATTCCCTGCTGTAATGAACACACACAGACCTTTAGGGGGCACTCTGTCACAATATATATATATATATATATATATATATATATATATATATATTACTAGGTATCTTGTTTCATATACATATTCATCTTCTCACTAAAAGCTGTTTCTCTTTTTTCTCTTGTCAGAAGCATCATATACTGCATTCAAAACTGTCTTTACCTCAGAGACACACATTAGATAACTGACAGATTACATAACTGACTCTAGACTGTCAGTTGCAGATTACATTACCAATTAGTTAACTGTTCATGACCCAAACATGCAACATAAAGATTCTAACATCATAAGTCAAAACACACAGAGAAGCAACATTACATACAGTAATTAACTTACATAGGGTAATCAACTTAACATATAATTTTAAATAACTATAAAACATACTTTATAACTTCTGAGCCCAGTCTCACAGTCACATATTTCCAGGAGGCAGTCCTAATATGAGTCATTATGCAGCCAGTGTAATGGCTTGTCTCAAAATCCTAATCATCCTGGGCGGCTCGTATGAGTCCAAAGGACTGGTGGTCAGGGCAATTATGACACAATATTCCTTTAATGATCCTTAATTTAGATTTTAATTGTATCACCACACTTCTTCATATACAGTGATGTCCTTTTGTAAAAATTGACTATAATCTTATCATAATACTTCTTTGTATACTGTGGTGATTCTTAGTGACTACTGATAAATCACTGTTAGTCTTTATATATAGTCCTTCATTCAGACTTTAATGTTATCGGAACTGTTTTCCATGCAGTATGATAATTGTTCTGTGAAAAATGGTGACTACCATTGTATGAAAAATTAATTGGAAATAAAAAGATTGATCACGCACATTACTTTTCAGTTCTCTCATGTATGGTTTCTTTTCTCAGATTTCACACTTGGAGTATCCTTAATCAGTAATTACTGCTCCTCAGTTATTTATAATGTACTACTGTGTCACAACCCAGATTTGGGGCTCAGAACACCCCTGATTCTCCTACTGTATCTTATAGGAGCAATCTGCAGGTTGTGACTTTTATATTCATCCCTCCACCCAGCAATTCAGATCAAGCCATCATTCATGGAGAAATAGTAAAAGTCAGACCAGAAACACATTTAGCTTAGTGAAGAGGCAGACTGAGAATTTATTTTGCAACAATGCAACAAATTTAAATCATACAGTAACCAATCACAAAATGTTAATTAATCTTCCCATATGTTCAAAGTACTGTGAGGTCAGGGTTATTAGCTACCTACGCCCTTGAGCTTAGGAGCCTGAATGTCTAAGATTTCACCATGTTCTCTCTTTCCTGCTTCCTATACTCTCTAGGGGGTAATTAGAGAACCATTAAGCCTCGTTCAATTGAGGCATCAGGAGATCCAGGCTTCGGAAATGGAGGCTGTAAGTTGCTTTGCCATTCAATTGGCGTCTTTTTCCAGGCTCCGATCAGATTATGGGCTTTGGCCTCTGATTCACTGCAATGGTTCACATCGCAAGTTAATGCCCCTCCAAGCATTTGATCTTTCACGGCCAGAAGAGTTGTGAACGCTAAAATTGCAAATCGCAGTTCAATTGCTCCGATTCCCGCTAAGAAAGCAAGCCATCAAGCCCGCAAATGGCAAAGTCAAACCACAAGTCACAGGTTCCAAGGAGGACTTGCAAAGGCTTAAAGACATGTCCGGAGCACTTTAAATGCACATATACACACACTACTGTACTTTTATTGAAAGGGAAAGTGGTGTTAGGTATTAGAATTCTCAAGCTCGCAAATCGGCCGAAATTAATACTTTATTTCATTTTTAATTTCTGTGTTATATCAATCACGGCAATCAATGTGTTAATACATACAGTGAGGGCAAAAAATATTTGATCCCCTGCTGATTTTGAACGTTTGTCCACTGACAAAGAAATAATCAGTCTATAATTTTAATGGTAGGTGTATTTTAACAAGCACATTAAGGTCCTGGAGTGGCCTAGCCAGCCTCCAGACCTTAATTCCATAGAAAATCTGTGGAGGGAGCTAAAGTTTCGAGTTGCCAAACATTAGCCTCAAAACATTAATGACTTGGAGAGGATCTGTAATGAGGAGTGGAACAAAATCCCTCCAGAGATGTGTGCAAACCAACTTCAATAAACATCTGACCTCTGTGATTGCCAACAAGTGTTTTGTCACAAAGTACTAAGTTGAAGGGGTCAAATACCTATTTCACTCATTGACCTGCAAATCAATTTAGAACTTTTTGACATGCGTTTTCCTTGATTTTTTTGTTTTGTTTTGTTATTCAGCAGGGGATCAAATTATTTTTTCCCTCACTGTATAATGGAACTTGCATGTAATAGAATATCATATTTACGGCTTTATCAATATTGCAATATTTCCGGAATGTGGGTCTGATCGTAGGACTTTGAAATCCAACCTCCATTTTTCATTGACATTATGATGTCGATCTCTGTTTCCATTGGCTGTTTCTAACTCAGGCGTTATGGCCTTGCTTGATTGATCATGTTCAAGCCCACAAATGCTATGTTCGCTAGCATGGTTTACGATGTGCGCTATCCGGCCGGGACTTGCGGGTTTGGCCAATTGAATATCACTGTAAGTCGAGGGCGCTGCGGCCCCGCATGAGACCCGTAGACATACGGCCTACATCCCAGAAGTTACGGTATCCGAATTGAATAAGGCTCATTGTTTCGTTATTTAGTACCTTACTTCTTTTGATCTATACATTCAGGGACTGACCAATGCTAGCAAGTAACAAATGGCCTGTGGCACCACACTGTGTGAGGAGAGTTTTACTGATACATTGGGCATGAACATAGCGATATGGAGGGCTTTACCCTACTGTACTGGATTCCCTTATGACCAAGTACCTCACAACTGCTGGCCCCTCTGCCCAGAGACCCTGACAATACACCTCACTAAACTCTCTGAGGAAAATGCAGCATGTACACACCAAACATGCCTGTGTACCCCTCTTTGCATCAATAAGACCACACACACATACTGCTCTGTATAATACATACACACTGCCATGTGCAAATAACATCATCTAGTGATCCCAACATTAATTATTGACACATAGTACCATCATGTCATATTTCTTAGCAAGACCAGTGCTAATTTAAACATTTAGCAATATCTGTTATGAATAACAGAGTCCATAGTCCAAACAGTTCAGTTGGGGCCTTTCTGGTCATGACATACTGTATTTCTTTAACTTTGTTTATTGCTATTTTCAATCGGTTAAGACAGCCACTGTTGCTATTCAACTATTCACAGTTGTTACTATGTATCTATGCCTGAATCTGATACATTTCAGCAAGCAACTCGCAGCTGCATTTACTTTCAGCTTCTGTCACACAGACGTTCTCCACGCTTGCACCCTAATATTATTGAACACTTTTTTTGGTTGTTCTACAATAAATGGTAACTTTTCTTTTTTGTGGCAATAGATACAAGTTATTCACATACACACTATTATTCATTCCAGATTCATCTACTTCACTACTGCTCCCAATTCAATTACAAACACTCTATTTCCTATCCGGTCTATTGCTGATTAGCAGACTGAAAGCAGCGCCTCAAAGTTCTTATTTTAACCACCATTGTTATTCAACTCCTATGCACAGTTGTTACTATATCTCTGTGGATAGTGTCTGTGTGTCAGACACTGAAAGCTCATGGAGTCGCTTGTAATTTGCTAAAAAGTACTAAATATAGACAAAGAGAAAGGATTGAATCATACAGTAGTGATAAGTGTTTCAGTAAAATCAAAAAAAAAGAACTTGCAGGAGCTACTTTCAGTTTGCCAATCAGTAATAAATAAAGGCAAGTAAACAAAGAGCTTCATGCAATTCAAAGGCTGTAACTATTGGAATGTAGTCTGTATGTCTGCGGGCCTCCTCCGGGCCCAGAGGGCGCACAAGTTACGGTGCTATTCACTGAAAGTTATTGTCTCATAGCGAAATTCGGAAACCATGCTATCTAAGCATTTGCGAGCTTGAACAGATCAATTAACCAAGGCTGTAACTCCCGAGATAGAAACAGCCAATGGAAACAGAGATCGTCATCATTACATCAATGAAAAATGGAGTTTGGATTTCAAAGTCCTACAGGCTTTAATTACGATTTACGATCAGACCCACATTCCTGATATATTGCAATATCGATAAACCCGTAAATATGATATTCTATTATATGCAAGTTCCATTATATGTATTAACACATCAATTGCCAGGATCGATATAACACAGAAATTAAACAGAAAAAAAGTATTTTGTTGGGCCGATTTGCGAGCTTGAGAATGTTGTGCTATTAATTCTAACATCACTTTCACTTTTAATAAAAGTACAGTAGTGTGTGTATATGTGCATTTAAAGTGCTCAATAATAATATACCTAGGATCAGGGCACATCCCTTTATCTCTTACCTAACAAACCTTGCCTCTGACCTGGAATCACTTTCCCACCCATCTATAATTCATGCCTGAATCAAGATACCACTTCCCTCCCACCCTCATATTACAAAAGGCCATTACAGTATATAAAGAAGGGTGCTGATAGGATTAAAATCTGAATAAAGGATCATTGAAGGACTATAGCATAAATATAAATGAGTGATAATCTGTATAACAAGATAAAATATACCGTATTGGTCCGAATATAAGCCGCACCTTTTTTCCGATTTTTGAGCTTGCGAGTTACAGGTGCGGCTTATATTCGCGACCGTCACAAAATCATTGCCGATTTGCGAACTTTGCTTGTAAAGCGTGCTACAATGCTAATTAGAAAGCCTGTTTCTTGCAATGGCTGATCTCTTTGAGAGTCTTTTTCTCTCCAATTTTACGGGTGCGGTTTATATATGAGCACTATCTTTTTTAATTGTTTTCCCCTTGAACTTTACAGGTGCGGCTTATATGCGGGTGCGGCTTATATTCGGACCAATACGGTATATGTTAATAATGTGAATGACTTTATTAAAGAACTTTTGAGTGTATAAAAGCCAACTTTCACTGTGAATAAATAACTGTTAGTAATATTTGAGCATAGTGCTACTTGTAAGCTAAAATATGGGTCACTGATTGTGAGATATTAATTTTGAGTACTTCAGTCTTTGTAGCTTTTATTTTGGAATTGTAAAAGATGCTAAAATCCTGTAATATAGAGATTAGGAGCCAAATTCAATTGTGCAATTGTAAGTTACTGGAGCCTGTAAGTGAGGCCCGTAAGTTAACTTGCTATTCAATTGGCGTCTATTTGCGGGCTCCAAAAGTTTTACGGGTTACGGGCTTTGAAAACTTTGCGGTTATTAATCCAGAAACTTACAGCCTCCCGAAGCCTTTGTTCTTTCATGTGCACAAGAGTTGCGATCGCTAAAATCTAAAGATGCTATTCAATTGTAAAAAACGCTCAAGACCGCACCCGCACTCAAGCCTGCAAACGGCAAATGGCGGCCCAAAGCTTGCGGGTTCCAAATAGGACCTGCAAAGGATTTACAGACTAGTTTGGAACACTGCAAAACACAATAAAAACACACCAATGAACTTTCAAATATGGCAAAAGCAATGTAAGGCATTATAATTACATGCACAACAACTCCCAACTATAAAATAGTTAAAAAATATATATATATATATATATTTCTCATATGTTGTAATGGTCATGAATATGCCAATATGAAACGTCATGCTGCAAGATGCTGAGAACTATTAAAGACACTATCCCTCACAAATACATGAAAATGGCTGCCATATTAACCATTTCTCACTAACAGATCATCTCATACAAACATCATCTCATATACATCTCACTCATCACACCTACATTTAAAAAACAAATAGTGGAGAAATTACATCGCCACATGGCATATATATCAAGTACCAGGGGAACATTTTATTTATGGTTGTTCATTCCCTCTGTTGTGTCCGACTCTCCTTGACCCTATGGACCACAGCACACTTACTTAGGTTTCTGTCTGTGCTTATCCCCAAGGTTTGCATGGCAAAAATACTGGAGGGGGTTGACAGTTCCTTCTCTAGTTGACTGTGATTTGTCTGACCTCTTTGCTATGACCTACCCACCCACAGTGGCCCTACATGGCATAGCTCACAGCTTCATTCAGGTACACAAGCGCCTTCACCACCACAAGTTAGCAATCCAGAAGGGGACCATACACCACACTAATCAACTCTAACCCGCAAAGGGCTGCAAACACGCATGCAGGCTTTGCAGAGGCACGTGGAGCAACAGCCAACTCAACTCCATCAGGGATATTCTCTGCTAGGCCCATCCAGGAAATTCACATGCCATTCCTTGTGGCCATGTTTAAAGATGTATACCCTTGCTATCAATCAATTCACATTATATGTATTAACCTATTGCATAGTAACTAGGGCTCATTAGTTGTAAGGAGCTGCAGGAGCTCATCGGATCACAGTAAGAGAGGGGAGAGGGGAGAGGGGATAGGGAGGTCACTGTAGAGGGGGAAAGGGAGGAGGAGGATAAGCGGGGAAGGAGGAAAGTGGGGGGAAGAGGGGAGGGAAAGAGTCACAGGGGAGGGGGGGTGGAAGAGTCACAAGGGAGGGAGAGAGGGGGGAAGAGACACAGGGGGAGAGAGACGGGGGGAAGAGAGATATGGGAGTGAGAGGGCAGAAAATAGACACATGGGAGAGAGGGGGAACTGGACACAGGGGAGGGTGGAATGAGACAGGGGAGGAGGAGGGGGGAGGAGACACGGGGAGGGAGAAGGAGGCACAGGCAAGGGAGACGGGGACGGAGACACAAGGGAGGGAGAGGGGTGGAAGGAGACACAAGGAAGGGAGGGAAAGAGACACAGGGCAGGGAGAAGGCGGGAAGATACAGGGGAGGGAGAGGGGGAAGAGACACAGGGGAGGGAGAGTGGGGTAAAAGGCAGATATAGGAGGGAGAGGGCTGAAAAGAGACACGGGAGGCAGAGGGGGAAGGAGACACACGGGAGGGACAGGGGGAGGAGACACAAGGGAGGGAGAGGGGTGGAAGGAGACACAAGGAAGGGAGATGGGTGGAAGGAGACACAAGGGAGGGAGAGGGGGAATGAGACACAGGGCAGGGAGGAGGGGAAGAGACACAGGGGATGGAGGAGGGGGGAAGAGACACGGGAGAGAGAGGGGGGAAGGAGACGCAGGGGAGGGAGAGGGGGGAAAGACACAAGGGAGAGAGATGGGGTAAGGAGACACATGGGAGTGATAGGGGAAAAGGGAGAGGGGAAAGGAAGTACAGGAGAGGGAGAGGGGGGAAATGAGACGCAGGGGAGGGAGATGGGCAAAGGAGACACAGGGGAAAGAGAGGGGGAAAAGGGAGATGAGGGAAAGAGGTGCAGGAGAGGGGAAAGGAGACACGGGAGAGAGGGGGGGAAGGAGACACAGGGGAGGGGGGATTGTATTCCCGTCATTTTTTATGGTCAATTCATAGTTAATAATAATAACGAGGAAATTGCCCGTCAAAAAATACGGGAGTAAAATTGGCTAGCAATGCTATTTGCCACACAATGCGAGGATATGGGCCCTCTGAGCATCTTCGGCGCTCATCGCATGGCTCGCAATGAGCGCCTTCAGCCACTCCCCCTGTGTAGTTTATAGGCCTCAAGCTTGAGTGTTACTGTCTTGGGTTGTGCTACTGCCTTGGGTTAAGTGTTAGTGGCTTGGGTTGTATTACTGCATTGTGTTAAATGCTAGTGGCTTGGATTAAGTGTTACTAGCTTTCGTTAAGTGTTACTGCTTAGGGCTATTTTTTATGTTCTTCGGGATAGTTTTCGTTGTTTTGCGTTTTTGCGGCAGCCATTCTTTTTCTTGCTTAGGCGATTTTCGATCGTGCAAGAAAGGCAAATATGCATCAGATTAACTTACAGCCTGAATCACAGGCTCCCTGCGTCTCCCGCTGTGGTGTGTGTGTAAGTTAATTTGAGGCATATATATATATTTTTTCATGTCTTTTCAGTTTCGTGGTTCGGCCGTTAAAGTCGTAATTTTGCGAGGTGCAACAGTGCATGTATGGGTTTCGGTTCTAAGTCGTATGGGTCGTAAGTCCTGTGTGTCTCAACTGCTCACCTCCTTCGCGAGGCCCTCATTGCGGCCTAAGTCCTGCATGGTCGACGTCTCGCCTCGCTTTGCGAGGCTTGCAAAGTGTGACCAACATCGTAAGCGTTCCCAACACTGACAACTATTATAGCGATGTGTCATCTCACAAAAAATGCTTAGCTGTGACCATTGTCAGTGGTCAAGGTGTACTATCACCTTCGCAATATGATCTTGTTCATCAACATAGACATCACATCCATCAGCTATACAGGTGTTAGCACATGTTAAAGGATAACCATGATATCAGCAATAGGGGGAAATATCCGTCAATACAGAGAGGACTCACAGGTCAGCAGCCCAATTCAATGTTACTTACCCATGCACTAGGTTCACATGCTTCACTAGTGCATATATCAATGCCTGGCTGCCGTTAACATGCCATTGTGAGACTTTGCAAGTCCACCGCCATAGCGGTATTAGCCTACATTTAAGTTAACAACAATCATGTCTTAGATATGGCTATATGATAGCTTTAAAATTGTGGTAGCTACGTGTTAAGGGGGGGGGGGGGGGCTATAATTGCAGGAATGTCTACCTGAGAGGCACTATGAAAACCTTAAACCTCATAAATCTCCTTCACAATGCTTGCAGATGCAGAAGATGCCTTCATGGACCTGAATTGTACCTAAAACAAAACAAAACAAAAACATAACACCTACAATATAAGGCATTAAAAAAGATAGGGTCTACAGCATCTCCTCTATACAGCATTCCTCAGTGACCATCAATTGGTGAAATGTTAAACAGAACCCTACGTGTCCACAGAGAAGAGGATCATGGACCATGTGATGGGAGGTATCCATCTGCATAAAAATATCAACATTACATAGGCCAAGATCATAGACTCTGTAGCCTGGCTACATTAGGTTAATATTGTGACCAATAGATTGTCACTGAGGAATGCTGTTGGCAAGGCACAAACATCTGCGCAGCCCCTAGGTCCTCCTCCGCCTAGCCACAGGGCCCTAATCCCCTGTGGCCGCCGCCATCTCCTTGGTGATGGTTGGGGGGGCATTCGCACCAGCGGTGATAGCAGTTGTGGTGGTGGCGGTAGCCTTTGGGGAGGCATGGGGGGAGGAGAGGAGTGGCCGGGCTGCGAGTGGGCGGGGGAGGCCTATGGGGTAGAGGACCAGAGCTTCTGCGTAAGGCATCCGTGGTCAGGTGTTGAAATGCGCTCTGGTCCGCACCTATCCTGAACAGCCTGGCCGCTACTCCTTATTGCACCTGGCCAGGCTGCCCATGACCTCCGCATGATTGGCGGAGATCTCTGCCTTGGTGGAGGGGATGGAGGTCTCTGGGCCGTGGCCTGGTGAGGAGGTGGCGGTGGCCCAGTGGGGAGGGTCTGGGGCCTGGCTGGAGCCTCGCTCCATGGTTGTGATGGTGTCATTGCCCCGGTGGTCCCTCCAGTAGGAGGACCCTGGGGATAAGCTTAGTCTCTGGAGGAGGGGGACAGTGGGGTAAAATGGCACCGGTGCCTGCTGGTGACCCCACTAGCCAGATTACATCCTCCTCAGAACAGGGCCCTTGGCTCCTATTCTTTCCTCATCCCCTTGAGCCAGTTCCTGCTGGGTGGGGGTTCGCTCCTCCGACGCCCCCGCCTCTGGCTCACCACTGGACTCAGAATTTCTTGATGGTGAAAGAGAGAAAAAAAATGTATATATTATTAGTATGATGAATAATACATTGTTTTGTGTTCATTCCTAACTATCTGACATCTAGGCTTAAACATGAATGATTCTCCTTAGCTATCATTTGCTAGATTTGATCAATTCTTTGGTACTTGATCTTGATTGTTCTTTGTTCCTAATTCTATCTTGATTCCAGCTGCAGTCTGTAACTGCATTCACTGCAGTAGGCACTCCAATACATGGACTCTCTATTGGTTGATTACTGTTGTTGTGCCCATGAATGACAGTGATTTGTCAGCTTCATGGATTTAATGATGCATCCATCTATCCCTTGTTATTTCCATAGAGCTGACATGTCAGTGTCCTTATTGGTCATCATGTGCATGTGTAGTGTGTGTGATGTAGATGTGGTGGCATGTTGGTGTATGTGATAATCACCTGACATAGAGGCTGGGTCCTGCTGGGCCACTTGGCCTGAAGCTCCAGTGGCGGGCACCTGGCTGAGAAGGTCATTGCCCCCTGAAAAGATCACAGGGTGGCCACGGATGGCACTAAGGAGGACCACATTCTCCTGGTGTGTGTAATTGTGGACCCCGTGCTTGCCCTTAGCCTCTTGCCCTCCCGACTATGGATGGGGATCCTGAGCTTCTTTATCTGTCTCTGAGGCCTTTCACTCCCCTGAACTACCAGCCTCCCTTGGATCAGGCCCCTCCCCCTCTGTCCCTGGCCTACATGTGATTCTTGCTAGGGCCTCCCTGCCATCACCCACCTCCACCTCTCCACTCTCCTCCTCCCCTCCACTATCCACCACTAGTCTACTACTCTCCTCCTCCTCCATCTCCACTAGCTCCTCCTCCTCAACCTCTGTCAACCCCTCAACCTCCTCCTCATCTTCTCCACCGCTCCTCACCCCCTCCTCTCTTCCTCGCCTCTCCTCATCTCCTCCTACAACCCGCCTCTCCACTCCTCTTTCCTCCCTCCATTTAAATCCCCAAAATAATATAAGGTTAAATAAAAATATGTTTTTCTGTATATGTATGAAGAAGAAAAAAGTGTGTATTATGTGTTTATTAACTGTTGGGGAATGGGATGTGGGGGATAGGATGGGGGGGGGGGTATGGAGTGACCTAGCTCTATGTATATCTATGTGTATAATTTAATTTATGTGTATTTCTATTATGTGTAATCTGTAAATATGTGTAATCAAGGATTAAGTGTAAATTTGTAATTAGATGAATATAAATAAACAAAACCGCAATATACTGCTCACCTACTCTTTCACTCTCTGCCAAATACAACACAGTCAACACATGGGCACGTGGAATGCAACTTTATAATCTCTCTCTGTCAATCATCTACGCCTAGACCGCTTTCTATTGTCTGAGAGGCCTGCGTTATATCATGATTGGTTCGTAAAAGCGGATCGCATCTCGGCCAGCCCATTAACAGTTTGCCCCCGTTGGAGGGGTTTATGGGCTTGAGGCCTCTGCCTGTAAATTGCGCCCTTGCTCAATTGAATAGCGCCAGAATTGTAGACAACCAAGCCCAGAGCACGCCCGCAGTCATATGGGCTGTATACCGCGCGTTGCGGGCTTGGAATTAAATGAGGTTCTAGGTTGGGTAAGGGTACTAGAGGGTTGGTGAGGGTGGCTATTATGTTGTCAGTGAACATTGCCTACTTGTGGTTAGAGGATCCTATCTGTATGAATGAGATGTCTGGGTGATTTCTAATGGTAGCTGCAAGGGTTCCATAATTAGAGCAAAGAAAAAGAGGGATATTGGAAATCCTGGTGCCATTATGGACAAGAAAGGGTTTAAATTGTGTTCCTGGCAACCTTTGGAGGTCATTTTGTGAGACTTATTGATGGATAACAAGGCATGTAGAGCCTGAGAAACTGAATGTAGATAGAATTTATTTCACACAATCCTAATGTACTTGTTCAAAGTCCTCCTCAGCATTAAGGCTGAAAAGGAAGAGACTCCTAGAGGTACTATAGGCACGTTGAATCAGATTGATGTATTATAACCAGCTTGGATACTGATATGAAACCTACCTGTCCTGAATAAACTAGTTTTGCCAATTTATAGACAGCGATGTTTGTATTGGATTAGTATGAAGAGACAAGCATAAAAGTATAAAATACATCATAAGAATGAAAAGTAATTATTGGTTCCACAACCTGGAATTGAAACAGTAGTTAGAACTATTGTTTAATTCTAGTGTTCATTATTGTCCATGAAATACAGCATCAGAAAGGCATCCCCTTCAGTTAGATATCACATGATCATGTTCCTGCCATTTCGGGTGATCATCAGTTTAAAGGCATGACCCCATCGATATCTGATAATCTGTCAGATTAGAATTTCAGTGATTGGCTTGAGGTCTATTGTAGTGAAAATCATTATGATAAGTCCTCAAAGAATTGAAGACTGGCCCTTTCAAATCCAAGTGATTTGGGGGATCTAGCAGCCTTTAGGGATCTGTTCCTTTATAGGAAAGAGTAGAACCTTAATGATAACATTCTTCACTTGGCTGTATTCCCTAGCTGGGGGGCCTAAGGCTCTGTGAGTTCTCTCAAGTCTGAGGTCCGCTGGTGATATATCTGGAATAAGTTGTAGGAAGAGCTTGTGGAGGTAGGCTTAGAGATCTTCTATTTTAATGTTGTTCAGGATGCCCCTTATTCTTATTTTGTACATTCTGCTCCAATTCTCTATGTCCTCCACCATCTCATGTAGTGACACCACCTCATCTGAGGTATTTT
Source organism: Discoglossus pictus (assembly GCA_027410445.1). Lineage (NCBI taxonomy): Eukaryota > Metazoa > Chordata > Amphibia > Anura > Alytidae > Discoglossus > Discoglossus pictus. The sequence continues at coordinate 94,944,149 of CM050167.1, forward strand.
TATTGTCTTCTTCAACTGCGAGTCGGTGTTGGTAGAGTTCACCTGTTAGTTGTTCCAGTTTAGTTCGGGTGTCCAACATTTTGATGTCTGTTCAAAATCAGGTGGTTTGGAATTACTTCTTGATGCCTTTAGCTAATCTGTCTAGATCTTTGTTAAGTGGTTCTGCAACTTGGTCAGCTTGTTTGGATGGTTTATCTGTGGCCATAGTGGACATTATAGAGAAGAATGGCAGAAATATATTTTCCACCTCGGTTGAGTCTTTGTTTGGTTGCTCTATCTGAGTGAAAAGAGTTTCCTTGTATAGTTGGAAAGATGATTTCAGAACAGATTTTGTTACCTCTGTAGTGTTCACTGAACAATAAACGTGCATTGTTTCTTTAACATTACCTTTTTATTGCGTGGTCAACTGGATCTGGTAGGCTAGCAGACAAATTTAGAGGGTTTCCCACCTCACTGCATCTGGTTTTAATAGGCTCTTTTAGAGAATGCCTTGGCTGTTACAGTAAAACATGGTCTGGGTATAATATGATTTAGTTGTGGGTTGTTTTGCTTTAAAGACTCAGTAAGTTCAGTTTTCAGTTTAGTAGTAAGTAAAGCTTATTGGGTATTGTCTTTTAATATATATACAGTAAAAAAGTTAAGGAGGTTATTAATAAGCAATACTCCATTTCTACATTTCAGTTGTGGTCATTAAATGGTGGTTATGGTGTGTTTTCCTTGGTCAAGTTATATAAATATTCAGTTTTTAATTGTCAGAGTATCACATCCTCTGGGTCTTGCATGCCTGTGGACAATCTTATGATAGAAAACAGAGGTGATTAAATGATATCTCAGGCAAAGCCCAATGAGTTGCTCTCTATGGATAAGGCCAAACATCACTGCATACCCTATAACTGGGCTTGGAGAACAAGGCTGTCTCACATAAAGGCTTGAATTAGGGAGATCATTGTTTTTGGCTGTACAACATTCTGCTTATAAGATCTTTCCTTGGTGGCAAAAAAGTGATACCTTGAGAAGGAAACTGATTTCTCTTCTAATTTATCACTTGGGAAATAGATGAAAACCCTCTTCTTCTTGCTGATAGGAGGTGCTATTGAGCAGTTACAAAAGATTATGTATATGATTATGTTTGGTATATGTGGCCCTAGTGCTTCATAATTCAATTCCAAATACACTCTAATTCTAAATTTATATTTATATTCTCCTTCCTAATACCATTAGGTTATATTTCCCTGAGGTGTAGGTATATGTTTTATAGAATACTCTTTATTTTTTATGTTTGTTTGTATTATAGCTGTTCCAACAGGGTGTCATTTGGATGGGAGCTTTGTATTAAAAGCCTGTCAGTGTTTTGGGTCTTACAATGGAGTTTACTGGAAGTGGAACTTGCTAATAGTATCACCCTACCAGCTGAAAAATTAAGAAAGCAAATAACGCAATGTACATCCACAGTACATCCACATTTCACGATATAATGCAAATTAACTTTCTAATATGTTTGTGACAATACGAAGACAAATTATTATTTTTGTCCAGTTGTATTACTTACTTATGTTTCTTCTGTAAATTCTTGAGTGATGATTTGAATATCTTTAAGGGGGTGGGTGCCTCCTCTACTTATTATATCAAATATCTTTCCATTTCTTTTAGCCTCAGCTCAGTCTGCCAGATGTGATTATCTGGATGCTGTTTATGAATAAGCGTGTGGCGTATGCACGCGTGAGTGCAGCTGACATTCTGTATTCTTCTAACTTATCAGGCAAAGGCATCAAATGTGGGAAACTGCAGACCATCTTTCTAAAGGTAGGAATAAGCCGATATCATTTTTACCTTCAAATAAACTCTACCAGCCAGTTTTTACTTAAAAGGGATTTTATAACCGTAAGGAGGACAATAAGAAATTGTAATAAGAAGATATATGAAGCATACTGTGGAATGTTGATCAAAGGTGCAAGGGTAAGGTAGATATGAATATGTTGTACAACATGTTTATGTGTGATTTCATGCTTATCCCATTTCATTATATTTTATATTTTGAGCGTCCCTGCTATAGAGAGAAAATTGCACGTCACACTCATATGCCCATCCCTTCCCCTAAATGCCTATACAATAGTGATATTCAGACAATTGGTTGATGTGTATATATATATATATATATATATATATATATATTTATATATATATATATATATATATATATATATATATATATATATATATATATATAGTACATTTGTGTTCACATTTGAATGTCTAAAACAAGTTAACACTGCATCCCTTGGCAGGGACATGCAAATGTGCCCACAAAGGCTTCGCTCTTGCAATCCATAACATGTCATATTATTGTATATAGAGTTTATAGTGTTTAATAGTTGAGCGCAGGAGTAGCCAATTTTTTTTTTTTTTACCAAGATCCAAAATATCTTTATATGTCAAGGTCTGGAATCCATATACAAATATTTTAATATAATGGTATTTAGAAGGGCACATGAAGGCAGTTCACATGGTGAAGGAAGCATATCAAAAATGCAATGTAGCTGATTTTTATATTTAAGCATTTGCATCAGCTCAGTTATAAGATAAATTAAATAATACACATGAAGTTTGGATCCAAGTCTGATCACTCCTAATTATTAGCATAGCTCTAACAAATGTTTTCTTTTTAACTGTACCAATGCCAATGTGTATATAGTATCTCTGTTACTATTGACATTTTATTTCTGCCTTAAAGTATCTCCCAGAACAGGAAAATAACTTCAATGTCCCTGTGCAGCTTCGAATAAGACTGTGGCTGAGCTCAATAACTGACAGTGACAAGCTGCAAAAGTACCTCCCGGGGAAAATCTCTGTGTGTGCAGAGACTGTAAGTATCTTTGAATAGTATGGAGATCAACCGATATAGATGCAGTAAAGCTTAATCAACAGCATTGTATGTCAAACTGATAAACATCTCTATTAACTTGAATGGAAAGTTAATAAGAAATTGTTTACTAACCCAGTAATATGAGGATGTATCAGACGAATGCACATATGAAGTTAGATAGATAGATAGATAGATATTTTAATATTTTACTTCTCTTCCTCTCAGTATGAGAACCAATCAAAGAGTTTCGGCAGGTGGAGCACCAGAACCGCAGGTTCCCACCCTATGTTCTCTGACATTACAGGCAAAATCAGCACTCCTCGGGAAAAATTCCAGCCCCCACCTGGTTGGAAGTGGGCTGAGGAGTGGATTGTAAAGCCACAGAGAAGGTGAGATCACACAGTGTACAAATCACCTCCACACTTGTTTATCAATGCAGTAAAACCAAGGTTATCCGGCACCCTACTAACTGGCACTCTCAAGCAACCGGCACCGGCAAGAATTCCCCATTTTAAAAAGCTCCTGCTACACCGGCATAACCGGCACTATCCAGCAGTTGGAGATTGCAAAAAAAATGCTAACTTTTTTTCTAATTATTTTATTTGTGCCCTAAATGACCTAGTTTAGGTACTAATGCCTTTTTAAAGGCATTTTGATGAGTTTTGGCAGGTTTAAGGGTCGTTTAGACCCTTAAAATCGGGGACTCACAATTAACCTGCAACTACAGTTATCTGGCAATAGGTAGTCCCTGGGAGTTTACTGTATACAGAAATGGTACCTCTGTGTATAATACTCAAAATTCCTTGAGTTCTTTTTGCATCTTTGTCAATATTCTGATACTACCTGTTACATGCTAGAGCATTATATACTAATAGATGAATCTGTCATGTAATGTTGTTTGAAATTTGATTTGAGAATAGAAATATTATTTTGTACATAGCTTCGGCTGCTCCAGTAAATATCACTATGTGTCACATTCTGCTATATCATTTAGTTGGGGGGAAAAGTACAGTCACTTAACTGTTGTATGTTTCAATAATGTCTTTGTTTCCTAGTAAAGATTGTTATAATTTCATTTGCTATCTTTAAATAATATAAAGGGTATATTTGTTGGATTAGTACTTTTTACATTGTGAAAGTAAAAGTTATTCACTGAAATTGTCATGTGAATGTAAAAGTTCTTTGCTGAAAAGTAGCAACAAGCAGAAATTATGAGGAACATTTATGTTAAGATTATTCCAGTCAACCGATTTATATGTGATTACAAACATAGGGCTTAATTACATGGCTTCAGTAACAAATCTTGCAAGTGAAAAGTTGACACAAGTCCTAACATAGCTATTACATTCCACAGAAAACAAACCCTTACAAGTAAACCTGTGATGGTTACATATGTAAATGTTCCCTGTTCCTACAGGAAATATGGCTCCAGTAAGAGTTATTGAACATCCTATGTGTTCTTGTAAGCCTCTGCAACTACTCTTAGTGAGACAAATCCTTATGTATAAGGTGAACCTTCCACAGGAGCATATAAAACCTTATGAGAACACTTACAAAAATACTTACAAGACAATTAAGGGGGTACAAATGCCCCATTAGAAGCAAAAAATAGCCTAAAGAAGAATATTTCAGGATGCTAAAAATATTAAATTGAAGTGTACAAATTCTAAAGCATACAAGAAGCCTTTCTAACAGTTAACTCAGTTCATGCAAAAATTACTAAAGAACAATCACAATGTCAATTGCAAATATCTGCTCACAAAAAATAAACACTGACACCCAACTAGTGCTAGATCACACCTGATTAATAGAGGGCAACAGGGGTTAATGCCTACCCATCTGCCACCCACCCACATGTGTATTCCATGCCATTTAAAACCATACAATAAGTTACACATTAACAAAAAATATGGCGTGTCTGAACTGCAATGTGCATGTGCAAGAAAAGCAAACTACATCAATGTGTCAGTGTTTGAGTGGGAAATGTAGCTATATAAACACAGTATTTACTGACATTCTCTCATTATACTGGGGTTGCAATGGGAATTGTTGTGTTTCTGGGTCTTAAGCTATTTTCTTTTAGGTGACAAACCTCTTAACTACATATCGATAAGTTCTTATGAAATAGCCTGCAGGAGCCATGTAGTGTCCACTTATATTCTCCAGAATCTGCAAGTCAGCCTTGCAGGAGAACTTGCGGGAGCCATGTAATTGATCTATTTCTGCTTTTTACATATGTACACTTTATACTGTAATGTGTCAAGTGAAGTCCTGTAATGTATATTTCCTTGACTCTGGAATTTACAGTGTATAATATTGTTTTATGGGTCAGGGTCTTGTTGGACACAGACACCAACCACTGGGAGGTGATAGAGGAGGTCTATGAAAATGAGACACGAACATCTGGAGGTGCTTGGACCCCAGCTATCAATCCCAACACCACTGCTGTGAGTAGAGTGCCTTCAAGCTGTTATTCTCCCATTATACTCAAATGTTACTCTCACATGTGTTTTTGTTGTATCTTTATTTGCTTATTGTCTTTTTTATTCATAGAGCGGGACTAAGCATGCCTCCATGTCAGAGATTGACTGCCCCAAAGGGTGGCACTTTATTGGAGATTGGAAAGTTGAGCTTAACCAAATGGTAGATTCTGAGGGTTCGTGAATACCTATGCAGCTTATAGCATTACAGCATATCTTCACCTCCCTACTTTTTCTAGAACTATTTTATCTATTTTCATTTCATCCTTCTTTCCCTAATACCTTTTTACCAGTCTTTTTGTTCTTCTGCTCCATCCAATGGGTTACATCTGTTTTTCTGCAATTGCACAGGGTGGGAGTATGGTTTGGTGGATTCCACCTTAGCATTGCCAAAGTCATGGAGTGCAAAGGAGAAGACATATCACAATTATCGTCGGCGTCATTGGCAACGTAAGAGACAGAGGGATGTCAAAGAGCAAGTTGTTGATACAGAACTCACCAAGATCCTTAAATTGGTAAACTCATACCTTTTGCCGCTTCTTTTGAAAAGTTCTCCTTTTTTATCAGATAATTCAACTTCTTTACTTCTACAGCATTCAAATGAGGAAACTGAATCTTCTTCCTGGGAATATGCTGATCTTTATACATGGAAATTTCATCTGGAGCAAAAACCCACAAACATATATAGAAGGCGATGCTGGAAGCGATCAATGGTTCCAGATAATGGACATGGAATATGCTCAATATTTCAGACTGAAAATTCCATGGTGAGCAATCCCATGTTTTCTTCTCCATGTTTTTTTCTGTAATTATTTTATACTTCATTGTTTTTATCATACGGTTTCCCTAGTCATTGACATTTTTTTCTGGCTTGCCTAGAACTAGATATGTTTCTTTGGTGCAGGAGGTTTTCTTGTTGACCTGTCCTGCATGCAAACACCTGTTACATATTGTTACTGCTTTAATACTTACATTGTCCCTCTCCCTTGCTTAAAAACTGCATGTTCCACCAAGCCACTGTCAAATATTAGCCAGGATTTTTTTCCAAGCCAAGCTCAAGGTACAATGTTGATTGATTTGTTATTATTCTCTACTACTTGCCAATAAATAGTACCCAACCCATCCAGCCACATGCTAAACTAAAATTATAATATATTTCAGTTTTAAAAATGTAAACACATTTTCACATGATTTTCCACGTTCTAAATGATCATGCAGAGCACATATTTTTGTGGTCCTTTAAGAAAATTAGGCAGTGTATCTCTTAGGCACATCCCTTTTGGGCTGAACTTGGTCCACTTAAGGTTAGTAGGCAAAGACATTACTCTCTCTGGTCAATCCTATCTGGCAGCAAAATGCTTGCACCTTATGTTGATCATGTGACCAGTTACCGTATATAAAAGGGGTCAAGCTTGAAAGCTTAATTTTTCCTAAAAAAAATCTATATTCAATTTTAACATGTAATTATACTTTAAGAAATCACACCTAAATAGATATACTGTATATCAAAATGTTGAAAATGTGTCCAGCTTCTCTCTTTCTTGAACAATAGAATTGGCAAATACAAATATCCTACAATAATTTAATGGGTTTCTTTTTTAATTTCTAAATTCTAACTTAATATTAAAGGATTTTAAATTAATGTAGACAATAAAAATTATTTGGAACATCAAATAATTCCATTTTACTCTATCTAAAATATATTTATACTTATATGGAAAACTACTTCCACAAATATCCCCTCACCACACTTTTATGTTAATGTCAATTCTTCTTGATTCAACCATCACAAAATAACACCAAAAGCAATTTTTGACATTTTTATGTTTACAATGGTTATGCAAAACTTATATATTTAATATTTAAAATATAATATTAGAAATGTATATACGTGTAGATCTGTTATTTTATCTGTTATTATTAACAGTAAAAGTTAATTGTTTGTTTTAGTTTTCATTATATTTCTATATAATATATCATACATTAAATGTCAATGCCAGTTATGACTCACCTTTGTTCCAACCAATACTTTATTCCATCATTATATAATCATTTTATGTAATTATTGTTTAAAATGTACTGATTCCATGGCCTGTAACGGAGACTTCATTAGTTGTTATCAGAAAGGAAAGGTAAGACTTCCCAAAGACACACATTTCTAGATTACCTACAAAGTATTATGAGCGATCCAACATTTCCAAATTATACCAATTTAAAAAAAAAACATAAGGTTTTATAACAGTGCAATTTCATTTGCTTCAATGGGTGCTACATTAGCAGAAAATGTCCCATTTTTAATTCAGTGTCCTCTGGCACAGTCACCAGTTTGCGGTATGGAAAAGTCATTATTTAGGATTAAATAATGTCTAACCGTAAACTTGTGCTCTCCATCAAGTTGCTGGACTTTGAAAACAAAAGTAAAATGAGTAAAAAGATTGAATTTGTTTCCATCATGCCTACAGTATGACTTAGCAGTTTCATTTGTGATTGGTATTAACCTATGGCATTAATAAAAAGTCTGTATCATGAAGAAAAAATATGTCTTTACTTGTCTTGTTGATCTTCACTCCAATACACATTTCCTTCCGACCCACTTGTATACAACCTTTAGCACCTTTGCTACGTTCTACTTTTCTACTCTTGTAATGTTCTTGTACAAGAAACAAAAGTTCAATATACTTCAGCTTTGCTTCAACAACTTAACTAGTTGTAGCTTTGCATCCATGGTCTCAATGCAATTATCTTTCCATGGTGCTTTTGTAAATAACACCTTCCATCATCCCTTTCTTTTTTACTCTCTACCTCTGTTTACTTTTTCTCTTTTTGTATAGGAATTAGAGGCAGACAAGCAAGGTCGTGACAAAGGCAAGCAAGCAAAGGACCAGCGAAGAGGCGTTCTGCAGTATAACATACCTATTATGTACTGTCTCTGCAAGGGTAAGTATGGTAATACCATAGATGGTAATACCATGTTCTTTTCCTGAATGCTGGGATTTATATGCTCTGTTTGTGGCTGTCTGATATGATGAAAGTCTTGGCCAAGATTGGACTGATGCCCTCAGAGAAAGCTGAGCTGCAATGCCAGATCTCTCCGTAGCCTGAAGGAAAGCCCAGCTGAGAGTTGAAGGAGGACGCGGTGGTGCCCAGGAGAACGAAGCAAGAACTCATGGCAACATGGAGAGAAAATCTGGGGGATGGCCAGAGAAGTGGATACAGGAATTACTGGTGATGGTGCTGGAACAAAAAATTAAACTGGGACAGAGTTATGCTGATCTGCTGTCCCAAAATGAATCTTCGACCTCCCTACGCTATAGTGGTAGTTTAATGTGGACATTCTGTCTTTACATTGGGATCAGTACAGCCAGGCAAAGTAGGACATTAATGGCTCTAAAAAACATGGCATTTAGTCCCCCAGAGGATTCCCATGCTTTTATGGAAATTTAACAGATTGCCTCCCAAAAAGCTGCCTTGGAGTCACTTACCTCCAGTGGACAAGTGGTAGATTAAAGTATATGTAGTTGACACTATCACTGCCCAGCTGCTGTGGGATTTCATGGTAGGTGACATGGAGAATGCCGGAGCTCCCCAGTGACTGATGGAAGGCAGCATGGAGGATGCCAGCGCTCCCCAAAGGCAGGTGGAAGGGGGATGGAGACTGCTGGATCTCCTCATCAGCAGATGGGAGGTAGCATGGAGCATAACAGCTCTCCCCAATGGCAGATGGGAGTTGACCTAAGTGAGTCAAACACTGCCCAGCAGCAGCAAGATTTTATGGAAGGCGGCATGGAGGATACTGATGGTCCCCAGAAGCAAAAGGAGATGGAGTGGCAGATACCAGCACTCACCAAAATCAGATGGGATGTGAGTCAGGCACTCCCCAGAGGCAACAGGAATTTACAGAAAGCGACCTGGAAGATGCTGTTGCTCCAGCAGCAGAAGGGAGGCATTTCAGTTGGCACTAGTGCTCCCAGCAACAGATATAAATTGAGATAGGGAAACAGAAATAGTTTTGGATCTCTAAAAAGGATCTCATGGAGGAAGTAGAGTCCTCACAGCAGAAGCTCAATTCAAGTTTAGGAGGCATTGTGCTTAGCATTAATCTTCCTCAAGGGAAAATTGGAAGTGAGGCAAGTTGAGTATTTCCCCAATATACTGACATTGTGACAAGGGATGACCTAAGTGAGACACCGCAGGATGAAAAACATGTACTCTGTTTAACAGCAGAACTTTTAGGACAAGAAGGAACCAATACCAAGCCCCTATACTAGAATTTGGAGTGGGAAGACAAGGCATGTTACCTCCCTCTATAGCATCTGAGCCCTTTCTGGACTACCAATGCGGTATCAACTGTCTGTGGCACAAATTAGAGACCAATTCTTGCATTTGGACTGGTGACTAGGGGCACAAACTCTCTTCCCAACTACTAAGCCCTTCATTGTTAAGAATGCATTGCTATTGTTCCAGCCCATATCACTGGAACACTTAAGTCAGAGGAAAGAGTTTCTACTGGACAAAGTCTGGAACGCATTGACCCTGTTGTGGGTTCTTCTCCAAGTATGTTGTTTTTAGAAGGGAGAGACATGTCAGCAACCACCATGTGTCAGTCAGGGCTGTGTGAAGTATTCTCTTTGTACCGGATCTATAGACTAGGGGATTCACTGCACCGGTGGTACAATGTTTAGCTCTGGGTATGCACTGTACTATAGAGGTTGGTTGTTTTACGGTATTCTTATACTGTGTGCATTACATTTGTGTGTAACAGCTTGATATAGTGATTATCTTAATGTTAAACATGCCTGAGATTTGTATGTATTGTACACCTCCATAGATCAGGCAACACAGTATTCATTGGTAATTCAATGAATAGTGTGTTGCCTGATCTATGGAAGTGTAATCAAATCATTGTTTGCAAATACAGAGCTAAGACGTCCTTTGTGGACAAAATGCTTTAAATGGGACAGTTTATCTTTGAAGGCCTACTGTGGAGAGATGTAAACAACCAGCTTACTAATCAGTGAACTTAATTATCTTACCAAGTAATATTTTTCAATGGCACCACTGTTTAATTACTTTATTTGTATGTTTTAAGTTATCATTATATTTCCCCAATAAATATGATGGACTCTGTTCAATAAAAAGATCTTCTGGTTAAGAAATAGGTGGTTGAATGATGTTCTTTTCCTGGATGTTGGGATTTCCATGCTCTGTTTGTGGCTGTCTGATCTGATGCAAGGCTTCAGAAACTTTGCTGCCTGCTCCATCTGGGGAGGTAAAGAAAGGAACTCTGTGATGGAAAGTTGACCCTGTATTGTGACACATATCATCCAATATTTCAGTTAATTCCTATATACATGGATACACTTTTTACAACCATCAGATTTGCCAAAGGTCTTTATTGTGAATACAGTTTAGAATGGTCTTAACAAACCCCTTCCAAAGCTTGGGACTCTATTTTCAACCAATCAGCGTTAAGAAATATAATGCTTATCACGGACAGCAAAATCTCTTCCTGTAGTCAGGTTTTTGGAATTATCTTCATAGGCCTGGAAACAGAGGAATGTTGGGAAGGATTTGAATTAATGGCTCCATAGAAATAATCAGTTAAGTAGTGATGGAATTTAGAGTTAACATTTCTTAGTGTCCAACACAACTTCACAAAAAAAAGTGTTTTAGCCTTTCAAGGAACACTTCAATCTACATAGTACTCTAGTATGATTCAATGTGGTCTATAAGGGTGAAGATAGTCTATTTCAGGAAGTTCTAATTTCTATAGAACCAGAACATACATGTTATGTAACTTGGACTAGTATAATAGAGATTTTTTTAACCCAGCATTAGTCAGTTTATTTTTTTATGATATATATATTATTATGGTCTTCCAATATCAACCATATGACAGATGTTAACTGATTGATTGCTTCTATCATACTCCCTTCAATTCTCACTTTTTCTATTTTAATACTTTCTTTCTTAAATATATTCTCTCTCAGGTCCAATCTACTACCAGTTGCGCTGTTACATTTTCCGGGCACGTTATCTCTGCACCATAGACCCGAACACTTACTTAGGTGAGAAAATAAGATTTGTCAAAGGAGGGCATGGGCATGGGTGTAGGTACTGCAGGATTGGGGGGGGGGGGGGGACAGATTGCTTCCCCAGATTTGTTTATGTTTGTATATATGTATATATAAGCTATTTAATGGCCTTTGTATAAAATTAGCTGTATGCCCCCCAGAATTATTCTTGCTCCTTCACCCCAGAGCATGGGGATTGTCACTGTATCTAATCCGAAAGACATGCCAACAGAGTGCTAGGAGAGCACATAGATATGTCAGTAATTAGCAGAACAACTGTCAGAGACATAGACATCTGAGTCGTCTAGCAAGTCCGTAAATCACATAGACATTAGAGAAGAGCAATGAAATCAATCAAGTAATACTCAGAGACATGGAGGAGAGCACCAAGATAATGTCAGACAGAGCAAATGTGTATCAGGGTTAAAGAGCTAACAGAATAGCACAATGTTTTTATTAGTAATGAATAGTAAGAATATATTTTGGGAGATGTAAAAATTGCAAAGTTTTTCTCTACCTAATGAAAAATCTGTTTCATCTACTCTCTTCTATGTTGTTAGATCCATATGTTCAGGTAGCATTTCTCCATGTCAGTCGTTGCACAGACGTTGAGACGCGCACCATTACTCCTTTCTGGGATCAAACCATTCTGTTTTCTGATATCCTCATCTATGGAGACCCTCAATCTGTGGTGGACAAGCCTCCCTGCATCACGATGGAACTATATGACAAGAATCCGAGGGTAAAGTAATATGAAGAGCCAAACTTAACATTTTACTGTAACATTTTCTACAGAGCTAATGAAAAAGTATACCTTGATGCACAAATACATATAGAGACCTAAACGCCTGAATCCACCCATTTTTTTTAAATATTTAGGAAAAGAAAAAGTTATTTGTAATGTCCGTGCTTATAAAATAAAGTGTACACTTTTATATATTAGTAAGTAATAACTCTTTTTTATGAATGAAAACTGAAAAAAAGATTTTGGAGTGTAGCAAATATCTAGAAGTAAATATAAATATCTTAGAACATTGTACTCACCTTTTCTCTTCCTTTTAGGGCAAAGATGAATTTTTGGGACAGGTCTTGTGTTATCCTATTGTCTGTTTGAATGCGGACACAAGAGTTCCCCCCTGTCTGAAATGGTATACAGTCAAAAATGTGAAGAAATCTGGAGGAGATGTGCTCGCTGCTTTTGAACTTTTATTGGACCAAAAGGTATAAAATCTTAGTATTTTTGTGAAGCCATTCTAATCTTTTAGTATGCTTACATAGTAAACCTTTTCTCTATCAGGATGGGAGCTGGGACTCCATGGAAATGCCATCCCATAAGGACAATGGAAGCCTCATGGTTCCCAAAGAGATCCGTCCAACTATAACTCATATGCAGCTTGAGGTATGAAGTAAGAGGCTTCTTCTTACATGATGGAAATAGTCAAACATTGTATTTCATCATGTCATGTTTCTTCTAGATTCTTGCCTGGGGTGTCCGTGAGATGCAGAACTTTCAGATGCTGAACATTCAGAACCCTAGCTTGACAGTGGAATGTGGAGGAGAGTCCATTGAGACACCTACACTTGAAAATGTCATGTTGAATCCCAACTTCTTAAAACCCATACTTTATAAGGCCCTTGTAAGTGGGGTTATGGGATTCCATGTGAATAATCAGTTGGGCCCATGTTAAAATACTAACAATTTTGAATTTTATAATTTTTTATCACAAAAATTGCAGTTACATTTTGTAATAAGTTTATCTAAAAAAATATCATTTCTATTTAAAAAAATCCAAAATTGCTAAAGTAGAATAATTGTATTATGTTTTATTTATCAGTGTAAATGGTCAAAAGGCAATACATTATGTTAAAGGGCATTACTAATCCTGTTTATTAAAATTCACGGTTTGAACAACTGCACTTGATAAAAGGAATACAGTTTTTGTAACAAAAAAAAAATACAGCCTTTAATTTATTAAATTGTATATGCAAGTTTGCTGCAGTGGGGTCTACCATCTTGTTTTATATGACTAACTTTCCTAGGTAGTATCAAACTTTGCTTGTAGTTTATATCTGCATAATTTAAAAGTGGCAGCTACAAACAGCAACAGAATAAAGGAAATGGAACACTGCAGTAAAGAATATTGTACATGTAGTTTGAAAAAAAAGTGACATGCATAAAGGCTGTGCTTATTTATTTTTATTTCATTTGCTTTCTAAATAAATTTTGTCTATTATTGAATTTGCCCACATTAGTACTTTAAAACATTTGACCACAGTAGTCCTTTAAAAAAAATGTTTTCTTTTTTTACCTTCTGCAGGATCTTCCAAAAGAGAAATATTACTTACCACCCATAATACTAAAAGTAATGGATAACAGACCTCTTGGTTACAAACCTGTGGTGGGGCAGACAAGTGTGTCTGATTTGAAGCCATACTACGTTGAGTCTTTCGATAAGATGGTCCCCATTGCACTTCGAGCTGAAGGTGAGAGGGCTCCATAGGAGCCACTTTCTTATGGCCATTTCACCTTTTACTAGCCTACATTCCACTACAGGAATATTCAGAACTAGGGGATATAATTAGCAGAAATATAAAGAAAATGTAAGAAAACTGACTGATACAAGAGGAACACAGTGAGTTGGGACAGTAAATGGATGCAGTTAATCTTTTAACCAAGTAATTATTTGCATTAAAGGAGCATTCAAGTAACAAATGTACAATTATGCATTTAAGCATTACAGATCTAGGACATTTTCCTGACCCAGTAGGCTTTGTTTGCAGCATTTTGCTACACATTTTATTAGACATAGAGTAGTGTACATCAGCTTTTTGTTCAGTAGAAGTTCAGCTTTCTATTGGTATATTTGTCATTTTGTTTTGATGCAAAATGGGAAAGAAAAAGTAATAAAGCTAGAAAATAAAATCAGTATGATCAAGTGTAGCTATTAACCAAATTACTGGATCTTCTGAGGACTCTGTTAATAAAGCTGGGTAATATTACATTTATTTGACACAAATACACATCATTAAATAGGAACACAGAAGTCTCTTCTTGCCTTGACCTCTCATTCCTCACCCCCCCCCCACTCCTTATTTTTCCGCATACTGCCCATTTCCTCCTCATCTGCACCCTTGCTACTACTCATCAGCCCCAACCCTCATCTGCCTCCCTACCTCTCATCTGCTCCACCATTCATCTGCCCCATCCCTCATGCACCTTTGCCTGCCCCCACTAATCATACCCTCATTTTTCATACCCCCAATCCCCATACCCCCATTCCTCACATCCACCCCAGATCTCAATTCCCCCCACCCATCTTCTCCCAAATCCATCATCAATCCCACCACCACCGATCTGCCCCCATCTCATATCATCCACACTTTCTCTATAATCCCCACGTACCCATCATTATCTCTGCCTCATGATCCCCCCATTATAGCACAATTTTTTTTATTATCCCTCCTCAAAAACCCAATTATCTTCCTTCTCATCCCATTCCCCAAGCTTACATATCTCCTGGTGGTGCTTGGGGGAATCACTGATGTTCAGTGATGCCGTTGGCTCTCCCTTCAATGTACTGGGAAGGGAGACTCCTAGTGACATTGCATACATGTTATGTTCCTTTCATTACAAACATTTAAAAGGACTTCTTGTTTTAATGTAATTCTTTCTGCTTTACTTAGCAGCTTACATGAGGACCAGTACTGAATAAAGAAACCTGGCTACACAACCTCCCTTTGTGTACATGCTAAAAAAACTCAAAATGATTCTTTGTGCTCATTAGTTTATGAAGTATATATTTAGCCAATTGTGAATAAACTTGCTTCAATAAATTGTACTACCTCTGTTCACAGGAAGACCAAAATACAGTACAATACAATACCCTATAGTCTATTCAAATCTTCCTTTAAAATATATTACTCTCCAGCTTTAGGGTAAAACATATGCTTCACATTTCTTTGTTGATCTAAGTCAGTGCTAGTATCTCTTCCTGTGAAAAGCTTGCAGTTATTTTCTACATGGGTAGATTTATTCTAATTACTTAACAGTCTCTGTTTATCTTTGTTCTCAGATGCACTTGTCAAGGATGCTTTACAGGTCAGAACTATTTTATTTATTTTAAATTCAGAATTAAAATTTTCCTGACTTCTCATTATTGTTACATTATTATAGAGGTAAAATAATTTAATGAGGTCTACTAAGTTATGTTTGCCTTATTAGTGTTCACTTGTACAAAATATACAAATATAGGGCCCGATTCAATTGCAAGCCCACAACTTGAGCAATGTAGACCGTATGTCTGCGGGTGTGTTGCGGGCTCCCGTTCGTCTCTGGTTACGATCCTATTCAATTGCCAAGCGCACAAGTTACTGGCCCAAAGGCTGCTCCGTAAACCATGCACTGGTTCATAGCAGTTCAGGGCGGGAACATGATCAATTAAGCAAGACTGTAACCTCCCATTTCAAATCAGCCAATAGAAAATGAGACTGTCATTATTACGGCAGTAAATAAATTCAGTTTGGGGGTTCGATATGCGATCAGACTCGCAAAAATGCAAAATACAGAATTATGGAAATCAATGACAATATTGTTCTAGTCCATGTGGGTGGCTTGATATGTATTAACTCATTGATACTCGAGATCGATTTAACCCTGAAATGAAACGTAAAAATACATTTTATGTACTGCCGATTTACGAGTTTGAGACTGTTGTGCAATTAAATCTAATGTCTTTTATCGCTTTTCCCGTTATTTACTGTGCAGTATTGTTTTTTTATTTGCATTTACAGTGCTGCAAAAAGGGGTTTAACCACCTTAAGGGGCCTCTCTAGCACTCATAGGATTTTCTCCTTCATTTGCCATTTATGGGTGTGAAAACATTTGCGGGCTTGGGGAAATTGAGCAATTGAATAGCGATTTGCGATTTTAGCGATTGTAACTCTTGCGAAAGTGAAACATCAAAGGCTTCAGGCCGCTGTAAGTTACAGGTTTAACCATCGCAAAGTTTTCAAAGCAGTAACTTGTAACCTGTTTGGAGCCCGCAAAAAGACGCTAATTGAATAGCAAATTAACTTGCAAACTCACTTATGGGCTACAGTAACATGCGAAAGCTCAATTGAATGGGGCTCCTAGTGTAGGGGATGGGAAATCTATAAAACAAAAGTTTCCATTATTTATACCGGTGCTACAATTTATCACACAACAATGCTAAAAACATAAAAGATCAAAATCAAAATATGTACTATTTGCCCAGAGAAAATGAACCAGTTACAGATTGCTCAATATTTTTAATATAGATGAGAAGGGTAATTCACGCTAAGACCCTCAAAGGAGTACCTTCGCCCTGTATCGCTAAGCTAGGCATATATACTTTTGTGGATATATGTTATGCTTGTTTGCCACTACTGGAATGTACTCTGTGTGCTAATTCTTGGTTACACCCTTATGTCATTCTTCAATGTTCAACTATTTTATAAGCATTGTTAGGCTGATAAACTACAAATAACTTTTTGTTTAATCTATACTTGAATTTGTATATTTTTTTATATAGAGGAAATTAGATACTATGTTTTTGCATTAGTTATAGAGTGATTCAATTGATCAAGCCCACAGCTACCTGGCCAAAAAGCCTAAATCGTAAACCATGCACCCGTAAGTAGCATTTCAGAGCATGATCATGATCAATTAAGCAAGGCAGTAACTAACGATTTAGAAACAGCCAATAGTAAATGAGACAGTTATGATGACGTTAGTAAAACATGGTGGTTAAACCACAATTAATTAGCGTTTCAAAGCCTGATATTTGATCAGAGTCTTAATCCGGCAATGTACAAAATAATAAAAATGAATGAAGGAAATGTTATAGTCCATGTGGGTGGCCCGATATGTATTCATTTGATTCCCGAGATTGATATTACAGAAATTAAACCTGAAAAAAAAATATTTTTGATTGCAGATTTGCAAGCTTGGGACTATTGTGCAATTAATTCTAAAGTGCAGTATTGATTTTTTTATTTGCATTTACAGTGCTACTATCAGGTGTTTAATACCCTTGCAAGTCCTATCTGCTACTCATAGGATTTTCTTCTATGTTTGCCATTTACGGGTGTGAAAACAATTGCGGTCTTGAAGAATTGTAGTAATTGAATAGCCATTTGTGATTATAACATTTACGTGCTCAAAAGATCAAAGGCTTAGATGGGTTGGAGTTACAATTTTGAGAACCGCAGGGATTTTCAGCCTGTAACGCGCAAATCGTTTGCAGGTAGCTAAAAGACACCAATTGAATAGCAAATTAGTTTATGGGCTGCATTACTGGCTCCAGTAACTTACAATTACTCAATAGGGGTCTGTGTAACTCAAAGTGATATTATCATAGTAATTGACTTTACATAGTAATTGAGTAATTGAGTTCTTTTCTGATCATTATAATATGTGGATTCTTTATTACCTGTTGATAATTGTTAATTGATCCAGAGGAAGGCAAGCAGAAAAAAAAACCATTAAAACATTTCCAATTGTCTCATAAGAGGGAAAAAAAGTAAAATTCCTTCCTGACCCCAGATACTGGCGATCAAATTCTTTCCTGGATCAATATTCCTTCTCTAGTTATATAGGATAGCCCTGAATGCCCTTTTTATTCAAAAATATATCCAACCCCTTTTTAAAGTTATCTATTGAATCTGCTTTCAAAAACCTATTTTGGTTGAGAATTCCATAGTTTTACCACCCTTACTATAAAGGTAATTTGAAAACCTCTTGGCACAAAAAGTACACTTGACAAATCCCTTTATTGACCCTGGATATATTTATAAAGGGTAATCATATCCCCTTTTAGGTGCCTTTTTTCTAGAGAAAAAAGTTTACTTATTAGTTATGTTGCCCTTCTCTGTACTTTTTACAGCTCTATTTACTTTTTATGAAGTTGTGCCCAAAATTGTACTCCATATTCCAAATGAGGTTGTACTCGGGATTTGTATAGTGGCAGGATTATATTTGCTTCCCTTGCTTCTATACCCTTCTTAATACATGCTAATATTTTACTTGCCTTTGCAGATGCTGCTTGGCATTGAGCACTGTTACCTAGGTGGTTGTCCACAAGCACTGCCAAATACCCTTTCTATATCTGATACCCCTAGAATTGCTCTATTAAGATTATGAATTATAAATTGACTGCCAAAGTGCAAAACTTTACATGTATTTGCATTAAATCTAATCTGCCATTTAGTTGCCCATTCCTCTAATTTATGCCAATACATTTGGAGAAAAAGTACATCAATTTCTGATTTAATTACCTTGCACAACTTAGTGTCATCAGCAAAAATGGAGGCAATACTTTCCAATCCTACTTCTAAGTCATTAATAAAGATGTAAAAAAGGAGAGGACCTAATACTGAACCCTAAGGAACCCACCTTACCACATACGTCCAATCTGAGTATGTTCTATTTACAACAAAATGGCAATCCAACACTACTATATTGATTGTAAACAAGGGAGAAGACAGCCCAGTGCTCTAAAAACCCAAACCCCTCCTTAATACACCATGGTATCAATGATTCATCATTATAAAGTTATAAAGTGATGTATATGTATCTATAAACTTTGATATCAATTTTAATGTGATGGTTACTATACATGTTCTAAACAACCACAATATCATTATTAGTCAATTGATTATCAAAGGAATTTTAAAGTAACTTGTTTATAATAGCTGATTTATAACATGTCAGTTCACCATGCTGTACACTACCAATCAACTTAAATATACGTTTGACTGTTTTTGTTTACACTGAGAATAATCTTACCTTCAATGTTAATAACTTCATAATCACCATATCCGATGGTGAGTTAGATAAACATTTGCTTGGTAGGCCATACTCCAGTCTTGGTTTTAATTTTTCATACACAGTGACTTTCTAAGATATGATACATTGTATCACCATATAATATAGTAGTAGTGGTTCATCTTGTGTCTGGTATGAGCACAACCAGACACAAGATGTGCCTGGCATGCTGAGGTCCATAGGGTCACAGAGATTAGGACATGACTGAATAACCAAATCACATTTTACTTAAAGAAAATGTCAGCATGTGGATGAAAAATATTTAATATTCTTATGGACGAGGAGTGTATTGAGGCCTAGTGTGCAATTTTTTCTGGATTTACAGGGACCCACCAGAAAAAAGCTTTCTTAGCTTCAAGGAAAGGACAGCATGTGTTAGAAGCAAGTTTATAGGGCCATTGGTTATCTATCCATCTATCTATCTATCTATCTATCTATTTATTTATATTTGTATGTATTACTATCTATTCCAGTTTTAAATCTGATGGAATGAAAATATGTTGCACCATGGGAAATGGACACATATTACATCCCTAGCCCTGCTGTGGCTTTATTCCACTTTGGACATGAACTTCCCTTCTGTAATCCCATGTTTTTCAGGTGTTCAAAGCAATAGAGTTGTTAAAAGGTGCAATGGAAACACAAAAACATAGATTTAAAGGCAAATTAGAACCAGGAAAAGTAATTTGTATATATAACAGTTCATAAAATAAAGACTTTTCTTGCTGTCCAAAACCAATTTACCTTCTATCCAGTGCAGCTTCTGCAATGGGCAGCGTAAACATACGGGCCAAGAAAGTTTCTTTTAGCCTGCAAGCTCACCGAAAGGCCGCAGGTTTCTCACCCCTTTCCCAGAAGCCAAAGAACTTCCACTTTTCTCTTGCAGAACCATGAGAAGCAGCAGTCACTGATAACTACTGACCCAATGCAGACCAACTAATGGCATCCCCATAGATACCTGCTTTGGAAAAAGTAACCTGTGGATGACTTCATAATGCCTATGACCTCAGTCTGTGTCTTCACATGAACTAGTGAGTGAGCTGGCAAAGTGCACACATCTGACATATCTCTGACATAAGCCTGGATGGGACTGACTGACAGGAGGAACACAGATCTGGAATAAAAGTGCACCCTCTAGCAGTGAGGCCTATTCCAGATCTGTGTTGTTCCTCCTATACCAGTAGTGTATCACCATATAATGTAGTAGTACTAAAATGAAACTATTAAAGTGAATTGTCAATTTTTTTGTTACATTGTTTACAAATAAAAACTGAAAGAAAAACCCTCATCTAAGCCATGAGGTGTTTATGCATATCAACTGTAAATCCATCTAAATTCCTTTTTAGGGAGCATTTTATCAAGATCTTTTTTTCTTGTCTCTAAGTAGATTTTTTACCTACCAATATATATTTTTGTGATAAAAATGTATATGTCTAGCTACAGATTTATCATAATATTTTTTTTATGGATTAGATATGTTACCCAAAAATAAGAAAAAAAAACTGCACTAGGCGAATAATTAGAACGTGCTGGATACACAAATTGTCACTATATTGGTGCTACTCCCACTAAATGTCAAATTGGGTCTGCACTAATTGGTCAGAAAGAATTATTATTCTCAAAAAAAGAAAATGGGAAAAACAATTTAAAGCTATATCTTAATTTAAATTATTAAAACAATGGGACATAATTACAGCACCAATTAAAATGAAAATTCTAAAGAAGGGGTACTAATAGTAAATTAAATAATACAGATTTGAAGATATATCCTAACCACATTTTTTGTAAATGGTAAGTATTCTTTAAGTGTAATAATAAACTCCAAATCTTCTATTTGCCAGCACTAAAATCAATCTTAATATGACTTTGTCTACAATACTAATAACTCAATGTTGTCTCTAAGCAAAGTTTATGTGTTTAATGGTTAGGTATTATGTTGTCTAATAATAAAGTAAATAAATAGTCAAGCATATGTTTTGAAGGTATAAGTTGTTACCAGTGCAGACTGGGTAGGTCTACTAATACCGATCTTGTCCTGTGCACTGGAAACCATAGATTAGGTTAACATTTAGCATATAACTCATAATAATAATTAAACTATGATCAATTATCTGGGTTATAGTTTAGATCTAAGCCTAATCTACGATCTCCAGTGCACAGACCAAAATAGGCATTATTAGATGTAGCCTGATTGTGCTGGTTACAACTTAACACAGGAGGTAAATCCCATGTTAATAGGAGATCAAAGTCATATAGGTAACATTAATCACATGGAAATGCTGCACACCAATGAGAGTGAGATGTCAGCTTCCTGAATTTTTACAGGGATAGATGGATCATCTATCCCTTCTCAAATCCATGTGCCTATATAGCCATGTCCCTGTGCATATTACAGCCTGTTCCTTATATGCTCCATGTGAAAATGCAGGGCCTAACCTTTGCTATCTAGTGATGCCCTTGTGGTGTTTACCTTCTCAATTACTCCACCATTGGTGTCAGCCAGTCCTGTTTTTAAGGCCTTCTGCTGCCCATGATGACATATCTATCCCCGCCAATGTCTGAGACCCCAGAGTATTATGTAGATGACATACATTCCCATGGATATGCAGTATCTGATCTCTGTGAGTACTGTGGGTAATAATCACTTCTGTTGCTGAGCATTTTCTGTTTACATATGTCTGATGAGTCACACATGGAAATTAAATAGTGTTAAATTGCACATATATGCCAGTAGAAATATACAGCAATAATGTTTGATGATCTTGCATGCTTCTGTATTGTTTTTGAGTTCTGTATTGTCTCTTTAATTTCTGCTCCAGATGTCAGCAATGGTTTTAAAACCATTGCAAGTGGTTTTTAATACCTGTAATATTTGCTTAAGATGTTTGCTGTTATGGCTCTGCTGTGGTTTGCGATAGTTCCGTAAAGTCTCATTATAATTGGATTTTGATGTTAAGGTGAAAAGGAGTCACAAAAATCAAGTGCAAAAATCAATAGAAAAGTTTGCTTTAAATTACATGACTTGTTTCCCATCATTTGATAAAGTAGGATGGGATACTAATACATTGTGCATAGATTACTTGACTATTTAGTTACTATGAGCCCAAATCAATTAGAAGCCCGCATATCGCTGTATACAGGCTGTATGTTTGTAGCCTTGCCGCAGGCTTGAACTCTGCTACAATTGCGGTGCTATTCAATTGAACAAGTCCGCAAGTTAGGGGACGAAAGCCGAAACCATAAACCATGCACTCGTATGTAGCATTTCAGGGCGGGAACATAATCAATTAAGCAAGGCCCGAACTACCCATTTAGAAACAGCCAATAGAAAATGAGAGCGTCATCATGAGGTCAGTAACATGGAGGTTACATGTCAATCAATTAGCGTTTAGGGGTCCGATATGCGATCAGACTCGAAAAAACGAAAAACACAAAATAATAAAAATTAATGCCGATACTGGTTTGGTCCATGTGGGTGGCCTGATATGTATTAACTCATCGTTTCTTGAGATCGATAAAACTCCCGAAATGAAACATAATTTTTTTAAATTTGTATTGCCAATTTGCGAGCTTGAGACTGTTGTACAATTAATTCTAATTTCTTTAATTGCTTTCCCCGTCATTTACAGTGCAGTATTGATTTTTTATTCACATTTACAGTGCTGCGGACAGGGGTTAAACCCCCATGCAAGTACTATGTGATACTCGTAGGATTTTCTCCTACATTTGACGTTTACGGGTGTGAAAATATTTGCAAGCTTGGGGAATTGTAGCAATTGAATAGCCATTTGCGATTTTAGCACTTGGAACTCATGCAGACGTGAAAGATCAAAGGCTTCAATGAGCTGCAAGTTCTGGTTTTACCAACCCCAAGGATTTCAAGGCCGTCACCCATAACCCGTTTGTAGCCTGCAAAAAGACGCCAATTGAATAGCAAAATAACTTACGGCCTCTATTACAGGCTACTGTAAGTTACAGCTGCTCAATTGAATTGAGCTCTATATGAAGAGACAACATAATACCTATCAATTAAACTCAAACTTTGTTAAGACAGAACATGAAGTTATTAGTATTGTAGGTAGTCACATCAGGATTGATTTTAGTGCTGGAATTTTTAACAATATGAACTGTAGTTCAGCATATTTACATAGCCCTTTTTTACAGGTCTGTACATGTTACATTAATGGCAACAATTTGTTATAACTTTGTGATTACTTTAAAGCTGTATTTCAGAGATCATTTGCCAGTTTGGCATTTAAAAGATGTTACGTTTATTATTCATCTATCTAGTTTCTCTCTAATGAGTGCAAACCCAGTCCCACCACTGTTTTATTATTAGGAATAGATATCTCCCCAGAGTCTTTTTCTGAACTATCTGGTTGTTTTACTTGTACTAAAGTCAAAATAAATCTTAATTATAATGCTCTCTCAGGTGATAGGATGAGCAAACAGGGGTCTTTGTGTGAGTTACCCGTCTTACCTATATTAGAAATATTGAGCACCCTGTAACTGGTTACTCGTTTTCTGGGCAAGCTACGTATTTAGATTTTAATTTTATATCCTTTTCTGTGTTTTTAGTTATAGTGTCATTGTGTAATAGATTATAGCACTGATATAAATAAACTTAACCCCTAACCGTATATATCTTGTCTTTTAGTTAAAAGAGCATGTTTTAAAAATTAGAAAAAGATATACCAAAGCAGACTTGCAGAGGTAATAGGTATTTCTACTCCACCACCATTGTCATTAATTAAATTAATGCATACTGTATATAGCTGTAAAAGGTTTAATTGGCTGAATAAAAAGATTCTGGTTTGTTAGACAAAATAAAACTTTTTTCTAGTCATTTAATAGTTTGTCAAAAACAGAATAAGGAGCTGTTCTGTAGAATAAAAATAACAATATTGTACAAACTTGTATTTTGTGTAAACATAATTTAATGTTTAAAACATGTTTTTTTATTCATTGACAGTAACTGTTGGGTTTTACTGTATTTTTAAACTACAAAAGTTAGCAAAATAATGGTCTGCAGAAGTCACCCAGGGAAGGGATTACAATCCCTGCCTCTTTTTGTCTTTCGTGGCATCTGACAAGGACACGTCTTAAGTCAGAACTGATTTCCTGAGAGGGATACTTTATCATCAGATCTCCTCTCATCTTCACCAACTTTCTTTATTATGTAGGTTGAGAAAACCACTGAAGTTCCAGAAATTTCTGAGGTAAATGATCTGTTCCAGAAATGTTACTTTTTTATGCTTTAAACATTTTTACCTTTAAATTTATATGACATGTTGTTTTTTTTTTTTTTTGACAAATAGTTTTATTAGGCAATGGCATATCACAGTACCGTTTATAAGCTTTCATAACATGCATATATATCCATCACGGTGGTAATGATAATTAATATGCTATATGGGCCGGATATCCAGGGTCACCAAGCATATTAGTTTTAACTCTAAGAAACTTGTTATTACCAGGATACGCTATTTACCAAAGCCCATTTTTTTTTTAATTGTTATATTCTGTTATATTCTTAACACCAGAATTAAAAGAAACCAGTTTAGGAAGGGGGAGTTGAACCAAAAACTATTTGTCCACTGGTAATTCAGTATTATGATAATATGTCCGGCGCTTAGAATATGCATATGAATTGATAATTTGCAATCTACTCTATTGATTTACTATCCGGCCTGGTTAGCCACAGTGACCAAATTCCATGAACTTCAGTACCGTGTCCTCTAATAGATGGGTCATTTGTTCATTAATAAAGATAACATTTTATTTGTTTTTAACTGCCTGCAGGCTCAGATTTGAAGATTTCCACTGTCGAGCAATGTCGATTTTTTATGTCCAGCATCAGAAATTGTAGAAGTTGATTCTGATGTGAGGATAGGAATGAGGTAGGAAGACCCAAAAGGCTCACTTCAATAGTTTCATATATTCTAATTTTAAAGCTTTTTGAGGCTAACTCATAGGCGTTTTACCATAGGGCATGTCTACCATAGATGCAGAAATGAGCCTAGATCTCCACAATCCCTGACGAAATTAGAATTTTGAGTTAGTCCCATTTAATAAACTTAACAGGAGTATGATAAGTTCTATGTAGGACTTTTACGGATGTCTCAAGTATGCTATAATTTAGGGATCCTCATGTAAGGCTTTACCAAATATTCTCCCAGGATTTTTGATCTAGAGTGCTTCCTAGGTCTCCCTCTCATAGTTGCATATATTTTTTTTTGGTGCCTGCAAAGTCTCATTAAAGGTATCATACAAGCTTATAACATTGCTCGACAGAGGAAGATCTCTGCAAAGCCTAGCAAACCAGTTTGTTTCCAGGGTTCCTAAGGTATGTGAAGTCACACACAAAATGTCTGATTCTACTATAGTTATATTGATTCCGCTAGCGGCAGATTATAATTATTTCCCAGATATTGAAAGGTAATAACTGCATCATTTTGGTACCATGCACCAAATCTTAGTAAGTTTCGGGATTTCCACCAGTGTAATAAGGTTAGTTGTATTTCTAATTGTGGGTTGAGTATAATAGTGGTAATGCTAGATAGTTTTAGAGATAGCTAATAATTTCAGGTCGCCCAAGACCATATAGCAAGGGAATGTTGGATAAATGGGTTTATTAATCTCCCAAGAGTATTACCTGGTTTGGGAAGCCAGATTATGGTGTTCCATGTATATGGAGACATGATTACATTTTCTATAAATACCCATAGAGGTTGATATTGGGAAGAATGTGCCAGAGGAATACACGAAAGTTGTGCTGCTTTATAATACATTTTAAAGTTTGGGCACAAGAGCCCCCCTTTTGTTTTATGTTTGTACATATTGGATTTTGTAATCCTCAAGGTTTTATAATTCCACATAAATTTGAAGACTTGATTTTGAAATCTCTCAAGATCTTTATAAACAATTTGAATCGGAAGAGTGCAAAATAGGTATAAAAGCCACGGAAGAATATTAATTTTTACTATGTTTATCCTACCCTTTATCCATCTTTGCAAATCTAGTTCCATTCCTTTGTACAGAGCTAAGTAATTAGCCTTATAAAGGTC
Source organism: Discoglossus pictus (assembly GCA_027410445.1). NCBI lineage: Eukaryota > Metazoa > Chordata > Amphibia > Anura > Alytidae > Discoglossus > Discoglossus pictus. The sequence continues at coordinate 94,970,479 of CM050167.1, forward strand.
TGGCAATTTTCTGGTTATATTAACCCTTAGATACTTAATGAAAAATTAAAATTCTGATGGAGAAACTGAATCTCAGGTTGGAGTAGTGAAATACCTAATGCTTCCGTTTCAGCAACATTTATCTTTATTCCTAAGAGGTTTCCAAAGTATGTAATGATTTGTAACAGAGCAGAAATCAAGGTGTCAGGCCTCGTAAAAGATCACAAAAAGTCATTCTAAAGTATCATAAACTTTCCCTATGTCTAGAGCCAATAAGCAGGTTGGGATTCGATTTTGGGATGCCGAAGCTATTACATTTAGAATTCACCTGATGTTGTCTCCTGTTTGTCTGTAGAGGATAAAGCCTACTTGGTCTTTATGGTGCGGACCAAGCGCAGAGCAGCGCAAGTGTCTGTGTGACAGTGTCTGTATGTCTATTTGTCTGCCTGCCTGCGTGTGTGTGTCTGTCTGAGTGTGTGCCTGCCTGCCTGAGTGTGTGCCTGCCTGTCTGAATGTGTGCCTGCCTGTCTGAGTGTGTGCCTGCCTGAGTGTGTGCCTGCATGAGTGCCTGAGTGTGTGTCTTCCTAAGTAAGTGTGTGCATATCTGGGTGAGTGTGTCCCTGCCTGAGTGAGTGTGTGCCTGCCTGAGTTTGTGCCTGCCTGTCTGAGTGTGTGCCTGCCTGAGTGAGTGTGTGCCTGAGTGAGTGTGTGCCTGCCTGAGTGAGTGTGTGCCTGCTTGAGTGTGTGCCTGAGTGTGTGCCTTAGTGAGTGAGTGTGTGTCTTCCTAAGTGATTGTGTGCCTATCTGGGTGAGTGTGTCCCTGCCTGAGTGAGTGTGTGCCTGCCTGAGTTTGTGCCTGCCTGCCTGAGTGTGTGCCTGCTTGCCTGAGTGAGTGTGTGCCTGCCTGAGTGAGTGTGTGCCTGAGTGAGTTAGTGCCTGCCTGCCTGAGTGAGTGTGTACCTGCCAGAGTGAGTGTGTGCCTGCTTGAGTGTGTGCCTGCTTGAGTGTGTGCCTGCCTGCCTGAGTGTGTGCCTGCCTGAGTTTGTGCCTGCCTGCCTGAGTGTGTGCCTGCTTGCCTGAGTGAGTGTGTGCCTGCCTGAGTGAGTGCCTGCCTGCCTGAGTGAGTGTGTACCTGCCAGAATGAGTGTGTGTCTGCTTGAGTGTGTGCCTGCTTGAGTGTGTGCCTGCCTGCCTGAGTGTGTGCCTGCCTGAGTGAGTGTGTGCATGCCTGAGTGAGTTTGTGCTTGCTTGAGTGAGTGTGTGCCTGCCTGAGTGTGTGCCTGCCTGCATGAGTGAGTGAGTGTGTGCCTGGGTGAGTGTGTGCCTGGGTGAGTGTGTGCCTGAGTGAGTGAATGTGGGCCTGACTGAGTGAATGTGTGCCTGCCTGAGTGCCTGCCTGCCTGAGTGTGTGCCTGTCTCAGTGTGTGCCTGTCTGAGTGAGTGCCTGTCTGAGTGTGTGCCTGCCTGAGTGAGTGCCTGAGTTCCTGCCTTAGTGCCTGCCTGAGTGTGTGCCTGCCTGAGTGAGTGCCTGAGTTCCTGCCTTAGTGCCTGCCTGAGTGAGTGCCTGCCTGAGTGAGTCCCTGAGTGCCTGCCTGAGTGCCTGAGTGAGTGCCTGAGTGAGTGCTCGAGTCTCTGCCTTAGTGCCTGCCTGAGTGAGTTACTGTCTGAGTAAATGCCTTCCTGAGTGAGTACCTGCCTGCCTGAGTGTGTGTGCCTGAGTGTGTGCCTGCCTGAGTGAGTGTGTGTGTCTGCCTGCCTGAGTGTGTGTCTTCCTAAGTGAGTGTGTGCCTATCTGGGTGAGTGTGTCCCTGCTTGAGTGAGTGTGTGCCTGCCTGAGTTTGTGCCTGCCTGCCTGAGTGTGTGCCTGCTTGCCTGAGTGAGTGTGTGCCTGCCTGAGTGAGTGTGTGCCTGAGTGAGTGAGTGTGTGTCTTCCTAAGTGAGTGTGTGCCTATCTGGGTGAGTGTGTCCCTGCCTGAGTGAGTGTGTGCCTGCCTGCCCGAGTGTGTGCCTGCTTGCCTGAGTGAGTGTGTGCCTGCCTGAGTGAGTGAGTGTGTGCCTGCCTGAGTGAGTGTGTGCCTGCTTGAGTGTGTGCCTGCCTGCCTGCCTGAGTGTGTGCCTGCCTGAGTGAGTGCATGCCTGCCTGAGTGAGTGTGTGCATGCCTGAGTGAGATTGTGCTTGCCTGAGTGAGTTTGTGCCTGCCTGAGTTTGTGCCTGCCTGCATGATTGAGTGAGTGTGTGCCTGGGTGAGTGTGTGCCTGACTGAGTGAATGTGTGCATGCCTGAGTGAGTGCCTGCCTGAGTGTGTGCCTGCTTGCCAGAGTGAGTGTGTGCCTGCCTGAGTGAGTGTGTGCCTGTGTGTGTTAGTGCCTGCCTGCCTGAGTGAGTGTGTGCCTGCTTGAGTGTGTGCCTGCCTGAGTGTGTGCCTGAGTGAGTGAGTGTGTGTCTTCCTAAGTGAGTGTGTGCCTATCTGGGTGAGTGTGTGCCTGCCTGAGTGAGTGTGTGCCTGCCTGAGTTTGTGCCCGCCTGCCTGAGTGTGTGCCTGCTTGCCTGAGTGAGTGTGTGCCTGCCTGAGTGTGTGCCTGAGTGAGTGAGTGTGTGTCTTCCTAAGTGAGTGTGTGCCTATCTGGGTGAGTGTGTGCCTGCCTGAGTGAGTGTGTGCCTGCCTGAGTTTGTGCCCGCCTGCCTGAGTGTGTGCCTGCTTGCCTGAGTGAGTGTGTGCCTGCCTGAGTGAGTGAATGTGTGCCTGAGTGAGTTAGTGCCTGCCTGCCTGGGTGAGTGTGTGCCTGCCTGAGTGAGTGTGTGCCTGCTTGAGTGTGTGCCTGCCTGCCTGAGTGTGTGCCTGCCTGAGTGAGTGCATGCCTGCCTGAGTGAGTGTGTGCATGCCTGAGTGAGTTTGTGCTTGCCTGAGTGAGTGTGTGCCTGCCTGAGTGTGTGCCTGTCTGCATGAGTGAGTGAGTGTGTGCCTGGGTGAGTGTGTGCCTGAGTGAGTGAATGTGTGCCTGACTGAGTGAATGTGTGCCTGCCTGAGTGAGTGCCTGCCTGTCTGAGTGAGTGCCTGCCTGAGTGAGTGCCTAAGTGCCTGCCTGAGTGAGTGCCTGCCTGAGTGAGTCCCTGAGTGCCTGCCTGAGTGCTTGAGTTAAAGTGAGTGCCTGAGTAAGTGCCCGAGTCTCTGCCTTAGTGCCTTCCTGAGTGAGTACCTGTCTGCCTGAGTGTGTGTGCCTGAGTGTGTGTGCCTGAGTGTGTGCCTGCCTGAGTGTGTGCCTGTCTGAGTGAGTGCCTGCCTAAGTGAGTGCCTGCCTGAGTGTGTGCCTGCCTGAGTAAGTGCCTGCCTTAGTCCCTGCCTGAGTAAGTGCATGAGTGCCTGCCTGAGTGCCTGAGTGAGTGAGTGCCTGAGTGAGTGCCTGAGTGTCTGCCTTAGTGCCTGCCTCAGTGTGTGTGTGTCTGTGTGAATGTGAGTGTGTGTGTCTGTGTGAGTGTCTGTGTGAGTGCGTCTGTGTGAATGAGTGTGTGTGTCTTTGTGAGTGAGTTTGAGCATCTGTGTCTGTGATTGAGAATGTCTGTGGATGAGTGTGTGTGTATGTGGGGGAGTGTGTGTGTCTGTGAGTGTGTGTGTCTGTGAGTATGTCTGTGTGAGTGAGTGTGTGTCTATGTGAGTAAGTGAGTATGTCTGTGTGAGTGTGTGAGTGATTCTGTCTGTGCATGGGGCAATTTACTGGGGCTGAAGGGCAATTCACTTTGGCTGGGGCATGTGATAGGGCAATTCACTGGGGCTGGGGGAGGTCCCAGGGCAATTATCTGGGGTTGGGGGAGGTCATGGGGCAATTATTTGGGGTTGGGGCAATTCTCCGGGGTTGGGGGGAAATTATCTAGGTTTGGGTGAGGCCATGGGTCAATTCTCTGGGGCTGGGGGGCAATTCTCTGGGGTTTTGGGAGGTCATGGGACAATTCTCTGAGGCTGGGGGACAATTCTCTGGGGCTGGTGGACATCATGGGGCAATTCTCTGGGGCTGAGGGCTATTCTCTGGGGCTGGGGGGTCAGTGGCAATTCTATGGGGCTGTGGGGCAATTCTTGGGTTGGGGAGGTCATGGGGCAATTCTCTGGGGCTGGGGGGCAATTCTGGGGTTGGGGCAAAAAACTAAGGTTGGGGGAGGTCATGGGGCAATTCTTTGGGGTAGGGGGCAATTCTCTGGGGCTGGTGGCAATTCTCTGGGCTTGGGGGCAATACTATGGGGCTGGGGGCAATTCTATGTGGTTGGGGCAATTCTCTGGGACTGGGGGAGGTCATGGGGAATTCTCTGTCTTTGGCGGGGCACAGGGCAATTCTCTGGGGCTGGGGCCAATTCTCTGGGGTTGGGGGGCAATTCTCTGGGGCTGGGGGCAATTATCTGGGGTTGGGGCAATTCTCTGGGACTGGGGGAGGTCATGGGGCAATTATATGGGGCTGTGGGGTAATTCTCTGGGACTGTGGCAATTCTCTGGGGTTGGCGGAGGTCATGGGGCAATTCTCTGGGGCTAGAGGACAATTCTGGGATTGGGGGAGGTCATGGGGCAATTCTCTGGGGCTGGGGGAGGTCATGGGGCAATTCTATGGGGCTGTGGGGCAATTCTCTGGGGTTGGGGGCAATTATCTAGGGCTGGGGGCCAATTCTCTGGGTTTGGGGGAGGGCATAGGTCAATTCTCTGGTGCTGGGGGGAAATTTTCTTTGGGTTGGGGGTGGTCACGGGGCAATTTTCTGGAGTTGGGGGAGGTCACGGAGCAATTCTCTGGGGCTGGGGAAGGTCATGGGGCAATTCTCTGGGGTTGGGGGAGGTCATGGGGCAATTCTCTGAGGCTGGGGGGCAATTCTCTAGGACTGGGGGCGGTCATGGGGCAATTCTCTGGGGCTGGGGGGCAAAGAACTGGGGTTGGGGGAAAGTCATGAGGCAATTCTTTGGGGTTGGGGGCAATTCTCTGGGGCCGGTGGTAATTCTCTTGGGTTGGGGGCAATACTGTGGGGCTGGGGGCAATTCTCTGGGGTTGGGGGAGGTCATGGGGTAATTATCTGGGGTTGGGGGAGGTCACAGGGCAATTCTCTGGGGCTGGGGGCAATTATCTGGGGTTTGGGGCAATTCTCTTGGGCTGTGGGGCAAATCTCTGGGGTTGGGGGCAATTATCTGGGACTGCGGGAGGTCATGGGGCAAATATATGGGGCTGTGGGGTAATTCTCTGCGGCTGTGGCAATTCTCTGAGGTTGGGGGATGTCACGGGGCAATTCTCTGGGGTTGGGGGGCAATTCTCTGGGGCTGGGGGAGGTCATGGGGCAATTCTATGGGGCTGTGGGGCAATTCTCTGGGGTTGGGGGCAATTATCTGGGCCTGGGGGGAAATTCTCTAGGGCTGGGGGAGATCATGGGGCAATTTTATGGGGCAGTGGGGCAATTCTCTGGGACTGGGGAAATTATCTAGGGCTGCGGGGGAATTTTCTGGGGCTTGGGAAAGGTCATGGGGCAAATCTATGGGGCTGTGTGGCAATTCCCTAGGTTTGGGGGCAAACAAAAAGGGGGTTAGGGGAGGTCACAGGGCAATTATCTGGGGCTGAAGGTAATTCTCTGGGGCTGTGGGACAATTCTCTGGGGTTGGGTGAGGTCATGGAGCAATTTTTTGGGGCTGGGGGCAATTCTCTGGGGTCGGGGAGGTCATGAGGCAATTCTCTTGGGCTGGGGGAGGTCATGGGGCAATTCACTTAAGCTGGGGGCAATTGTCTGGGGTTGGGGAGATCACAGGACAATTCTCTGGGGCTGGGGGCAATTCTCTAGGGTTGGGGGAGGTCACAGGGCAATTATCTGGGGTTGGGGACAATTCTGTGAGGCTGGAGGGCAATTCTCTGGGGCTGGGGTGCAATTCTCTGCTGTTTGGGGCAATTCTCTTGGGCCTGGGGGCAATTCTCTGGGGTTAGGGGACAATTCTCTGGGGTTTGGGAAGGTCATGGGGCAATTCTCTGGGATTGGGGGAGGTCATGGGGCAATTCTCTGGGATTGGGGGAGGTCATGGGGTAATTCTCTGGGGCTGGGGGTCAAAGAACTGTGGTTGGGGGAGGTCATGGGGCAATTCATTGTTGTTGGGGGCAATTCTCTGGGACCGGTGGCAATTCTCTTGGGTTGGGGGCAATTCTCTTGGGCTGGGGGGCAAATCTCTGGGGTTGGGGGCAATTCTCAGGGACTGTGGGAGGTCATGGGGCAATTATATTGGGCTGTGGGGTAATTCTCTGGGGCTTTGGCAATTATCTGGGGCTGGGGGGGTCATGGGGCAATTCTCTGGGACAATTCTGGGTTTGGCGGGAGGTCACGGGGCAATTCTCTGGGGTTGGGGGGCAATTCTCTGGGGCTGCGGGAGGTCATGGGGCAATTCTATGGGGCTGTGGGGCAATTCTCTGGGGTTGGGGGCAATTATCTGGGGCTGGGAAGAAATTCTCTGGGGCTGGGGGAGATCATGGGGCAATTTTATGGGGCTGTGGGGCAATTTTCTGGGACTGGGGCAATTATTTGGGGCTGCGGGGGAATTCTCTGCGGCTTGGGGAGGTCATGGGGCAAATCTATGGGGCTGTAAGGCAATTCTATAGTGTTGAGGGCAAACAAAAAGGGGTTAGGGGAGGTCACAGGGCAATTCTCTGGGGTTGGGGCAATTCTCTGGGGCTGTGGTACAAATCTCTGGGGTTGGGTGAGGTCTTGGGGCAATTCTCTGGTGCTGGGGGCAATTCTCTGGGGTTGGGGAGGTCATGGGGCAATTCACTTAAGCTGGGGGCAATTTTCTGTGGTTGGGGAGATCACATGGCAATTCTCTGGGGCTGGGGGCAATTCTCTGGGTTTGGGGGGCAAAAAACTGGGGTTGGGGGCAGTCGCAGGGCAATTCTCTGGGGCTGGGGGGCAATTATCTGGGGCTGGCGGAGATCATGGGGCAATGCTCTGGGGCTGGTGGGCAATTCTCTGGGGTTGGGGGAGATCACAGGGCAATTATCTGCAGCTGGGGGGCAATTCTCTGGGGCTGGGGGGCAATTATCTGGGGCTGGCGGAGATCATGGGGCAATGCTCTGGGGTTTGGGGACAATTCTCTGGGGTTTGGGAGATCACTGGGCAATTATCTGCGGCTGGGGGGAAATTCTCTGGGTTTGGGGGGCAAAAAACTGGGGTTGGGGAGATCACAGGACAATTCTCTGGGGCTGGGGGCAATTCTCTAGGGTTGGGGGAGGTCACAGGGCAATTATCTGGGGTTGGGGACAATTCTGTGAGGCTGGAGGGCAATTCTCTGGGGCTGGGGTGCAATTCTCTGCTGTTGGGGGCAATTCTATTGGGCCTGGGGGCAATTCTCTGGGGTTAGGGGACAATTCTCTGGGGTTTGGGAAGGTCATGGGGCAATTCTCTGGGATTGGGGGAGGTCATGGGGCAATTCTCTTGGATTGGGGGAGGTCATGGGGTAATTCTCTGGGGCTGGGGGTCAAAGAACTGTGGTTGGGGGAGGTCATGGGGCAATTCATTGTTGTTGGGGGCAATTCTCTGGGACCGGTGGCAATTCTCTTGGGTTGGGGGCAATTCTCTTGGGCTGGGGGGCAAATCTCTGGGGTTGGGGGCAATTCTCAGGGACTGTGGGAGGTCATGGGGCAATTATATGGGGCTGTGGGGTAATTCTCTGGGGCTTTGGCAATTATCTGGGGCTGGGGGGGTCATGGGGCAATTCTCTGGGTCTAGAGGACAATTCTGGGTTTGGCGGGAGATCACGGGGCAATTCTCTGGGGTTGGGGGGCAATTCTCTGGGGCTGCGGGAGGTCATGGGGCAATTCTATGGGGCTGTGGGGCAATTCTCTGGGGTTGGGGGCAATTATCTGGGGCTGGGAAGAAATTCTCTGGGGCTGGGGGAGATCATGGGGCAATTTTATGGGGCTGTGGGGCAATTTTCTGGGACTGGGGCAATTATCTGGGGCTGCGGGGGAATTCTCTGCGGCTTGGGGAGGTCATGGGGCAAATCTATGGGGCTGTAAGGCAATTCTATAGTGTTGAGGGCAAACAAAAAGGGGGTTAGGGGAGGTCACAGGGCAATTCTCTGGGGTTGGGGCAATTCTCTGGGGCTGTGGTACAAATCTCTGGGGTTGGGTGAGGTCTTGGGGCAATTCTCTGGTGCTGGGGGCAATTCTCTGGGGTTGGGGAGGTCATGGGGCAATTCACTTAAGCTGGGGGCAATTTTTTGTGGTTGGGGAGATCACATGGCAATTCTCTGGGGCTGGGGGCAATTCTCTGGGTTTGGGGGGCAAAAAACTGGGGTTGGGGGCAGTCGCAGGGCAATTCTCTGGGGCTGGGGGGCAATTATCTGGGGCTGGCGGAGATCATGGGGCAATACTCTGGGGTTTGGGGACAATTCTCTGGGGTTGGGGGAGATCACAGGGCAATTATCTGCAGCTGGGGGGCAATTCTCTGGGGCTGGGGGGCAATTATCTGGGGCTGGCGGAGATCATGGGGCAATGCTCTGGGGTTTGGGGACAATTCTCTGGGGTTTGGGAGATCACTGGACAATTATCTGCGGCTGGGGGGAAATTCTCTGGGTTTGGGGGGCAAAAAACTGGGGTTGGGGGCTGTCACAGGGCAATTCTCTGGGGCTGGGGGGCAATTATCTGGGGCTGGCGGAGATCATGGGGCAATGTTCTGGGGCTGGTGGGCAATTCTCTGGGGTTGGGGGAGGTCACGGGGCAATTCTCTGGGGCTGTGGGGCAATTCTCTGGGGCTGGGGGGAGTATGACCTGGGATGTAGATAAAACAATCAGTGAATGAAGGGACAGAAATATAAAGGAAAGGAAAGTGTCTGAGATCATGTGACTTCCCACAGTAGGGCAGACTTCAGGTGCTAACTGAGCATGTCTGCACAATACCCAGGCAAAAAATAAACATTGTATAAGATATGCTAATTTTCCCTAGGAATTTCAGGGGGTGTCAACAAGAATACTTCAGGCTAACGGTTTAACTCTTTAGTTTAGATTTTTTCATGCAAATTTTTTTTTCAGACACTATAAATTCTCCTCTATCAGATGCATTAATAACCCAGCTCACTTACATATACCTTTAAGTAAAGAGTCAATGTGTTTCAATTAACCGAGATCAAAGAGATCAAAGATAGACTTGCACCCATAAGCGTTCTCATTAGTTACCATTATAGTCTCTTTTCTTGTGTGGTGAATGGAATTTTGTATGTAACAAAATAGCCATTCCTGCTTTCTTAGTAGGTCGAGTTGTATCAACAAAAGTAGGTTAGGTTTTATGTAAGAATTTTGGAATTCAATTATGTGAGAAGTGTGCAAGGATTTGTACGATAATAATGCTTTGTGTCTCTTAAATTGGAAATTAAAGCCCAGAACGGCATGCAAGACAAAAACAAATGAGGTGTCTGTCATGGTACTGTTTTGGTAAATAACAAAGTATTTTTCAGAAATATCTGTCCCTGGCCAAATTACCAGTATAGTGTGCACACCTTAGAGAAATAATACACCAACACAGAGTTCTGGTATACAGCTTTCTCTCTACTGCTTTTATTATGTCAGCCATCATTTATATAGTTTTTAGTAATCAGATAAAAAGTTACAATTAAGCAAAACATCAGGTTTATTCGGTAATTCATTGGTTCTGAAGTGTCCGCTTTTATGTGACCTTGATCAGACATTAGGTTAAAATATTAAGGAGTCTCTAGGTCTCATCCCACAGGGGGATGAGTCTTCCTCTCATTGGTCAGAAGTTTAGGACAAAGGCAAGATTTCCTCCTCGTGCTCAGCTGTGTATGATAAGACTCGTCATCCTTAACAGACCGGAAATAGTGCTGCCTACATCTTTGTATGAGGGGGAGTGACAAATCCACCATCTTAGAGCTCCCAATGATTCAGCATTTATTAGTAAAACTTGGTTATACGATAATACTGCAAAGATAAGATATATAAGTAGGTGCACGAATACAGTTATGCATTTTGTACTGATCCTAATCCATAACAGTCCCCCCTAAAATGACATAATATATTCGTCACACTCACAGCTATTAGTAAAACTTACTGATTATAAGTATAACACCCTATTCTTATATCGGGTGTCTAAAACTAAATATCTTGTTATAATAGATATATGTCTCAACTATGGTCCTTCCAGAGCACTATTCTTTTGTTTCTTCTATTTCCGGATGTTGAAAGCATGCATGTGTGTAAGTCATAGGTTCATATCTTCGTTCGATCGGGCTTGCCATGACCTGACGTCACACCTACCCTATGACCTATGTGGCATGGGGAAGACCTAACAAGCCTCTAATATCTAATAGTGTAACTAAGCTTGGAGAGGGACCATAGTACTCAGATATAGTGTAGCTCAGCTCACAGAACACTCTCCTTAGAGCCAGTTACAGTCTGCATCAGAAGACGGGATGTCTTACAATCATCATTCTGTCCATACAGATCTATGTCTAAATCTTGGTGGATAAAGGTGGGAGAAGCATTGTCCATAGCTTTCTGAAGGTAGTTGCGTATACAGGGGATAATGCAACATAAGAGGAAGGCTAACAAGATTATGACAATAAAGATAGCCATCCCTATCTGCAATAACACTTTCTGCCAACCATTCATCCAACCAAACCATGATTCCCAATAGTCTATAGTGCCAGAATTTTCTTTTAATTCTTGACCAAGATTAGCAAATTTCTGGATTGCCAGTGTGATCTTACCATTTGGACCTGTATTATCAGGAATGTATGTACAACATGTGCTAGTGTCAGGAAGCATTTTACATACTCCACCTTTTTCTGCAAGGATCATGTCTAATGCCATGCGGTTCTGGAAGGCCATGTGTGATGTAGCCTCTTTTAAGGCATCCTTAGTGTAATTGACAAACCGTTGCTGGTTATAATAAATATAATTGATCCAGGCAACATTCTTGTTTACACCAATCATTGGTATCAGTGACTCGAATCCTGCTGCTACTTGGTTACGGGCTTTAAATTCATTGGGCACCCCCCTTGGGACTCCAATAGAATCTATGTACACATGGGAATCAAAACTTTCTCTAGGCTCAGATGATGATGTATGTCTCTTCCTTCTGGACTGTGTCTGAGGAATACTATCTGGATCACCATAATAGGTTGGAACAATGTGTAACGGCATTATGGCTTTAGCCAAGGTACATTCCCCACGCCATACTCCTGACAGTCTTACCCTGAGTTTCATATCTCCACACAACCAATATATGTCCCCCAAAGATCGGGTCTGATTGACTAACAGTGTGGATGACCCATCTCTATATGTGTGACAAAGCCCACTTGGGAACTTCTGCAAGTTGAACCCCTGAGAAACGTTTCTCCTGTAACACGTGTAATTTCCAGGGTACACAGTTATACCTCTCCCTGGGTGGGGATTACTAGTCATCACGGGGTAGGTTTTCCTCCATTGTTCACACTCATCTGTATGACTATATGTTTTGAACAATTTTAGAAAACATGTCTCTTCTTGCAAAGGTATAATAAATGGAACAGTACCTAAATGAGGCCTAGCATGGCCACATACATAACAGTTGGTCTTATTAGTTTCTTGTACGTTGTACTTCATCCATTCCAACCATACATTAAGGTCTGAAAATCCGGTCTCAGTAGCTAACGTGTCCTCATATGTTGGGTCACCAGTAGCAGTCATTGTTCCAATGATCTAGGGCCCTGGCTTCAATGTCTGTAATGCCAGAGGTAAGTCTGGGTGCTTATATAGATCTGCTATCTTAAACTCGCCCATTATCTTAGCACCTTGTCCTCTAGCCCAAGACCTCAGTATATATGTGTCAGCATCCATGGGACAAGGGTTTTGTATGGTTAGAGTCAATTGCATATCAGAACCAGATACCCCACTATCACCTGCTGCATTGTTGTACAATGTCTTTAGTTTTAAGGTGACCTGCTTCAATTTAGTGAGTCTTGCTTCATATTGGAAATCTCGGCCTGGAGATTGTTTATTCCACAGCGTGCAATATAAAGGGTCTTGTGTCTCATCTGTGAGCGTCTGGCTGTTTCCACCATCTTCCAGTAGACTTCTTTTTACATATAGATTGGTTATTCCTGAGTTTGGGTTCAAAATCAGGCTGTACCAAAAGTATCCATCTTCCTCATCTCCCCCCTCTGGAAATGGTAAGAGAGTGGCTGGATTGAGAACATAACATCTCTGTAAGGTAACATTGTCTGGTAGAAGGAGGGAACATTGCAGACGGAGGTGTCTGGCTGTAGTCATGTGCTTAGGTTGAGTCTGCTGTATGATGGCCGCAATGTCATGTGGTGCAAGAATTGTCAGAGGATAACCAAGGACTATGTCATTTGTTTTGTCCAGTAAGGCATGTGCTGCCAATGCTGCTCTGAGGCAAGACGGTCCTCCTCTTGCCACAGCATCCAATTGACATGAGAAATAGCCAATAGGCCGTTGTCTGTTTCCATGGGACTGTGTCAAGACTCCCATTGCATGTCCTTCTCTTTCTGATACAAACAGCTTCATAGTTTGGTAATCCTAGTTCTGGTGCTATTGAAATAGCTTTCTTCAGGGTGTAGAAATTATCCAGGGCTGTCTGTGTCATCTCATATGGCTCAGTCTTCAATACGTCATACAAGGGTTGCATCAGAAGGGATGCTTCTGGGATCCATGCTCTGCAGTAAGATATTAGACCTAGGAAAGCATGCAGGGGTCTATGTCCTTCAGGGACCGACATGTCTTCTATTGCTTGCACACGGGCGCGTGTAAGATGACGCACACCTTTTGACAGGCAGTGTCCCAAAAATATGACTGTCTGCTTACACCATTGTAGTTTGTCTCTGGATACTTTGCATCCTTGTTCTGCCAAGTGTCTCAGCAAGCTTTCTGATGTCCTTGTGGCTGTGGGAAGGTTTTCTGCACACAGCAAGAGATCATCAACATACTGCAGCAATACAATGTCAGGATTCGCTTGTTGCCAGGAGTCTAGGATATGGCTCATAGCTTTGGCAAACTGGCTGGGCGAATTCTGCGCTCCTTGAGGCATTACAGTCCATTTGTATTGATTATGATCATGCTTGAAAGCAAACAGATACTGGCAAGAAGGGTCAAGGGGAATACTGAAGAAAGCATTTGCTAAATCCACTACGGTAAAGTATGTAGCTGCTGGAGGTATTCCAGAAAGGAGAGTGTTCGGATTAGGCACTATAGGAGTGTCTAATATGGTTGCTTCATTGACTGCTCGCAAATCTTGCACCATACGATATTTTACTGGTTCTCTCTTTTTGGATTTCTTCTTTACTGGAAAGAGGGGCGTGTTGCAAGGTGACGTACACGGGATCAACGCCCCTTGCTGCACTAATCTCTCTATCTGCTGAGAGATCGCATCTATTTGTGCTGGCTTCAGAGGATTTTGTGGCTTGCGTGGTAACTCTGCTCCGGGTTCTAGTTTTACTGTGACTGGTGGCACCTTTAGGTGTCCAATATCTTCCGGTCCTTGTGACCAGAGTGTTGCTGGAATCTTGTCCAAGATATCATCTGGCCCTGTATTACAGATGCTATTGGCATCTATGTGTAGTAATATGGGCAGTGAGCAGAGTGCTGACGTGTCAGTGACTTGTAGAGGTGAAGACACTTATACAGTTCCATCTGGGGTGAATGAGATAGATGCTTGTAGTCGGGAAAGCACGTCTGCACCTAACAGATTTATAGGGCATGTAGAGGATACTACAAATCTTGCAAGCAGGTCTGGAAATGGGCCTATTTGCATAGGTTGGGTTAAATGGTTGGAGATGGGGACACCATCTACTCCTACACAAGCGACATCAATGTCAGACAGGTAAGATATATTGGGCAGATCTTGTTTTCTTAAAATGCTTCTGGCTGCACCTGTGTCTATGAGAAAGGTTGTGGGCGTCCCCTCTATTGGTAGTGTCACAATAGCTTGTGGTCCTACCTCGCCATCCCCTGAAGAAACTGCCAGAATAGGGGACACTGACACAGGTTCACCCCCGTCCTATGCTGTAGCTTGAAGCACAGGCGCTGCATTAGTATCATCTGTCTGCTGTCTAGGTCTTGGCTTCCTGGGTGCCTTGCAATTCTTGCTAAGGTGTCCTGATTTCCCACAATTAAAACACTGTCTTGTTTCTTTGCGTGGTGATTGCTCAGAATTCACCATAAGTACAGCCGTTTTCTTAGATGCTGATGATACAGGTTGTTTAGCCGCCGCTGTCTCCAGTCCTTTAGCAACCAGCAGTAAGGTGTCTAAAGGTAACACTCTATATTCTGGTCTGGATGTCAATAGGCCCTTTTGAATTGTCTCATGTAATCCCAGCACGAAAGCTGTACTTAACATCTGCGTATGTGTTTTATTATGTGGACTGAAGCCAAGATCTGTAAATACTTGTGTGAGTCGTGCATGAAACTTTTCTACAGACTCGTCTTTGTCCTGTTTGATATCTTGTAAATTAACTGCCTGATCTGCCAATGTATCCTTTGTCCAATATCTTAACAGATCACAGAACTGTATGCCTGATGTAAAGTCATGCTTTGAACGATGTGTATCATAAGGATCTATGGCATTCTGCATAATAGGCCAGTATAATTCTCCTGCCTTGATTTCACACAGGCTAATAAGATCTTCCCAAGCTGCTGAGTACGTTTTTTGGATTTGTACAATTTTCCTATAGAAAGGCATAGGTTGTTTTTCAGGGTCTGGCAATGTGTTGATAAGGGAGGTGGCTTGTGTCGGGGTAAATGCAACGTACATTAGACTTCCCCTTTTCTTGTTCCTCCTCTTGGATTTCACTTTTGAATCGGAGTTCCTATTTGTCCACTCTACGGCACTCTCTCCTCCCCTTATGTCGTCACTGGATTCGTCTGAACTATCTTGTTGGTGATTGAGCTTGTGCTTCCAGTGGTGTGATGGGCTTGGGGAGTGGTCTGAACAGCGGACTTGCTGCAGAGTAGTGTGAACTATGTACACTATGGGGGCCAGCACTTGCTGGTGGATGTTCTGTTACAATTGGTGCCTCAACAGATGGAAATATCGGATATGGAGAATACAGTGTTCCGTTTGGAGTCAATACTGGATACAAGCAAGTGGGATGTGTTTCTGGTGCGGTAGAAGTAATGGGCGGAGCCCCTTGGACAGGTGATGTGACGAGTGACATCACGTTATGTTGGGCAGTATTCGGGGGTGAGTGCAGCTCCTCCTTCGTGTGTGTGTGGGCGCCATCTTTGGATTGTGGTTGTGTGGAATGTCTTTGTTTGGCAGTATGGCAGTATGGTGTGGTCGTGGTACATTAAAGTGACAGGGGTCTTGTATTGTAGAGGGGACAACGGGTGAGTTCGGGGGACTGACCATTTCACATGGAGCATGATACACATACATTTTCCTTCCTTTTAATTCAATCTCCTTTTCTATCCACCCTTCCTGTGCAATTGCTCTAGCCACTTTGTACCACATCTCTGCACTAGGCAATAAACCACAATCTTGTAACTGTCCTTTATTATCTCTCAACACTTTACGCCACTCTTCTGCCTTCAAATGCCCTCCTACGACACTGGTAATACCACAGATCTTGAACATCTTTTTACATCGGCTCACTGCAGCCTCACCACCCCTGTTCTTAACTATATCACGGGCCAACACGCCCTCAGTCAATTTCACCTGATTCTATCCAATATTTCTATATGAAGCAAACACGTATTTAGTAGCAGGTGTTTAACGATGTAGTAATACAGAGAGAGAGAGAGAGAGAGCAAGTCTGAGAAAGGCTTTGAAAGAAGATCTGACTTGGTCGACTGTTTACGAAGGGTTAATTCGTACGTCTTCTCTAAACTCAGATCGTCGTTACGCCCTCCTAGGAGTATAGGAATGTACCTTGCAGTTTGTAACCACTTAACTGCTGGTAAGGGATAGAAATGAGGATAGTGGACAGAGGCATATAAATCAACAGGACATAATCGTATTACATTTATATTTTGAACTATTTACTTCTTAAATCAATCTCCCCCTGTAGTTTATACGACCTTAAGCATTGATATAGAAAGAATTCTCTTAACTAAGATACGTCCTTGAAAGAGTTAAACAAAATGGGAGAGGGGAGTGAGGGGTTTCTCCCTTCTTGCAGTCTGTGTCGTTTGACCTTGAGGTCACACAGCTGCAGAGAAATCAGCTTTCAGCTTTAGGGAGAGAAATTCTAAGCTACATTTCTCACCAAGACATGCATCACAACCAGTAATGACATAGCATATAACATTATAATCATCAAACCTTTTCTGCAGAAAACTTTAGATTCAAAGATATGTGATTCGGGATTATGCACTATTATGTGCTTACAAACCGACAATTATATGTCACACCCACACTTTTTAATCACCCGTAGTGAATGACAGACGTCTCTTGGGGTTTCCAACGCTACAAAGGCTTTAGGACATCATGACCCCCAAAAGATATTCATCTATCCAGCATGCATAGACCCTTACCAGGAAAATATATATATATATGCAAAACAATCCCAATCCCCAGGGCACGTATATGCAAGCCCGTATGTGTGACCTCTGGTTTATGTACGTCTCTGTGTACAAGTCATCCGTCTCCAGAGAGTCACACATACACGTGTGTGTGACCCGAACCACAATATCTAAGAAATCACAATCGTTCAACCCACACTACCAACAGACACACACAGGCGACAGATATCACTATATCTTGTACAGGATTCCAATGGACTTGAGGCAAAATATCACCTGTACTTTTTTGTAACCTCAATACGGCAGAGCTGGACAACGGGCAGAATCTCAAGAACAGGTCTACACGGATAAGGTACTAATCATGTCCTTACCGTGTACCGGAGGTGATCAGGCTCCGCCTGCTCTCATGAAGTCTGTCCGAATTCCTCTTGTCCGCTGTATTTCGGTTAAACCTCAAGTCCCTATTCGAGCGCCATTTGTTTTGGTAAATAACAAAGTATTTTTCAGAAATATCTGTCCCTGGCCAAATTACCAGTATAGTGTGCACACCTTAGAGAAATAATACACCAACACAGAGTTCTGGTATACAGCTTTCTCTCTACTGCTTTTATTATGTCAGCCATCATTTATATAGTTTTTAGTAATCAGATAAAAAGTTACAATTAAGCAAAACATCAGGTTTATTCGGTAATTCATTGGTTCTGAAGTGTCCGCTTTTATGTGACCTTGATCAGACATTGGGTTAAAATATTAAGGAGTCTCTAGGTCTCATCCCACAGGGGGATGAGTCTTCCTCTCATTGGTCAGAAGTTTAGGACAAAGGCAAGATGGCGTTTTTCCTCCTCGTGCTCAGCTGTGTATGATAAGACTCGTCATCCTTAACAGACCGGAAATAGTGCTGCCTACATCTTTGTATGAGGAGGAGTGACAAATCCTCCATCTTATAGCTCCCAATGATTCAGCATTTATTAGTAAAACTTGGTTATACGATAATATTGCAAAGATAAGATATATAAGTAGGTGCACGAATACAGTTATGCATTTTGTACTGATCCTAATCTATAACAGTACCTCAATAAATATGAAGACGCTCTTCCATTTCCAATTTATATTGCTAAAGTGTGGTGCAGGAATATGGACTGTAGACCGGACAGTGGGTGGATCTGACCCTGGAGCAGCAGAGGGACCATATCTTGTGTCCTGGGATGTGGAACGAAAGTTTAGGGGAGAAAAGGGCAAAACAATAATAACCATAACATATTAACACAGTAACTAAAATAATTCCTCAAACATGTACCTGAGGCACTTCTGTGCCAGGGGAGGAAAATTTGAAATTCCATTTTCCTAAAATTAACCTCAAATGAGATGAAAAGATGGAGCGCAAAACAAATCGGTTCTATATTACGTCAAAATTTAAATGTACAATAACCCACACAGAGCCCACACCTCTGGGCTTGGTCAACTATCTACCCTCGACTGATAAGCCTATAATTAGATTTTCTAAATTCATAGTATATGATTATCCCATAATATATCTCTACAATAACCGCATTCCTAAATGTGCTACATATATTACAAGATGGTGGTTAATTTTTATGCTAAGTATAGCAAGGCAATCCTAAAATGTATACATCATTGAATAGATCCATATAACTGTTAAATATAATACTATAACTGTTCAAGACAGTCTCTTTAGTATTATAACCATATTATGTGCAGAAACAAATGTTCTGGATCTGTGAGGACTGCTCATATATATAGGTAAGTTCTTCAGCAAATTTGCACCTGAGAACATTTCCATCATGTTTCCAGTATTATAAGGCCTAGACTAGGGCCAATTCTTATGAACATTAGCTTCATAGCAGTAGGCAGGTGATAGAAAAGTCTTTGATAAGAACTATACATCAGTCTAGCATAAAATCACCACTATCTAGCAATCAAATTAACCGAGATTCCAAAGGATGTGTAGAAACTATATACCCAGGATCTTTCGTTAGTCTATTTAGTTCTCCAAAGATGGGCATGGCGATGGAATTTCCTGCACTAGATTTTGATCTAACACTTTACGCTGACGTTTGGTCCGTTGGGCATCCGAATATTGCCTCGAGGGCCTTTGTGGTAGATGTGCTTCTTGAAGAGTTTCCAGGTTGTCTTCTTTAGGCCTGAGATTAAAATGTGAGAGAACAGAATGACAATACTCTAGTGAGTGGACTACATGAACATTTGTGCCCACTTGAATAGATAGGTTAAAGGGAAATCCCCATTTGTATCTGATATCATTTTTAATTAAAATTGATAGGGCAAGTTTTAGCTGTTTACGTTTGAAAATTGTGGAGGGAGCTTAGTCAGCATAGATCTGTATCGGAGCTCCATCAGGGCCAGTGATAGACTGTGATTTTCTGGATGCTGTAAGAATTAAGTATTTCGTTCCTTGACACAAAAATCTAGCTATGACATCCTTAGGTTGCTCTAACGGTGTGGGGCCTCCAAGAGCCCAATGTGCCCTTTCTATTTTCCAAGAGTCCTGTGAATGATTTGGCAGGATGTTATGAATAACAGCATTCAGATTCATTACTGACTTCGGGATCCCTCTAAATCCTACTTTGTTTTGTCTGGACCTGTTTTCTAGGTACTCAAGTTTATTTTCATAAGTGGCGATATGAGTAGAATTTTGAGTTATATCTGATCAATCTTTCCGCCGAGCATCCAAAATTTGGTCAGGTAGTTATTCCAGCGTGAGTGCGCTGCCCAAGATCCTGTATGTCGTGCTTAATTTCTTTGACCGCCTTGTCAAAGTGAGATTGAAGCAAATTATGTTGGGTAGTTTGACATGCTGATGAGAGGATGGAATATCTTCCTCTATATTTAATCCTTCAGTTGAACCCATTAAAGAGTTAAGTGGTGAGGCTTGAGTTTGTTGCTTTGCTTTAAAATGTTCCGGAATGCTTTTTGCTGACAGGTTCTTCTTAGCTTTACCCATTTTTTAGCTAAAAATAGGCAATATTAGATATGTAGAAAATATTTAGAATCCAAAAATATTGATATAATATTGTATATCTTTCAGGGAGGGGATTTCCCTTAAATCTTGGCATATCTGTTTGTAACATTAGTAAGCCAAAGAGGCCAAGCCATTGATCAGTGTGGGGATAACATATTAGTTATATTGGTCTGAAGATTTAAAATGCAGCACCAGAGTGTTGACATCTCAAATTTAACAGATAAGAGATATAAAGTCTTAAAACTTGTTCACCGTCAATGTATTGGGTACTAGAGAAAGGTATAACAGTACCTCTATGTTTTTATGGTATACCAACTCTTAAATACTATGGGCCATATTAAATTAGCCCTCTTAGTTCTCTCGGTCCTTGCAAAATGCATTTTTTTGCTGTTTGCGAGGACTGAATCCCCAATACTTCCCCTGCAGCCTGCTTTGCGAGATGATTCCGAAAAATGGCTGGGAATAAGCTCTGAGAGAGCTACAGAGTCACATGCAGCCTTAAATCTATGAGGTGAATCTCGTTCCTCGGAAGAATCCCTACGGGAACAGAAAATGCTTGCAAGGGATCCTAAACCACATAAGTGCTGCCTCGGAGCAGCCCGAGACAGCCGTGTGATGCTCCCCCCTGCTCCCTATACACATCCCCATGCTGTAGGGGTCCCTATCGGGACCCCTGCAGCCCCCCCACATTAAGCCCTTGTAGCGGGGGTCCCGGATCTGCATACATCAAGCCCCCGCTGCATTTAAAACTTTTAAATTCCCCGCCGCGGCTCCTTCAAGGGCCTGCGGCACACTATCAGCAATCCCGGCCGCGGCACCTAAAATTAACCCCCCTCTATGCTGGGGGTCCCCATCAGGACCCCCGAAGTGAAGTTAACCCCTTGCTGCAGGAGTCCATAGGTGCATTTAAAATGTAAAATTTCCCTCCTCACGGGTCCTTAAAAAAACGTAAAAGTCCTGAAAGGACTATCGCTAAAAAATATTAACCCCAGGCAACTAAAATTAACCCCATAAATCATGGGGGTCAATACAGACCCCCATAAGCACTTAATTAACCCTATAACTCATGGGGGTCAATACAGACCCCCATAAGCCTCTATTTAACCCCAATAGTCCCATAAGGGTATATTATGACCCGTATGGGGCTGTTACAACCCTAACATTAACCACATAAGTGCCATGACTGTCCTCAAGGACCCTCATGACACTAACTACAAACACTACACTGCACTATACCCCCTAATAAACCAGTAAATCTAAACTAACCCCCCTCTGCACTAATCTATTAACATCTATACTACCTACCTACACTACCTACCTACCCCCTAATAAACCCCCCACCACTCTAATGACAGAAAATAAAATAAAAACTACCTGACAGAAAATAAAAAAGGGAGCATTACAGAAGACAAAAAAATACATTACAACCCCCCCCCCCCTTCCCCCCGGCTCCAGAAGAAAAAAAATTAAACACATGAAAAGGAAAGACATACACAATACAATACATACAATACAATACAATACAAATAAAATACAATACCGCCTATCTATCTAACATACATTCTATTTAATATACAATAAATCCTAACTATCTAAAATACATCCCCCAATCTATCTAATATACAATAAACCCTAACTATTGAAAATACATCCCCCAATCTATCTAATATACAATAAATCCTAACTATCTAAAATACATCCCCCAATCTATCTAACATACAATAAATCCTATCTACATACAGAAACCCTAATTCTAAGCTAAAATAAAATAATTAAGACCACTTACCTTTGCAGATGTCCCTCCAGATCACCAACCTGGGGGGGGGGGGGGGGGAATTAGTGCAACACATTTACATTAAATAAATGAACATTCTAAACATTATACATTTTCTACTCATCTTTCCAGCATGTCCCCGTCCTTCTCTGGCCCAGCCCCTCTTAAAAAAAACACAATTCATTAATACAGCATATAGACACAAAATAAAGTAAAATAAACATAATATACATTCAACTTACCTCCCTGCGATGTCCCCGGGCTCCATCTCTTCTGCCCGGCCCTGGAACAATCCACGCTCTTAAAAATAAAAATAAAAAAACTAACTGAGGTCTGCACTCGCAGACCTCGCCGATGCTAATGAGCCTCCTAGAGCCTTTTCCGGAAGGAAATAGTCAAGGGCGCCTTCTGATTGGCTGTTGTCAATGTCAATCAGTATTACAGCCAATGAGAAAGCGCAGATGTCTTCAGCCAATCACCCCGTGGGGGTGTATCCCATTGTGATTGGCTGATGGCATCTGTGCCTTGTGATTGGTTTAAATAAAGATTGACAGGTGCGTTAGCTAATCAGAGTGGGATTTTGGGGTGTACCCATCCTGATTGGCTCACACATTGACGCCTTCTGATTGGCTGAAATTTGATAGACAGTGTTTTCAGCCAATCAGAAAGCACCATTGCCTATTTCCTTCCGGAAAAGGCTCTAGGAAGCTCATTAGCGTCGGGGAGGTCTGGAAGTGCGGACCTCCGTTAGTTTTTTTTTTTTTTGAGGGCGGATTGTTCCAGGGCCCAGCCGTGGCAGAAGAGGAGGAAGCCGGGGTCATTGCAGGGAGGTAAGTTATGTTTATTTTACTTTATTTTGTGTCTATATGTTGTGTTAATGAAATGTGTTTTATTTAACAGGGGCCGCGGCGGGTCAATTAAGTGATTATGGGGATCTCTATTGACCCCCATAAGTTATAGGGTTAATTAAGGGCTTATGGGGGTCTGTATTGACCCCCATGAGTTATAGGGTTAATTAAGGGCTTATGGGGGTCTGTATTGACCCCATGAGTTATGGGGTTAATTAAGTGCTTATGGGGGTCTGTATTGACCCCCATGAGTTATAAGGTTAATTAACGGCTTATGGGGGTCTGTATTGACCCCCATGAGTTATGGGGTTAATTAAGGGCTTATGGGGGTCTGTATTGACCCCCATGAGTTATAGGGTTAATAAAGTGATTATGGGGTCTGTATTGACCCCCATGAGTTATAGTGTTAATTAAGTGCTTACAGGGGTCTGTATTAACCCCCATGAGTTATGGGGTTAATTAAGTACTTATGGGGTCTGTATTGATCCCAATGAGTTATGGGGTTAATGAAGGGCTTATTGGGGTCTGTATTAACACCCATGAGTTATGGGGTTAATGAAGTGCTTATGGGGGTCTGTATTGACCCCCATGAGTTATAGGGTTAATGAAGTGCTTATGGGGGTCTGTATTGACCCCCATGAATTATATTGCGAATTAAGTGCTTATGGGGGACTGTATTGACAACATGAGTTATGGGGTTAATTAAGTGCTTATAGTGTCTGTAGTGAGCCGCATGAGTTATAGGGTTAATTAAGAGCTTATGGAAGTCTGTATTGACCCCCATGAGTTATAGGGTTAATTAAGTGCTTATGGGGGTCTGTATTGACCCCCATGAGTTATGGGGTTAATTAAGTGATTATGGGGATCTGTATTGACCCCCAGGAGTTATAGGGTTAATTAAGTACCTTTGGGGGTCTCTATTGACCCCATTGAGTTATGGGGTTAATTAAGTGCTTATAGGGGTCTGTATTGGCCCCATGGGTTATGGGGTTAATTAAGGGCTTATGGGGGTCTGTATTGACCCCCATGAGTTATAGGGTTATTTAAGAGCTTATGGGGTCTGTATTGATCCCCATGAGTTATGGGGTTAATTAAGTGCTTATGGGGGCTGTACTGGCCCACATGAATTATAGGGTTAATTAAGGGCTGATGGAGGTCTGTATTGACCTGCATGAGTTATGGGGTTTATTTTAGTTGCCTGGGGTAATATTTTTTAGCGCAAGTCCTTTCAGGACCTTTACGGTCCTTTAAGGACCCGCAAGGCGGGAAATTAAAACATTAACCCCCGCTGCAAGGCGTTAATGTGGGAGGCTGCGGGGCTCCCCATGGACCTCTGCAGCAAGGGGATAAAGTGGGGACACTTCAGGGGTCCCGATGGCGACCCTCAGCATAGAGGGGCGTTAATTTTAGGTCCGGGGGCCGGGATTGTTAATAGTGTGCTGCGGGCCCTTTAAGGAGCCACGGCAGGAAATTTAAAAGTTTTAAATGCAGCGGGGGTCTGATCGGTGCCGATCGGGGACCCCTGAAGGTACGAGGTTAATTTGGGGACACTTCGGAAGTCCCGATGGGGACCCCCACATAGAGGGGGGTTAATTTTAGGTGCTGGGGGTGTAGTTGGAGTACCCCCCACGGCAGGGCTTATGTGGGGGACTGCTGCGGAGGTCACGTTTAGGATCCCCGCAGCAATTGATGAGGTGTGTGAGCCTGCAAGATCATCTCGGAGGCTGTCACTCCTCATGCAGATTTTCTCTGTGTTGATACGGACAGCCCTGCTGCGTAGCTCACACGTTGCTCGCAGCAGGGCTAATTCAATAGCGTTGTGACTTTGAGAAATTTGCAGCATGTAGGATTTAAGTAGAAGCCTCTTATCTACGAGGCTGGAATTTAATAAGGCTGTATATTGTTATGTTTTAAGGGCTAAAATAGGCCCATTGTCTCAAAAATTGTATTATAAGAATTGAGAAGCTTCAGGGTTTACAGTAGGTTTCTGAGTGTCTTATATGAGTGATATTGATTTTTATTTTAATTGTGCAGCACTAGATGGCAATGTTGCTCTTATATTGTTTACTAAAAATAATGTTCAAGAGTACCAACTCACTTTTGTGCAAACAGAGAGACTGTGCTAAGAATAGAGGAGATATACTGTAGGTTTCAATTCTTTGTTGCAGCCAGTAGGATTGAGCCCTTTTGATATGTACAGTGCATTGAGAATGTTCCCAATAGAATGTTGACTGTTCAGTTTATTATAGAGTTAGTGGAGAAGAAGGAGGTGATGTCACTTGATGTCTTTGAAGTGAGAGGCTTTTGATTATGTAGATGTATGCATATTACCTCTCAGGAGTCATTAAATGAATATGGGTGTAGAATCTCTACAGGTTTGCTACCATTGGATAGAAAAAAAAATGACACTATTCACTCAGGTTACTAGCTTGTTTTACATATTAGAGCCAGTAAGTATAAGAGATACAATAAATTAGGGCACTTCAATATTAATTAATTTGAATCTCTTAGGTGCCTACGTTTGGTAAGAGGCTCATGGAGACCAAAATGGCAGTGAGTAACTGTGGATTTTCCCATCTTATGTGCAAAGGCGCCCAACGCAATAGCTTGATGTGATCCCAAAAATTATCTGTATATCTCCCCCGATTGATGTTTTAAAAGAGAATGACTTGCCTTGGGGAATTCAGTCCTGGATGTCTCTCCCTTATCTCTGCCAGAGTACACAAGTGCTTCAAACCCATGAGCCTGGGCGGCAGCTCCAGGATGGCGGAGTTCTTATTTACAGTAATGACTAACTCACTTTGATGTTTAGTTGGTTCGTTGTTCGACCACAGGACCCTGGTCTGGTGGATAAGGGTAGGCACCCCCATTGCTGTCTCTCTAGTCTTCCGACTGGGTTGCTGTCCAGGAGAGAGAGAGACTTTCTCCCGGTGTAGGACAAGCTGTTGCCGCTTTTCTAGTTGTGCCGTCTTCTGGCCTGTTCATTCCCCCAGTCTTGCACACCGCTAGGTTTCCGCTGGCCGACAAGCTTGGTTCATCCTCCGGATCAGCAGCAGCCAAGACACCAGCAGACCGGGGTTATCCGCCGCTCCCGATCCCTCAGCCCAAGGAAGGTACAGCTGGTCGATTTCCCCTGGTCTCGCCACTGGTTCTCAACTCTTCCTTCAGATGGCCTAATCTCTATCCTCCACCGCCTCAGTTGCTCTGTTGTCCCCGGCCCACCAGCCCACCTCAACCTCTAACTTCAATCCGGGGTAGCTTCCAGTGCAGAGAAGATCAAGAGCAATCAGGCCATGTTCCACATCCGTATACGTTAGGCTCTCCGCCACATGGTAAGATTAGCTTTCTTGGTCTACATCAAAATACACTGTTTTGCCTGCTATGGTGCTCTGATGCCTGGGGTGATATGTATCTAACAAATAGGGGTGATTGTTCCCCAAAACCGTTTATAATATAGGGTCTATTTGCGGAGCTCTTCTGAAACACGTCCTCTCCGCGTGCTAGCAAGCCATGCCCCCCAAGACATGTTTTTTTTTTTTTTTATGCAATATTTAATGTAATAAGAAGTTCTTGGAAAGTATACAGAAATATACCCAGCACAGTTGTATTAGTGGAAAAGGGATATGTCTGTATGTTAAGCCTGAATTTAACCCTATAGTTAGAGAAGATATTTATGGTGGAACTAGCAATAATGTTAAATGTTTGTGGTTACAGTAAAATAGCGGAGCAGCAAATTCTAAAAGAATATTGGTAGGAGTATGCTATAAACCCCCAAATATAATTGAAAGTTAGTAGCTGAAATTATTGTTACAGATAGGAAATGGGAGATTTTAACTACCCATAAATAAACTGCATGAATGAGACCAGCAGTAAAGCTAGGAGAAGCAGATTCTTGAGTATACTCAGAGATCATTTCTGGCCCAGGTTATAAAAGAACCTACTAGAAATGACGCTATCTTGGATTTAGTTATCACAAATAATATAGATATACTGTAGTAACAAATGTTGAAATAGGGCAACCTTTGGAAAACAGAGATTCAAGATTCATTCAACACAGGGTCTCTACCAGATGACTGGAGAAAGGCAGGGATGATACCTATATTTAAGAAGGGAGCAAGAAAAAAATCCAGGAAACTATAGCCCTGTAAGCCTAACAAACTTAACAAACCTTCTGTCAAACAAACCTAATTAGTTTTGATGAAGAGTTTATTAGGAACTTGGATCAAGGCAACTCAGTGGATGTAGTATTTTTGGATCTTGCATACAGTGCTACATGGGAGTCTATTGAACAAACTAAGGGATACAAGAATTGCAGTAAATATCTGCTCATGGATCGAGAGTTGGCTAACAGACAGTAAGCAAAGGATTGTTGTAAATGGAACATACTCAGATTGGACCAATGTGGTTAGTGGTGTTCTTCAGGGTTCAGTATTAGGTCTTCTCCTTTTTAACATATTTATTAATGACTTAGAAGTAGGATTGGAAAGTATTGTCTCCATTTTTGTTGATGACACTAAGTTGTGCAAGGTAATTTAATCAGATAATGATGTGCTATCCCTTCAAATTAATTTGCATAAATTAGAGAAATGGGCGACTAAATGGCAGATGGGATTTAATACGAATAAATATAAAGTTATGCATCTGGGAAGGAAAAATAGTCATGCAATTTATCATTTTAATGGGGCAAATCTAGGGGTATCAGATATTAAAAGGGATTTGGGAGTGCTTGTGGACAATCATCTAGGTAACAGTGCTCAATGCCAAGCAGCATTACAAATCCCTATTATGCCCACATTTGGAGTATGGAGTACAATTCTGGGCACCACTAAATAAAAAGTAAATTTTACAGCTTGGAAAAGTACAGAAGGGCAACAAAACTAATAAGGAAAATGGTGGGGTTAAGTTATACTAACCAAATTAAACTTATTTTCTCTAGAAAAAAAGGCATCTAAGATTGCCTTATATAAATATATCCAAGGTCAATACAAGGCTTTGTCAAGTGAGCTTTTTGTGCCAAGAAGTTTTCAACTGACAAGAGAACATCATTTGAAATTAGAAGTAAAAGGGTTTCACCTTAAAGAAAGAAAAGGGTTATTCACAGTAAAGGTGGTTAATCTCTGGAATTCTCTACCAAAGAAGGTGGTGACATCGGATTCGATGGATAACTTTAAAAAGGGATTGGATATATTTTTAAATAAAAAGGGCACTCAGGGCTGTCCTGGATAATTAGAGAGGGAGTATTGATCCAGGGAGAAATCTGATCGCCAGTATCTGTAGTCAGGAAGGAATTTTATATTTTTGCCCCCTTTTGAGACAATTGGCAAAGTTTCATTGGGGTTTTTTACTGTGTGCCTTCCTCTGGATCAATTAACAATTAATCCGCATATTACAGATCAGAGGAGATCTAAAAAGGTTGAACTTGATGGACTAAAATTATTTTTTCAAACTCAATTACTATGTAACTTTGTAAATGTCAAACTTTATTTAGCTTTTCAATTCACTCGTTTTTCATGTCTACGCGCCCCACAACATGCATCCCATATTTGTTACAATTGATTGTCAATCAAAGGATACTCAATTATCAATTTGAAAGTTACTTATGACTTGCAACTCATAATACTACTAAAATACTATTTAAGTGCATTGAAGAGCACCCGTAGAGGCAGAAAAATGCTTGTCAAATCTGATGTTGAAATCACCATTACCCCTTAATTGAGTCAGATATAAAGATTGATTACTTATATTTGACACAATTAAGGGTTAAAAGTGCACCAAACCACGTTAACCCACCTCCTAAAATGCCTACGCTTTATGAACCCAAGGTTAACCAGAATGTATTATATTGTAAATGGTGGAACCCCAGTTATCCCCTTCTTCCACACAGGAAGAAACCTCAGGGATTCCCTTCGTCCACACGGAAAGAGAATCACAGGGGATCACCTTCCCTGCTTACACCCGGTGCCCAATACATATAATCATGAATTCTGTTCATATCCCCACGGCACCTAACAATTAACCGCATGCAACAGAGGTCTTTACAGGACCTCCGTGGCACCCAAAGGTGAAACCCCACCACAGAAGTCTCTAACAGATTCCATTTGCCCATATAACATTAACCCCTCATGCCTAGAATGATCCCCCTGGCATTAAACATTTACCTCCTATCCACGGGGGTCCTGTAAGCACCAATATGATGACTGCCGGTGCAAGGTGAAGACAAGATCTGAAAAAGCGGGAAGTGCCAGAGCAACAGATTGTGGCCCTCCAGTGGCCATCTATTTCAACAAGTGGTAGAGGATGCTGGTGGATTGTATGACCCTAGCAACTGGTGTCGGACTTCCCGGCCTGATGAGCATCATGCAGCCACCATGCTAGGTGTATATAATAAACGCCATCATCCCGTCTCATATTTAAACATGTACACCACACACAACACACATCCAGTGTAAATGCTGCCCATCAATAAAAGATGTATGTAAGGTTCATGTATATGATTAGGTATATAATATACCTGTGTGTCTAATTACCTAGAGATACCAGGTTACAATAAGAATCAACATATATTTAAAGTAAATAAACATCATGTCCATGTATGGGTGTACCCACTGCAGGGCATGCCAACGCAGACTCTGTAGTGTCCTCACCTATTACAGACTATGTCTCAGCAGCATGTTACAACATCTTTCTGTGCGATGTACACTGATTTGTTAGCATGAGACACAGCACAGCAAGTACATCAGTGTCTTCATGAACTGCAGAGGGTAGACCCAAGCAGGGGAAATGAGCCAGAATAAACAGCGCTTCTAATACATATCAATGACATCAGTGATGATTCCTAGCCAATACATGCTCCTCACAATGGCAATTAATTGGGCCATCCAGGATCCACACATCATGAAGTCGGGTACATAGTAACACACAGAGATCATATGGTCATCCAATGTTGTTATATTGTATACTTTTGATATTTAATTTCAGCTGAAAGGACATCCAAAGTCTTCACTGAGGGATTATGCAGGGCCATCAGCCACCACTGAGGAGTTTGACCCCCACTGGCCTGCTCCTCAGGCACAGTGGATGCCAGGTCCACCCTAAGACCACCACCACCCGATTACCTCCCCACCATGCTGCCACCACTAGCAGCTCAGCACCTACACACCATGCCACCACCATCACCTCCGGAGCCTACACTTCTGCAGCCACTTCAGCAGCCCAAAGTTCCTCATCCCTAGGGCTATTTTAGGCCAGCATCAGTGAAATGTCCACATTCCAGAAACTGAAGGAGACAATGATGGTAAGCCACTGCACGGGCGTGTCGTCCCAACAAACAACTGTGGCGTGCACAGAACACAGAATGTATAATAAGTTGAGGCGGCACAATAAACTGATACAGACTTTTCTTGCCAGGCTGTTGCAAGCAGTGAATAGTAAGAGCACTCTGAAACGGATAAACATAGATCTCCTGCAATCAGATCTGGCGAGCACAGCATCACCAACTCCAGAGCAGTTCCCAAGTCACCAACAGCCTGGCCAGTTGATGCCTTGACCTACAACGTCATCAGCGAGGCCTCCACTCTGTCTATGCTTTCTCCCCTGAGACCCCTATGTAGAAGAGGGCATTATGGCATTGGGGGGGGCTGTGACTTGACAGAGGAGGAGATAGGGACTGCATCTCATTTAATCCTTCTCAAGTAAAATCCTCTGTGAAAAGCTATTGGTCAAAATGTTAATTTACTCATGCATGTCTGCAGAGTAGATGATCATGGTTTATGTGATAGTGATATATAGTAATAGCCACCGCCACATAGTCCATAATCAAATGTACAGTTATGGTTAACATTTCACCAATTGATGGTCACTAAGGATTACAGTTAAGAAAAGATATGTAAGAATGGATCGGTTTCACAGAGCCCTAGGATTCCGTTCATCTCCACAGGAGCGCCCAAGAGACATCATTGCCAGATTCCACTACTACTCCACCAAAGAACTGTTCATGAAGGCCGCAAGAAAAGGCATCCCTCCCATCGAGGGGCACACACCGCTGCTTTTTTCTGATCTAGCCCCGACTACCCTTGCCAAAAGGAGACAACTGAAACCGGTTCTGGACTGTATCCTGGCTCAAGGATGGAGGTATACATGGGGTTTCCCTTTTCGCCTCAATATATCCAAAGAGGGAAAATTCTTCACCATCAGAACACTGGAGGAAGGCATTAACTTGCTGGCGGAATGGAACATCAAGGTCACTGTCGGAGAGCAGTTACAACCAACAGAAAACCCGAGAGGAAGGAGTCCTCCCATGAACGGAGAAAAATACTTACTACAATGAGTTGTCACTTATTTTGTTTCTCTGTTTTTTTTGTCTTTTTTTGCTTCATCTTCCTCTCTCTTCTTCTCTCTCTCTCCTTGTTTTCATGCTACTCTGACAACCAAAGCTAGTTGAATCTGAAAACGAGTAGATCCAATAAGGTAGCACCCACACCAGTGAAAGTTCTAATACACACTATAGACAGTTAACCCAGGCCGTAAAGGCAAAAGCAACACACACCTAGAAGGCGTCCCTACGGGCGCTAACACGTAGACTTCCAAAAACCCCTACAGTAGGGAAAGGTTAGGCGGACCAATTCAGTGTCAGTTTAGAGACACTAACTGGCCCACCAGTAAAATACGAAGAGGACAGCAAACGCTCTCCTCATAGTAGTTTAAATTACCACACTTTATTTAAGTAAGGAACACAATTAAGTTCAAACATACTAAGAGCCTTCCTGACCAACAGTAAGACACACAAACAGACTCAAGTACTTAGACTTCTTACCCAGGATTACCTTAGGGTTCCCCACTAGAGGAAAAGTAGGAACTTGCTTAATTACTGAGCCAGGTTTTTATAATTCCGAAAGTTTAAGTATAAGCAATTTGGCTCATACTCTGTTGTCTTTTTTCCTTTGAGTACAGATACTCTCCCACACAGCCAGCTGCTGAGCAGTCTTCGGGCGGAAACCAGCAGGAGGCACAGGATAACGAAGTAACAGGCTTCCAGAAAGGTGAGATAGCCATTTGGACACACCAAAGGGTCATACACCTCAATAAGAAATATGGACATTGTCATTGCGTCACACAACGCTCATGGTCTGAACGAACCAATCAAGAGGGGGGTAGCCTTGAGAAATTACCAAAAACTAAATCTTGATATCGTAATGATTCAGGAAACTCACTTTAGAAAACAAGCACTACCAAAATACTGGGGGGGAGTCTTTACTCAGGCATTCCATTCGACCGCAGATACCAAACAAAAGGGAGTCACGATTTTGTTCCACAGAAGACTCAACTTTCAGTTAAGTAAAATTCAAACAGATAAAGATGGCAGGTTTTTAGCAGTACATGGGACCATACACGAACGTAAGGTTTCATTCTTGAACATTTACGCCCCGAACACAGATCAAACGCCATTCTTTCAAAAAATACAGAAACTCACAGATAGCTGGGAAGACGGACTTAAGATAATAGGAGGAGACATGAACGCGGTCTTAGACCCGCTCAAAGACAAGTCAAACGATTTAGGTTCACAAAAAATCCCCACAGCGACCAAAGCTCTCAAAAAACTCCTAAAATCAAACTGCATGATTGATACCTGGAGAAACATGAACCCCACAGAAAGGGAATACACATTTTTTTCCGCCAGACATGGTTCGCTCTCCAGAATAGACTATATCCTGATCCCACAGAACGTTACAGGGAACCTAACTGAGGCCTCTATCTGCCCCATAGCATGGTCGGACCACGATCTAGTCAAAATCTCCATGAATAATCTCCTACCGAAAGGAAATAACCCAAGGTGGTCATTAAATCCCAGTATACTGAACGACCCTATCACACGAGATAAGGTCAGAACTGCAATCGTAGATTATCTTGACCTCAATACAGTAGGGGAGATAGACATAGATGGAATTTGGGCAGCTCACAAGGCAGTGATCAGGGGAGTCTGTATACAAATTAGTTCAATCAAAAAGAAAAAAGACCAAGCACAAATCTTACTTCTAAACCAGAAAATTGCTGAAGCACAGAAACTATTTGTTAAAGATAAATCACGACATACCCATGAGAAGATACTAAGTTACAAACAAGAACTAAACACTATTTTAAGAGGGAAAATGGTCAATATCCTACAGCGAACTGAAGCTAAATTCTTCAGATACGCAAACAAGCCCGATAGAATGCTGGCCACGAGACTAAAAGAAAAAAGAGCAAACTCATTCATAGCCAAAATAATCACCAAAAATAGGCAGACAGTTTTTAAACCAGATCAAATAGTAAACGAATTCAGACAATTTTATGCGGACCTTTACAGCAAAACACCCGAATCAGGCACCCCAACCCACAAACTAGAAATTGAAAATACACTAAATAACTTAAATATACCCCAATTAGACTCTATCAAAGCTAAATCACTCTTAGAGCCCATCTCGGTCGAAGAAATACAGGATGCGATCAAATCCACAAAGGCACACGGGGCCCCAGGGCCAGATGGCTATTCCAACCTCTACTACAAACATATGAGCGATCTACTTAGCCCCACCTTACATAAGCTATTTAACAGCTTCTTAGCTGGTGAAAAAATTAAACCGGAATTCTTAGAAGCTAAAATAATACTGATTCCTAAACCGGGGAAAGACCCATCCCAATGTGCTAGCTATAGACCAATATCTCTGATCAACACAGATTTAAAAATATACACCAAAATCTTAGCGTCAAGACTAGCGAATCTGTTACCTGAAGTGGTACATCCAGACCAAGTAGGGTTCATTAAGGGGAGAGAAGCGCCAGACAATACCAGAAAAATTGTTGACCTTATTGACATAACCAAAAGTAATGAAGGCCGCGCTATGTTGTTGGCGCTTGATGCCGAGAAGGCATTTGATAGGTTAGATTGGACATTTATGAACGCCACACTGAACAAATTCGGAATTCCGGAAGGTTTTCTGCGAAGCATCGCGACATTATACTCGGAACCAACCGCACAAGTTACATACCAAGGACACAATTCACTAAAATTCAACATCACAAGGGGGACAAGACAGGGGTGCCCTCTATCACCATTGCTGTTCGCCCTCAGTATAGAGCCCCTAGCAATTGCCATTCGTCAGCACACTGACATATCGGGTATACGGGTCGGCCCGACAGATCATAAAATTAGCCTTTTTGCCGATGATATCCTACTAACAATATCAAACCCCCTGGTTAGTCTACCTAATCTATTCAAACTTTTGTCTCAATTTGGCCCACTGTCAGGATTCAAAATTAACACAAGTAAAAGCATAGCCCTTAATATATCACTTCCTCCCACCACGGAAAAACTACTAGCCAATAACTTCCCAATAAAATGGGCCCCGAATTCTATCAACTACCTAGGCGTACAAATTACAAAATCAACTAAGACCCTATATGAAGCAAACTACCCAACCCTCTTTAAACAATTAACTAGGGACCTGCACAGGTGGTCAGAACTAAAGATTTCGTGGTTAGGAAAGCTACATGCTGTCAAAATGAACGTACTCCCCAAACTGCTCTACCTTTTTCGGACCTTACCTATCTCGATTTTAGCGATAGACTTGAAAAAAATACAGAAATTACTAATGAGTTTTCTGTGGAACAATAAAAAACCTAGAATAAACAGAGAAACAACTACTGCGACTAAGAAGGATGGTGGGCTCGGATTTCCAGACATTTCCAGGTACTTTAAAGCTGCTAGATTAGCACAACTAGTTAAGTGGTATGTCAGGGACTCCCCCCCGGTATGGGTTCAATTAGAAAAACACATACTAGGGTCCAATGATTTAATCATGCGTCAGTTACTATGGCTCTCAACCCAGCAGGGCTTCAAGTTACCCCAATCAATTCCATCAAGTGTGAGGCATTCAATTTCCCTATGGAAAGATATAAATAAGAGGAACAGACTGCTGGGCCAGGAGTCAGGGCTCAGCCCTCTATGGCCACTTTCAACTAACCCCAAAATAAACTCTAATGCTCAATACAGATGGTGGATTGATAATAATTGCTCAATTGCGGCAGATTTACCGGTTGTTAATCAAAAATGGTCCACCACCGCATTCCTAGAAGACAAACCCCTTCCTCCGGGGGAATGGCTTAACCTAATCGCTATAAACCAAAGATTAAATCACATCACTAAGAATAAAGGAGGGCAAAATATATCCTTATTCGAAAAATGTTGCATTAAATTCCCGGGAGGGAAAGGAAACATCTCCACAATATATAACCATTTAAGCGATTTAGTCACTCCCCCTAAATTACACTATGAATCAGCATGGGAAGCTGACCTCAACATAAATTTAGACAGAGACCAATGGAATAGTATTCGGAAACAAGCCAAAAACACATCACTTAACGTAATTATGAAAGAAAACTCCTATAAAGTTATTATGAGGTGGTACCTAACCCCAGTAAGAATGCACATAGGGAACCAGACAATTAGTGACATATGCGAAAGGGGCTGCAACCAAAAAGGGACTCTAATCCATAAATTATGGGAATGCCCTATGATTAGACACACATGGGTGGACACCTACAAAACCCTGGAGAAACTATGGGGTCAATGCTATCCCATGAGACCAGAAGAGGCCATCCTAGGATTACCGGTAGAAGGGATGTCCAACTCAGAACAATTCCTAACTAACCAAATTTTCCTAGCAGTTAGGATAGTAGTAGCCGCCCATTGGAAATCACCCACCCCAACATTTGAAGTAGTCTTAAACAAAATTGAGTTCGTTCGATCCGTGAGCGTTTTGTCCGCAGAGGTTGACCATAACTACAAGCGCTGGGCCTCCTGCTGGGCCGCCTGGGAGACAAGACGCAGCAGATGAATAGGGTGAGTGACACTTCTCCCTACAAAGGAGCTATTAGGGGATCCATAGTAGTAGTGGTCTTAATTTACCCAACATCATTAGCCCACACAGTAACCTAAACACAGAATAATCTTTCTATTAGATGCTACCAACCAAGCTCAAAACAACAGTTGGTCAGGAATCCAAGTTCATCATATTTTTCCCATAGTTATGGGACTTCATTAAATATAGTTTTCTCGTTAGCCTTAAGTTATTTAAAAGCTAATATCAGCTATTATAATACCAGAAAAACGGAAAAGGGAGAGGAGTTTTGGACAGGCAGAGGACACACTGGAAACCAAATATGTGAAATACGTTTATTGTTAATTCCTATTTATCACTTCTAATGTTTTTGGTGTACTATGTTATATGTCTGACCTGTCTAATAAAAATCAATTAAAAAAAAAAAAAAAAAAAAAAAAGAAAAGATATGTATATCTATTTAGTATGTTTTTAATGACCAACCTATGTATTTGTGTTTATTTTAGGCACACTGTACATTCATTCAGGTAGTCTGTTCATCTCATGTAATGCTAACAAATAGTTTTAGTAAATTATATACAGTGGCTAACATATAGCCGTACTATTGATGACATCCCTAGCAGTATGATCTCACATGCCATAAATAAAAACATGCATCATGTTTTAAGTATCATGATTGATGTTTTACGTTTAATATGTACTGATGCACATATGGCTGTGGAATTGCATAGTACATTCAAATCCAGCAGTTATACATACGTGAGCATGTCAATCTTCTTAACAATATCAGACCACATTGGCTTTTCTGATCGTATTTAAAGACATTAAAGCTGATGACAATTGTTGTCAGTCAAAATTATGTTTACATGTTTAGATGTCATGATATCACAGCAAACCAATTTAGCATGTGATGAGACATGTATACCTAAAACATGTGATATCAGATGTTGCTAGATTTTTCTCCACCTCAGTTTTTTTTTTTTTTTTTTTGTTTCAAAGATATTTTTTTCAACAGCTTTTATGTTACATAACAAACAATTACATTGCAAACATCTGTTAACTGAAATTATTGAGAAAATTGTGTCTATTGTTATTAAAATATAGTATTCATATCAATAAACAATCATTCAGCCAGATATCTCATTTTTTTTTTCTTTTTTGGTGATGGTTTTAAGTAAATACACAATTAAAGTTCCACTCCTAAATGTTCCTCACTACATCCATTCCTATGATCTCCCGTGCCACCCTCAGTACCTTTTGTCGTCTAGATGAGTTGCCTCTCCGCTTCCCAGCTCTACCTGTTCCAGTCCGCTCCACACTCCGCTCCCCGGACAAGCCACCGCTGTTAGCCAAAGTGTAATGCTCTTTCCTGTCCAGACCTTACAATGTGCTATCTGGAGACTGAATCCAAGGTCCCCAAATTTCTAGGTAAATTTGGTGAGTGTCCAACAAAGTGTGAGTCATTCTTTCGTTAATGCAAAGATAATTTATTTTGTTTAGGACTTCCTGAAATTGGATATGACTGCTTTTCCATCTTCTAGCAATTATATTTTTGGCGGCTAAAAAAATCATTTGGGCCAATTTGTTCCCCTTATTACCCAGCCCCTGGTAATGAATTCCCAACAGACAAGCACCTCAGTTTTTTAAATATGTCCATACACTGATCATATCAGAGATGTGTCATACTTTATCCAAGTTTTTAACATCACACTATATATGTGTAATTGATTTAGATTACATAATCCAGGATTCATTGCATCTGTTTCATAGAGCAGATGAAGACCTAATGTAAGTGCTATGCACAGTACTGGGTATGTGTATTATGTGAAATGAGGAAAGATGAGATTTATATTCATCTAATTATCCTTATTCTGGTGACCACATGTGATCTAGTAGATTTGTGACATTAACATTTAGTTAATGATCTGATATGTGTATACATGATATTTCAGTGTATCCATCCAGTGTTAAGTGGATGTGTATAAATCATAGATTCAGAAATCATCTGCATGAAAGGACCAATAAAACATTGATAACAGCATAATTACATTTATATATGAAATGTATATATATATATTAAATTATGTTAATTAGAAAAAAAAATTGTTATTGTAAGTGACCACACTTTCCATAGTTCCAAGTTAACATCATCATAATTTAACATCAAATCACCTATTGGTGCAAACAATACCTGAAATATGCATTAAGGTGTGATATCATGATTAAATATTTAGCCTTATTTACTCTCAAAAACATGTTCATGTGAACTGTACAGGCCATAACAATGACATAGGTGTGTTTGCTAATATGTCACCTGAATTAATGTGACCAAAGCATGTTCATGTAGTAATTTATTAGCACATATTTTCTACATTACGTGTGAACAATGTTAATACATATTTGTGGAGGTAAAACTACTAAATCATTACATTATAACACTGTTCTGGATCACCATTCCGCTGAAGAGGTTTTTAACAAATCACATGTTATTTTCATAATAATACACTTGCACTAGATGAAATTTAACATGTTTATTATATATATACATATTGTCACATGCACAACAGCAATGGTGGAGGAATTACCAGGAAAGGTGTACACAGTTTCCTGAGGCTCCTTCTGCCTCTCCACAGCCTTCTTGACCGCTTCCTGACCTTCCCCCAACAGCCATATCAACATCAATGAGATCCTCATTGTCAGCATTTGTCCCTTTATCCCCATGTTCCTGTGTCTATAGGTCCCTTACTTGCTTGTGTAACATAATCATGTGCATGACCTGTGCTCTATACAGTGCCTTGCAAAAGTATTCACCCCCCTTGGCATTTTTCGTGTTTTATTGCCTCACAACTGGGAATTAACATTGATTGTTTGAGGATTTGCATCATTTAATTTACAGAACATGCCCACAACTTTGAAGATGTTTTTTTTTATTGTGAAGCAAACAACAAAATAGGACAAAATAACAGAAAAAGTCAATGTGCATAATTATTCACCCCCCTAAAGTCAATACTTCGTAGAGCCACCTTTTGCGGCAATCACAGCTCCAAGTCGCTTTGCATTCCAACATATTTACATGTTTCCCCTTATCCCACTCAAGTGTTGCTTTAGCAATGTGTTTGGGGTACAGGTTTTTTCTCAAGAATATCCCTGTATTTAGCACTATCAATCTTTCCCTCAACTCTCACCAGCTTCCCCCCGGCTGCCAAGAAAAATTCCCACAGCATGATGCTGCCACCACTATGTTTACTGAGGGGCTGGTGTTCCTTGGGTGATGTGATGAGTTGGGTTTGAGCCAGACATAGAGTTTTCTTTGATGGCCGAAAAGTTCAATTTTATTCTCATCATGCCAGAGCACCTTCCTCCATACATTTTGGGAGTCTCCCACATGTCTTTTCGCAAAACTCAAAATGTGCCATTTAGTTTTTTTTCTGAAAGTAATGACTTTCTTCTGGCCACTCTGCCATAAAGCTCAATTCTATGGAGCGTACAGCTTATTGTCGTACCATGTACAGATACTCGAGTTTCTGATGTGGAACTCTGAACCGCCTCCAGGGTTACCTTAGGTCTCTGTGCTGCCTCTCTGATGAATGCCCTCCTTGCCCAGTCCGTAAGTTTTGGTGTGTTGCCGTCTCTTGGCAGGTTTGCTGTTGTGCCATGTTCTTTCCATTTGGTTATGATAGATTTGATGGTGCTCCTGGGGATCATCAAAGATTTGGATATTTTTTTATAACCTAACCCTGACTTGTACTTTTAAACAACATTGTCCCTTACTTGTTTGTAGAGTTCCTTGGTCTACATGGCAGTTTTTGGTTAGTAGTGCCTCTTGCTTAGGTTTTGCAGCCTCTGGGGACTTTAAAAAAAGGTGTGTACATGTAATGACAGATCATGTGATACTTAGATTGCACACAGGTGGACATCATTTCACTAATTATGTGACTTCTGAAGGTAATTGGTTGCACCCGAGCTTTTTATGGGCTTGATAACAAAGGGGGTGAATACATGCGCACATGCCAATTTTGTTTTCTATTTCTAAAAAATAGTTTAATGTATATATTTTTCTCATTTCACTTCACCAACTTAGACTATTGTGTTCTGATCCATCATATAAAATTCAGAATAACAAAACATTCAACTTAAAGCTGTAATGTAACAAAATAGGTAACAAGTCAAGGTGGGTGAATACTTTTGCAAGGCACTGTAGTAATTTGCCTGTTGAGGTTCACTTCCAGCATGGATTACTGGCCCACATTTAGCCACAATCAGTGCCAACCACTCCTCTCTTTAAGGCCTCAGGCTGCCCATTATGACTGTTATTACACCCTGGTGTATAACACACAATGGTACGGTGTACATGACATACCTTCCCATGGATGTGACATACATGATCACTTTCAGTACTCTGGTGTTCTCTGGATCCATGCTGTTGATGACTATTGTTTGGAGTGTGGCTAGCCCTTTAATAGGCAATGAATTAAAGGGAATTTGGGTTTCCTGTTTTGTACAAACCTCTTGAGTACTGGAGTCTGTGTTACCATTGCAGTTGATCTATGTTACGTTGATATTTATAATTGCCAATAAGTGATGTTCACAGAGACTCAAACCTCTTACTTTGCAAATTTGTGTACAGAATGCAAGATATGTTCCTTAAGAATGTTTAATATAATATTTATTTTGCACTTGTGTCATTTTTCAGTTTTTTTTATTACAGTACTGTCTCTTTAAGGCCTCAGCAAAGCTTTTTAGTGCCTTTACATGTGGTATTCAGTACACGTGACTTTTTAGGGAACAATCAGCTACCGTAAGGCTTTATTGGTTCTCACACAAGTTACTGAAGCTGTGTAAACGCAACTGGAATGGTCTTTGAGTCAAAATCAATGGAACGTGAGACCGTAACTTAATAACAGTTGTTTTACCTATTTTGCTGTGCTTTCACTCAGAGACGAAATTTAGTGTGTTTGAGATTGATAAGTTACTAAATTGCTGTACAAGCTGTACACTAAGTGCCTGCGCAAATTAT
This sequence comes from Discoglossus pictus, assembly GCA_027410445.1. NCBI lineage: Eukaryota > Metazoa > Chordata > Amphibia > Anura > Alytidae > Discoglossus > Discoglossus pictus. The sequence continues at coordinate 95,010,440 of CM050167.1, forward strand.
TGAAATTGTGCCCTTTGTCTTTGTTCCTAAAATGATTAAAAACCTGGGAGATTTCGGAGGAACTGGGGATTCAGATAACATCTCAGTTATGTTGAATACCACACTTGACAATAAAACTCAACGGAAGAGTAAGCCCATAACCACACCTTTTAAACTATCAATTTAAAATTGAACATCAGTCAACTAAATATAAGATGCTTCCCTGTTCCCATCTTTCATACATGCATGTAATATGTTTATCAACCCACAGTGGTGCTTTAAATAAACTAGAAAATGGCCAGCTAAACGGCAAATGCAATTTACCGCAGACAAATCTAAAATTAGCATTTGAAAAGGAAATATATGTATTGTGTTATAAACAAAATGGAATAAATCTAAGGAGATTGGAAAATATTTAAGAGTGCTTGTAATACTTTGTAGGTGAAGCAGACAAAAGAAACAGAAGAAACAGAAAAGCCTAAGGTATGGTGTGTTTGTGAATTTGTCAGTGATATTCAGATTTGCCAGAGATGTAGTTTATATAGTGTTAGGCTTTCTTCAACCTTCTGGAACAGGTAAAAGAGACTAAGAAATAATGATTTTTGCTTTCCTCACAACAGTGACTGGATAGGACACATGATACTTTAGAACGGTTTTACTGTCAAATATCCATTTTTCACAATTTGCTATATTTTCTAGACTAAGGAAATGCTTGAAGCCCCAGAAAAGTGTAATGAATATAATGTTATTATGTAGTATTCTATATAGGCAATCACACATATGAGTATGTTAAATTGTTTTGTGCCAAAGCAAAGTAAGATACGCATAAGGCATATGTCTGCTGCGTGAAATATTACTGATTTAGGGTACAGTCTTCCCAGTTTTAGCGTATATATGTCTCATATAAGAGGAAAAATATATTTTTATATATCAGTCTCACTCTGGCTTAAAGAAATGGCCATCCTAAAACGCAAGGTAAATCCACTCTTTACAAAAGAAACTGAAGGCCCACAGATTTTTATATCACAATTGTGACACCCCATACAAAATAACTATAATCTTATAAGGCACCCTAGTTAGCTCTGTCTGTTCTAATGCCTGTGACTCATACTATATTGCTTCTAATAAAATACTTCTTAGTGATTATAGTGCAATCTAGGCATGTGATCTCACTAAAAGTTTCAAGTATAATCAGAATAATTTCACTGACGAAAGTCAAACGGGGAAATATACTGGGGTCTTGCTGTATCTCTCTTGCAGTGGGAGTTGCCTAGATTTTTAGGGCTGGTCTGCCTGCTACAGGTCACTTCTCTCCTATAGTTGCATAAGTGAGCTAGTACTCAAGTGACTGCATCCAAAGTGGATACCATTCACTAATACATTTTTAGTGGCCATTCTCTGGTATGCATCTCTCACTATGTTTTTTTGGTCTCTATAGTGGAAGTTTACAGTACCTAAAATATGTGTAGGACCATATGTTTTGTTAAAGGGGCAGTTAAGTTCTTTTAAATGAGCATTTTTTAAACATTTGAAACATGTATGTGAAAGTATGTGAAAACCAGTAATCTTAATTTTTATATCTCTACAGGCATAGTAATGGATAATTCCTCCGCCCTTCAATCTTTAAAATTATAAAGATAATTGCAGTACTGGTCATCTTTATGTAGAGACATTTTTTTTTATTAAAGTATATGTAAAACATGCTCCTTTAAATGCAAACTTTGGGTCTGTCTCAGAGGGACACATAATCTCTGCTTCCCTTCATTTTCATTGGTGTCTAAGGAAGTCACTTTTCTGACAAGAACTGGTTTATTTGGTTGAATATATAATAACAAAATGGTCTGTCATCATATCTACATTGTAATATTTTGTAGCTGGAGGAGACAAGGAAAACTGAAGACACAAACCTAAAGGTAAGTAATAATTATATAGATACAACACTTGTGTTCGTGTATGATGGTGTCATCCACTATTTGTAAAAACTCTAAGCCTGTGTGAGGTGTTCACACATCAGATGTTCCCACAAAGTTGGCTGTGGTCATTCCTTACATTCATTATATTCTATGACTGCTGGGGGGCCCCCACCTGTGGCTCTTGTGCTGGCAGCATCCTCTGCCATCTTGCTCTTGACTATGGCCTGGCAGCCATCATAACAGTGCTTCAAACTTGGCATCCCTGTCATGGATTTCCACAGTGCTGACCTTTGCTGCCACATATATACACTTCCTTGCCGTCTGACTATTTATGACTGCATGGAGAGTGTGTGACAGGTCGTGGATGGTGTTTAGGAAGACAATATATTCCTCCTTGGTATAGTTGGGGACCATGTGTTTCTTGGCAGCCTTGTGACTGTGCCTGGGGATTCTGACCTCCCTGTGCTGGCCCTGAACCTGAGGCTCACCCCTCCTCCCCAAGTAACTCCTGAAGCCTTCCCCACTGTTGTGGTTATACAGGGGGTAACTCCAGATCCCCCCTCCCTCTCCTTGTCTCTCTCTCCCTCTCACAACTCCTTTCCCCTCTCTCCTATACTCACATCTTCCCCTCAGCACACCTCTCTCCTTGCCTCTCTTTGTAAAATAAAATAATGCACTATTTTTTTTAATGTTTCTTCTTTTAGTGTAATAGTTCAAATTTGAATGACAGAGTTCAGTCAAAATAGAAATACCTCTAAGGATAGCCTATAATCTATCTTTAAAGATATTTCTATTTTGACTGAACTCTATCAGTCACATTTGAGCTATAAAAGTGTCAATATACATTGTGTTTAATCCTATAAATTGGCTAAAACATGACAAGTTTCTTTTAGTGTAAGGTGAAAAGTAATTGGGTAATGGTATGTAGCATGGTGCATATGTAGTATGTGGTATGTAATAGATGTATGCGTCTAGTATGTATTAGGGAGTATTGAGCAAGGTGGTATGGGTGGAAATATATATTGAGAGAGGAGGTATGTGTTAGGGTAGGGTGGGTATGGGGTATAGGTAGATTAAATAGAGGTCAGGTAACGCCTCTGAAATATGTTACAAAGATTATAAATAAAGGTGTTTTTAAATACTTTCTGAGTGAATTTATGTGTTAAAGATATTGTAGCAGCAATAATCCATCCTCTTACATTCTATAATGTAAGCTCTTACTCACTTGCAATAAACCTATCCTCCGCTCCTGTGGGTTAGGTTAGGTAGCTCAGCACAGTCAATATCTGAGTAAGAAACATGTAGCTTTATAGACACACTGCTGCAGTATTTACTGATGTTCTGTAACTTAAGTGGAGTAGCTATGGATACCACTATGCTTATTGGTGTTTACTTGCTAGTTCAATCTCTTAGCTGCTTACATAAGATACCATTGCAAGTGCCCATAAGCTATTTTTTTTATGTGACAAAACACTGTGGGCCTCAATTGCAAGGCCGCAACTCACGGTATACAGGCTGTACGTCTGCAAGCTTGCTGCGGGCTTGAACTCTGCTACAGTTACGGAGCAAATCAATTTAACAAGCCCTCAAGTTACAGGCAAAAACTCGAAACCGTAAACCATGCAATCGTATATAGCACTTCAGAGCGTGAACATGACCAATTAGCAAGGCCGTAACTACCCATTTAGAAACAGCCAATAGAAAAAAAGACTGTCATCATTTCGGCAGAATAAGATGGAGGTTACATGTCAATCAATTAGTGTTTAGAGGTCTGATATGCAATATACAAAATAATAAAAATTAATTCCAATACTGTTCTAGTCCATGTGGGTGGCCTGGTATGTATTAACTCATTGATTCCCAAGATCAATATAACCCTGAATTGAAACATAAAAATAAATTATTTTTTATTGCCGATTTGCGAGCTGGAGACTGTTGTGCAATTAATTCTAATGTCTTTCATTTCTTTCCCCGTCATTTACAGTGCAATATTGATTTTTATTTGCATTAACAGTGCTACAGACATGTCTTTAACCTGTTTGCAGAATTGTAGCAATTAAATAACGATTAGCGTTTTTAGAGATCGTAACTCTTGTGGACATGAAAGATCAAAGGCTTAGATGGGTTGTAAGTTACGGTTGTCACAATCGCAGGGATTTTCAGCCCGTAACCCATAGATCGTTCCCAGCTGGCAATAATGCCAATTGAATAGCAAATTAGTTTACGGGCTACATTATGGGCTCCAGTAAGCTACCATGCTCAATTGAATGAGGCCTTTAGTCGTAAATGCATAAGTTCCTTTGTGAGTTAGCCTATGGGATCAGTCGCTCAGTAAGTTCTCTTGTAAGAACTCCCTATGGCCAGTAAGCCTTAGAACCATGTAATCGATCCCTGGTTTTGTTATCAGATGAACTCTTACCTTCATGTTTTGTAGGTTAAGGAGACAGAAGCCAATAAAGGCACTGACAAATCAGAAATAAATTATGATTATATATGTTATATATACACAGGAATAAGATTATTTGTATTTGTGAAAATCTTTTTGCTGTTTTCTACAGGAAGCCCATGTAGGGACATAGGTTATGTTAAAGGAAGAGCAAATTCTAAATATTACTGTTATGCATTTCAAAGAACAAGTACATTTTTAGAAGCCGCAGGCAGAACACATTTTCAGCAAAAGCTGCCTAGTGGGCATTTTAGCATGAGCTACATAATTAAATGTGTTAAAAACACGGGGCCCAATTCAATTCCAAGCCCCAACTCGGTTGCAGAAGGCTGTATGTCTGTGGGTGTGTTGCGAGCTCCCGTTTGTCTCCAATTATGATGCTATTCAATTGCTCAAGCCAGCAAGTTACGGGCCCAAAGCCTAAACCGTAACCATGCACTAGTTCGTAGCAGTTCAGGACGGGAACATGATCAATTAAGCAAACCCGTAACCGCCCATTTCAAATCAGCCAATAGAAAATGAGACTGTCATTATTACGGCAGTAAAACATGGAGGTTACATGTGAATCAGTTAGGTTCAGGGGTCCGATATGCGATCAGACTCGCAAACCCGCAAAATAAAGAATTATGAAAATGAATGCCAATATGTTCTAGTCTATATGGGTCAATTGATATGTATTAACTCATTGATACCCGAGATTGATTTAGCCCCGAAATTAAACATAAAAATTAATAAAAAATTTGCTGATTTGCGGGCTTGAGACTGTTGTGCAATTAATTCTAACATCTTTCTTCTCTTTCCCCATTATTTACAGTGCAGTATTGATCTTTTTATTTGCATTTACATTGCTACGAATAGGTGTTTAACCCCCTTGCGAGTCCTCTCTAGCACTCGTATGATTTTCTCCTTCTTTTGCCATTTACGGGTATAAAAATATTTGCGGGCTTGGGGAAATTGAGCAATTGAATATCGATTTGCGATTTTAGCCATGGTAACTCTTGCTAAAGTGAAAGATCAAAGGCTTTGTGAGGCTGTAAGTTACGGGTTTAACCATCACAATTTTTTCAAGGGCGTAACTCATAACCCATTCAGAGCCCGCAAAAATATGACAATTGAATAGCAAATTAACTTGCAACCTCACTTACGGGCTACCGGATTGAGCGAAAGCTCAGTTGAATCAGGCTCATGATTTTGTTTTCATTTTGAACTCTGTGTTTTTCTAAATCGTTGATAATTAAACTGTTAATAAAGGCATTGAATCTTCTCGGGAAGCTGACACCAAAAAAATATGTAGCTTTATATCTATATATGATTAACACAGGTCAGTGACTTGCAAGAACAATTATAGTAGTGTTTTCTCTCCTTCCAGGAGCTAAATACACATGCAGTGCTTATCCAGGTTAAAATATTCCATAATATTAAAATAAGTTGTAACAAGGTACCCTTTGATGGACTGTAAATGGTAGAGACTTCTGGGCTCTTTTTAGATATTTTATTGAGTAGTTACAAAAACACAAATTAAATAGCTTATAGTCAGGAAAATAAACATCTACGTAAACGGGTTTACTTATACTCTGGAACCCCCTGACTATAACCTGAGCAGCTTTTCTACTACAGGTTAAATTATAATTCATAAAGAAAACAAACAGTCTCTTGTAGTGCCACCTTGTGGCCAGGATACAAACAGTCCCTTATAGCGCCAGCTTGTGGCCCGGATACAGATAGTCTCTTACAGTATCCGTAGTCTTGTATATGTGGTGTAGTGCCACCTTGTGGCCAGGTTACGACTAGTCTCTTATATAGTGCCACCCTGTGGCCCGGATACAGATAGTCTCTTACAGTATCCGTAGTCTTGTATATGTGGTGTAGTGCCACCTTGTGGCCAGGTTACGACTAGTCTCTTATATAGTGCGAGCCTGTGGCCTTTCCATGTCTTCACTTAAATAACCTTGGATGAAGAATAGGGCTCGCCTTCTCTCCCATATTCTTCACCCCAGGGACCCTTTGATATTGCAATAGGAACACTGCAATTTAACAGGACAAGCAATCAGCCTCTTCCCTGGGGTATAATAATTTAACTAAAAGGTTTCTGACCTTATGGTAAATGGTAAATGGAGTCTCCTCACTAGCTTCAGTCTGCCATGCAGCTTCCTCCAGTCAGGTAACTCAGCAGTGTTCCACAGGTACTTAATAAGGATTTCTTTGCAGATTCAGCAAGACCTTTTACTTGCAGCTCCAGAAAAACAGCACTCCAGCATTCAGTATTGCAGCTTCTCAAAAACAGCTCTCTCTCTGCTCAAGGTTTCTTCCAGGCTCCTTATCTCCTGTGAACTTAGCTAGCCCCCTCTCTGCTCGCACCGCAGCCTTTTAAATCCTCCTGACTTAGATCAGGTGTACTGGCTTGATTAGGCCGCAGCTCACACGCTCCCCTTCTGTTCAAGCATGGATGTACAGCCCTACTAATTTTTCTGCTTATGTAGATCCCTTGCTGGATTCTAGTGCAGGTTATCTGTCCTTGCTGGACACCGTTACAAAGTGCATACCTTAAAGAATTTGAAAATTATGTGGCCTGCTAAGAAATACTTCAATACTATTCAAAATTCTACAGGATGATGCTGTGAACGTGTTACTTGCCTTATACCAACACCATTGAAATACTCAACAGTGGCCAATAGACTGGAAAAGGTTAGTCTACATCCCAATCCCCAAAAAAGGCAGCGCCAAAGAGTACTCCAATTATCGAACAATTTTACTCATTTCCCATGCCACCAATGCTTAAGATTCTACAAGCTTGACTCCAACATTATATGGACCAGGAACTACCAGATGTGCAAGCTGGGTTCCCGCAGAGGAAGAGGCCCAAGAGATCAAATTGCCAAAATCTGCTGGATAATAGAGAATGCAAGGAAGTTCTAAAAAAACATTTACTTCTGCTTCATAGACTGTTCTAAAGCCTTTGACTGTGTGGATCACAACAAAATGTGGCATGTCCTTAAAGAGATGGGAGTACCAGATCATCTAATCCTCCTCCTAAAGAATCTGTATGTTGACCAAAAAGCCATGGTCAGAATCGAACATGGGACAACAATGGTTCAAGATCAGAAAAGGAGTGCGACAAGGTATTGTCACCTTATTTATTCAACGTATACGCAGAGTACATCATGCGTAAGGCTGAACTGGATGAATCCAAAGCCGGAATCAATATTGCTGGAAGGAATATCAACAACCTCAGATACGCCGCTGATTCTACTTTGATGGCTGAAAGTGAGAAGGAAACCAAGGACTTAATGATGACGGTAAAAAAAAAGACGAAGATCATGGCAAACAGCAATCTCACTTTCTGGCAAATAGACGGGGAAGAAGTGGCAGCTGTGACAGATTTTATTTTCCTTGGATCAAAGATCTCTGCAGATGGTGACTATAGTCATGAAATTAAAAGAAGTTTGCTTCTGGGGAGGAAAACTATGGCAAGCTTGGACAAGCTAGTAAAGATATTAAACTATTAACAAAGGTCTGCATAGTTAGAATTATGGTATTCCCAGTAGTAACATACGGATGTGAGAGCTGGACCATAAAAAAATCTGAGCACTATAGAATTGACGCTTTTGAATTGTGGTGTTGGAGAAGACTGCTTAGAGTCCCTTGGACTGCAAGAAGATCCAATAAATCAATACTTCAGGAAATCAAGACAAACTGTTCACTAGAAGGTATGATCATGATGCTGAAGCCCAAATATTTTGACCATATTATGAGACAGCAGGATTCCCTAGAAAATACTTTGATGCTGGGAAAGATTGAAGGCACAAGAAGAAGTGGACGACAGAGGCGGAGATAGATATATGTAGTCACTGAAGCAATGAACATGAACTTAATGGAGCTCAGATGGGCAGTGACTGAAAGATGTACCTGGCGAGCTGTGGTCCATAGAGTTGAAAGATGCACCTGGCGTGCTGTGGTCCATAGAGTCACGGAGAGTCACGCGACTGAACGACTAAACAGCAATAATATATTTATATTATATTTATATTTATTTGGTCAGTCCATCACCTTTATCTTCAGCTTCTTTAGAAAGGCAGTGGTTGTCTGGGAGGTGTGTTTAGGGTCGTTATCATGTTGGAATTCTGCCCTGTGGCCCAGTCTCTAAAGGGAGGGGATCATGCTCTGCTTCAGTTGGCATTCATGGTTCCCTCAATGAACTGTAGCTCCCCAGTGCCGGCAGCACTCATGCAGGCCCAGACCATGACACTCCCATCACCATGCTTGACTGTAGGCAAGACACACATGTCTTTGTACTCCTCACCTGGTTGCCGACACACACGCTTGGCACCATCTGAACCAAATAAGTTTATCTTGGTCTCATCGGACCAAAGGACATGGCTCCAGTAATCTGTGTTCTTAGTCTGCTTGTCTTCAGAAAACTGTTTGGCTTCCTTGTGCATCATCTTTAGAAGAGGCTTCCTTCTGGTATGACAGCCATGCAGACCAATTTGATGCAGTGTGTGGTGAATGGTCTGAGCACTGACAGGCTGATCCCCCACCCGTTCAACGTCTGCAGCAATGCTGGCAGCACTCATACATCTATTACCCAAAGACAACCTCTGGATATGACGCTGAGCATGTGCACTCAACTTCTTTGGTCGACCATGGCGAGGCCATGGCGAGGCCTGTTCTGAGTGGAACCTGTCCTGTGAAACCACTGTATGCTCTTGCCCACCGTGCTGCAGCTCAGTTTCAGGGTCTTGGTAAAGGTGATGAACTGGACAAGCATGTCTCCAGACCTACACCCTATTCAGCATCAGTGCGGCATCCTCAAACAGAAGGTGGGGGAGTGCAAGGTCTCTAACATCCACCAGCTCCGTGATGTTATCATAGAGGAGTGGAAGATGACTCCAGTGGCAACCTGTGAAGCTCCGGTGAACTCCATGTGCATGAGGTTTAAGGCAGTGCTGGAAAATAGTGGTGGCAACACCAAATATTGACACTTTGGGACCAATTTGGACATTTCCACTTAGGGGTGTACTGCGAGTCAAGGGCGTAACTCTAAAAACCCGAAAAACAAACAAAATAACTTAACAAAAATAATAACACACTCATACACAGCACAGTAGGAGAGCCAGGAAGCCTGGGAGTGAGGTTGAAAGGGAATTTGAGCTATATTGGGGGTTTTCCATCAATACAAAATCGGCTAAGCAAGGAAAAAAATGGTGGACGAAAAACTTAAAAATTGGATAAAACTGGATACAACTGGTTAAAAACGAGGCTGAGCAAAGCCAGGCACGTGGTAATTAGAAAATACACAACGGCAAAGACAATAACACTTACACCAACAACGCTAGGCATGCGGGACTTTGAAAATAAAACCAATGGCAGTCAGCGTGTAACACGCAAACATTCAGCAGACACACAGAGGAGAGACACAGGGAAGGGACAGGGGGAGATGGTGAATAGACACATGGCATTCCCAAGCACAAAACTTGCAGGTTAACAAAACTTGCAATGAACGGCCCGTACAGTAGGCGGGAGGAAAGGGTCGCAATGAGCGCTGATGGAGCTCATTGCCAGCCACATGATGAGCACCAAAGGTGCTCATCTCAGGGCTCATGATAAACACTGCGAGCGGGACTCGCGATGAGCGCCGAAGGTGATCAGTGCAAAGCAGGAAAGTTGAAGTACATGGGGGGATAGGCTCGCAATGAGCAACCTAGGTGCTCAGAGAAGCAAAAGCCTAACATTGTGTGGCAAACAGCATTGCCAGCCTTACAATTTTAATCCCATTATTTTTGATGGGCAATTTACTGTACTGTATTTATATAAAATGATGTAAAATTCTAAAGTTTACCCCGCGCCCAGTTTAACATTCCACTAGCTGCCACTGGGTTCCCTACATATAAATATAATCACTTTCAGTCAGGATCACATTTACTCATACAGTCTGACAATTTTAGATCAGGGCCTCTTAATATTATATCAGCACTAGCGACTTGCCCGTCAAAAATGACGGCAAAAGAATTGCAAGGCAGGTAATGCTGTTTGGTACACAAAGTACCGTAAGTATTTTTTTACTGTGAGTACCTTCGGAGCTTTGCCTTTGATACTCATTGCAAGCCTCTTGGTTGGTGTATATTTAGTTATGAGAGCTCCTTGGGCGCTCATTGCAAGTTTTGCGCTGATGGGCTTTTGGCTCGCATTGTGAGCCTCTCCCCTGGTGTAGTTGTGGTCCTGTAAACACCATTGGCGCTCCTTGTAAAGCACGCGCTGAGCGCCTTTAGCGTTTATTGTTATTTTTTATTTTTTATATGTGTATGTATTTTGTAATGTTAAATAATTCATTAGTAAAGTTATAAAGTAATATACTTTACCTATTTGTAATTAATATATTCATTAAGCAATATGCTGAAGAGCTAACAATCTGTTTTGATGTTCCTGCAGCATACAATGTAGATTTGCACTGTTGGAGAGCTGAGGTGTAAGTGTCAGGCATGTGTGCAGTGTAAATAGACTGTGTGCGCGAGGGTAAACCATTTGTTTAGCTGTGTACTTCCGCATTTTGTAATGGTAATGTTATTAGGTTTGAGTGATTCTGGTAAAATGGCTGCGAGTGTGTATGTTTTAGGCGGGTGTTGAGCATTTAGTGTCCTTCCTAATAGGGTATTTAATAGGTCGTACGGGTCTGTGGAAAAGGGGTATGTGCTTGATGGTGTTTTGCGTGCTTAGGGATCGTGTAGCCTCGGAGGTGGAGGCTCCAACGTCGGCAGGCCGCAAATGCATTTCTGGAGGTGGAGGCTCTACGGCGCCTCACTTGCGGTTACAAACAGCCACAGAAGCGGGACTTAAATAAAAAACTATAACACGCAATGACTAAATAGGGACTTACACAAAAAATACGAGGCGCGGGACTTAGAAAAAAAAAATTACGAACTTGCAAAAATACGAAATTAACGGCCGTAACGCAGACATCCACAAACAAGAAAAAAAACTTAAAAAAACAAATAAATAAAAATAAATAAATAAATAAACACACACACAGAATGGGGGGACAGCCACGACATCTGCCAGTGAGATTGCCCCCCAATGAAAGTATAATTTAAGGAGTTTTGGAACTTGAAAATTGCCTAAACGAGAAAAAAAAATTTGGGCCAAAAAAATTTAAAACGAGGCTACACGACCCAAAACTTGCAAAAAACAGCCAGGCACGTATGATTTTTGCCAAGGACGTACGATGTGCAAAAATGCAAAAATTACAAGGTCGTAAAAATACGAACCGCTGTAACGGTGTCCAGCAAGGACAGATAACCTGCAAGGGATCTACATAAGCAGAAGAATGAGTAGGGCTGTACATCCATGCTTGAACAGAAGGGGAGCGTGTGAGCTGCGGCCTAATCAAGCTAGTACACCTGATCTAAGTCAGGAGGATTTAAAAGGCTGCGGTGTGAGCAGAGAGGGGGCTAGCTAAATTCACAGGAGATAAGGAGCCTGGAAGAAACCTTGAGCAGAGAGAGCTGTTTTTGAGAAGCTGCAATACAGAATGCTGGAGTGCTGTTTTTCTGGAGCTGCAAGTAAAAGGTCTTGCTGAATCTGCAAAGAAATCCTTATTAAGTACCTGTGGGACACTGCTGAGTTACCTGACTAGAGAAAGCTGCATGGCAGACTGAAGCTAGTGAGGAGACAGACACTCCACTTACCATAAGGTCAGAAACCTTTTACTTAAATTATTATACCCCATATGGGCAGTCTTCCTATTGCAATATCAAAGGGTCCCTGGGGTGAAGCATATGGGAGAGAAGGGCGGGCCCTATGCTTCATCCAAGGTTTTTAAGTGAAGACGTGGAAAGGCCACAGGCTGGCACTATATAAGAGACTAGTCGTAACCTGGCCACAAGGTGGCACTACACCACATATACAAGACTACGGATACTGTAAGAGACTATCTGTATCTGGGCAACAAGCTGGAGCTATAAGGGACTGTTTGTATCCTGGCCACAAGGTGGCACTACAAGAGACTGTTTGTTTTCTTTATGAATTATAATTTAACCTGTAGTAGAAAAGCTATTTAATTTGTGTTTTTGTAACTACTCAATAAAAGATATAAAAAGAGCCCAGAAGTCTCTACCATTTACAGTCCATCAAAGGGTACCTTGTTACACTGCGCACAGCGAAAAACACAAATAAAAAAAAAAACATTACACACAGCAAGGGGCGACAGCCAGGACGTCAGGTTGCACGCAAACGTAAGTCCTATTTACAGAGTTTAGACACTCGAAAATCCCCTAAGCAACAGAAAAAATGGCCTCCGAAACAAACGGAAACGAGGCTACACGACCCCTAAACCCGCAAAACACCGCCAGGCATATACGACTTTTACACAAACCCGTACGAGGTACAAAATACACTATTAGCAAGTACGCAAAATCATCCACACCCGCGTACCACATACACAATCGCTGCCATTTTACAACACTAACTACACAGCTACACAAACGGTTTCTCCTCGTGCACGCAGCCTATTTACACTGCACACTGCACACATTTCTGACACTTACATGTCAGCTCAAGCACAGTGCAAATCTACATAGTATGCTGCAGGAACATCAAAACAGATTGTTAGCTCTTCAGCACATTGCTTACTGCATATATTAATTACAAATAGGTAAAGCATATTAATTTGGGATTTCATTAATTAATTAATTATCATGAAAAAATACATATACAGTAAAAAAAAAAACACCACAGTATCGCAATAAACTGCAAAGGCCTTCACTGCGTGCCTCACAAGCAGCGCCAACGGTGGTCATAGTACACCAGGGGAAAGGCTTGCAATAAGCTCCAAAATGATAACAAAAAATACACCAACCGAGAGGCTCGCAATGAGTGCCGAAGGCGCTCATTGTGAGCCACGAGATGAGCGCCGAAGGATCTCAGACGACCAAAACACTTACTGTGGCAAACAGCATTAACTGCCTTACAATTTGATTGCCCTGTCATTTTTGACCGCAAAGTCGCTAGTATTGAAATAAATATACACATATTCAGCCATGGACCTGTGCATTCAAATAAATATGTACACATTTACATAATAAGGTCATCTCTAATACTATATATTTAAGCATATTCAGCTAGGATCTCCGATAATCAAATGAATGTATTAATATTCAGAGAGGGTCCCCTGTAATCATCATAGTAATACAGTATATAAATATTTTCTCATACAAACAATCAAAAAATACATATTCAGCCAAGGTCTCCTATAGACATATATGGCACATAAGCCAGGGGTCATTATAATATAAATATTCAACCTCAATTGTCAACTATTATATTCATGTATACATATTCAGATAGGTTCACCTATAATAATATGAATGTATACATATTCAGCCATTCAGTGGCTTATAATTATAAACACATACATATTTAATCAGGGTCATCTATAATCATAATTCCTCCAGGGTGTCCTATTATTACTTTTTAAATATATATTCATCCAGAGCACCTAAAATCATATACATTTACATATATTCATCCAAGTCAAACCGTCATTTTAATATAAACACATATATAGTTAACCAGCTTCACCTATAAGCATACAAATGTATGCACATTCAGCAAGGGTCACCAATAATTATAATAGAAATACATAAATATTTAGCCAGGATCAACTATAATTAAACAAATGTACACATTCTGCAAGGGCTGCCTATAATTAGCATGACAATATATAAATGTACAGTCAGGGTCTCCTATTATTACTTTCTAAATATATATTCATCCAGAGCTCACTAAAATCATATACATTTACATATATTCACCCATGGCCAACCATAATTTTTATATAAACACATATATTTTTAACCAGCTTTGTAATGATATAGAAATCACAAAGTTGTGGAGACCAGTAGCCAAGGTCAGCAATAATCCAGTTCCGCAAACTTGTAGGTGAAAACAGGAACAAGGTTTATTGAAGTGATCAGGAACCACACAATAATCTGGCAAGGATCAATAGACAGGAAGTGCCTTATATAGGCCAAGGACCAGACACCTGACCAGACACAGCTGAAGAGACTTAGGTACTGATACAATTGCTAGCAGAGTCAAGCTTATAAGGTCTCAATGGAATTCACAACAGGCAGGCTGGCGCAGTGGTAGGGAAGAGGTATAGCCTCTATAGGTGCAGCCTCTGGATGCCCTATTACCTGGTTTAGCAGGGTACTGCACATGAAAAGACCGAAGGAGATCAGGAGCGTGAATATTGTCCACTGGTTCCCACGAACTCTCCTCCTCACCATAGCCTTTCCAGCGAACCAGATACTGAAGCTTGCCACGGAAGATCCTGGAGTCAAGAATTTTGTCCACTTCGTACTCATCCTCACCATCCACAAGGACTGGAGGTGGGGCAGGCAGGGCTCGGCCAGGGAAAGTGTTTTCATGAAAAGGTTTAAGCAGTGCAACGTGAAACACTGGATGTATTTTCATGGAATTCGGGAGTTGCAAACGGAAAGTGACAGCATTGATCTGAGCAATGATCTCAAAAGGTCCCATGAACCTTTGACCCAATTTATGAGAAGGAATCCGAAGCTTGAGATTCCTTGTTGACAGCCACACCTTGTCACCAACGTGATAGACTGGGGCCTCCTTTCTGTGCCTATCAGCAGCTCTTTTGTAACATTCCTGAGCCTCCAAAAGAGTCTCTTTCAACAGTGCTTGGGAATCACGTAAGGCCGTTAGCTGGTCAGCGACAGCAGGAATGGAAGTAGTAATTGGGAGACTGACTAGAAAGGTCGGATGGTAATCATAGTTGGCAAAAAATGGGCTCAAAGAAGTGGAGCAGTGTTGGTCATTGTTATAGGCAAACTCCGCCGTGGGTAGAAAATCCAGCCAGTCATCCTGCAGGTAACTAATATAGCACCGCAAATATTGCTCCAAAGTCTGGTTGGTTCGCTCAGTCTGTCCATTACTTTGCGGATGAAAAGCTGACGACAGATTTACATTAATACCAAAAATGTTTCCAAAAACGAGACGTAAACTGTACTCCCCTGTCAGAAACTACTTCATCAGGCACTCCATGCAAGCGAAATATTTCCCGAATAACCAGGTCAGCCGTCTGTTTAGCTGAAGGGAGACCACGAGCTGGTATGAAATGACCCATCTTAGTTAACCTGTCCACAACAACGAATGGTAGTGTGTTCCTTAGAGGGAGGTAGTTCCACAATAAAGTCCATGGATATAGATCCCCAGGGACGATGAGGAATCGAAAGAGGCTGAAGCAAGCCAACAGGGGATGAGCGAGGAGTCTTATGTCTGGCACACACATCACAAGAGGACACATACTTCTTAACATCCTCATGATACTTCGGCCACCAAAAGGATCGGGCAAGTAGCTCTTGTGTCTTTCGGATTCCTGGATGACCTGCTGGTTTTGATTCATGGTAGAGACGTAAAAGGTCCAGTCGCACTGACTCCGGAGCAAACAGACGTTGTTGAAAAACCCATTACGCATCGTCATATGGAGGTCACGAGGAGGATCACGAAGAACTGGGTCTTCAGCGTAGCCCTTTTTAATGCGAGACATCAGATCAGAAGGAAATGTAACTCCTATAAATATATCCTCTGGCAAGATGGTGGTCTTGGTTACGGTAGTATGGAGGGGGTCAGCTATTCTAGACAAGGCTTCCGCCTTACCATTCTTGGAGCCAGGACGGTATGTAACCAAAAAATTAAACCTTGAGAAGAATAGGGACCAGCGTGCTTGTCTGGCTGACAGTCTCTTAGCTGATCGAATACATTCCAGATTTTTGTGATCTGTGAGGACAGTAATTGGATTGGTAGCTCCCTCCAAGAGATGTCTCCATTCGGTGAAGGCAGCTTTTATAGCCAATAGTTCTTTATTCCCTATGTCATAGTTCCTCTCTGCTGGCACCATCTGGCGGGAATAGAAGGCACACGGATGTAACAGCATCTTAGGTCCAGTCCTTTGAGACAGTATAGCACCAACAGCTGAATCAGAAGCATCAACTTCCACAATAAATGGTAATTCCGGCTGAGGATGTACCAGGACAGGGGCAGATGTAAACAGAGTCTTTAATCGGGAAAATGCGGTATCAGCCTTATCGGACCACTGAAAAGGAGTCCCCTTACGTGTGAGTTCAGTGATCGGTGTAATAACGGCAGAGAAATTCTTAATGAAACGCCTGTAAAAATTGGCAAACCCCACAAATCTCTGAACATCTTTTTCATTCTTGGGGATGGGCCAGTCCAGCACAGCTTTAATTTTACTTGCGTCCATACTTAAACCTTTGGGAGTTATTACATACCCCAGGAATTGAATTTCTGTTTGTTCAAACTCACATTTTTCTAGTTTAATGTATAGGCGGTGGGTACGAAGGCGCTCTAGAACTATACGGACCTGTTTTCTGTGGTTTTCAAGATTATCAGAGAATATTAGGATATCATCCAAATATGCCACAACAAACTGATCCAGGAGATCTCATAGTACATCATTGATAAGATGCTGGAAAGTTGCAGGGGCATTACACAGCCCAAAAGGCATTACTAGATATTCGTAATGCCCGTACCTGGTTCTGAAAGCTGTTTTCCATTCATCATTGGGTCTTATGCGAACCAGATTATATGCCCCCCGAAGATCAAGCTTCGTAAATATTTTAGCTGAGCGAAGTCTCTCCAAAAGTTCAGGAATCAGAGGCAAGGGGTAGCAGTTTTTAACAGTGATGTTATTAATGTCCCTGTAATAAACGCATGGCCGTAGGCTGCCATCTTTCTTTTCTACGAAGAAAATAGGAGCTCCTGCTGGAGAAGTAGATGGTCGAATAAAGCCTTTGGCAAGATTTTCTTGTATGTATTCACGAAGAGCTTTCAATTCAGGCTCAGAAAGGGAATATATACGGCCAAATGGGATAGCAGCCCCAGGCAACAGCTCTATTAGGAAATCATAAGGCCTGTGTGGTGGAAGCTGATCAGCATTCTTCTTATCACAGACATCTGCAAAATCCCGATATTGTAGAGGAAGCTTAGTCAAGTTTGTAGCAACCATTTCATTAATTGTTGTGGCAACAGGTGTTACCTTAGAGGGTTGACAATTCATTAAGCAGTGTTCTGAAGGAAAGGACAAAGTTCTGATCTTCCAATCAATCTGTGGGTTATGCAGAGCAAGCCAAGGTACCCCCAAAATCACTGGAAACTGTGTTGAGGAAATTAGGTGGAAAGAGATAGCCTCATGGTGATTCACTTCCACAGTCAACTTTAAGGGCACAGTCTCATGTGTAACCGGTCCTGACGTAAGTGGAGAACCATCAACTGTCTCCATTCACACAGGTGAAGAATTAGGGATAGACTGAATTCTATTTCCTGCTGCAAATTTAATGTCCATAAAGTTTCCGCCTGCTCCAGAATCTATCATAGCGGTAGTTGAAATTTTACGATCACCACATTGCAACGTGATAGGCACCACAAAATGAGGATGTTGAGTCAACATACCCTCTTCACTATGAGCCAGAGAAAACAAGGGTTGTGTGACAGAATCCAGTTGATCCGAAATCTGGGATTGGTGTCGAATCTGTGCACCCTCAGCCGCCATAGCTATTGTTCTTTTGGATTTGCTAGGGCAATTGATGGCATAGTGCCCTGCACTACCACAATACAGGCATAAATTGTGAGTGCGTCGCCACTGTTTTTCTTCGTTGGATAATGGCCCTCTTATTAGATTTACCTGCATAGCCTCTGGCTCAGAGTCTGTAGGTGTTTGTGTGATCGGAGTAGAAGTTCTTGAATAGGAAATTGGAGTAGTACTTGGTCTAAAAGAGCCCTGTCTTTCCAATCTTCTTTCAGAAAGTCTCCGATCAATACGGATAGCCAAACGCACAAATGCATCAAAGTCAGCAGGAAGATCAACACGAGCTAGCTCATCTTTTATAGCTTCTGAGAGACCTTTTCTGAAGTGGAACCTCTGGACTGATTGGTTCCAGGTAGTATCAGAAACCCACTGTCTGAATTCAGCAGCATATTCAGCCACCGAGCGCCTCCCTTGATGCAAATGAAGGAGAGTGGCTTCTGCTGTAGCACATCGATTGGGGTCATCAAAAACTAGGCACATGGCCTCAAGAAAGTCATTTAGATTACCCAAGACTGGACTGTCTTGTTCCAGAAGAGGGGAGCCCCAAGCCAGGGCTTCATCTTTGAATAAGGAAAAAATAAATCCCACCTTCTCTCTTTCAGATGGAAATTGGTGAGGTAACATCATGAAGTGCAAACGGCATTGATTTAGGAAACCCCTACATTTTTTGCGATCTCCTCCAAACTTTTCTGGCAGGGGCAAGCGGGCCTCTTGTGCAGGTGTAACAGTAGCAGCCGCAGTATCACGTGCCCTGTAGCTGGTATACTCACTGTGCATTGACTGAAATTTATTTTGCAGTTCAGCTACCTGGTCCTGCAGCACTTGGATGGTCTGTGCCTGCGTCTGCACAGTTCTTGCAAATAAAGCAACCTGCTGGGCCAATGCAGAATCTGTCCCGGCGGTCTCCATGAAAGGGCCAGATTATTCTGTAATGATATAGAAATCACAAAGTTGTGGAGACCAGTAGCCAAGGTCAGCAATAATCCAGTTCTGCAAACTTGTAGGTGAAAACAGGAACAAGGTTTATTGAAGTGATCAGGAACCACACAATAATCTGGCAAGGATCAATAGACAGGAAGTGCCTTATATAGGCCAAGGACCAGACACCTGACCAGACACAGCTGAAGAGACTTAGGTACTGATACAATTGCTAGCAGAGTCAAGCTTATAAGGTCGCAATGGAATTCACAACAGGCAGGCTGGCGCAGTGGTAGGGAAGAGGTATAGCAGCCTGGGTACCAGGGTTCAAAACCCAGCAGAGTCAATTCCTCACAAGCTTCACCTATAAGCATACGAATGTATGCACATTCAGCAAGGGTCACCAATAATTATAATACAAATACAAAAATATTTAGCCAGGATCAACTATAATTAAACAAATGTACACATTCTGCGAGGGCTGCCTATAATTAGCATTACAATATATAAATGTACAGTCAGGGTCTCCTATTATTGTAATATAAATACATAAATACATATTAAACCAAGTATACCTATAATAATATAAATAGCCATTCAGACAGAATACTTATAATCAAGTAAATAACCTACCCCCAAGAATAAATACTATTGAGGAGCAATTTTCTAACAACATTTACTTACAAAAAACTCTTTAGTGAAAGAAACTAAATAAATGTACGTATGCTGCCTCTGTTTAACTGGTGCACTTTCTGCCCTTTCCACACATGGAAAGCACATGGGGTGAAGCAGGACACTCTACACTCTTGTTCCAGGCTCGTTCCAGTCTATGAACTGCAATATTTCATTTCTAAGCCAAGTTGGGGGTTCTTAAGCTACAAAACGGGTGCCCCTCACAGGGAAGCACCCCTAACGAACTGCCTAGATTGCCTAATGTGTAATCTGGCCATACCGGTAGGTAAGATAGATCTATGATGCTTCACCTACAGACAACTAGTCCACCTCCAGGGACCACTGAAGAGGGTGAATACCCTGAGTGACATAGTAAGATAAGTAATAACTGTAGTGTTTACTATATCTGTGCCTGAGGTGCAATATTTATTTTTATTTTCAATATTTTAAACTTGCCCTTTCCCAGTGTGGGGAAGCAAGTGGGAAATGGTATTTTGCAAACATGTATTTATGTTTTTGATAGTGAAGAATGGGTTTGTGGTTATTTCCCATTCTTCCCACTATCTAGCCAACATTACTGAGCACCGGTCAATATATAGCTGGGACACATGGTCACACCTAATTGCAACACATATGAGCTTAGCATTTGTGGGCTACAGTGTTCATGAACCCAAGTGATCTGATATCTCCTTTTATTGAAATATATGGCATTTTGTTATCTCTAAGTAAAGAACACAAATAATATCGACCTCCTTTCTTCAAAGACATTGAATTTGGATAAATCTTAGGGCAGAACTGTTTTATATATTCGGACAGAATGATTTCTAATTTTCATTGATTATTGGTATTTTGTAGGTAGAAGAAACAAAGAAAACAGAAGACTCAAAAAAAATTGAGGTAAATAATCATTTATGAGGTACAGTAAATGTGTTTGTGTTTTGGGGGTTCACATATGCAAGGTAGATAGTTTGAATTGTGTATGTCTTTTCAGAAGAAGATAACCTATTTTTTCTTTCACCGTATTTGGATCAAAGTTTGAGGAAAATGATCAGTTTATAGATGTTTGCACTTCTGGTTATGTATGTTGTATTGGTGTTCACTTAGGGCCCTATTAAATTCAGAGCCCGCACAGGTCCTGGTACAGCCACAAAGCCTGCAGGCTTGAAATTTAGAGGAGTTACAGAGTGATTAAATTAGACAACCCCTCAACATACGTGGCCGACATCCAAATCCGTAAACCATGCTTCCACACGTTCAATTTGCGGCTGTGAACA
The DNA here is from genome assembly GCA_027410445.1 of Discoglossus pictus. Taxonomy (NCBI): domain Eukaryota; kingdom Metazoa; phylum Chordata; class Amphibia; order Anura; family Alytidae; genus Discoglossus; species Discoglossus pictus. The sequence continues at coordinate 95,031,266 of CM050167.1, forward strand.
TGATCAATTAGTCAAACCCGTGGTCATAGGTTTAGACGGAGCCAATAGTAAAAGAGATCATCATCATTACGTCACTAAATAAATGGAGGTTAGATTTCAATCACTTACGGGTTTGAAAAATGAGTTGCAATCAGGCTAGCATTCCAGAAATAATGCAATATGAAAAAAATCAACAAATACTGTATAATATTCTAGTAGTTCATGCGAGTTCTATTATATGTATTAACACATTGATTGCAGAGATCGATATAACACGGAATTTAAACATAAAATTAATTATTCTTTATTGCCTATTTGCTGGTTTACAGTGCTACGGACAGGACTTTAACCCCCTTGCGGGTCCTCTCTAGTACCTGTAGGATCTTTGGCTCCATTTGCCATTTATGGGTTTGAACGCCAGTGCATCTTCGGGGAATTGTTGCAATTTAATCGCAGTTTGCGATAGTAACATTAACTGACTTGAGAGATCAAAGACATTACTGGGACGGTGTTAAGATTTTGACTGCCTGTACGTTTTTTCCACCTGTAACCCGCAGATCGTTTGCGGGTAGCTAAAAGAGGCCAATTTAATAGCTGTAACTTTTGCGGGCTACTTTACAGGCTAAGGGAACTCAAAATCGCCAAATTCAATAGGGTCCACAGTCTGCTAGTTTCCTTATGTATTTCTGCCATTTTGTACAGTAAACACCTTTATGTTGCAGATGGTTTATTAAATTATAATTATTATGACAATACTCTTTTAGAAAATAATCACGACTGGGTTGACACTTAACAAATGTACTTTATATTTATTAAAACATTTAAACTTATACTCAAGGTATTGTGCAAATAAGTGCAAAACTTGTGATAAATTGCATTAGACCTTATTACAAACCAAAATCAAATTGTTCAAGGAAAGTCAGTTATTAGCTGACTTTGAAAGTCTATCCCTTTTACAAATTTGTTTATTGGAAATAACAGGAGTTCCATTATTACAGCTCCCCTTAGATCAAGTTTAGTAAACTTTAGCCAATGGCAAAGTGTTATAAAATTGTATGTTTTTAATGTATTTACTATATTATTATACATAATATTATTATAATACATATTCTCTCTCACTCCCTGAGATTCTAAGTATAAATACAAAAGTCACACTTCTTGCTTTCTACAATTCAAAATGTAATTGTCTTGTGATGCTGAGGTTGTGTACTGTATGTGTGTGTATACATATTTATCAAATTCTACAATAGTTAGAACAGATGGAAAAGAGCGAACAAGCTAGTATATGCCCACCACTCCTATAGTTCCAGAGCACCAGACCCACCCTCTATACTCAATCCTCTTCCTTCATTGGATCTTGTCTGTTTATGAGGCTCTAAACAAAGGGAATACTGCTCATGGATTATAATCTGCGGCCAGCTGCAACCGGATGCTTTTCAAGTGTGCAGAGCTTAAGTAACTTGACCACTCAAATCTCAATGCACAGGGAGAATTGTAATTCTTTGTGTGATCACAAATGACCAGAAAGAGAGAATGACGACATATCAATTTGTCAGTAAGGAAACGTAGATATGATGCCCTTATGTTTTATTAGAGCTGGTAGACCTTTCACAAAGGAAACCTATTCTTGATTGTGATGAGGTTTCAGTTCTCGATTATCTATACATGGTCTTTATGGTCCAGCTCTCACATGCATATGTGACTATTGGGAATACCATAGTTCTAACTATACAAACCTTTGTCGATAATATAATATATTTACTTTTTACTAGCTTTTCCAATTGTGCCATAGCTTTCCTCCTCAGATGCAAATGTCTTTTAATTTCATAAGTGCAGTCACAATCTGAAGAAATCTTGGATCCCAGGAAAATAAAAACAGTCAGTGCCTCCACTTCTTCCCCATTGATTTGCCAGGAACTGAGATTGTGATTTACCATAATCTTTGTCTTTTTATCGTTGAGCAGCAGGACATCTTTTGTACCCTCTTCTTTCAGCCTCATCAATAGGTCATTTAGTTTTTCCTCACTTTCAGTCAGCAGAGTAGTATCATCCATATATGTACGGCTGATATTTCTTTCAGCAATATTGATTCTGAGTGTGAATTAATCTACCCCGGCCTTATGCATGATGTACTCTGTATATAAGTTGCATAAATAAGGTGACAATATACAATTGTCGTACTCCTATCCCAATCTTGAGCCATTCTGTTGTTATATGTTCCATTCTGACCTTGGCTTCTTGGTCCATGTACAGATAGATTCTTCAGGAATTTTCCAAATTTGTTGGCAAGAGGAAAGCATCACTTCCACAAAGGCATCATTTTTAAAAGATCATCTGGGATTACATCATCCCCATGCAGCCTTGTTATCAGCAAGGCTTCCTTGGGCCCATCTCACTTCACTCTCCAAGATGGCTCCAGGTCATTGGACCAACTATTGACGTCATCACTGATATCAAAGTCCTTCCTGTATAGATCTTCAGTGTATTCCTGCCACCTCTTCTTTATTTGATCTGCTTCTGTTAAGATCCTACCATTTTTGTCTTTTATCTTGTCCACTTTGGCATACAAGGTTCCCTTGAGATCCCCAATTTTCTTGAAGAGATCTGTTGACTCTCCAATTCTTGTATCTTCCTCAATCTCTCCTTGTCTCTAATTGCCTTCTTCTGGATTCTGCATTAAGTTGGAAAAATATTTTCTCCACTGTCTTTTGCTTTTCTTCTTTCCTGGGCTTCTTTCAAAGCCTCATTAGTTTGCCATCTTTGCTTTTGGGGATTTTCTTTGTTGCTGTTTCCTGGATAATGTAGCAAACTTCTTTGTACCATGTCCTGTATTTTCAATCTAATCTTTACCTCCACTGCATATTCACAGGGGATATTATTTATTTTGTATCTGCTTGGTCCGATGATTTCTTTCTTTTCTTCAGTTTATCTCTAATGTAGCAAACTTCTATGTACCATGTCCTGTCTTTTCAATCTAATCTTTACCTCCACTGCATATTAACAGGGGATATTATTTATTTTGTATCTGCTTGGTCCAATGATTTCTTTTTTTTGTTCAGTTTATCTCTGAACTTTGCAGTAAGAAGCACATGATCTGAGCCGCTGACAGTTCCAGATCTTGTCTTTGCCGAATGTATAGAGCTCCTGAATCTTTGGCTACAAAGTATATAGTCAATCTGATTTATATATTGTACATCTGGTAATGTCCATGTGCAGAGTCATCCCCGAGCCTGCTGGAAGAGAGTGTTTGCTATCACCAGAGAATTATCTTGACAGAATTGTACTAATCTCTGAACTTGCCCATTATTCCAGGTATTGTTTTGTTTCCTACATTAGCATTTCAATCTCTTATGATAACAGTGACATATTTTCTTGGTGTTATATCTGATGTGTAATAATATCAGACATCATGTGGGGTGGTAATGTTTCAACCTTCACTTTACTAAAGACCTCAGGATATGCATGATCATCAGAATAAGCACAATAACAGGCTGACATTTTCAGGTCACACATCATGTACTCTATGGCATATAATCTGGTAGGTTATCGGGAGATAAAACAGTTGTCAATATTCAGAAGTGGGGTGACATATTGTTATGTTATGTAACTGAAGATTGTAATTAATGACGGGTTATGTAACTGAAGGCAAGGTAGATAAGCGGAAATAATGGGGTCTTTTGTTACTAACCCAGACTTGAGAGAAGAATCATCCATTGATTGGATAAGTACATGTAACTTCTTCCCTATATATTGGAATCCAAACTCTTGGGCTATAAGAGAGTCAATGAAATAGGCACTGGCTCCAGAGACAAGGATGACCTCTGTTTGGAATTGGCTCCTTCCTCACTGCAAGGACACAGGTATACCATAATGATCTTTTGTTAAAGACTGTATAGGGACAGGGTAACAAGAGGTGAAGATTTTATGAAGAATGAGTGCTGGCTAGCCACGATACATACACAGATTGTTTGCAGTGCTATCTTCCCTTTCTTGAGGAGTTAGGAATCTTCTGGTGGCACTAATTTGACATGAGTTCCGGCTGAGCTCTTCCAGATTAGACAGGTGCATTAGCAAAAAATATATACTCAGGGGTAAGAGGAATACCTTGAGTTGCTCTTTCCAACCTTCAACCTTCCAATATCCCTCCCACCTGCAAAGATTTTTCTGATGACATCACTCATGACATCACATATAATATGAAAAAATACATCATCCATGATATTACTTATGGCAATTAATGCATTTATAATTGTACATTTACTTGAATTGTTAACTTTTGAAGGTTTGAAAATTTCCAAATGATGCTGATTATTTAAATGTTTATGGCTACAAAAAAATCTGTTAAAGTCATCATAGTTAATTGTTACAATTGTATATTTATACGTCTGTTGTTTAAAACACAATCATTAAAGTTGTATTTTTTAATTGTTCCACACTTTTTAGCTTTACAGTTAATATCCTTTCATCAAAGAGTCAAATATAGGTATAAAAATATGTTTCATATGGTATATAAATTCAATGCGTTATAAATTAGACTATTAATATTCAACAGACTGTGTAACCTGTATTTGTCTCATTTGTATTTACACAGTGTGAAGCCTAACTCATGGTGTGGCCATGTGAATTACTGCTCTATAGATAACAGTGTGTTCATTTTTTTCATATATTTTTCTATATTTTATGAGATGCAACTGAAAATTCTTTAAACTTTTTATCCTAGGATATGGGCAACTTATGAGTTGAGCATTATATGTGTTTTCAAGTTGACAGTGCCTTGCAAAAGTATTCACCCCCCTTTGCATTTTTTGTGTTTTGTTGCCTCACAACCTGGAATTAACATGGATTGTTTGAGGATTTGCATCATTTAATTTACAGAACATGCACACAACTTTGAAGATGTTTTGTTTGTTTTATTGTGAAGCAAACAACAAATAGGACAAAAAACAGAAAAAGCCAATGTGCATAACTATTCACCCCCCTAAAGTCAATACTTAGTAGAGTCTTCTTTTGCGGCAATCACAGCTCCAAGTCACTTTGTATAAGTCTCTATGAGCTTGCCACATCTTACCACTGGGATTTTTGCCCATTCCTCCTTGCAAAACTGTTCCAGCTCCTTCAAGTTGTTGCTTTAGCAGTGAGTTTGGGGTCATTGTCCTGCTGGAAGGTGAACCTCTGTCCTAGCCTCAAATCACACAAAGAGTGGTACAGGTTTTGCTCAAGAATATCCCTGTATTTAGCACCATCCATCTTTCCCTCAACTCTGACCAGTTTCCCAGTCCCGGCTGCTGAAGAAAAACCCCACAGCATGATGCTGCCACCATCTTGCCTAAGCCAAAACACTGTTACATTTATTGAATGTTTTCATTATTTTGTGTGCCATAAATTAAATATAATGTGTATGATTAGTGCTACCATTAAGTGACATTATAGCAGGTCTATTGTCATGTCATAAATAATATCATGGATTATGTCATTTTTCATATCAAATGTGATGTCATGAATGATGTCATGAATGATGTCATAGATGATGTCATGTATTATGTCATCATAAAAACCTTTGTAGGGTGGCAGAGGGTTGTGAAGGTTGTGTGCTTAACTTCTTAACTTCTCAATGTCCTGCATTTTTACAGCCTTAAGTTGTCCTATTCTGTGCTGCAACCTTAACTATAATGCAGTTTTTTTTCCCAATAAAAAAATATATATATTAGTTAGCAGGCAAGTTAAAAGTCTCCTCTGGGTTTGTGCCTGTGTTTCAGGCACTTTGATGGAACAAAGTGCAAGAGGCTATATATACTTTTCTATGGTTTTCTTAAATGTTATCCAATGATACAAAAATAAAAAAACAAAACAAAACAATGAAAATAATAGGCCTAACTTCTGTTGTCAAATAGTTTGTAAAATAAAAATGTTCTCAACTATATAACTTGAGAACACCAAAAAAATGCACTCAATAGGACTAGTTGTTCACTCCTATTGGTACATATAATTTAAAGAACCTTGGACTTAACTTTTAATGAAAATATATTAAGAATATGACACACATAGCTAACATATAGTTAAAAAACGACAATTAAAATAATTATGTACAAAAACACGGTCTCTGGCACCATACATTCAATATAGTTTAAAAAATATATGTAATACTAGAGACTTGCCCATCAAAAATGACGGAAATAAAATTTGAAGCCTGGCCTCTAGCTTGCGGGTCTCACGATGAGCGCCGAACCTGCAACTTTTGTGCCTCCTTTGGCGCTCATCATGAGCTCCGCAATGAGCGCCTTCAGTGCTTACTGCAAGCCTTTCCCCACTCTCTACCTCCTGTGTCTCTTTGCCCCCTCTCCCTCCCCTGTTATTTTCCCTTATCTCCCTCCCCTGTGTCTATTTGCCCTCGCTCTGACCCCTGTGTCTCTTTCCACCCCACTCTCTCCCCTGTGTCTCTTTCCACCCTCTCCCCCCTCTCGCTCCGATGTGTCTTTCTCCCCCCTCTCCCTCCTCTGTGCTCCTGTTTGCATTTATGGGTAACCAAAACCCAAATGTGTTTCCGTTAATTATTACATATCAAATTAGTTTTCAACCTTACTTACAGGCTCCCTGCCTCTCCCCCTGTGCTGTGTGTGAGGTCGTAAGTCATTTTTTTTTTAATTGGCGTAATTGTAGCAGAGTTCAAGCCAGCACAGGGATGTCTTATGTAGCCAGTGATAACCTACATGCTCTGGAATTTGCTATATTGGTCCCTTACTTCTGCCCCTGCTTTTCCCTGACCGGCTATGGTCTTTTACATGATCTAGTATAGCCAATCATGGGTAGTATAAACCAATATACCGACATAGGAAGCTATGCAACTGTTGTGGTTAAACACAGACAATGGTTCAAAGGACTGTCAGTTAACCACATAACCCTCCTTAACCTCTATGGATTCCTACAAGAATCACTTAATTGACAAACAAGACAGGTTGTTAACTTCCTTCCCACACCACTTCAGCCTGTGTAGACAGTCATTATCATTCTCATAAACACCTAACTGATGGCCATAACCTCTGACAGAAATCAAACTACAGGGGCAGGGCCATTTTGCTTCTAAATTATAATACTGGGAACAGGACAGGGCAAGCTGCCCACTACTATGGGTGGGCATTGGGGTCTGCTATCTTAAATACTTAGTACCATCTAGTCTTGTGCTGCCTCCCAAAGCCGCACAATAACCATCACATATATAGTTGTGAGCATGCGGGCAGTTGCTAATGCTTGCGGGCTCGCTACGCCTTCCTAGCGCCTTGCCGAAAAACTGCGGACCTCGCAAAATTTACTTAGTTACGAAAGCAAAATACGAGACACGTTACGACCAATTACGACCTCGCAAAAATCGTCCGAAACCCGCGCACATGAAAAACACAATAAATACACACAACAAATACATATAAAGCTTACCTAGAGCAAGTGGGGGGGGCACCCAGGACCTCGAAAACCGAAGTTACACCTCAATTTAACTCCAAATGAAAGTTTAGACACTCAAAAATCCCCTAAGCAAGAGAAAAAATGGCCGCCGAAAAAAACTAAAACGAGACTACAGCAGTCTAAAGACACAAAACACCACCAAACACCTACAGATTACCTGAAAAAGTCATACGAGATCCGAAAACAAGGACGCAACCCGCGCGACCCCAAAAACATTACAAACACAATAAATACACGCAACAAACACATAAAAAGGTTACCACAGCAAGTTGGTGCACCTAGGACCTCTGCAAGTGAAGTTGCACCTCGATTTAACTCCAAATTTCGGAGTTTAGACACCAGAAAATCACCTAAGCGAGAGAAAAAATGTCCGCCGAACAAAACGAAAACGAGGCTAAAGGACCCTAAACACGCAAAACACCACTAAACAGCTACGGATATTCTGAAAAAGTCGGACGACATCCAAAACGAAGGACACTTCTCCAAAGCCTCATCACCTGAAGGGGCAGTTCTGAAAAGCAGATCATTCTGTAGAATGAAATATGGGCATTGGTTCCTCTCTCATCTAGGCACAGGTACCCTATTAACTTCTATTAGCTTATTCTGAGCACTCTGAAGTAGTGGATCAGAAGCTTGATCATGTGCAAAGTGATTGTTTTCACTGCTTGGTTTTGCTTAGAAAAATCCTAACTCAATCAGCAGGTCATGAGGATCTTTGGATATCCCTTTTAGCAGGAATAAACCAAGCACAGCATTTTATACCCAAGAAGCTCAAGAAGCAGGCTTAACAGCATCACTCCCAATGGTCAGGAGTTTAGTTTCAGGCAGGTTATGTAGTAATAATCTCAATGATTAGAATTATTATCTTCCCCAGAATAAAGCATAAACTTTGATTATGTATTTTTATACTGACAACTGTTTCTTGATGATGGTACAGCATATTTATCCACAACACTACCTGATCATATTCAGTCTCCCACCCTTGGTCAGCATGTTTTCACCGGGTGTTACTGGGAGTGATCTGAGCCATCTGGCTGGCGGTTAACTATATGGTCTGGGATCACTCCAGGCTGTTAAATATTCAGGGACAAGTTCCCTAAAATAACAGGGGGAGCCCTAAACAGTTGGCCGGCTCTGCATCACTTAGGGCGGGTAGTATTAGACAGCAGATCCGGTGGGTGGTGGTTTTGGGAGGCCAAGTTATATGAGGGGACAAGTTTCCCCGGTTGCCAGGGCACAATCTTACTGTGCGAATCCGACCTACAGTACCTACAGTAGCATCTACAAAGATCAAATCGATTAAACACTTGACCTCACTTTATCTCTGTCTGTTGAGGTAATTAGTTCAGTGTTACCTATATTCATACCCCATTGTGTCATTGAAGTCTATACTGTGTGATCAGGGATTTGTGTCCTGATGGAGACTAATTTGACAGCTCATGCAGAGATCAAACCTCTCACAGCAGTCATTTAATTGCAAGCTAATAAGGCCAGTCTTAAAGCATATTTTAGAAAAATAGGAGTTAATTCCTTTCTTGTTATATCATTTATACTGAATATCCCACATCCCCAAGGAACCCTGATAATATACTTTTAAGACCAAACTTGACTAGGTACCATCAATACATTAATAATTGTACACAACACATCAACACTTATGGAACTTATAACATGGCTCATTACGATAAAGGTGTCCAACAGTAAAACATGGCACATAATAAACAATATGGCTTCCTTCCATAAAAGGGCACACAGTAACAGTATGGCTTCCAAAGTCCAAGTGTCCAGGCTGGGAGGACAATCTCCTGGAGAAGGGGGGGAAAGCACCAATAGTCCCTGTTAGTCCAGGGCCCCCACATGTCCAATTGTCTTAAGGCCCCCTGAACGTTACAAGGTCAGCTCTTCCTCTTCATGTTCTCCTGTACTGGCCCTTCCTTTATCAATATGAGACATAGTGTCCTCTGACAGCTTGTCCTCTTTCCACAGCCTGACTGGCAACTAAAACCTCCACAAAGTTTTTCTCCTTATTTTTGTACCAACCTGTTTTTGGCTTGGTGAAAATCAATGAGAAAATATGTTCTATTTTGGCGATTCTGGCTTGCCGTAGTGATCAGCAGTAATTCTCTCCCAATAATTTTGTGATGGGGAATAGAATAGCTTGTAGTTTTACTTTGTTCTTAAACATGCTCACAAATTTGAGTTCTCAGTTGGTAACAGCTTTGTTTCACCCAGCAATTTAGTCCATGAATTTAGTTCATGAGAAATTGGATAGAACAAAAAGATACCAGACCTGGGATAGCTCAGATCTTTGTGCATTCATATTCACACTGGACCCCCTCCTTTCCTCCAGTCCATGGCTGGTGTACTACTGCCACAGGCCTCAAGTAAGGCTAGTGTGGGAGAAGAGACTGAGTTGACTTTTCAATTATCTCACTCACGGCTCCAGTGTAAAGTGAAATTATTCACTACTGTTCCCCCATTTGCTGTAGACCCAGCAGGAAAAGACTCAAGTAAACGTTCTATCTATAGATGCCACATTATTGGTTGTGTATAGTGTATTGAAGTTCAATGTGCAAGTTTGTATAGTGTAAGTTTATTTGCATTTTAATACAGGAAAAAATGTAGGTGACACATTTTATTAAAATAAAGTTATGACAATAATGTCCTTCAGACATCAGACAGGCAAGGGTCTAAGTGCAGATGATTCATGCTTCATCCTCACTAGCATCAGATGATGCATCCTACATCAGAAAACAATTGAGTTAGCAACAGAGAACCTCTTATCTACCATTAATTACCATATTTTGTTGCTGGCTGAGTCCAAAGAAACCAAAACCATGGTAAAATCTGCAACATGTATGAGGTTGGCACCTGAGGGCCACTTTTTTTCTATAGTCACAAGTGATATGAGTTCAGTAATCTTACTTTTTAACTTTCAACAATGTTTTTGCAAAAGGCTTCACATTCCCCCAGTCTTAAACTGCGATTGAATGCTTTCACCATTGCCATTGTTAGCAATGCTCTGAATCTGCGCTGTGTACCGAAACTTACATATGAAAAAGCATGATAAACTTAAGTGGGCACTTCCATGTTGATTGAAGAATCAGCCCTGTTCTTTATTGATTAAAGCCCTTGTTTCTCATATTCAGCCTGTGGAAACGGGCCTTTTCCTAAAAAACTTCAGTTCCTTCAAGAAAATAATAGCATAACGGAGCTCTTCCTCTGAGGAGCTCACGCACCAACTATTATAGTTTATTTATAGCGCGCCGTAGCTCTGAACTAAAGGTTTTGAGTCGAGCCTTCACTTTATATACTATTTTTGTGTTTCAATAATATTTCAGTCTATTGTATTTGAGTATCTGAATTAAAAACAGCCCCATATCTGGTTAAACGTCTAACTATTCAGAATACACAGATTGAAATCTGTGGCATAAAGGTTAATATTAGGTATCATAGGAGTCTATAAGGATCCCAGTAATATAGGGGTTACATTTGTGTGCCATGAGAGCCCACGAGGACCCCGTGGTCATAGTTGAGTATAACATGGAGGTCTATAAGGACCCTCATTGTATAGGGGTTATTATTAGGTACCATGACCCCATGGTCATAGTTGAGTATAACATGGAGGTCTATAAGGACCCTCAATGTATAGGGGTTATTATTAGGTACCATGGAGATCCATTTATTCTAAGTTAATAAGTGGCTTTACTTGTCAATTATGCAACATAACAAAACACAACACTTTCTAACAAAAATAACTTTTCTTTCAACACTTGTATATACAGCACATAGAGGCCTAACACATCCCTGCCTGAGACTACACTGGCCTGTGTGAGCAACAGTATGCTGCTGAATATAGCTCACTAAATAAAGCAGGTACAGGCCTGATTAGTTCTTTATTTAGCAGGGAAAGGATGTGTCCAGCAAAGGTGGAACATGTTGGACAGGTTTTTACCCTTACTAAACCCTCCCTCTGCACTGCCTTCCTCTTCACACAAGTGAGGACTCATTACACTCCATCACAGATATAATGCTGTGTAAGAGCCATCAGTATTTGGCGGAGCCAGGGCTATTTGAAATTGAAGTGTAGATTGAGACTAAGTCATGAGTCTTTGGGTGGAGGGCTCATTACAGTGTAGATTGTGCAGACATAGAAGAAGGTAAATGAGAGCTATGAACCTTTCAGAGTGGAAGGTTATAACAGGGTAGGTTGTGCAGACAGAGAAGAAGATTGGTGAGAGCCATGCGTCTTTAGGAGTGCAGGTGTTATTTCCAGTGTACTGTTGTTTATGCAGACAGAGATGAACATGAGTGAGAGCCATGAGCCTAGAAAGAGAAAATTACAAAAAATTTCAAATCTAAGGAGAGTGAGTGTTTAAAACATGCTCATTTAAATGACAATGTGGGATTGTATTGTTTATTTAAGAAAGCTATGTTTTAAATAATGCTGTTGAGAGGTCTAACAGAGACTGACATATACATAGTTAATAATAGATAATAATCTGCCTCCTATCTTTACATTTGGACAAGTTATGGCAGAACTACTTTTTATTTTAGAGCCAAGATGAAATGTAATATCCCTAATTAGGGATATTTTATAGGTAAACAAACTAAGAAATCTGAAGACCCAAAACATTCAATGTAAATAATTATTATATAATTCAAACAATTACATTTTTTGTGTGCTGTATTAGTATTTACATGTACAAATCAGAAAAGTGCAAATTACTAGTATTTACGGTATTTGGGTAAGGAGGACATCATTTTTATATCCTTTCACCTTATTGGTTTCAAATAAAACAATTTCACACAATGAAAAGTCTAAGGTAAATTCGCATTATGCAGATTGCCCAACTTGTGGTTGTGTATGCTGTATAATATTGGTGTTCACATGTGATATTGAGATAGAGTTGCATTATACAAACTTTCTGCAGTTTTATATATTAAACTAGCGAATTGCCCGTCAAAAAATGACGGCAATGAAATTGTAAGGTAGCTAATGCTGTTTGGTGTATAATAATGAAATATATAATACATTAATAAATGAATATACTTTACCTATTTTGAAGCATTGTGTTGAAGAGCTGGCAATCTGTTTTGATGTTGCTGGAGCATTAGTGGTGTGGAGCTGCTGTGTAAGCATGATGAATGTGTGCAGTGTAATAGTGTGCGTGCACGAGACCAAACCGTTAGCGTAGTTGTGTACTTTCGCATTGGGGTAAAATGGCGGGCAATGTGTGGTATGAATATCCGTAGGTCGTTTGTGGCGTTTTGCGAGTTTCTTGTGGTGTTTAGCGAGTTTAGAGTGCTGTAGCCTCGTTTTCGTTTTGTTCGGCCGCCATTTTTTCTGTCGCTTACAGTTTTTTTTTGTGTCTAAACTCTTTTATTTCAAGTAAAATGAATGTCTCAGTTGCATTTTTGAGGTCCTGGGTGCTCCCTCTTGGTGTAGGTAAGGTTTTTATGTATGTGCTGTGTGTATGTATTGTGTTTTAAATTTTGTAATGTTCGCGAGTTGCGTCTGAGTGTTGCGAGGCCGTAATGTGTGTGAACGTGTGTCGTATGTTGTTTGCGAGTGTCGTAATGTGTGTGTCGTGCTCTTTGGGTTGCGACGTGAACTTTGCGAGGGTCGCAGTTGCTGGCATGGAGCGCCGCCAGCAACTGCGGCCCTCGCTTTGCGAGGTCCTCAGGTGCTGGCATGGAGCGCCTACAGCGCTCCATGCCAGCAACTGAGACCCTCGCCCAGTGCCCTCGCTTCGCGAGGGCCTTGGCTCGCTGCGCGAGCCCGCGGCCCTCGCTACGCGAGCCCGCAGCGTTAGCAACAACTCGTACGCTCACAACTATATATGTGATACATTTAGATGTAATGTTATTACAACAGTGCTCTTCAGAAGTCAGACAGGCAAGGGGGAAACCACAGATGATATATGCTTCCCTTCATCAGACAAGGATACATCCAATGTCAGAATATTGTGATAGATATTTAAGCATCATAGCCTCTTACCTCCCACACATTGCCATATTTTGTTGCACAATAATTCAAAGGGAATTAAAACGATGAGAAACACTTGAAACTGGCACATGCGAGAGTCTCTTTTTTCATGTATACAAGTGATATGAAGTTCAGCCGTTTTAAATTTTCCCTGCAGCAATTTTATGTCTTGCAGACTTGAGCATGAAAGACTCCACATTCCTCCAGTCTTAAAAGAGGGTTTGACTTCACCATCACCTCTGTTACACACTGAATATTCACTCTATACAGAGGCATATTGGTTGGACAAAAAGCTATGCTGATTGTGATTGGCTAGTCAAATTAAAACAATTTGTCAAACTGAGGGAGATATGCTCCTTTAAATGAAAAATATGAGGCTTTGTCTCTCTAAGCTAAAAAAGTGTTCAAAATAATGCAGTGCATATGGAAGTATGGTCTTCTTTCCCTAATTTTATAACAACTCAGCAGGCTATGCTTGAACAAATAAACAGCCTTATTAAATTGCAGTTCGGTCAATCTAAAAGGTCTGTATTTAAGCACAGAGCATATTTTATTTACAGAAGTTTTTAGTTAGTGAAGACCTTGCTTTTGGATAGAAGTTCACTAACTAAAAACTTCTTTAAAAAAAATATGCTATGTGCTTTTATAGAGCCCTTTTAAATTTGCTGAATCGCAATTTAATAAGGCTGAAAGTATGCAATAAAAGGTAATCCCCAATTGTCTCCTTGGACCATTTCTAGCTACTACACAGTTCTCTAAAATGTTGAGTAGTATAAGGGTTCTGCCTCCTAGAGCAGACATATTTCATATTTTAGAAAAGATAATTTTTCATTTCCCCTGACTTGGTAATATTTTGTAGGTGGAAGAAACAAAGAAACCTGAAGTCCCAAAAAGCTTTAAGGTAAATAATCATCATATCGGTAATTGTGTATATGTATGTTGTAAGTCTTTTTTACAGTTTTCTACTAGTAATCATTTATAGGACACTTTTTTTGTTAAAAATTGACCACAAGAAGAAAATCTGCATTTTCTTTCACCTTAGTGGCTTCAACTAAAAATGTTTGGATCCAAAGAACAGTCTAAAGTAAAAGTTAATTATATAGCTATCACTTAAATTAAGAAATATTCTAAAATAATGCCCTGCAGTGATTTGAAACGGGGGTCTAAAAACATCTTCAATAGCAGTTAATGAGGATGTATTATAACAAACTGATCTATCTTCATCTCTAAATTGTAATATTTTACAGTTGGAGTCAAAGAAAACTGAGGACCCACAAAAGGAGAAGGTAGTTATAAAACAGTACAACCCTTGTGGTTGTTTATGCTGTATTAGTGTTTACCTGTGCATGTGAGCTAGTTTTTTGGAGTATATATTTCTGCAATTTTATCTTGGAAATGCATTTAGGTTACAGATGTCTTATTAAGATGAAGTTATTTTTCAGATGTTTGTCAGGCAAGGAATGATATGCAAGTGATATTTGCTTCCTCAGAAATGTTTACAGGGGAGGGGGCAAAGCACAGTCAAATGCATACACCCATGGACACTTATACCCATATAAATAAATTCACACATACATGTAAGTGTGTATGTGTGGGTGTATGCATGTGATGACAGCCCTGATGGGGGAGAAACCTGTAATAAAGTGATGTGGTACCTGCTTCTCTTTCTTCCCCAAAGGAGCCTACTCCAGCCTTCCCCAAGGGAATCCCTTCACTGGGAAAGCAAAAGTTGGACATGACAACAGTAGGTTTTGTTGTCTGCAGCTCAGGGCTTCCACCAGGATCACCATGATTTCCATTGTTTGGATTATCTATGGTCTGGAGACCCTCATGCCTGATGAATACCCCTTATGTGTTTTTGACATTGTGTGGCTAACTGCTTGTTATACCTATTGTGTCGATGTAGAACAGACCTGATGTTGGTATGTGTTTTAATTTAGTTTAGTGGTTCATATGCTATGGGCCAGTTGTTCGCAAGGACAGGTCTTAGAGGCTCTTTATGAAACTAACACAATGGGACCGTTCAGCATTTAAGACCTCCTGCTGAGTGATTGCCAGGTAGGCCAGACACTGCCTTATATTTGTCCAAATGCTTTTGCATTTATGTTCAATTCCTTTTACTTCTACTCAACTCTCACAAAATGACTGTAATTTTACCAACATCTGGTTGGACAAAACACTGCATTTATTCTAATTGGCTAAATAAAATAACTCTTTTGAATACAGGGAGGTAGAGATATGGTGAAGAATAAAAAGTAATATTACTTGACACAGCAACTCTCTGCTACATTCCATTTATTGGGTTGAATATCTAGGGACAAAGATCCAATGACATGTAATATTTTCTAGGGAGAAAAGACAAAAAAAGATAAGAAAACAAAAAAGACTGAGGTGAGTAATCATATAAGTACAATTATCTATGTGTGTATGATGTTCACAAAGAAAGGCAAATAGCATACACAGTGCAAGTGTTCCTGTAGATTTTTATAATACATGAAGGTTATGAAAGGTTTCTGGGTTATACTTGGAATATAATATACATATGTAGCTACTTACTTTTATGTACTTTATTTTATTAAGAGGTGTTTAAAAGCTCTGTTTTTTCTGCCTAAATTCAAACAAATATTTGTTTCTTGGGTCTATCCTCTGAAGCTCATGAAAACACAGACTCTATAATACTGATTGTGCAGTATTACTCTAGGAATTTCTCAAAGTTGGATTGTAATTTTCATGATGCAGCATGTCAGCTATCAGTAATGTTAGGTATATTTGAGTGTTTAAAGTTGTCTCTCTTGTATATGGGGTCTTTGTTAATATGTTATTCTAAAGTTGGTGTAACTTGTAAAAAGACTTTCTGTATCGTAAAAAAAGAAGAGAACTGGGGTGAACATGTTTAATTGGGAAAGTTTTTCAAAATTATTTGCAGAGTTGAAACAGAGAAGAGATTATGAACAAGTGATCCCTGCATTTTGTTCTCAGTTTCATCTGATGATGATACACCATAGATCATAACAAGTTTATTGATTTGGATAGTCTATGTTCAGACAACCTCTTACCTCTTTGGATTATATTTTGTAGGAGAAGACAAAAATTAATGCAGCCAAGGATCCAAAGGTAATTGGTTTCTGTAGGTACACTATTTTTGTGTGTGTATGCTGCATGGATATTTGCATGGACAAGTGAGATAATTCACATAGGCCTCCATTCAATTGCAACAGTTACAGATCAATTCAATTGAACAAGCCCACAGCTACATGGCCGAAAGCCTAAACCGTAAACCATGCCCACTTAAGTAGCATTTCAGGCCATGATTATGATCAATTAGGAAGGCCGTAACTACTGATTTAGGAACAGCCAATAGTAAATTAGACCGTCATCATTACATCAGTAAAACATGGCGTTTAAAAGTCAATCAGTTAGCGCTTAGAAATCTGATATGTGATCGGACTCACAATCCAGTAAATAATAATAAAAATTAATGACGATACTGTTATAGTCCATGTAAGTGGCCTGATATGTATTAACTCATTGTTTACTGAGGTTGATATAACACGGAAATAAAATGTAATGTCGGGATTATTAAACGAAATATATTTTCTAAATAAATAGATTTAAAAAAAATTGAGTTCAGAATCAATTTATAGACACGTATTCCTCTCTATAAAATAACATTTATTGATAATAACAAATACCAACTAATCTTATATATGTATATCAAAAACAATGTATCAGATTAATTGCAAATAAGATAAAATCACATCAGCCAGTAGGCTATGATTAGGCGTGGCTCTGTTGGCCATCTTGGAAATTTAAAAACAAAGTATAAATAATTTTAGTTTAATTCAATTTCACTAAGCATAATTCTAGTAAATATAACAATAATTTACCTCTTAATATAATATATTGGATATAAAATCTCAAGCTCATGCTTCCATAATAATATGTTGTGGGTTTTGACAATTTATATGGTGATATTATTAATATCAATAAACTTTATTAATATTAATTAATAATTTACATGTTTCACATATTTGCCTGGATTCTTTTATTTTGGTTCCATCAATCTACTGGATTCTGGATCTTTTGAGAAGTTCATGATATGTAAATGTGTAAATTCTTTTCTGAGCAAGCTGTATAAGTTTCTTTGTAAAATACATGTTTGATTTCTATGTGTTTGGGAAAAAGCCCAATAGTTTTAAAATACTCTTTTTAAAAAGTTTACCAAAGTGTATCTATGTGTCTCTGTCCAGGAAACTGTCTGTTGAGAGATGTGTGGATGTGTCTGTTTCTCTCTCGCTCTCCCTCTCATTTGCTCCCCAGACTTTTTCCTTTCTTTCAATCCCCCTGTCAGCTAGATTCCCTCAATTATACCTACAACTTAATTTGACATTCAAATCTTGGTATGTGTTTGTCAGCCTATCAAATGTTCTTATGATGTCATCACATATTTAAATCTTAATAGTGAATATATATTTTTATATTAACATTTTTTCCTTGAACTACAAGATGGGGCTCTTGGACCTTCAACTTATCGTAAGAATTTCCATCATTATCACTAATGAACTTTGACATTGAAACTATAAACTAAGTTATAAACCTTACATGCTTAGCAAGTTGGTGTCACTTATGTATACATCAAGGAGAAATGTATTGTCTTGACAACTAATCTTTGCAGACTTAAAGTCTGTATATGTATGGGAATTTAAAGGAGCATTCTGTTTCAAACCTTATCTTTTCAATTTAGTTAAGGACTTTGCTTTACAGGACAATGGGTCTTTAGAAATCCCCTAAGTGAGAACCTGTGAAAAATATATATTTTACATGAATAATTTCCACAAATGAAATTGCATGCATATATATATAAATGAGGATATAACATATTAATATATTGGATATATAAAGAAAGATTAATAAATGGAATATTATATTAGCTTATAATACCAATATAAAATTGGATTTTATTCATCAAAAGTTTTGATAGTAAAATAATTATTTTTTATTGCAGATTTGAGAGCTTGAGACTATTGTGCAATTATTTGTAATGTCTTACATTGCTTTCCCCATAATTTAAAGTGCAGTATTGATTTTTTATTTCCTTTTACAGTGCTGCGATCAGGTGTTTAAACCCCTTGCAAGTCCTATCTAGTACTCATAGGATTTCCTTCTTTAATTGCCATTTATGGGTTTGAAGGCAATTGCGGGCTTGAGGAATTGTAGCAATTGAATAGCGATTTGCGATTGTAACATTTACGGATTTGAAAGATCAAAGGCTTAGATGGGTCGGAGTTACGATTTTGACAACCGCAGGGATTTTGAGCTTCTAACCTGCAAACCAATTGCAGGTAGCTAAAATAAGCCAATTGAATAGCAAATTATTATTTTACGGGCTCCGTTATGGGCTCTTGTAACTACAACTTGCTCAATTGAATGGAGGCCATAGTATGCTATATATCTTTTTGTTGCTTCTTACCAGAAAAAAAGAGCCATGTGTTTTGTTTATTTGGGATAGTTTTCTTTTAAATAATGCTTTGCAAATATCAAACAGGTAAGAGATTAGTGATTTAGTGATATGCACAGTTTCAGAAAGGATGAAAATGCAGATTGGTAGAAAAGTGCTCTGCTAAGTATTTATTGCAATGCTCCCCAAAAAACACAATTCTGTTCTTCACAGAGAGACTATGACTGGTGGTGTAAATTCTTTGCATCGACTGGTGAAAAAACTCGTAGTGGTGACTACCTGGAGAAAGGTCATGACACAATAAAGGTAATATCTTGAAAAACAATAAACAAACTTGTATGTATGTTCCTCTTCACATGAATGTGTTAGTCTTTCACTCCCTTTTTATACATGTATTTCCCTATAAATCCATTCTTGTATTCTCCCCCCCCCCCCCCAGTTCCTTACTCAACATCTTCACTCTCTGTGTATTGTTTCTCTTTCCTAGTCTGCCAGTGCATTCATTCACCATTTAAATACTGCTAGTAGGAAGTTAGTCTGGCACACAGTATTAGAATGCATCAAATTACCAGAGGTTGTATTCTGTTAGACTCATACTATAGGAGAAAGGGTGTGATCCAGGGCAAGTTGATATCAGAACAAGCAATAAGAATTTGGCGGAGCAAAGGCAGCAATTAAGAGGATTAATATCAGGTAGAGCTCAAGAAAATGTAAACATTAGAAACACAAGCGGCACAATAGAGCATGATAACAGTGGTTATGGTTCTCGGGAACAGGGGTCATGAAATGCAACAAACTAACTTAAATTAATCCCATAGGTTACTAATTGAAAAATTTAAATAAAACATGTTTTACAGAGGGACATCAACTAAAAAGACTAGATCTACTATCCAAGAATCATCTTTGCATGTTTTCCTTTCATCTGTTTTCTTTATTTACCATACAATATGGAAATTATTGGAAAGTTGCATATGTGGAATCACTTGATTATTTCACTGATCCCTTCTGAGACAATAAAGCTAAAGGAGATAACATGTGGATGTCCACCTGCCTGCAGAAAGTCCTCCACAAGTGACTTATGAATTGGAGACTACGATCTCAGGCACTATTAATAAGTGTGTGAATCTGTCAGTATGGCCAAGGACCCAAGTCTATAACATAATACTTAGTTATGCTAGTCCAAGGGAAAAATAGGATATATGAAGGAGGAAGTTTCCTCTCAGGAATATGACATTTGGCTTCCATGATTTTAGATAGGGTTGTCATTATAATTACTTCAATGATTCTAATTAAAGGAGCTATTTAATCTTTATCTAGCATTACTATATTTTCAGTGGAGATGTATCCAGACAGGATGCTCTCCATTCTAATCTTCTACATAGGTCTGTAAGACAGCAGCTCTTCACCCTCACTTTAAAAAATATAAATAACTGCATACATGAGGTAGGATGCGGGCATATCTGAACTAAAAAACACATAATTTGTTTCAGTGGCGGGTACTGGACATGGTGCTGAGATAAAATGACCATAACAGGAAGTATGCCAAGCCGTGATATGGCCTGGTTTCCAGTTTACCTTGGAAGTGTGAAGCCAAAACCAAGGGTATCCCAGATGATAGCAGTAAAAGGCTAATCAAGAATGTAAATGCCAGGAATGTGTGATGTGTAAAACCAATAGTCGGATGTATATGAGGGTTCATGTACAAAAAACCCTAATCCCAGAGACATGCCATTTAGTGCTTGAGTGTACAGGTGCTTCATAAAAAGGCAGAAGGGGAAAAACATTGCTCTGAGTAAAATATGTTTCCATAAAGTTGCGTACTGCACCATAATCTAAAACAGTTTTAGCAACAAATGAGGTGAAAGCTCAAAAGGAAGTGAGCAGGGCTCAGATCAGGGTTTTTGTAGAAAGAGACCAGTCAGATTTTAGATCTTGAGACTAAGGTGAAGATTTGAAGTCTAGACAGACAGGTGGCTTGGCAGGGTTGCTTATAGTTGCTTATTCAACTCATTGAGACAAGAGTTGGCAGGCTCACCACAGTAGAGGGTGAAGTCCTGATTTTAGTATTAAATTAAGTAGGAGGAGAGTATATCAGACTATAATAGATAGTCAGGAGAGCATGAAGCATTGTGTCCAATACCTTCTACTTATGTTTTATTTGGGCCTCTAAGGAGTCTGGAATTGTTTCCAAAACCATTCTTGTTTATCTCAGCAGGTTTAAGATATGGCCTGTTTAATGTGTGGGGGTGACTGTTACTTTGTTATATAGAGATGTTAAATAGCAGAGGCTAGAAAAGAAAGTTGAGGTAGGGACATCAACACAAACCAGCGACCTGGAGCCTGAGTGTGTTCGAGTATCTGTATAGCTGCCTTTAATGTGTAATACTGCAGCTCTGTATAAAGAACTTGGTACAGTAGACTGCCTGTAATTCCTCAAAAAAAGTGGTGTCCAGTTGTATGCATTGGCAATACTCTAAAAGGTCTGGTGTTGTGCTTGCCATTGCTACTGTTGCAAAAACTGGTGTAATACAATATTAAAATAAAAAAAATTAAAAAAAACACATATACAGTAAATATGCTAGGACAAACCAAAATCAGAATTTGGAATCACCATGAAAAAGTTCAGACCAGCCCCATTGAGACCTATAGAAATGTCCGGTATATTTATATATCAACGTATGATTTGTTGACAATATTTGTAGTGAACCATTATTTAATGGCTGCAATTTGTCTTCCTTCTATTATCTCATTTAGATTTATGATAAAGAACTAGAATACTTCCATGATCTGCATGATTTTTGCCAGACTTTTTACCTACAACGTGAGCTGTCATCAGTAGATGACGAGCTGGAGGATGAAGAGGATGATCCCGTGATAGTAGGAGAAGTCAAGGTAGGTACATATGTTTCAAATAAGTGATTTAATATCTCTAATAGGGCAACATTGTTATTCAAATCCATAAATAAAATAAAGTTATAGATAGATAGATAGATAGATAGATAGAGAGACACACATATATACTCACACACAAGCACATATAGACACATATATATACACACAAACACATACATATAAATCTATTGAGAAACAAGGAGAAATAATGAGAAAGTGAAGCTGATATACAGAACCATATATTCTTATAAATGTTCACATACTTTGATGCTTTTTTATTGTTCCTTATTTGCCTAGTCAGACAGATTGTTCCTGCAGAGATCACTTTTCTGACACAGGTTGCTGCTCTATCCTCTATCTACTCCATGTCAATCAGAAGTTTTCCTATAGAGTTTAATAGGGACACACCGCTGCTACCTGATTGGTTGAAGTCACTTAGGAGGAGGAACAACACTCTGTCTGAGCTGTGAGGCAGAGCAGGGGTGGGCTGTCAGACAACAGACATAGAATCACAGAATTTTTATTTGATCTAATACATCTGTGAAAAAAGCAAGTATTTCAAAAAGTATTTCAAACATGTCTTTTGTAGATCATTCAATGTCAGAATATTTTCCTAATAGTGGTAATTGTGACAGCCTCCTTTGTGCATGTTTTTTTTTATTGCAATGTCAAGTCTAGTCCATCTCCTACATTGTAATTTAAGAATTTGGACTGAGACCGGCACCTTCAGGCCAGGGTCCAAATAGGTTGAATACAATAATGACTTAATTAAATCAACATAATGGTACAGTCTATCACTGTTCATGTAGCAGAGTTCAGATACTAGGAATACTACTGATATGCTTTTACAGCAGATTTTTCAGTCCAACATATCAGGGGTTAATCCAGGATGCTGCGGTTTGTTGGGCTTACCACTGTTAGACCTCACAGCTGTAAAGCAAGAGCAGGCAACAGCTCCACAGAAGACCATACAGGTAACAGGACAGGTGTCAGGCAACAGACAGGTGTCACCAGCAGGTAAGATCAGCATGTTGTGAAGGAGGTTCACAGGAACATTTGTACCCATGATAGTAAATCAAAAGTAGGTAATAGCTCTGCTGCAAGATAGCCAGGCCTTAGGACAGGTGTCAGACAGTGAACAGGTGTCACAAGCACATAGGATCTAGGTATCACAACAGGTAGGAACTAGGGGCAGGATGCTGTGCAGGAATTCTACAGGAACCAGTGTTCTAAAGCAAAAACAGGCAGTATGCAGAGTTTTACAGTGTAAACTCACAAGTCGTAAACCCATGTCCTGTCCATCATGGACAGGACCTTGGACCTTGGGTAGTATGCATAGAGGACGGATTACATGACATATCAGCAAATTTGCCACTCTGTAATGTTTAATGAATTTCTTACGGCACAACAGCCCTAGGAACCAATAGAAAGCAGCAACATCATGTTATTTGATAGGAACAGGTCATGAAAGAGCGTGTTTCCTACCCAAGCGCTGACTGTGCTGTATCTTTTAAGTTAACACGCAGGAGTTAGAGGGTCTTGTGCTTTATGTTGGAGAGTAGAAGAGTTGTTGGTTATTTAAGGTAGGAAGTCATTTTTTTCAATACTTATACACTTAATTTACTATTAATATAACCCAGAGATTACATATTTCCAATAATTTGCTGACATATAGATTATATTTTTTTGACCAGTCGGATTGCTCAGATTGAAAGATCTCTCAATCTGAGCAATCTGATTGATCCAAAATATTCAGAAGTACAGAGTGAGCAGGGTGACATCCAAATCACTCATTCTGATTGGATGAAATATGATTGACATCTATTTCAGTCAATCAGAACGCTCAGATTTCTTATTTAAGCCACAGCAAGAGTGGCAACCACAATTTTCAGCAACGGAGCTCCTCCTAGGTGGAGCTTCGTTACTTAAGTTGATTTTAAATCAAGTTAGAAGAGGATTGGACCCTATTCAATCAACATGGTTGGGCCGACTAGTCCAAGGCAGAAGATTGAGGACCAGGGCATTGTGGATCTTTGCTGTAGGATCATTTGGGCTAGGTAATTAGTATTAATATGTTTTTTTTATTTTACAGATGTAATTATATTTTTATTTTAATAATGTTTATTATTTTGTCATTTTTTAATTTTTTAATTTTTTTAATTTTTTGTAATGTAGATCTTACATTTTTTTGTGATTTAGCTTTTTTGATTTTGTAATATAGGCTTTTTGTAATTCATGGGGTTATTTATTTATTAGTGGGGTTATTTATTTATTTACTTAATTAATGAGGGTTATTTAATTATTAGTGGGGGTTATTTATTTATTAGTGGGGGATATTTTTTATTTATTAGTGAGGATTTTTTTTTATTTGTGGGAGTTTATCTTTATTTATTAGTTAGTTTATTCATTGGATTTAGGGAGTTAATTGGGGAGCCATGGGGTCTGTATATGTCTGTATATGTATGGGTGATAGGGGATTAATATTAGATGCTGTGGGGGTAATTATAGTAACCCCAATGGAAGGGGTTACATTTTTTAAATGACACAAGGGTCCGATTGGGACTCCCACAACAAGGGTTAATTATTTAGGGGCTGCAGGGGTGCTTTGATTGTGACCCTGCAGCATGGGGGTTAATATTAGATGCAGTGGGGATACTTATGTTACCCCCGTTGAAGTGGTTAACTGATTAGATGGGGTGAATTAGATGGGGCGGATCCTTTAAGGACCCATGTGGGTTCATTTTAGGTGCCAGGGGGTCTCCATGGGGACTCCATGCACCATAGGGGGTTCATTTTAAGTGCAAGGGTGGGGGGGGGTCCTTTAAGGACCCCTCCCCCCCTTTGCAAGGGTTAACATTTTTGGGGCCAGGGTAGTTGGGCAGAGACAGTGTCCTGTCCCTTTAACTGCTGCTATGGCACTCAGCAAATACTTTAAAGCCTTTATGAGTGGTCTTTTATATATGTACTAATTTCTTGATTTTTTTTGTAGTTAGGGCACTGCCCTAGTTTGCGAGTGATCTCAAATTTTGTATTAACATAGCGTTTTTGTCTAACGGAGTAATTCATCATTTTTTGTAAGTGCAAAAATCAGTTGAGATTTATGCCTTGCTTTTTGCTTTGTCGTGCAGTTCACTCATTGCAGTGACCCATAGCAGTTCTCTCTCAATGTTTTAGGGATAGGGAAATAACATAACATTTTTTTACATCTGCCAGTGCTCTCAGTTGCACTAAAGAGAAACTCATTAGTGTACAAGAATATATCCTCCTGAGAAAGTAACAAAATGAAAGCTGCAGCAAAGAATAATTGCATGTAAAAGCTCAAAATATAAAGGTTGTGTTTAGTATTTGGACCATTTTTGTGCTGGAGGCCTCAAAGGAGATATATTTATTTTTTGGTTCTGAGACTTTTACAGTTTCTACTGTATGTCTCAATAGAAGGTGTAAAGTAGACTTTATAGTCACAACAGTACTATAATCTTAATACTGAGTGAAACTGAGCCTGCCATTGCAGCTTTCTCCCCTTGACAAGAAAAGCAGCTTCTGGATTTACAATTTAAGTCTGAATGCAGTTAAACACCATTTCAACTTGCAATGTCTTGGTCTATTTAGTTACAGTAACTGTGTAATCTGTATATAAACTTAGTGGAAAAATCTTTGTAGTAAAGACTAGTTTATTTTTAAATTGTTACAGAGTGAAAAGTTCTTAAGACACAAGTGAATAGTCGAGAGTATATACATTAGATATAAGCAACATTTACTGACTATTATGAATGGATATTTTTTAGTTAAAGTGTTTATTATTTTTTAAATCTATTAGGGATATGAAAGTTTAATTAATTAATACATTTCTGCACTCTATAGGTAAAAAGCAGCTTATGTGTATACAGCACATCTCATTTTATTTTTATTAGTATCTAAAAATCCTTCTATTTAATCATTATGTTGACACCTCTGGGGGGAGGCATCTGACCCCCTCAGCATGCAGCATCCGGGAGCAATATTAACCCACTATTTACTTACTGTTGCTTGCTCAGCCAATCTCCTTGCAGCTTCCTGTCAGCAGCAATACATAGCACATATCAGTACTACATATCCGAGGCTGCTTTTCAGCACAAACAGGAACCCAGAGTTAATTCAAAGGTTTCAGCTAACCTGATTGGCCAAAACAAATCGTTTTAAATTTGATGCTAATTTACAGCCTTATTAAATTGCGATTCATTAAATTTAAAAGGGCTCTATTTAAGCACACAGCATATTTTTTTACTGAAGTTTTTAGTTAGTGAAGACCTTGCTTTTGGATAGAAGTTCACTAACTACAAACTTCTGTAAAAAAAAAATGCTGTGTGCAACTTTAAGAAATTGCAAGAGATTTTGCTTACTTCAATGTGAGTGTTTAAATGTTTATTTTGGGATTTTTTTATGCAAACATTTTTTTGCATACACTACTAATTCTCCTATATCTGATGCATTCATAATCCAGCAAACTTACATATGCCTTTAAGGAAATAAGAAGTTGTATAGGCTGAACAATATCAAACAGAACTTGAATCCTGGTGTAATAATATCCACTAGATATCAGATGGTAGGTGTGATCCATGTAGCTCTATTTTGTGTTAGTTCAAGAAATATTTTTATTACAGCTCTAAAGTGATTATTTGTACTACAAACTTTGGCACAGAGAAAGGATAGTACTATGTTAGACCATGAAATAGATAGATGTGTTTTTGTAAATAAAAATAACAAAAAATGGTATCAGCTATGAGTGGAGGTGGCTAGTAAAACAATAGAAAAACAAATGAAACACACCCACTGGATTATGAAATAGTATATTTATTAATTAATGACAAACAACATAAAAATAATACAAAAGATGTAACATCACAGCGAAAATGTATCAGCATATCACATATCACCTCTTGATTCCTTTATTTTCTTTTTTAGCTGATTCCAATTGCATTTTCTATTAATGCTATTCTTCTTCTTTTAATAAGAGACTTTCTAGTCCAAATATGAACTGTCCTCCATATCATATCCATTCTCCTAAATAACATTTTTCATCCTGCACAAGGGCGTAGAAACTGAAAAAAATCTGGGGGGATACACAATATATATATATATATATATATATATATATATATATATATATATATATATACAGTGCCTTACAAAAGTATTCACCCCCCTTGGCATTTTCCGTATTTTGTTGCCTCACAACCTGGAATTAACATGGATTGTTTGAGGATTTGCATCATTTAATTTACAGAACATGCCCATGTGAAGCAAACAACAAATAGGACAAAATAACAGAAAAGGTCAATGTGCATAACTATTCACCCCCCTATAGTCAATACTTTGTAGAGTCACCTTTTGCGGCATTCACAGCTCCATGTAAATTTGGATAAGTATCTATGAGCTTGCCACATCTTACCACTGGGATTTTTGCCCATTCCTCCTTGCAAAACTGCTCCAGCTCCTTCAAGTTGGATGGTTTGCGCTTGTGAACAGCAATCTTTAAGTCTGACCACAGATTTTCTATTGGATTGAGGTCTGGCCTTTGACTAGGCCATTCCAACACATTTACATGTTTCCCCTTAAACCACTCAAGTGTTGCTTTAGCAGTGTGTTTGGAGTCATTGTCCTGCTGGAAGGTGAACCTCTGTCCTAGCCTCAAATCACGCACAGAGTGGTACAGGTTTTGCTCAAGAATATCCCTGTATTTAGCACCATCCATCTCTCCCTCAACTCTGAACAGTTTCCCAGTCCTGGCTGATGTAAAACATCCCCACAGCATGATGCTGCCACCACGTTTCACTGTGGCGATGGTGTTCTTTAGGTGATGTGATGAATTGGGTTTGCGCCGTACATAGCATTTTCTTTGATGGCCGAAAAGTTCAGTTTTAGTCTCATCAGACCAGACCACCTTCCTCCATACATTTTGGGAGTCTCCCACATGCCTTTTCGCAAACTCAAAATGTGCCATTTTGTTTTTTGCTGAAAGTATTGGCTTTCTTCTGGCCACTCTGCCATAAAGTCCAACTCTATGGATTGTACGGTTTATTGTTGTCCTATGTACAGATACTCCAGTCTCTGCTGTGGAACTCTGCAGCTCCTCCAGGGTTACCTTAGGTCTCTGTGCTGCCTCTCTGATTAATGCCCTCCTTGCCCGGTCCGTTAGCTTTGATTTGCTTTTGTGCCATGTTCTTTCCATTTGGTTATGATAGATTTGATGGTGCTCCTGGAGATCATCAAAGATTTGGATTTTTTTTTTTATAACCTAACCTTGACTTGTACTTTTTAACAACATTGCCCCTTACTTGTTTGGAGAGTTCCTTGATCTTCATGGCAGTGTTTGGTTAGTGGTGCCTCTTGCTTAGGTGTTGCAGCCTCTTGGGCCTTTCAAAAAAGGCGTGTATATGTAATGACAGCTCATTTGACACTTCATCAACTTTTGCAAGGCACTGTATATATATATGTAAATAAAATATATATATATATTTTTAAAAAAAGGACACTATAAGTCCTATAAATAAAAAATAAATAAAGTACAACAGGTATGACGATGTGCCTAGTGAAAATTGAAAGAAATGGGCAAAAGCCAAGTAATATATAAAAGTGATGTAGTCCAATATCTATAACACCCAAAAAAAATAAAAAAGAATATGTATTTTGGCAGTTTACAAGTAATGGACATGCATTGTCTGTTCATTAATGATTGTCCTTAAAAATGCTTCCTACAAGTTTGTGTTTTCTGTATTATAAGGTGTACACACTCATACTTGATACTAGTTAATAATTTGTAATCAAAAGAGTTACTTGAGTTTTGTTATTAAATATATATATTGGAAGCCCAGTGTCACAATGTGTTTATATGTATCTTTTATATGACACACTATGTATGACAATTTACTTTAGCCCTCTTTGAGTTTGTCTTTAATGCGTCACTTTATATATTAACTTTTTCATATGGATTACTTCTTGTTTTAAGTAGATTATGCATATTATATAGAAGTCTTCTTTGAAAAATTATTTATCCTTCTTTAAAAAATAAGTCCTTTTCAAAGTATTCACATATGCCATTTTTGTGTGTGTGATTTTCATGTGCATATGATTTTTTGTATGCATAAGTAGTTTTTGTGCATATCTTGAAGCGCTATTAAATTGATAGTGGGTCTTTTACTTACTAGTTTGCTGCCTCCACTATCTGGGGATCTCTCCTTCAGATTCTCCATTTAATTCCTCCATCTTCAAAGGACCAGTGGAGTAGTGATCCATTATGTTATGGTCTTTAAATTGACATACTGCTTTCACATAAAATGAATATTTATAAATTATTTACACTTATTTACAAAAAAATTTAGATTGGAAAGGAATCTCCAGTTTTCTTTAAAGCTACTTTACATTCGTATATATATATATATATATATATATGTCCTCCTCACCTCCCCCTCCCTATCCCCCTCCCTATCCTCCTCAACTCCCTATCCCCATCCACCTCACCTCTTGTGCCTTTGGCTGTCAGCAGAATTTTAACAGACGGTTCTTACAAGATCACGCATGCCGATCTGGCAATTAAAGGCACAAGGGGTGTCTATAATTTGGAAAACTCAATTCTGGGGAGGGGGGATTTAACCACCCATTTTCTACGCCCCTGCTCCTGGAAATGAAGCACAACAGTTTAGATAACTTGAATCCACAGACGCATCTATTTTCTTGCGATCTCAACTTTAATTAAATTTGAATAAAAGAGAAAATGTACTTGCTTTCCAAATTTCATTGGCTGCCAGATGAGCATCAGTTCCCTAATCTTTCCACCTTCCTACAATTAATTGGGATGATCTGTGATAATTTAGGGATAGAGAAATTGGCTGTCCTGATTACAACCACTATCACCATTTAATAACAAGACAAAATACAATCAGACTAACTTTAAGTTTAATGCAAAAAATCGTTAGTGTGCTTTTTAAGACTAAAGTGTAAAAAAATATAAATCAAATTACTAACCCTACACTTGTAGAATGTGGAAACAAGTGACCATGCTGTTAAGTCTCCACGCTAACCCTCAATTCCTTATAAAAGACACACTCACTGCTACACTCCAGCATGTGACATCAGGACTTAGCAACGCCACCTAGTGACTGCAAGCCTTATACGCAAAAGCTTCAACGGAGGCCTGGATATCATGTGTTAAGCGGCAATAACTTTTTCACGAACCAGCAGAATATTTCTGCGGACCGGCATCGGTCTGAGGACCAGCGGTTGAAAACCACTGTATTATATTATCATCTTTAGTCTCTATATGTACAATGCATCTAAAGCTCTCCTTTACTTTACCCATACCCTTTAGAATGTAAGTTTGCAAGGATTTCATTTAACCCCTGTAGAGCGCTACAGGATATTTTGGTGCATTACAAATATAGTATAATAAGAATAAGAATATTATATTTCTATTAAGTTCTCCAGATCACTCTCCTGACGGATAAGCTAAGTTAATACTTTTTATTTACTTATTAGCTTTTTGTAAAATGCACCTTAAAATTAAAAAATAAACAGTTAAAAAATAAGAGATTTTCTTATTTGCATATACTGTATATTGCTGTTACCATTTTATTGCATTTATTTTTTGTACTACAAATATATGTACCCTTTGTATATATTTATATATTTTATTTATATAGTTTTCATTCCTTTCAGGGCTCATTTAGGATTTACCCTCTCCCGGAAGATCCAAATGCTAAACAATACCCTACTCAGTTCAAAAATATTCCTGACAGCAACCCTCAGGAGTGCCTGTTGCGCATTTATATTGTACGTGGTTTGGACTTGTCACCCCGTGACAAGTCAGGTTTGGTAAGCAAAAGATAGTTCTTTCAAGTCACAGACAGCATGTTGCATAAACATACTCATACCAAACAAGAGTTGTCTTAAGGCATAGTAAAAATGCACAGGGATGTGGTCTATTCTAATAAAAGTAAAAACCTTAAATGGTATCCAGGGATCCAATAACACAGTTTGTCGCCATGTAATGGAAACAATATCTAATTTTAACAAGAGGGAGAAAGTATTTTGTACATAAGAGGTATGCTGAAGCTACATGTTTGCTATCATGTATTTAAAAGACCAATTTTTAAACATTACAAAAAAACAGTCTAAAACACATAAATATGCAATGAAAAAATATCATATTATAAATATAATATTATAAATATATCGATCCCAGGAATCATGAAACCTGCATGGACTAGAACAGATGATCTAATGCATTTATAGAGGTCTAGATTGCTTGATTGTGAGCAAACATGACTTAAATATTACCAATTAAGAATATTAATTTGTAGCCTCCGATTGTCTAATAAGTAAATTACGGCCTTGCTTAAATATTGCCAGATCATATGATCACACCCCCTGAGATCTAAACACCTTGAGAAAAAAACACCTGCAGACAAAATGAAGGGTCACGAGTCACTTACAGGCTTCTAATAGAATAGGGCTCTATGTTGTAAATGCAGTTTTTACCAGGATTAAATATTTTTTTTCTTAACGCCTTCAATCCAGCACAGAACATGAGATCCAGTAGGATAGGTATCCTCTCAAAAGAAAACAACTCCCTCCCACTAGAGCCTTCCTCAGTGTATTTCCTGTCCTACCTTAGGTAGGATGAGTAGCCAGAAGAATGATTTGAGGAGATTTTTCTGAATACATGAAGAGATTGTTCAGTCTTAAAGCAAAATAATATCTGATGGAATCCAAAATCTTACATCAAGTAACAAGTCACATTGAATAGATGTAATATCTCACATCTCCATTTACCAAAGTGTTATATTGTAAATGAAAAGTATCATCAAAACTGACAGAGTTACATTTATATACTTAAAGTAGAAACCAAGAGAAATAGCAACTATCAGCCTTATTAAATTGTGATTCTGTAAATTTAAAAGGGCTTTATTTAAGCACACAGCATATTTTATTTACAGAAGTTTTAAGTTAGTAAAGACCTTGCTTTTGGATAGAAGTTTACTAACTAAAAACTTTGGTAAAAAAATATGCTGTGTGCTTAAATAGAGCCCTATTAAATGTACCAAATTGCATATGTATCTAGCTGGACTTCATACAGTATATTATGGATTACCACTAATAAAATAGCTAATCAAAGAGGCACGAGGGGGGGGGGGATAAGGAAAAACAAAAAAGACACAGGGCAGGGAGAGGAGGGGGAGGTAGATAGGGGGAAACAGACACAGGGGTCAGAGAGTGGGGAGAGGCTCGCAATGAGCGACGAAGGTGATCACTGTGAAGCACAAAAGTTGTGGCTTGCCAAGACCTACATCGTAAGGCGCATAAAGTAGACGGGGGAGAGCCTCGCAATGAGCGCCTCGCAAGGGGCTCAGCACAGAGGTCGCGATGAGCGCTGAAGGTACAGCATTTCCAGCCTTAACATTTTATTGCCGTCATTTTTGACGGGAAAGTAGCTAGGTATTCAATATTCATAACAGGGCATCCCATATTCAAAATCTTACTTTTGTAGTTGCCACTACTGCAATCGGGCTGTTGCTGCTCGTGGAGGACGTTTGTTTGGAGTCTTCAATGCAGCTCACAGACTTCCCTCCCATTAGAACTGAGTTTATTGAGAGGTCATTGTTGGATTGATTTAGCTTTCTAAACCACTCTAGAGGGGGGTGGGGGGTCTTCTGGGTGTCTACCTGTCCTACTGGGAAGAAGTAGTCTTTTTCTCATGTCCTGTGATGCCGTCAAAGACCTCAAAGAGATCGAATTTACCTGTAAATAACAAAATTCTCATGCATAGAAAAAATTAAACTCTCTTTTAAATTCTTAATAGCAAGTTTATGACTTTGGTGTCCATTTGAATATATTGTACTGCTACTGTTCTTTATCTTTTTATTGCCAAGGATGTTTCAGGAGAAATTACAAAGTTTCAGCTATGCTTGACTGAACACAAAATGTTTTGCCATGTGCAGTTATATGCAGACTAGAGATGTCGCGAACAGTTCGCCCGCAGACTATTCGCAACGATTTTGGCATGTTCGCGTTCGCATCGGACGGCGAACACATGCGATTTTTGGTTTGCCTCCTATTCTTTATCATTGAGGAAACTTTGACCCTGCACCTCACAGTCAGCAGACACATTCCAGCCAATCAGCAGCATACACTCCCTTCCAGGGCTTCCATCTGAAGGACAGCATACATTTTAGAATCATTCTGAAGCTGCATTCGTTGTGAGAGGACAGATAGTGTAGCTGCTGGAGATTACATTGAAAACAACCATTTTTTTCCTGTAATCTAATTTCAGTTGCCTGCCTGTGTCAGACTCACAGCTTATATTGTGCTCAGTGAAATAAAATAACACTTTTTTAACTGTAATAGATTGAATAGCCATTGCCTGCCTACAGGCGTGTGTGTGAAGCCTATTGCATCTACTCTGCCAACTTTTGCCAGTGCACAGTGATACGTCATATCTGGTGCAACCATAGTGTACAGTGACATAAAACAACACTTTTTTAACTGTAATAAATTGAATAGCAATTGCCTGCCTACAGGCGTGTGTGTGAAGCCTATTGCATCTACTCTGCCAACTTTTGCCAGTGCACAGTGACACTCATATCTGGTGGCACCTTAGATTGCATGCGCAGTGCCCCAAATTTGAAGTAGGAGGTCCGACCAAGCATCTTTTTCCATCTCCCTGTTCCAAAAATCAATGCCATATACACGTCCACTAATAGTGGACGTAACAGGGATTAAACCGATAGGAATAGTACTACTTAACAGTACACACCTTATAATAACGCAGACAGAGGCAACGCAGTGAGAGGAGTCTGAAGAAGAGGAGTCAGAGGAGGAAGGTGGCTTTGAGGAGGTGGAAGACCAAACACAGCAGGCGTCCCAGGGGGCTTGTTGTCACCTTTCGGGGACCCTTGGTGGCTGGGTGGAGGAAGAGACCTTCAATGACATCAGTGAGGACAAGGAACAGGACATGGCTAGCTTGGTATCCAACCTTGTGCAAATGGGGAGTTTGCGGTTGAGCAAAGGGACTGTTTGCGGTTTTTTGCGGTGCATTAAACGGGGAGATTGGTCTGTTACTGTGAAGCGGGTGTAACCCTTACACTACCTGATTGATACAACATCATACCTGATGTTTTAAAGCATGTTATTCCAAACAATTTAGGAATGGTAGGTGATTTATGCCCTTTATGGCTTAAAACCAGACTCTGCATCAACTATGCAATTTTCCGTGGGAGTTTTGCCATGGATCCCCCTCCGGCATTCCACAGTCCAGGTGTTAGTCCCCTTGAAACAACTTTCCCATCACTATTGTGGCCAGAAAGAGTCCCTGAGGTAACGGGTTCGCCCGTTCGCGAACCTAAAATTTGATGTTTGAGACATCACTAATGCAGACAAAAGCAGCTTCACAAAAATATAATACCACAGTGTCTTACATACAAATAATATATATATATGTGTTGTGTATGTACAATGTGCATTTGTTGTGTTTGTATTGTTCAGTAGAAATGATGAGTGCATGAAGACCAATAAGGTTAATCTGCAGGGAGAGATGCACCTTAAGGATTGAGTATGGTGAAGAGCTTTGTGTGTCTACAATGGTATTGCTTAATAATCTACATTTTCTCTATTATAGAATGACTGCTACCTGGCAATCTCTGCTGGGACAAAGAAAATAAACTCCAAAAAGGAATACATACCTGGCACCCTAAATCCTGTATTTGGCAAGTAGGCTCCTTTTTACCTTTTACCAAGCACTTACCAAAATCATACAATATCAAAAGAAAGTCTAAAATACTTCTGGGCTTACTCTGTCCTTTTCCTACTTGCTGGGAAAACTAAGGGCCTTATTCAATTGCGATTTGGCCAATTGAATAGGGCTCTATATAAGCACATAGCATATATTTTTTACAGAGGTTTTTAGTTAGTTAACTTCTATCTAAAAGCAAGGTCGTCACTAACTAAAAACTTCTGTAAATAAAATATGCTATGTGCTTATATAGAGCCATATTCAGTTGGCCATATCACAATTGAATAAGGCCCTAAGATTATCAGCCTTATTAAATTGTGATTCGGCCAATTGAATAGGGCTCTATGTAATCACAGAATCTTTTTTTTTTTTACAGAAGTATTTAGTTAGTGAACTTCTCTCCAACAGCAAGGTCTTCACTAACTAAAAACTTCTGTAAAAAAAATATGCTCTGTGCTTAAATAGAGCCTTATTCAATTGGCCGAATTGCAATTTAATAAGGCTGTATGTTTTTAACTACTATTAATTGGAAGGTACAATAAGTGTCGCTCCCAAGGACAGTAATGTCTTAATATAAGTTGCTCTTTTATGTAATATTGCATATGTTACAATATGTTTATGCACATTACCCAACATGAGTGTATTACTCCAAGAAGTCTGATTGTTGCATTACACAGTGGACCTGGGATGCAGAAAAGATAAGAAATTTAGTGAAACTGACACTGTATTCTGGATGACTAGTTGGTATTTTTAGATCATAAACATACTGATGACAGATACAAAACAATAGGCCCATCTAGCCTGCCAATCATCTTGGATTAATTAATCATTATGATGCTTATCTAGGGGCCTCATTCAATTGCGATTTGGCCAATTGAATAGGGCTCTATATAAGCACAGAGCATATTTTTTACAGAAGTTTTTAGTTAGTGAACTTTTATCCAAAAGCAAGGTCTTTAATAACTAAAAACTTCTGTAAAAAATTATGCTCTGTGCTTATATAGACCCCTATTCAATTGGCCAAATCGCAATTGAATGAGGCCCCTAGTCCATGGTTTAATTAATTTGCTTTGTTTGTCCTCACAATGCAACTGGAAGGCTGTTCCACTTATCTACAACTGTTTCTCTACGGTAGTAGTTTGGCTTATTACCCATACATCTTCAAATCAGGAACTTTTGTTCTTGCTCTTATTCTGGAAGACACATCCCTCCTGAACTTTTTTAAATTCTCTGCTATATTTGAAGATTTCAAACACATAACCCCTTTCCCGTCTGTCCTTTAAGCTATATATAATAAGTTAATAAATTAGTTTTAACAATAGAGTATTATCTCCATAGTGTATAACACTAATTGATACTTATATAAAGGAAGGCAGGAGATAAAGAGAGATACCAAGCCCTAATAAATGGTTAAATACAAATATGTTTAACCTATTGATTAAAATATAACTTTTAGTTCAACATATTTATAAAATACGTAAAGGTCATATAGAACATAATAAAATCCCACAATAATAACAATCAATGTCCACCGAAAAAAAGCAAAGGACAATAAGTCCACAAAAAAGTGGGTATAGTGCTATGTGCAATTAATCAATAGGTCAATTGTAGAGCACAACTATGTAAAAAAAAAAAAAAAAACTCAAATCTAAATCACATAAAGTGAACCTGAGAGACTATAAAAGACCACAAAACGCACAGATAGCCTATCCTGGCAAGTTCATGTAACTAAATGGTAGAGGGAGGGAAGACATCTGGCTATATAATAGGCTCTGTAGCAAATGCCAAATCTAACTAACTGCATTGTGAAATAATGGAATACTATGTGGGGAAAATGGCAGACTAGAGTCCCTCAGTGTGCCTCACCCTATCTACACTGAACTTACATATTGTTGTACAAGCATATGCAAGCTCAGTGTATATAGGGTGAGGCACACGGGCCCCTGTGACAGGTATGTACCAGGATATAATAATATAATATATATTATAATATATAATAATAAATGAGAAATAGCTAACAAGCAAAGAAGTCAAATCTATGTCAGTAGCAGGAAAACAAAACAATTTCATAGGCTCTTTCTCCATTGCCTGATAAGCAGCCTATTTTGAACAAAAAAAGACAAATAGCATAGAACAAAAAAAATCACTGATCTCTTTGACATAAAAGCCACTTCTATATAAACAGAGCTAATTACCTCCTTAATACATTGGTCTCACAACCCATTTCCATTGGTCTAAATCATATTGTTCAAATACTAAGTAGGATTTTAGACATTTTACAGATAATTGTGTTGTACTGTATGTTACTACTAATATTTAAATCACTTACTGTAACAAAACAGCAGATATAGATGTACTCCAGGACATGTGATGATACAGTGCTTGGAGAAAGAGGTCAGTTTGTGTCCATAGTAGTCCAAACCCTCCTCTGTTATTTTTGCAGACTGTTCGAGCTGACCTGTTTTATCCCCTTGGACAAGAGGTTAAACATTTCTGTAATGGATTACAATGTTGCGTCAATGGACGACATGATCGGAGAAACAACCATTGATTTGGAAGATCGACTCCTGTCACGTACTGGAGCTAATTGTGGAATCTCCCAAACCTACAGTGTGTAAGCATCATCTGAGCTATGTGTGCAGTGTGATGAAATGGTCATATTTAAAGGACCACTGCATAATAAAATAAATAAATACATGTATTATCAAGTCATGTGAGCTCATGAAAACTAATTTGATAACTGGTCTCTCTGCTTACAGCAGATCTATCAAAGCTGCAGACTGAATGTTAAAAGATGTAACATAATTACATTTTAATGGGATATCCTCAATAACTTTACAATAGTTTATTTTATCAGCTGGACTTGACTTAACACTATTAAATGAAATAATAAAACAAGCATGAAAACAACAATCTACTTAAGATCCAACTTTGGATCAGAATTCACAGGCACATGTTCCTTCAATAAGTTACTCTGCTTTTATCACATACCATTTCTTTCTTAATATCAGCAGTAACTGCTCTTTCCTTTTTAGCAATTTTACTATGTTAATTCACTTATTTTGCTATCACATAGCAATTAGTCAAATGTCTAAATGAAAAGGTAAACAAAAGAAATCAAACTACTGGAAAATACTTTACACAACAGTCCTACATAAGACAATCTCAAAGGAAAAAAAACAGCAGGGCAGAAAGATAACAATATATTTTAACCTGGTATTGGTTTATTATTACCGGTACTTCAAACTCACTTCAGTCATATCACACATTCAAACTGAGACGATAAGCAAATACACATGGAATACTGAAATAATAGTTTTATTACATAAGTTCTCATGAAAAACCTTTTGCAACACATAGTTAGTTTATGGAAGTGCAATTTAGTCAAGCTGGAATTGGTTCATAAAATGTAGTACCAATCCTGCATCTATCTCTCTGTCTCTCCTCCCCACTCACAGTCACACAGGGCGCCTCTCCGAGTACAAACACTTAAAAACGGTTAATAACCCTGTATACTCAACTACAGGGATTCAGAGAGTATCAGCCTCCCATGCTAAGGCCCATAGGACTGATCACAAGAAATGGTGAAGGCATACTAAAAGAATTCCCCAGCCCCCCTATTCTCTGACTGTCACAGAAAAACAACTTAGAGAATGTGCTCAACTAAAAACTGAGTTCAAAAGTGGTTGCTGTGCTAACATTTATGCATGGCTACAGGATATAAATTAGTGAATAAATTAGTGAATACAAATAAGTGAATGGTGCAATCATAACAGTGCATAGTGGAGATACACAATATCTTTCCACACCCTCTTAATGTGTTGTCTCTAGACTGGACTTATCCAAGGGGAAGGGCCAAATAGAAAAACTTTGAGACCACCCTGTAAAACACACATTAGTAAAAGGCATTAGTGTAACATGAGCTGAGGGCAATGCATACAAATACATTTTATAGACACCTCCCACTTTCATATAGCAAGTACAGTATGCCTGTTTGGAGAGTGTTCCCTCTGGACAGCTCCCACTCCAAAGGCAATACATCATTCAGAGGGTGGAGAGATAAAGAGCTCATACTGTTTGAGGACGTGATTAAAAATAGTAATTAGTAGTTTAGATGTTCAGTATATGTTTAATAAATAACTTTTTCATATCAGGCCCTTTATAAGAACACTAAAGTGGTTCATTAAGTGAAGCTATATTGTTTCAGTTTTAATACATGATGCTAATTTGAAAATTTATCTGCTGCACATATTATATGATGACCACATGGTGCACTTTCACTTAAATATGTCTAGCTGCATATATGTATACATGCCATTGTTATTTATTGACATGCTCACTTAGGACTGTCTCCCTTGTCTGGCTATTTCAGCTCAGGTCCAAACCCATGGCGGGGCCAGCTGCTACCTTCTATTTTGCTCCAGAATCTATGCATTGTGAAAAGTTGGGAGACTCCAGAATACTCGCCAGATGGGCAGCAAGTTGTGATCAACAACACTACAGTATTGTTGACTGAGTTTGGTAAGGAAGCTCAGAGACTTGTTTAATTCTGCTTTAAATAGAAATTGAAATGCCATTGGCCTCTTACTAACCGGAAATGTTTAAACCATATGAGAAGTAAACAATCAAGGTTACTCTTTTCCAGTATAGTATAATAACTCCATTGTCTATTAAGAATATTTTTCAGTAAACTGTGATCTAGGCATTTATCTTTTTGTCTCTACATACACACAAACTGACATGTAAGCTTAAAGGCATATTTAAGTTTCCAGGATTATGAATGCATCCAATAGAGGAGAATCAGTAGTTTATTAAAAAAAATTTAGCATGAAAAAAATCCCAAAATAAAGATTAACAAA
This sequence comes from Discoglossus pictus, assembly GCA_027410445.1. Taxonomy (NCBI): domain Eukaryota; kingdom Metazoa; phylum Chordata; class Amphibia; order Anura; family Alytidae; genus Discoglossus; species Discoglossus pictus. The sequence goes on from CM050167.1 coordinate 95,070,661, forward strand.
CTCACCCTGATGTTTGCTAAATCTCTTGATTTTTCAAGCAGTTGCATTTGACAGTTGACACCCCTTGATATCTCTGCTAAAATTAGCATAATGTTCATAATTTGTTTTGGCCAATCACAGACAGCTAATACATTTTAATACATTGTAATACAGCTGATACATTTTAATACATTGTAGCAATCTATGATAGCAGTTTGTGCTGGAAGGAATCATGGTATGTGTAGTCCTCTGCAGAAGGGAGCAGAAGGAGTCAGACACTTCTCTGTAAGATCTCTGCATTTAGCTGGTGCTGGCTTGGAGGTTAGTAAAGGGTTAAAATCTGTGCGAATTTCCCCATAAGCTCAATAAATACTGAAGTACAAAATAAATAAATAAAGAAATCGTTTCTTTACTAAAGAAGGCCTGCTCCATTTTAAAAAACATTATATAACAATGAAAATATTTTCTACTTGTTTTCTATTGCTCTACATGATAGTACGAAGCATTTTTATTCACTTAAGTGAATCTTTAATAGGCCCACGTTAAAGCCACATTAATTATATTTAGCTTAATTTAGACTATGAAAGAAGGCATTACAGTGGGCCTGTTAAACTGGTCCATTAACATAGCTTTGGTGAATTAAAACAATGCTATTGGTTGCATTGGCTAATGACACCAACACACCCCTTTACTGAAAAAGTCTGGACAAGGAGGAGATTCAGTCTTAAAAGAAAAAATACATTTGAGACACCTCCACTTACTGTAGCTAATCTATTTGCCATGGGATGGACATAATATTAAAAGAGACTGTGGTGCCTCTTATTGGCAATCCCCCCCTTTAAACCATACACTGGTGAGGTGTGATGGAGGTAATAAAGTATTTAATAAATAGAGTCATGTATGCTTTGTTTTAATATTATGGTCCCTAGGTACATTCCCCATCCCCCAGTCCCAAGATGGAAAAGATAGGATCCAGGGGTAAAACCCAACACCCCTAACAGCTAGGGTGACAGAATCTAGCTATGGCCTAAGTTATTCTAATAAAGATTGGAGGCTTAGATCCATCCTTCTATTACAATAAAAAAAAAACTTTTACAAAGGAAATTATACTCTTTATTCCAGCATCACTAAACGCTGCCTATGAAACCTACCTTCAGCCCTTGGAAATGGGACACTCAAAAGTAAAATCTGTACAAAAAAAAAAAATAAGACCCTATGACTCATTGTGTGTTAATTCACCATTACTTGAATGAAGGAGGAAAGGGGGATGCTGTGATCTCTAAGAACTGATTTTTCCATTAACCTCTTGCACATTTCCAATAGGGGGAAATGTTCCTAGAGAGATACTAGGATCTCACATATTTTTAAGTTGTGGCACCCATGGTAATAGGAAAAAGTACAATAGGCCACATCTTCATTACCTACGGTATGTTGCCTATGTAGATTGTTTATCAAGCTTACGTTTTATTTCTTGCAAGATTTTCTTATAATTAAGAACAACATGATATCCAATATAGAAATCAGATTGACTATATACATTGTAGCCAAAGATGGAGGAGCTGTGTACGGTCAGCAAAAACAAGACCTCGTTCTGACTGTGGCTTAGATCATAGTTCTTATTGCAAAATTCAGTATTAAAATGAAGAACAAAGGGAAAATCATCAGATTGAGCAGATACAAAATAAATAAAATCCCCTGTGAATATGCAGTGGAGGTAAAGAGTAGATTTAAGGGACTAGACATGGTAGATAGAACGCCTTAAGAATATTGGACAGAAGTTTGTCACATAGTCCAGAAAACAGCAACAAAGAATATCTCTAAAAGAAAGAAAAATTATGAAGACAACAGTGGTATAGGTCTAGTGCTGCAAGATAGAGTTTAGTCTCATCTGAATATTGGTGTCGAGGGGTGATGTTTAGATGGAGAACAGCAATGGTTCTAAAACCATCATTAAAAAAAAAATATTAAAACATTTTAATAGTAATAAATAAATAAAATAAATATCTTCTTACATTACAAATACGAATAGTCCCTCTTTGAGTCTATTTTTTTGTGGATAGGCATCTTCCGAATTGCAGAGATCAGTTCCCCTCAAAGTCTGTTGCGCTCCACAGGTTGAGTATTAGTTGCAGGCTGGATGACAACAGTGCTTGTACAACACGTTTCTCCCATTGCTTCGTCTGGTATACCTAGGCATGTCTCCCTCACCCTTTTTATACTTTATTATCAGCTCTCTTGTTGGGTTTCTATATAGATAATTTACACTTTATATTCTTTCAATATGTATATATATGCAGATATTGATATACTGTATGTTGTTTAAAAAACCAATTAGGTGCAACTACATTCACAAACTAAAATACAAATCATCTAGTTCCCGACTACTATTGATATCTGGTGCCCTCTAAAATATTATTGTTTTTATTTGATAGTTTATTCTCTTTGTTAAACCATTTTTCTGATAAAGATATATTGAAGTTTCTCTGATTTACACAGTTTCAAATCACTGCTGGATCTGGACCACTCCCATCCACCATTAGGAATGAAGCAGGGGATGGTGACAACACTGCTGGATGTGGAGCTCAAGAGGCTGCTTCTGCTTCTGCTCCACTGCCAGAAAGAGAGAAGAGTGAGAGAGAGTGAAATAGAGAGAAGAAGTGATAGAAGTGAAGAGAGAAAAGAGAGAAAGAAAGAAAGGGAGAGAAAAAGAGAGAAAGAAACAAATATATAGAGAGAAAGAAAGATAGAAGAGAGAGAGAGAAAGATGGAGAGAGATGATAGAAGAAGACAAAGAGAAAGAGGAAAGAGAGAGAGAAAGAAAAAGATAGAAAGATGGAGAGAGATGATGGAAGAAAGAGATGAGGAAGAAAGAGAGAGGCAAAAGAAAGAGCGAGAAAGAGAGAGTGAGGAGAGAGAGAGAAAGGCAGACACAAAGAAAAAAGTAGGGAGAGGAAAGAGAGACAGAGAGACATGGTATGTCGGTATAATTATTTTATATAATTAAACTCTATGGCCCTTATTCAATTGCAATTTGGCCAATTGAATAGGGCTCTAAATAAGCACATAGCATATTTTTTTAAAGAAGTTTTTAGTTAGTGTAAACCTTGCTTTTGGATAGATGCTTACTGACTAAAAACTTCTTTAAAAAAAATATGTTATGTGCTTATTTAGAGCCCTATTCAATTGGCCAAATTACAATTGAATGAGGGCCATAGTCCTTGTTTTCCGCAGTGGGAGAGTGAGAGAATCTGCAGGGCTGAGAGCTGCCTCAGCTGAGGGTATATTAGCTCTGTAAAATACAATCAGCACCTCCCACCATCAGCAAATCAAACAAAAACACCTGCAGCAGTAGTTGATACGTAGAATTGCCTTCCAGCAGGAGTGGTAGAGAAGGTGCAGAGACGTAACCAAAGCTAAAACCACACTGCAGTCAGTGTTTGGTATGGCAGTGATTGTATTTTATATGTAAACTCTATGTTATACTTTGCTGTAGGGACTGGGGTGGAATGTGCTGCAGTGACTCAGGTGAAATGAGCTGCAGAGTTAATGTGAGAGTCGAAATGAGCTGCAAGAGACTTGAGGTGGAATGTGCCGCAGAGAGAGTGAGAGACTCTTATATGGAAATACATAGCACCTTCATACATGGATATGTGCCATGATGCTTTGCTGTAGAGACAGGATCCTCACACCTTGCTACAATGTTGAAGCTGCCTCTTATTGGCAAAACTAAATAATGAGTTTTATGCTAATTTAGCCTGGATTGTCTATTTTCAAATCCAACTGCCAAAAAATGAAAGATATTTAGCTAACTTCAGGGTAAGTTTATTAATGTTTATTTTGGTATTTGTTCATGCAAAAAAAAGTATTAATACACTACTGATTCTCCAAAATAGTGTATTTTAATACAGTGTCTTTCAATAAAATATGCCAATATTCACTAACTGCTTTCTACACTTGTTTATGTTGTTTATTATAGTTACATATCTATTTTCCTTCCTCTGTTTGTTTCCCTTTATATGTGAGCATTGTTTGTCTTTTGATTTCCTTAATTGTTTCTAATGCTTTTTTTTTTATTTCTGTCTCTTGATAATGATTTGCTATTGATGATTTTAATATCTTTGGTTTTGGTTGGTTCTAAAAAGATTGACCTTTGTAAATTTCTAAGCCACTGTCTAGGTCATTGACTACTCTTCAAAATATAATTAGAACAATCAGTGGGTTTGTAGTAGGGTTTTGTTTTCACAATTGCTTCTTCTATATAAATTATTAAATCTAAAACATTAACTTGTTTATTATTTTCTCAGTGTTGCTTAAAAATCCATTTATGGATATTTCACTGCCTTTTGTATACATATGGCTGCTTAAAAGTTTTTACTAAGTAGTGTATTGTAGATATTTACAGCCTTATTAAATTGCAATTCAGCCAATTGAATAGGTCTCTATATAAGCACAGGGCATCATTTTTTACAGAAGTTTTTAGTTAGTAAACTTCTATTCAAAAGCAAGGTCTTCATTAACTAAACACTTCTGTAAAAAAATATGCTCTGTGCTTATATAGAGCCCTATTCAATTGGCCAAATCGCAATCTAATAAGGCTGTTAGTTCCTAGGATAGAGCAGGTTTTTTGTTTACAATGGTACCTTTGTACTCGTCGTTAATTGGTTCCAGAAGGCACGACGAGTGGTGAATACAACGAGTACCAAAGTTCCCATAAGGAGCAATGTAAATTGAGTTATACAGGTCTTAGCAGGTGTGACAAGTACCAAGTAAATAAGGAGTGCTAAGGCATTTTTTCCTTGTCAAATTGCGTTGAATACCAAATTTGACGAGTTTTGAGGTAGACAAGTACCGAGGTACCACTATATTTTTTTATTTATATACTTTATACATCCCAAATTCCTTGTAGTTATGGAACTAAAAAAATGTATCACTATAGAGATCAGATAGTAAAGAAAGTGTTTTCCACAGGATTTACAGAGAATCAAATACATTTTATTGGTAATTCAAATGTATTAGATGAAAGATATGATAAATGATCAATTATGAAGGTAAATGAATGGTGGGATTTAAACAGCATGGAAAAATATATAGAAAACAAATTTTTCTTCCATAGATGCTAAATTTATGACATCATGGGATACAGTATTAGATTTCTGCTCATTTGAATTAATGACAATTTTAATAACATACAGAAAGAAGAATTTAGTTAAAATTAGAGAGGATCTAATGAAGACCTTATTTCTAATGTAGAGCCAATTAAATATAAATAGTTAAAAAAATAAATAGAAACTAAAAGTATTTAAATTAGAGTAAGACATAACAGAAGAAGTTCAATAGAAGTTCCAATTTCAAGAAAACAGATAAATCAGATAAAAAAACAGAAACCAGACATTTTGACAATGGATATGATACTAGACACAATGCATTTGATTTTTCCTTTGCTTGCCCCCCTGGTGGGAGATGTGCCTATGAGCAGTCTACATGTACAGGGGGAAGTTAAGATAAGGGATTAGACTTGCTCACACCATGGCCCCATCTGGGAATTTCTTTCTACTGATATCAATATGATACCTTGGTTAATTAGTGGACAATGGTAGAGACTCAAGGGGGAGGGAAGTTTAAGTTGGGAGGTTGTTTATTTAATTGTCTGACTGACCTTTTGTTCAGTCCCCTATAAAATTACTTGCCCATCTCCTATAAAGTCTGCTCTGGTCAACAATTGAAAGTGTGTGAGCTATACTTTGTTAGCCCAGGTAAACTAATTTATAACAAAGTTACGCTATACTTCTCAGGCTGCACCTGACTTTAGCAATGAGCTGTCCTGGAGATATCAGGCCTGTATAGTCCTGCTTGACGGATCAGTGTCTCATGAGGATGGGAGATTCATCTTGACAACCATAATGCAAAAGGTAGCCAGAGAGAAAACACTTTGTGAAGAGAGAAGGTCGTCCCCCGTTTCTCATGGTAGTACAAGTTACAGTGGATCCAGTGGCCTGAAACTCTCCTATCATGGCTTTAAAACGTGTTGAGAGGCCACTGGGGAGGATATTAATGGATATTACAGGACTTTGAGAGGCAATGCAGACTCCATCACATTGATCGAGAGGAATGGGTTTGAATCTTGGTTGGGTTTTTGAGACACGAGCCAGCACAGCCTACAGTGCCAGGATTACAAGGAGATGAAGCGGTTGCTGTTAGCCTGATATCCCATGATACCCAGAAATTATTGCAGTAAATTCCAGAAATTAACCTGGGTGGAATGAGACACCTTCTCAGAGGTGATCTGGGAGCTTAGGCATGTTCTGAATGGGTGGGGGAAAGGCAAAGAAGTAATGTTTGAAGAAGTTGCTGCTTGTCCAGCTTTTTTTAAGGGGTTCAAGCCACACAGGCTCTAATAACCCACCTGCTTGTCCAGCTTTGCCCCTCTACTATCATGCCTGGGTTTTGGATCACCATACTGACTCAGTTGAACTCGCCTAGCATCTACCCGACCAATAAACTAGAAGGGAGCCGTGTGCCTGTCCTCCTGAGGCTAACCCTCATTCAGTTGCTCCCCTCCTTTGCAGCTTACCAATCCCCGGCCTGTAAAACATAGTTATAGTGATGGAGGGGACCATCAGGGCTCTATAGCACCAGCTGTATCCCCACAAGAATCAAGAGTTTTGCTGCTATGGCTGTCAATGCCTTGGGCATATACAGATGGATTTCTCCAAAAACTCAACTCACCGGATTCCTGCTCCTTCCCACCCAGTCTATTACCTTAGTGACCCGGTAGAGGAGAACCATGAGGACGAAGATGGTGATTAGTTCCATGATTGTCAAGATGTTGAGGGCTGTGCAGGGGAACCTTCTTTTGTCCATACAGAACAGTTGCCACAATCCAATAATTGCATACAGGAATTTCAACCCTATCATTTTGGATGGAAAAGCTGCTGAAGGATTTCAAACCTATCTAACTCTTATTCACCCCTTTCTCCTCAGTCCCTTGGTCATATCCGACAAGAAAATGGATGTAGTTTCCCTGGGGGTCAGAAGCATTCTACCCAGTGGCCAAAGTACATATAGACTGGGGCATAAGTAGATAGATTGAGAGATGTGGGTGTGATGACAGGGATAACCAGGACAAGCAGGAGCAGTTATTAGCTCCCCTCTATTAATGTCCAGCCTGCCACCTTGGTGTTGAGGATAATCCTGATAAGTTTTAGATAGATGTAGGTCAGGATGCTTCATTAGCTGGGGTCCACGCTAGAATAACTTCAAGGGAAGAACAAGCATGGGCTGGCAGATATGTGTAGTAAGAGGAGCTGCTATACTGTGTGACAGATCCCCATCAGGAAGAATGCTGTAGAATGCTGTTAAACAGCTGTTTGTTCCTGAAAAGTTTAGGACAAGGCTACTGACTAGTGCCAATGACATTCCCCTTGCTACATGGGTACTTATTGAACTGTCCAAAGCCTGTCACAGACCTTCTACTGGCCAGAGGTGTCTAAAGATGTTACCAGGTACTGTAACACTTGCATCTATAGATAGGACCCAGGCTCACTTACAGTTCATACCGATTATTGAAACTCCTTTTCTACGTGTGGCTCAAAATTATCTTCCTAACCTTAAGCCCCAGAAGAAGCAACAACTTCAGATTGTGCTAAGCCGATATCCACAGCCTCAACTCTTCTTTTAAGCATGATCCTCACCCCAGGTCAGGATCCGCATAAGCAATCGCCCTACCAAGTCTCTGAGTTAGTTAAAGACTGCATGAACAAAGGAATTCAGGAGATGCTAGCCAACATTGTGACTGAGGCCTCCTGCAGTCTGTGGGCCTCACCGGTTGTGCTAGTTCACAAAAAAAGATGGTACTACATGTTTCTGTGTAGACTACCGGAAGCCTAATGAAAAAACATTAACAAATGCTTATCCTTTCCCCTTAGGAAGGGCCTCGTACCTAACCACACTGGACTTGTCAAAGGGCTGTTGGACTCTACTAAGGATAAATCATATTTTAATACTTTGTATGGCCTTTTCCAATCTAGGGTGGTACCCTTCGGAATGAAAAATGCCTCTCAAACTTTTGAAAAGGCTGTTAGACCAGTTGCTGCAGGCATGCCATATGTATGCCTATATTTACCTAGAAGATATTACCATATTTAGGAAGACCTAGGATGACCATCTGCATGATCTGAGGCATACCTGATTCTTCTGGAGGATGAAACAGGTGGCTGTGTGCTGTGTGAAGCACTGGAAAAGGAGCTGGGATCTGAGACTCCAATCTGTCATTACATTGCTTGTCTCAAACTAGATCTCTGGGGACAGTGGCTGCAGACCTTTCGGGACTTGGTGGAGATGACAGATGCTCCACAACCTGGATTTGTTTCTATTTGTGCCATACTTTATAGGCACTCTAACTATTGTGGTCTAAAGCACTGAGAAACTGTGAGAAGATAAGATTTAACACTGAGCCTGCCGACACCCTAAACCAGATAAGTGGCAAAACAGGGAGGGATCTGCTTGTTTTCTGAATCTAAATCTAAGGATGAACAAAACTGTTGTGCGTTATTAGAGCCTGTGTGGCTTGAACCCCTTAAAAAAAGCTGGACAAGAAGCAACTTCTTCAAACCTTACTTCTTTGCCTTTTTACCCCACTCATTCAGAACATGTCTAAGCTCCCAGATCACCACTGAGAAGGTGTCTCATTCCACCTTGATAAGTTCCTGGAATTTACTGCAATAATTCCTGGGTGTCATGGGATATCAGGCTAACAGCACCCGCTTCATCTCTTTGTAATCCTGGCACTGTAGGCTGTGCTGGCTCGTCTCTCAAAAACCCAACCAAGATTCAAACCCATTCCTCTCGATCAACGTGATGAAGTCTGCATTGTCTCTCAAAGTCCTGTAATATCCATGAATATCCTCCCCAGTGGCCTCTTCAACTTTTTAAAGCCATGATAGGAGAGTTTCAGGCCACTGGATCCACTGTAACTTGTACTACCATGAGAAACGGGGGACGACCTTCTCTCTTCACAAAGTGTTTTCTCTCTGGCTACCTTTTGGATAAACTAGTCTGGCTAATTCCCTGTTGCAGACTCATGTTTTTAGAACAAATGATTAGATCATTAAATTTGCAAGGAATACGGAACAATAACCTGAATAATCTAGTTTTATCTTCAAAAAGCTTTTGTAAACAGCCAGGGCCAGGGCCGGATTTACATTTTTGGAGCCCCTGGGCAGTAAACTCTAAGGCACCCCTGTGCACATGTGTTTTTTGCTTAATGAATGGTTACATACATCACGCACATACATCGTACATATACAGAAGATCTTAGTTCTCAACTTATAAAAATGAACAAAGCTCTGCTGTCATCTTAGGGTAATCAGGTATAACGCAGACCAGATCTGAAATATTCCCTGTATATTATATTCAAATCAGAAAACCAAGATTAAACTTTCTGACAAAGCCTGAAAAAGGTCTATATTTTTTGTGAGAATATAATCTATGCTTATATCAAGGATCACATTGATATGTAAATAGCTACCAGTGGCACATTTAAAATAAACAAAATGTAGTTAAAAAATGCAGTTGTTACAACCATAACTTACACCCCATCTAAATATTACGGGTCCAAATGGGATCCACAAACTTTAAAATATGGGGAAAGCAATGGAAGGCATAAGAATTCATTCCACAACAAGTAATAACTAGCATTTTAAAAAAAATGTCATATGTTGGAATGGTCATGCATATGCCAATATGAAAAGTCATGCTGCAAGATGCTGAAAGCAATTAAAGACACACTACCTGCCTGACATATTATCCCTTTCTCACTCACAGAGACTCTAATGTGGACCTACATTGGGAAAACAAATAGTGACCAGATTACACCGCCACATGACACATATCTCTGTCAGTGCTTATCCACAATGTCTGCATGGCAAAGATACTGGAGTGGGATGCCAGTTCCTTCTCCAGTGGACTGTGATTTGTTTGACCTCTCTGCTATGACCTGCCCACCTATAGTGGCCCTACATGGTATAGCTCACAGCTTCATTGAAGTACACAAGCCAACCATCATGGATAATCTCCACTAAGCCCATCCCGGAATGTCCCACGCCATTGCTGGTGGCCATGTGCCAAGATGTAAACTCATTATCATTTGGTGAAATCCCATTAAGTATTTTGTTATCAATCAATTCACATTATCACCTTTCATATTGTTATCAGACCTTAAGGGGAATGCTTATACTCCACAGTATCACAAATTGAACTTTGTATGTGTAGTAACCCTTTATTATATCTTATATCTTATTATTATTATTATTATTATTATTATTATTATATGTATTAATCTATTGCATAGTAACTAGGGCTCCTTAGTTTACTGAGATAGGAATGTGACACAAATGTGATGTATGTGTATGTCCCAATACCCCAACCATTGAAAACACACTGACACAGTGATAACGGTATAACAAAGCTTTATTTCATACACAGAGGACAATCTGAAATGGACAAGACTGTGCATTAATATCATGGGCGTGGTGTGGGTGGATCCCGGAAGGGCAAGAGTCTTGTTTTTGGCAAAAAGGGGATACCTAAAGGGGGTAATGTCATAGTCTAGAATAATCATGATGCATAGTACCTACCAGGGTCACATGTGGTCACAACACCACTGCCATGATGAAGAAAAGGATAATCAGAAATGATTCCATATAATCGAAGTAACCAGTAATGCACATACTGTAGCACTTACTTTTGGTTAGCATCTGCTCAATTAATCAGATGCAATAAATCATGGATAATGTCATACAAATCTATTCCACACACAATGTGTTTTCCGATATTAAGGAATAATCCAAAATGGATGAGCAGAATCTGGGAAACAGAAAGAGGAAGTTGAGGAACATGCCTTCATGGTTGTGAGATTGGGCTATTGAGACCTACACAGACGAGAACAAGATATTAATCAGAACACTATTTGGATTGACTTCAACACCTCATCTCATTGGCAATACACATTAAACATCAATTGCAGAAATATTTAACATAAACATATGTGTAGACACTCTGTAGCCAGCCAATAATATGTCAACATTAATACAAAATAATATTCATTGCGGACTGGTGGAACCACAAATTGCTTCACCTGTGTATTTACACAGTGTTTTATCTAAATCATGTCTGTCTGTTTGGTCCTGAAGAGCGGTTTGACATCCACTGACTTAGGGGACGTTCTCACCTACTTCCTCTTTCTGAGCACTGGGCTCCAGCCTTCCGTGCCTGCACGCTTCATCCCTCTACCAGAGCGAGGAGGTGTTGGAGTGAGGGGTGTCTCCACCTGGGGTGGCTGTCTAGCAGCTGGCATTGTCGGTAAGGTGTGAGATGAGGAGGCTGCAGGCTCTGGTTATGGTGGTGGTGGCGAAGGCTGGAGAGATATGACCTGGCCTTCCGCCAATTGCACTAGTCGCTCAATGAGAGATGTCTGGGCTTGTCTGTCTCTTTTCGCTCATACCTCTCCATAACGCTCATACCTTTGATTGTCCCTCCTCACCCAGCTGGGATGTCAGTCGTTGCATTAAGATGACATTGGTCTTGTCCTCCATCCGGATATGTTGAATGAAGTTCCTCAAAGTCCCTTCTGAGGAGCTGTGAGGTATGTCACTGGTCCCGTGGCGATGGTTTTGCCTGTGGTGAAGATGTCGCCCATGACGATGATGTTGGTGTGGTTTGTGGTGATGTTGTCGCCTGTGGCGATGGTGTTGGGCATGGCGATGGTGTTGGTGTGGCAGTGGTGTTGATGTTATCCATGCTGGCGGTGTCATCCGTGGTGGTGGTGGTGTCGGCCGAGGCAGTGGTGTAGCCCCGGTTTGTTGGGGCACAGTTTGTTGGGGCCAGGTTTGGAGTGGAGGAGCAGTGGGGTCCAGCCAACACATCCATGTCATCTAACCAGGTGGCAGTGGTGGGCCTGCTGGGGGTGGTCGCCAGTACCAGGACATCTCTAGAGGTGGTTTCTGTCTCCATGACATGTGAGATGGAGGTAGATGAAACAGTTGGGAATGTGTCCATGATGCATGTGAGGGCCTGGGGGTTGTTCCCCTATAATTGTGGTGTGGGTAGCTTTCTTGCTGCTGATGGGCCAGATTCCTGTGATGGTCCTGAGCCCTCTGGAATTTTTGCAGCTTTCTCCACTCCGACTTATGTGGGTGACTGTGGTTCTCCACCAACGCCTAGCCCTGTGTGTTGACTTTCTCAGCTACAGCACAGTCAAGGACTTACTGTTTTTACTGCCTTTTAAATAAGTTTATTAGCGTTAATTAGCGTTCTGCCATTCCTATTGGTTAACTTGCCTGTGACAGGATCTCTATTTCCGGCCTTGCTTGATTTTGGCGCACTTCAATCGGATCGGATACACGGAAGCGTTACATATGTAACCAGGGTTTACGGTCTTGAGCCTTTGACCCGTAACTTACAGCCTTGATCAATTGAATCGCTCTGTAATTGTAGCAAATCTCAAGCCCGCAAACATACGGCCTGTAGCCTGCAAGTTGCAGCCTTGGAATTGAATGAGACTCCAAGAGATGTGATTGTTAGATTTCCTTATTTCACTAAAAAAGTGTTATTCACTAAAACAGCTAGTCTTGGTAAACCAGCTATCTTTTAAGAATTTTCACCCACTACTTTCTGCAAAAGGAAACTCCTAAAACCATTTCTACAGGTGATTACAAAGCATGGATTCAAGTATACTTGGGGTTTTCCTTTTAGACTGAACATATCAAAAGAAGGGATACATCATTCTATTCATACTCCAAAGGATGGAGAAGCTATGCTTCATTTGTGGAATTTACCAAATCTGAGCAACCTGGAACAAAATTAAAACTTCCTACCACAAGGTAAGAAACTCCAGAGTAGAACTAACTGAAAGAAAAAGTTTCACACCTTAATAAAAATCGAATTTTCAGAAAACCTCATGGACTATAAGCTTTAAAAGTCTTAATAGAAACAGAAACTATCTAAAAGAAGAATCTAACTATTAATATTTGTTGCCTCTTTTAATACTCCAAACCTTACATGGTTTTAGTGCTGTGAATTTAGCTACTACTGAAGGATTTCTAGTTTATTAATATCAAAACTAATTATTATTATTAAACATCAGAGAGAACAGAAAATAATGAGAGAAAATAATTTAAAACTGCTTAAATTTTAATTTATTATGCCACTAGTCTTAAAATGGTATGTTATATTTTTGCCTCTAAACTCTTCTTAATTTATTTAAAAAATGTTAAACTTTATATCTGATTATAAACAGATTACAGAATTTGTATATGAGTAATAAGTTATTTAAATACTATATGTAAGGTTTATCATGTTAGATTTAATATTTTGATTTGATATGATAGATATCTAACTGGTTTATATAAAAAGCAAAAAAAAAATTATTAATGTACTAGGTAAAATGTTTATAATCATAGATTTGTTATTGTTAGAGTTAAGAAAAGGTGAAAAATGAAATAAGGGGAAAATAAATATACAAAAATAATGTATTAATATGAAAGTGATATGTTATATTATAAAAAATTTATTATGTTTTCTTTTTCTGTATCCATTTATATTGAAGTATATTTACAACACTGGTGTTTATTTGTATTCTCTTTTGTTACAATAAAGATATTTAAAAATATATATTTTTTAAAACAGGGAGAACAGCAAGAAATCCTACATACAGATTTCGATGTGCTTGAAATATTGGTAATAGAAGATATTAACAAAATAGAAAAAAAAAGAAGACAAAAATAACTTCTCTACACAAGAAAAAAAGCAGTATAGCAAGTTAGAGAAAGATGACAATGTAGTGATTAAACCAGCAATTAAATGTGGGGGAATAATAATATTAGATAAGGAAAGTATGAAACAATTTGAAAGCTATAGAAAAACAGTTAAAAACATACACCACTGATGAAAATAGAAAGACGTTTTTGGCATATTTGCAGAAAGGACTTAAGGAGAAAGTTATTACATGTGACCTCTTTAGAGATGTGTTGAAATAGTTTGCATAGAGTTCTTTTGCAATGTTTGTTACCATTTTCTCTGTTAGGCTATTCACTGGCCAATCTTCTGCTGACCAATGTTTGTTTCAGGTTTGATAGCTGTTTGTTTCAAGTTTGGTAGCTGTCTAAATGGAAGAATGGGAGGCTTGGGGAATATATTTGTTTTTTTGTTATGCATCCTGTGTTGGCTGTAAATCTTTAAAAATTTGCATATTTCTACTAGAGCCGGATGGTATGTGGTCACTAGAGGTGTACGTGAAGTTGTTTCTTTAGTTTTGTACTGTTATATGTGTTCAAGGAGTTTCTTTAAAGGCAGAGTTTTTTTTTCTGTGTAATGACACAGGACTCGTAACCCTTCTGCCTGGAAAAAATCAGACAGTGTTATTAAATGTTTGTCATGGTCCCCAGTGTTTAAGCCTATGCAGTAGTATCTAAAGGCTTTGCTATGAATGATGGCTTGCTTAGTGTGTGAGGGATGAAAACTGGAGCTGTGAAGGCAACTGCATCTGTCTGTGGTTTTCCTATATACAGATCAGTGGAGTGTGCCATTGGTGATGGTTACGGTAGCATCCATAAAGTTCACCTGTTCTACAGAATAATCCATTTTCAGTTTAATACATGGGTGGAAGGTATTGAAAGAAGTCTTGAAATCTCTAATTTTTTTAATCTTTCTGTCCATGATGATCAAATAATGTATGTAGTGGTAGTATATGTAGAATTTGTGAACATATGTGGATTAAAATCTGTGTTCCAGGTCAAAATACTCAGAGGGTATTTCAAAAACATCCAAGAGAGAAAAACATTTGAAATTAAAATGTTTTATTGTTGTTTTTCTACTCCTTAATATGTGGTGATATTTGCAACCCTAACTTATATTACTTTTGTTAACTATTTTCTCAAACCTTGTGTAGAGACCACTAAGGCCAGATAGCATATTGCATACTAGATCTATTCACTTCCCACTGTCTTTACATCAGATTCCTTCCAGTAGCGAGTTTCCATTCTTGTAGGGTGCTTTTGGAAAAAAGCACTTTTTACAATACTCGAAAAAACAGGGCCTTCCATTTTCTACAATTGTTAATATTGTATATTTCCTTGTTCTTAACCTCTGTACAGCGATACGGAATATGTTGGCGCTTTTCAAATAAAAGTTAATAATAATAATAGAGACTTACTTGCACACTTGACCTATCAGTACATTATTTATGATGCCTGTCTTCGGTCCCAAGTTGGTTTCTTACTACTTAGAATCCTTGCTCTGTATTCCAGTACTTATGTTAAAGCGTACTCAATATTGCTTCTGATAATAATCTGAATATTCATCTAGATTATTGTTTACTCACTGCTACTTCATTCTTCATAACTATATTTAAGTGTATGAATCAAGTTGCATCTAAATGGCTTTGATACAATTTGAAACAGCTGTAACAGAGTCATAGACGAAGTATACGTTGGAGACAGACTGAGCAGAGCCCTGTGTCTACTAGGGGATGACAGAGTTAACACAACAGGCTAATCAAGCCCAGCTGGGTTCCACCTTTAAAGGTCTGATTAGCACCCAGCTGAGGAGAGCTCAGTCTGAGCTGGACAGAGGGCTTCAAAATCATTTGGAAATCCCCTGCAAAAAGGGAGACTTCAAATCCAGCTAGTTTCAAATACTTTATTTTGTTTGGACATTATTTTGGACAATAAGGAAACTCCCGCAAAGAGTTAGACAGTGTTTCAATTGAAGCTAGGCTTTTGTTTTGCACTGTTTATGTTATTTTGTTGTAAGAAAATAAATACAACTTCTGATATTTTAAAAAGGGCTCCTTAGTATTCCATTGTTGTGCCGGATACAAGGGCACGAACCCCGAGTGTGGCAGCAAAGATATCACACAGCATATATACATAATACAATATAATATCTGCATAACTGTAGAAAATCATTATCAAAATTAAAACAAAATACCCATATGAAAGAAGAAGCTTTAATTAACTACCGTATATAGAAATATAACAGCAGAGGGGATAATAAAGTATAAGAAGGGGGAGGGTGACCAATTTAACGTATACCAGATGAAGCGATAAGGAAATCACATTGAACCAGCTCCCCAGGGGCAGTCATCCAGCCTGCAACTGATCCTCAGATCGTGTAGGCAATGGACTGTGAGGGGAACTGATTTCTTCACTTCAAATGATGCCTAATCATGAAAGATTAGACTGAATGATGGACTATTCTGTTTTTTAGTGTAAAAAGTTACTTATTTTAATTACTTTTTATTATTAAAATGTTTTAATAATTTTTCCTGTTTCCACTTGATCTGAGGGTGGGAGAAAAATTAAATACAACATTAAGAAGCAGACATCTACACAAACAGCAGTACACCCTACAGAATCTAAGTAAGGAGACTATAACCTGCTCACTGTACCTTATATCAGAAATTACTAAATTAAAAGAGTTCTCTTTCCAGTGTTTTTTTTTCCAGTGCATTCACACATCAAAAAAGCAGAGGTTTTCAGAAATAAAGTCAAATGCCATTCTAAAATGGAAACTGCTTTGTCATATGATACATTGCAACTGAAATAACTAAAGCCTATTTAAACTCTAACTCGCACTGTGGCCCTTGTGATCACACATGGAGTGCAAATTTGAACATAACTTGCGGCAATGACAGAAATGCTTCAAAACAAACTATTAACTGATCTACTCACCTTTCCAAACCTTGCTGGAATAGTGAATTCCCAGGGAAATGTGAAGTTGCTAGATAGTCATTGTCGAGCAGAGATGTTGGAGCAGCCTAGAGGAGGCATTGGATATTGAAATCACTCCAGGAGGTGTAGTCCCCCTTGAGCAACAACAACTGTTGCAGCAGCCAACAAACCCCATTTCTTTGTTAAAGGACATAAGGGGAAAGAAGAATGGAAAACTGCTCAGTAATGGATACAGTGAATAAAATCAACAGAAGTCTGCTCAACAGATAGGCCATAGCACTACATTGATCTGCACAGGTCACACTCACTCTTCATCTCAGGACTAACAGAAATTAAACTTCCATTGTGTTACTGGCTTGGGTTAAGTGTTACTGGCTTTGACTAAGTGTTACTACCTTTGGTTAAGAATTACAGGCTTCTGTTAAGAGTTACTGGCTTCGGCCTCGTTTTGATCCTGTTTGAGAAAAAATAAAGTTTTTTTTTGGCGGCCATTTTTTTCCTTGCTTAGCCGATTTTCTATCTCCTAAAAATGGCAAATTAGCTCGCAACCTCACTCACCGATTCCCTCGCTGTCCCCCTGAGTTGTGTGTGTTTTTAATTCATTTTGTACATTATTGTTCATTTTTTGGTAGTCTTGCGAGTTCGGGCTTCGGCTAAGTGTTACTGGCTTAGGTAAAGTGTTACTGGCTTTGGCTATTGGCGTCTTCAATCTCTTTACATACTCCATCGGTCGAGCGTAATGGGGCAAATTACATCTCTGACGGGACAGAGGACCCTTAGAGGGACCCTGAAAAGGCATTATTGCCTTCAGCGCTCATTGCAGCAAAGTGCTGCGAGCCTCGCGATGAGCATCTATGGCACTCATCTTGAGGCCATCTTCAATCTGTTTTCAAAGTCCTACGTGCGTGCCTTGCGAGGAGCGCCTGTGGCTCTCATCACAAAGCCTGTGGGCCTTGCGATGAGTGCCTGCGGCGCTCATTGCAGCCTAAGTCCTACAGGCCTCGCAATGAGCAGTCCTACATGCGTGCCTCGCGATGAGCACAGACAGGAACCCCAGATTGTGATACAAATTTATCAGCTGACTGTGCCTCCACCTGATTGGCCAAACAAATTATGAATTCCCTGCTAATTTAGCCTGGGTTTGAAAGGGTGTTTATTCTAATTTGCAACTTGCAGAGATTACAAGACATTTTGCTAACTTCAAGGTAAGTGTTTAAATATTTATTTGGGTATTTTTTCCTGCAAAAATGTTTTTGCATAGACTACTGATTCTCCTCTATCAGATGCATTCATAATTCTGGAAACTTGCTTTTAAGCTTATTGGGTATACTAAGAGATATAAGTATTATTGTTCTTAATTTTGTTTTTTTTCCTTTGGCTGTCTGTAATTGGATTCTGTGTGCTTTTGTTTCCCCCTCTTCTTTTTTATAGTCTTTCCTTTTATACCAAAACCTGTTTTCCTTCTCCATACCACTTCCCTCCTTAATCTGTAATATGCCTATGAATCATTGTCAAATGCCTCAATAAAACTCAAGATTAAAAAGAGGAGTTTTAAAATGCTTAGGAGGTAACCATTGATGATGAAATAAGAAAAAGATCTTGCACATGTATTTTACTCATTAAGTTACTCAAATTGCTTTTGAAACATAAGGTTCTTCTTGGTATAAAAACTCAGATCAAACTTTTGAAAGGTACACAATTTGAAGGTTTAAAATACTAAAAAAATAGATTTGTGGGTTTACTTGTTCTGATATACCATTACAGTTTATTTTTTACTATTCATACCTGTTAAAAAGAAAAAAACATGTGCCATTCTCATTTCAAATTTGTAGCTATTTTTTTTTTTTTTTAGAGGATGCAGAAGAACCCAAGCATGCTCACTTGGGACCCCCTATGGAGCGTCTCTCCCTTTATGTTCTTCAGAGCTTGGGACAAGTCCCTGAACATGTGGAAACTCGACGTCTCTTTAACCAAGATAGTCCTGGTTTGGAGCAGGTAAGTAAGACTAAATGATTTGGTGAATGTGTGTATGACACCATGAACATGTTAAATAATTTCACTGTCTAACAGATCTAACAATAAGCTATTCAAAACATATTTACAATCATAATGGTCACTAGCATATATAGATTATGCTTATTACATCTGTTAGACAGGGGAGAGATACCATCCATGAATAACTCATGTAACATCCAAAGATTTGTTGAATCACTGAAAAACTTCTCAAAATGCCTCAAGTACATTTTATATTCAAGCAGCTATACAACCTAACAAATTCAGTGCTAGGCAGATGCCTATATGCTTAGTAAATCTAGTGGGGGAAACATGTTACAACATTATAAAAAAAATAAAAAAATACTTTGTTGTAACTTGCTTATTGAAGAACATGCCTGACATAGGGTAATAATCAATGGATTGTTATCAGAAGATACTTGAAGCAAGGTGTATGACTAATAACTAATGTCTCTTTGCAGGGCAAGCTCCAGATGTGGGTGGACATATTCCCAAAGGCTTTGGGGGAACCTCCACCAGCTATTAACATTACTCCGAGGATTCCTGAAAAGTGAGTACCAGAAGTTGCCTTTTGCTCCACTAAGGATGTGAGCCACTCCACTAGTTTCTATACTCAACAGTATCTATGCACAACCCAACAACAACAGTCCTGTTCATGAATAGTTGTATAAAGATTAATATATGTAAGTGGATATGTAAATTCATAGAAGGTTTTTTTTTAAATGTACTTTTGTCCTCCAGTGCCAACTCCATGCTCACATTTCTTCTTCCTTTATTTGTATTTTAGGATGGAATTGCGTTGTGTCATCTGGAACACTGATGACGTAGAGCTCATGGAGAGCAATATATTTGGTGTAGAGATGAGTGACATTTATGTCAAAGGGTAAAACATGACTAACATAGTAATAACCTTTACACAAAACACACCTTAACATTAACAGGACAATAAGGGATTCTATGCAGAGTGAGTTCGGAAAAGTCTTATTATTTAGGCTCAAGATTAACTCATAAATAAATAAATAGGTATTCTGGATGATACTGCCAAAAAATATTTTTTGTTCACAAGTGACTACCTACATCCTGGTTATAGTAAACTAGAGAATTGCCTGTTTGGTGTATACTAATGAAATATATACTACATTAATACATGAATATACTTTACCTATTTTGAAGCATTGTGTTGAAGAGCTGTCAATGTGTTTTGATGTTGCTGGAGCATTAGTGCTGTGGAGCTGCTGTGTAAGCGTGCTGAATGTGTGCAGTGTAATAGTGTGCGTGCGCAAGACCAAACCGTTAGCGTACTTGTGTACTTCCGCATTGACGTTAAATGGAGGGTAATGTGTGGAATATCCGTAGGTCGTTTGTGGTGTTTTGCGAGTTTAGAGTGCTGTAGCCTAGTTTTCGTTTTGTTCGGCGACCATTTTTTCTATCGCTTAGCGAATTTTTTAGTGTCTAAACTCTTTTATTTTTAGTTAAATGAAGGTGTAAGTTGTTTTTTTGAGGTCCTGGATGCTTCCTCTTGCTTTAGGTAAGCTTTTTATGTATGTGCTGTGTGTATTTATTGTGTTTTTAATTTTGTCATGTTCGCGAGTTGCTGACGATTTTTGCGAGGTCGTAATGTGTGGTAACGTGTCTCGTATGTTTTTTGCGTTGTGAGGTAAAGTTTGCGAGGGTCGCAGTTGGTGTGTCGTGTTGTTTGCGTTGCGACGTAAAGTTTGCGAGGGCCGCAGTTGCTGGCAAGGAGTCGGCGCTCCATTCCAGCAACTGAGGCCCTCGCTACGCGAGCCTGCAAGATTCAGCAACGGCTCTGGCTGGTTTGCCTGCTCACAACTATATATGTGATACAAATGCACAGAAATACACTGCATAATTTTATGACACATGCAAACACCAACTCAGCTTCTCTGCAACTCACTGGACATTCATTAATGCTTAGTATTATGCTTATCATCCTAGATGGTTGGATGGAATGGAGAAGCAATCGCAACGCACAGATGTTCATTATCGCTCACTAGATGGTGTGGGGAACTTTAATTATCGTTTTGTCTTCCCTTTTGAATACCTGGCTAAAGATCAAATGATTTTCATCCAAAAGAAGGTAGGTATCTGTATAAGAGAATGATATGTAAGTATCCACTACACAGAAAGTTAAACTTTAAACAGAGGTTCGTGTATTTGTTGATATCCCAATGTAAGCACAGATGGTTCTGTCAGAAAAGCCAAGACACATCTGTACTCAAAAAATACTATCCTAAAATATTTTCCTGCTTATATGTCTTGAACTAGGGCTGGCAAACAAATGGTCTAATAGATACAACGTATAAGCAATAGTTTGGAAAACAGTAAGTAGGTGGATGCCACCTGCCAATATATTAAGGGATTTAATAATCATTAAGAAAGTGATTTTTAGAAACAAATGGGATACAAGTATGAGGTAATAATTTGAAGTTGGATGTTAAAAGATTCAGAGGTAATATGTGATCATATTACCAATCTGTACTGAAAGGTTGGTGGATATTATATTAGAATGTATCTCCTTCTTTGCCGACTCTTGACTTTGAGACAACTTTCTGTGATACTGCAAATTTTGCATAGTTTAATTCCCACATGTGCTTTAGCTTAAACCAAGAGTGAAAAGTGGTGAGATTCAATGAGAGAGAAAGATATAATGCAAACTAGTATAAAGCTTAGGAGAAAGGGGCTTATTCAGTTTGTTTTTATTTTGTTACTAAAATTTGCATTTGACTGGCTTTACTATGCCATGTGTAAATTCATGTTGAATTATTAGTCTCTGCTTTGGTCTATATAAATCTCTGATGTTGTATGTAGATGATGTGAGGTACATTGTAGAAACATTCCAGTTTAACCAGGTGGTATGACTTGTTGAGATAGAGTATTCCCTTTGGTCCCTGTTCAAAGTGCTCAAATTGTTTATATTATCAATGGATATCATATGCAGCAATTCAGAATTCAAGAAGGACGATACTGCTATATACTATAAAATGTAATTAGGAATTTAATGATCTTGAAAAACCTATCCCATTACTTTATATCTCCTGTAAGGTGATTGTAATCATAAACTGCAGATAAGCTAAGGATTATAAATTAGGGCCTCATGTAAATCTCATTAAAAGCTATTGCGAGTGCCCTAACTGCAGAGTAAATCCTCCATAGCTATGCTAATCACCCATTCCAAAAACGTTGCAAGCAAACTGTTCTTCATGACACAGCCAAATAGCAAGGCATAAATCTCCATTGAATTTTGCACTGCAAATGAATTACCAGTTACTCCCTGACACTTTGACACCCAAACCCTATGCTAATAACATTTTATGGATCACTCTCAAATCAGGGCATTGCTGTAATTGTAAAACAGAACAAGAATTTACGAGTACCAGAGACCACTCGCAAATGCTTTGAAAACCATTGTTGAGTCTCCAAGAAGCATTTAAAGTGACACTATAGTACAAAAACACTACAAAAGTATGATATTTCAACATTAGTTGACACTTAACAATCCAATATCAACATATGTGTAAATAAAAAATATGATATGTTAGTATTAAGCCCGTTTTATGATACAAAATCCAGGGTAACAAATAATCCAGTACTCAAGGCATTAATACACTTCACAAAACCAAGTTGCGTAGCAACAAACACTCTAAAGGATTGTCTATAAATATATTTTAATACAAAATAAACACATTTTTATTTATTGAACCTATAAATACAATTATCACATCTTTGGAAGATCAAAATATAATAATACATAAAATACAATTTATTTATATATATATATATATATATATATATATATATATATATATATATATATATATATATATATATGCCTAGTTCAGTCTAGTTACGGCAGCTGTGACTGCACTTCTCCCTCATTATAAGATTTATGGCGTTCATTTCCTATTGGCTCCTAGGGCTGTCTCATTCATAAAGCTTGGTCTGGCAGCTCCCTGCACAGATTTACTGATGTGAGCTGACTGCTGTAATCTGGGGAGTGAAATATTTACATTAGTGTAGAAGTTAGGGGGAAAAAGCTCCTGCAGACTTTTTACTGCACTCCCTTAGAGCCCCTGATTTACATGGGGCTCATGGATTGTAAGTTTGCACATTTCCATCTTGCAAGGTGCTTTGGGGAAAGTATCTTGCACACTGGATTGTAAACTCTAAGACAGGGCCCTCCATCCTTTGAAACATGTTAATACTGCTATTGTTTTTTGCCTTGATCTTAACCCATGTGCTATGGAATACGTTGGCGCGTTACAAATAAACAATAATAATAATAGGAAAGGAAGAGGAGCAAGAAAATCGACATTACAGAAAGCAAATATTTAAATAACTAAAGATTTTGGGATAACAAAAGCAACATCACTCAATGATAGTAGCTACCTTATTAATTGTGTTTATTAGTATGAAGTGGTAAATAGCTGTTTAATGTAACAGAAGAGAAACACAACAGTATTGTTGTGTAGACAGTGTACGGTTTATAAAAGGATATAGGTAAAGTAGTTCTAACTACTAATACTTTATAATATAACAGATACACCTTATGTGATCAATCATCTCATTCAATTTTGGACCATAAGGGGTGCTTGTGTCTTAAATTGCGAATGGATTGAAAAAAGAAAAAGAAAACACTTTCCTAAGCACATACTGTCTAATATGGCACATCAAAATCCTGCTGTCACAATCTGCTTCTTCAAGGGGGCTTGATATGAACCTAGTTCAAACCTACCCCAGCAGACTCATGTAGTTCCTGTTCTCTGTGGCACAAAAGATGGCTTCTGAAGAGGGCAAGGCCCAAAAGGTACAGGCAGAGAATACTGCATACAGGTTACAAGTTGCCCATGGCAAGACCACTCCCCAAGTCAGGATACAATACACAGAAATAGTCTCACACCTTGTTTATGTGAAAACTATCTCTCAACCTTTATTGAATGATCAACACAACATATTTATACTCTCCAATACCACACCCTTGTGTACATTTGTGTATGTGTGATGTCAGACCATCTGGCTTGCAACTTGGGCTATCAAAGCTCTTGAGATCAAATTCATTAGATATCTAGTGAACAGACCTTTATGTTAAACTCAAGTGTTTGCTTAGGACTACTTGAAGTGCATGCATCTGTCTTGACCCAAGGTCTGTATGTGGGAGTGTGAAATGATCTGCAGCTAACTTCTATGCAGAGCATTTCTACCAATTCCACATATGTTCTATATAATATTGTCCCTCTTATAATATATTATAACTAGGATACATAATAACCATGTACAGGCAACATATAACCACACAATAACACATAATCCCAATGTAACAATGTCGTGCTCCCTTCGACATATTCAGAAATTACTGACAATATGAGTCCTTAAACAGTTAAATCATGACACATGCCTTTAAACATACTGTAACAATACACATCTACTCTAATAAAGTTCCTATATTTCTCCAAAAATGTATGTTAAAGAAAAGTGTTACTCCTCAGTACAAATTAGTTAAAGTTCAAAACTCTGGTTTTCTTATATATGATTCAATATGTAGCACCACTCTACCTGTGCAGATATTAACATAAATCTAGGTTCTTCCCCCAGCCTGAAGTGGTCACCAGAAGTAACTTATCCACATCTGAGGCACAAGAATGTATTTGTTAATATGTGCACCAGCAGACTGGTGCTACATATTGAATCATATATGAGAAAAACGATGTTTTGAACAGAAACTAATTTGCGACAAACCATTAACTTCAATTTTAACACATTTCTTTATCATAACACTTTATTAATGTAACTTTTGTATTGATACAGTGTATTTAAATGCAGGATAAAAGTAAGGAAGAGACCAGAGGGGGAAACAGAGGGACAATCCCATTTAGTCTAGGATAACTTTATTCTCAATACCTTCAGAGGGAAATAAGAATTTGAGTATACCCTTAATATTTGGATAAATCTTCCAAGTTCTCGGTTATATGTGATAAATTTAGTTTTGCATTGGGGTTTTGCACATGGGGCAATCCTTTATAATTAGAATGATTTGAGAATTATCTCTACTGGTTTGTTCATTAATTTCCCCCAACCCATGTTCTTTTACTTTTAAAAAGTTCAACTTTTTATATGTTTTACTTTTATAACTTATTTTAACATATTAAAAGTAAAAGTTAAGTTTTGGCACTATTTTCTTCATTGAACTTTATTTTGAGATCCTATATAGGAATAATTAACATTGTGTGTTTAGAACAGTGTTTTCTTTTTTCCAGTTCATAGACCGCATACGACTGAGAATGACCCAGATCAGAAAATAAAGTTAGGACAATTATTGTAAGCTGAATAAGCTTTACTGGAATTAGGAAACTTTATAAAGAAATACTATGCTTAACTAGTAAAGTCATTGCTAACATATTTGAAGTGCTAAATGTTTATTACCTCCAGAAAATATTATGTTCATTTTCTCAGGAACATTTATGGAGCTTAAACAAGATGACCTCAATGCTTCCCCCCAAATTCTTCATCCAGATCTGGGATAATGACATCTTCTCTCCTGATGAATTTATAGGTAATGTGACAACAATCTTCCTTAAAAGGTATATCAAAGCAACCGGTAATGGTGCAATTCAATGCAGAAGGGAGACTATAGGAATATCATTATAGGTTAAAGCAAATTGAAAAAGTGAGAGAGAAAGTACAACAAAAGAGCTAGCGGTGTAGATACTGTATGTATGTCCCTGTTAGAGACTAACAATTATTTCTATGACCTGCTGCCCAGTATTAAAAGGGATTAGTAAGCAATACTCTTCAGCTACTTATGGAAGATGCTGCTCACTTTATTTTCCTTCTCTTCCCCTAGGCATGGTTGAACTGGATTTGAACAAACTCCCACGGCCAGCTATCTACTCTGAATGTTGCACTTTGAGGACAATGAAGGGAATAAACTCATTTTGGTGGTTTCTTGGACCTATATTCCCCAGACTTAGTCGTCCAGATTATTTCAGCCTCTTCATGCAGAAAGCCACCCATGGCTGGTGGCCATGCATGAGAACCAAGAAAGGCAAAATATGTGTCACGGTACAAATGCAATGTTGCAACTTCGTACTGTTAAAATGGTAGAGTATAAATGTTTGTCTTGGAGTCCCATCAAATAATCCCTCTTCACTGACTGCTTTCAGAGGTAGAATTATGCCCAACAAGTTACTGCTTTGTTAGTCTGTATGTGTCTCTCCACCCAAATGATGTCCATTTTTGCAAACAATCTCAATACTATCCGACAACATATATAATAATACCACATATTAAACACAAACTACTATGCTGAACTTCAAAATTAAAGATTCCCAATATATATTGTTTTTTTAAATTTAGTAACATTTTTAAAAACCTCACAAGTATAATTGTTTTCCCACATCTGACATTCAAAATTAGTTACCAAGCTGGATCAAAGCACTAAAAGACAATCCCAAAATATGAGAGAATTGCTGGTGTGTTTTATTATTTATTTATAAGCATATGACCGCAAATTCGTAAACATCTCATAGTGGGTTTAAAAAAAAAAGGGATTAGACTGGCTTGATTAGAGATTAGACATAAAAAGTAATGGGAAAAGGGCTGCTCAAGAAGATGGATTTGAAGTCTTGAGCTCCAACAACAATTTCAGGATCAGAGTTTTGACTTGCATACGTGGCCAAATCATTTGGTTAAAATATTGCTTGGATATTACCAAGCAGCCAATTTTAAACCCACCTTAGGTTCCGTCTCCAGAGACCCCCAGACTCCTGTGCCCCACATCTCAATGCTGACTCAAACATTCATTCTGCTGTTAAGAGTTTTCTTCATTAGATGACAGAAAGAAAACACTGTGTATTTCTCATTAGGTTCCTTCCTTAGGCAGCTGTGCCATAGACAGAAAGTCCTTGTGAGCTGGATTCATAATTCATGATTTCCTTCTTGTTTTGTTATGGGAAGGTCATCTTCACAAATAACGACATGGGAAGTAACTATGGCTACATTTGCAATGGTGAAGTCTTTATAACCATAATCTATTGTACAAAAAATCAAATACAGAATATACAGTATACTTAATTGTATTTTTGTGACTGAAATCTAAGACAAAAAGGACATGGGAGTTATTGTAGCAAACAACTGCAAGTAGGGTGCTTGGTTGTATTTTGAAAGGAATTAGCAGATGACTAGAAAGGTACGATTGCCTCTCTGTAGGCTTCTATCAGATGTCAACTTTATGTATTTATTTACATTTGTATATAGATATAAACTGTGTTTAGTTCTGGATAAAGTAATGATGTCAATAAATTGGAAACAATTCAAAGGAGGACAACTGATTAAAGTTTCATGGTCTTAATATGTCTTGCTTAGAGGACTATGACTTATAGCAGCCGCTCCATCACACCTGCACCCTAGGTCATCTGCCTTGGAATTACTCTGGAATCAGCTCTGTCTTTCACTTAACACATCATGCACTTATTATTATTATTATTATTATTATCATTTATTTGTAACGCGCCAACATATTCCGTAGCGCTATACATAAGTTAAGTTACAGGCTTCCTAATGCACCTTGCAGGATTGAAACTCGCAGACTTACAATCTAAAGGTTGAAGTTTGTATGTGGTACAGTAGGGAGAGAGTAGTGCTGAGCATGTTAGGGAGGAAGGTTATAGGCTTCTTTAAAGAGGTGCGTTTTTATTGATGTGTTGAAGGATTTAAGGCAGGAGGATAGTCTGATGAAGCGAGGCAAGGAGTTCCAGAGAATAGGGGCAAGGCAAGAAAAGTCCTGGAGGCAGGAGTGAGAGGAGGTGACAAGAGTGGTTGAAAGAAGAAGGTCGTTAGCAGAACGAAGAGGGCGTGTGGGGGAGTATTTGGAGATGAGAGCAGAGATGTATGGGGGTGTGCTGTTGTTGAGGGCTTTATAAGTTAGGGTCAAGATTTTAAACTTTATTCTGGAGGCTAAGGGAAGCCAGTGAAGTGATTGACAAAGAGGAGCTGCCGACACTGAACGATGTGTACGGAACATGAGTCTGGCGAAGGCATTCATTATGGATTGAAGTGGGGAGTCGAGTGATGGGCAGGCCAACAAGGAGCGGGTTGCAATAGTCAAGTCGAGAAATGATGAGAGAGTGTGTTAGAATCTTAGTAGTGTCTTGTGTAAGGTAATGGCGTATTTTGTATATGTTTTTTAGATGGAAAAGACAGGATTTGGTTAGAGACTGTATGTGTGGGATGAAAGAGAGGGCAGGGTCCAGTAGAACCCCGAGACAACGGGCTTGGGAGGTGGGAGTGATGATGGCATTGTTGACAGAGAGAGAGATGTGAGGAATTGAAGCTGTAGTAGAGGGTGGGAAGATTAAGAGTTCAGTCTTAGACATGTTGAGTTTCAGATGGTGGGCAGACATCCCATAGGATATACTAGAGAGGCAGTCGGAGACGTGTGCTAGAAGAGAGGGGAATAGGTCATCTGCATAGAGATGGTACTGGAACCCAAAAGAGTTTATTAGGGTGCCGAGTGAGGATGTGTTGATGGAGAAGAGGAGGGGGCCTAGGACTGATCATTGGGGTACGCCAATAGACAGGGGGTGAGGAGAAGAAGATGTGCCGGAGAAGGAGACGCTAAATGATCGTTCTTGAAGGTATGATGAGAACCACAGGAGAGCAGTATCTTGAATGCCGAGGGGGGAGAGAATGTGGAGTAGAGGCGGATGGTCAACTGTGTCAAAGGCGGCAGAGAGATCCAGAAGAAGCAAAATGGAAAAGTGTCCTTTAGACTTGGAGGTGAGCAGGTCATTGGTGACTATTATGAGGGCTGTCTCAGTGGAGCGTTGGGGCCGAAAGTCGGATTGGAAAGGGTCCAGAAGAGAATTAGAGGAGATGAAACTGGAAAGGCGGTTATAGACGAGCCGCTCCAGCAGTTTGGAAGCACTTACAAAATACTCCCATTTCTCACACAAGAAAGAAAAACATAATCTTAATTCATTCACTTTTAATTTCCCAACTAGACTGCTGCAACGTATTGTTAACCATTCTTATCCCTTACCGGACTCTCCCAAAAACTGATCTTACATGCCTATCCTAGGCTCACATATCGCATCTATATACCAGTTGTTTCTTATCTACTGCCCTACACTGTCAATCCCTTCACTGGCTCCCCATATCTGCTAGAATTAGGTTCAAAATCCTGACACTCACCTAGAGAGCCCCCAACAACACTAACCTCTTACATATCACATCTATTTACCATATACTCCCCTAAAATGACAGTATACTCTGCCCATGACAAACATCTATCTTCATCTCACTCTGTCCTCTCTCCTAATCGTCATAGATTCAAACACTTTTTGAAAATGAATTTATTCAGAGGACCCTACCAACTTGTTTCCTAATTTCAGGGACTCAAATAAAATTGTGAATGCCTTGGTTCCTGCTGCCACACCAGATCACCAGCAAGCAGTAAGCTCTTATGAGAGCAGAGCAACTAGTTCTTATGTACCAATATGTAAAGCTTTGTCATATTTGTCTTATGTATTCAATGTATCCGCAGTACAGCATTGTTTCCTCTGTACTTAGCACTAAGGAATATGCTTGTGTTTTATAAAAAAATTATAATAATAGCAGTAAGCTGTGCTGATGGTAAATGTATATGTTCCCACAGGGAAAGGTAGAGATGACTTTGGAAATATTGACCATGGCAGAAGCTGCAGAACGTCCTGCTGCAAAAGCACGAAGTGAGCCGAACATGAACCCTAAACTAGATCACCCAAAGTAAGAATTTCTATTATTAATAGATTGTAAATATAGGGCTTAAAAGTAATAACCAAAACAAATGCTGACTCAGGTCCAATACCTTTTAAAACGTACAGCCGGACTGTTGCAACTCCTGCAGGGTCCCATCACTGATTCAAAGCTCAAGCATCAATAACATCAGAGGATCACTCAACCTCTTCTTTATAAGGGGAATATTACCCTGCCTTTATTATAGTGCCTCCCTTAGTCAGATATGAATCCATATTCCTTTCACTTCTTTAAATACATGTATATTTTGATGCTTAATAACTCACTGCCCGCACATCTCCTATTTTTTACAATTCACAATGATGCTTAAAGTAATAATATATCCTCAGTTAACAAATTAACAGTAGGATAAACATTTGTATTGCTAATAGATTGGTTCCAAAAATCTAATAAATTTCCAATATACAAAATGTAAACTATAAAAGATTCTTTGAAATTACTGATGCTAGATGAAAGGATTCATAATGTTATCAATTTCTCAAGGCAAGCTGTGAGGAATTGACTCTGCTGGGTTTTGAACCCTGGTCCCCAGGCTGCTGAACCTCTTCCCTACCACTGCGCCAGCCTGCCTTTGTGAATTTCCTTGAGATCTGATAAACCTTGACTCTGCTAGCAATAGTATCAGTGACTAGTCTCTTCAGTTGTGTCTGGTCAGGTGTCTGGTCAGGTGTCTGGTCCTTGGCCTATATAAGGCACTTCCTGTCTATGTACCTTGCCAGATTATTGTGGTTCCTGTTCCCTTCAATAAAGCTTGTTCCTGTTTCACCTACAAGTTGCTGAATTGGATCATTGCTGACCTAGGCTGCTGCTCTCCAAAACTTTGTGATTCCTATATCATTACAGAATAATCTGGCCCTTTCATGGAGACCGCCGGGTCAGATTCTGCATTGGCTCAGCAGGTTGCTTTTACTGCAAGAACTGTGCAGACCCAGGCACAGACCATTCAAGTGCTGCAGGACCAGGTAGCTGAACTGCAAAATAAAGTTCAGTCAATGCACAGTGAGTATACCAGCTACAGGGCACGTGATGTTGCGGCTGCTACTGTTACACCGGCACAAGATGCCCGTTTGCCCCTACCAGAAAAGTTTGGAGGAGATCGCAAAATATCTAGGGGTTTCCTGAATCAATGCCGTTTGCACTTCATGATGTTACCTCACCATTTTCCATCTGAAAGAGAGAAGGTGGGATTTATTTTCTCCCTATTCAAAGATGAAGCCCTGGCTTGGGGCTCCCCTCTTCTGGAACAGGACAGTCCAGTCTGGGTAATTTAAATGACTTTCTTGAGGCCATGTGCCTAGTTTTTGATGACCCCAATCGATGTGCTACAGCAGAAGCCACTCTCCTTCATTTGCATCAAGGGAGGCGCTCTGTGGCTGAATATGCTGCTGAATTCAGACAGTGGGTTGCTGATACTACCTGGAACCAATCAGCCCAGAGGTTCCACTTCAGAAAAGGTCTCTCAGAAGCTATAAAAGATGAGCTAGCTCGTGTTGATCTTCCTACTGACTTTGATGCTTTTGTGCGTTTGGCTATCCGTATTGATCGGAGACTTTCTGAAAGAAGATTGGAAAGACAGGGCTCTTTTAGACCAAGTGCTACTCCTATTTCCTATTCAAGAATTTCTACTCCGACCCCACAAACACCTACAGACTCTGAGCCTGAGGCTATGCAGGTAAATCTAATAAGAGGGCCATGATCAAATGAAGAAAAACAGTGGCGACGCACTCACAATTTATGCCTGTATTGTGGTAGTGCACGGCACTATGCCATCAATTGCCCTAGCAAATCCAAAAGAACAATAGCTATGGCGGCTGAGGGTGCACAGATTCGACACCAATCCCAGATTTCAGATCAACTGGATTCTGTCACACAACCCTTGTTTTCTCTGGCTCATGGTGAAGAGGGTATGTTGACTCAACATCCTCATTTTGTGGTGCCTATCACGTTGCAATGTGGTGATCGTAAAATTTCAACTACTGCTATGATAGATTCTGGAGCAGGCGGAAACTTTATGGACATCAAGTTTGCAGCAGGAAATAGAATTCCGTCTATCCCTAACTCTTCACCTGTGTTAATGGAGACAGTAGACGGTTCTCCACTTACGTCAGGCCCGGTTACACATGAGACTGTGCCCTTAAAGTTGACTCTGGAAGTGAATCACCATTAGGCTATATCTTTCCACCTAATTTCCTCAACACGCTTTCCAGTGATTTTGGGGGTACCTTGGCTTGCTCTGCATAACCCACAGATTGATTGGAAGACCAGAACTTTGTCCTTTCCTTCAGAACACTGCTTAATGAATTGTCAACCCTCTAAGGTAACATCTGTTGCCACAACAGTTAATGAAATGGTTGCTACAAACTTGACTAAGCTTCCTCTACAGTATCGGGATTTTGCAGATGTCTGTGATAAGAAGAATGCTGATCAGCTTCCACCCCACAGGCCTTATGATTTCCTAATAGAGCTGTTGCCTGGGGCTGCTATCCCATTTGGCCGTATATATTCCCTTTCTGAGCCTGAATTGAAAGCTCTTCGTGAATACATACAAGAAAATCTTGCCAAAGGCTTTATTCGACCATCTACTTCTCCAGCAGGAGCTCCTATATTCTTTGTAGAAAAGAAAGATGGCAGCCTACGGCCATGCGTTGACTACAGGGACATTAATAACATCACTGTTAAAAAACGCTACCCCTTGCCTCTCATTCCTGAACTTTTGGAGAGACTTCGCTCAGCTAAAATATTTACGAAGCTTGATCTTCGGGGGGGCATATAATCTGGTTCGCATAAGACCAAATGATGAATGGAAAACAGCTTTCAGAACCAGGTACGGGCATTACGAATATCTAGTAATGCCATTTGGGCTTTGTATTGCCCCTGCAACTTTCCAGCATCTTATCAATTATGTACTACGAGATCTCCTAGATTAGTTTGTTGTGGCATATTTGGATGATATCCTAATATTTTCTGATAATCTTGAAAACCACAGAAAACAGGTCTGTATAGTTCTGGAGCACCTTCGTACCCACCACCTATACATTAAACTGGAAAAATGTGAGTTTGAACAAACAGAAATTCAATTCTTGGGGTATGTAATAACTCCTAAAGGTTTAAGTATGGACGCAAGTAAAATTAAAGCTGTGCTGGACTAGCCCATCCCCAAGAATGAAAAAGATATTCAGAGATTTGTGGGGTTTGCCAATTTTTACAGGCGTTTCATTAAGAATTTCTCTGCCGTTATTACACCGATCACTGAACTTACACGTAACGGGACTCCTTTTCAGTGGTCCGATAAGGCTGATACCGCATTCTCCCGATTAAAGACTCTGTTTACTTCTGCCCCCGTCCTGGTACATCCTCAGCCAGAATTACCATTTATTGTGGAAGTTGATGCTTCTGATTCAGCTGTTGGTCTCAAAGGACTGGACCTAAGATGCTGTTACATCCGTGTGCCTTCTATTCCCGCCAGATGGTGTCAGCAGAAAGAAACTATGACATAGGGAATAAAGAACTATTGGCTATAAAAGCTGCCTTCACCGAATGGAGACATCTCTTGGAGGGAGCTACCCATCCAATTACTGTCCTCGAAGATCACAAAAATCTGGAATGTATTCAATCAGCTAAGAGACTGTCATCCAGACAAGCACGCTGGTCCCTATTCTTCTCGAGGTTTAATTTTTTGGTTACATACCGTCCTGGCTCCAAGAATGGTAAGGCAGATGCCTTGTCTAGAATAGCTGACCCCCCTCCTTACTACCGTAACCAAGACCACCATCTTGCCGGAGGATATATTTATTGGTGTTATATTTCCTTCTGATCTGATGTCTCGCATTAAAAAGGGCTACGCTGAAGATCCAGTTCTTCGTGATCCTCCTCGTGATCTCCATATGACGACGCTTAATGGGTTTTGGATTTTTCAACAACGTCTGTTTGCTCCGGAGTCAGTGCGACTGGACCTTTTACGTCTCAACCATGACTCAAAACCAGCAGGTCATCCAGGAATCCGAAAGACACAAGAGTTACTCGACCAATCCTTTTGGTGGCCGAAGTATTATGAGGATGTTAAGAAGTATGTGTCCTCTTGTGATGTATGTGCCAGACATAAGACTCCTCGCTCATCCCCTGTTGGCTTGCTTCAGCCTCTTCCGATTCCTCATCGTCCCTGGGGATCTATATCCATGGACTTTATTGTGGAACTACCTCCCTCTAAGGAACACACTACCATTCTTGTTGTTGTGGACAGGTTAACTAAAATGAGTCATTTCATACCAGCTCGTGGTCTCCCTTCAGCTAACCAGACGGCTGACCTGGTTATTCGGGAAATATTTCGCTTGCATGGGGTGCCTGATGAAGTAGTTTCTGACAGGGGAGTGCAGTTTACATCTCGTTTTTGGAAACATTTTTGCTCTAATCTAGGTATTAATGTAAATCTGTCGTCAGCTTTTCATCCACAAAGTAATGGACAGACTGAGCGAACCAACCAGACTTTAGAGCAATATTTGCGGTGCTATATTAGTTACCTGCAGGATTACTGGCTGGATTTTCTACCCACGGCAGAGTTTGCCTATAACAATGCCCAACACTGCTCTGAGCCCATTTTTTGCCAACTATGGTTACCATCCAACCTTTCTAGTGAGTCTCCCAATTAATACTTCTATTCCTGCAGTCACTGATCGGCTAACCACCTTACGAGATTCCCAAGACCTGTTGAAGGAGACTCTTTCGGAGGCTCAGGAATGTTACAAGAAAGCTGCTGATAGGCATAGAATGGAGGCCCCAGTTTATCATGTTGGTGACAAGGTTTGGCTGTCAACAAGGAATCTTAAGCTTAGGGTTCCTTCTCATAAATTGGGTCAGAGGTTCATGGGACCTTTTGAGATCATCGCTCAGATCAATGCTGAACCTTTTCGTTTGCAACTTCCAGATTCCATGAGAATACATCCTGTGTTTCACGTTGCACTGCTGAAACCTTTCCATGACAACACTTTCCCTGGCCGAGCCCTGCCTGCCCCACCTCCAGTCCTCGGGGATGGTGAGGATGAATACGAGGTGGAGAAAATTCTGGACTCCAGGATCTTCCGTAACAAGCTTCAGTATCTGGTTCGTTGGAAAGGCTATGGTGAGGAGGATAGTTCGTGGGAACCAGTGGACAATATTCACGCTCCTGATCTTCTTCGGTCTTTTCATGTGCAGTACCCTGTTAAACCGGGTAATACAAGTTGCTGAATTGGATCATTGCTGACCTAGGCTGCTGGTCTCCAAAACCTTGTGATTCCTATATCATTACACAAGCATTCTTTACTTCCCACTTCATCAAGACTTTTAGTATATAATAAATAACTTATTTGTCCCATTTATTATATCCCACAATATAATTTTCCGGAAATCGTAATAGCTGATTGTAATTGACTGATTAATGGATTCAGAGTTCATGTGCATATTCCCCTAACCAATTAAGTTCTGTCTTCAAAGTCCCACCATCTTATTTCAATTACATTCTGTTATTTGTGCAAAGAGCACCACTGCTTATTCTGAGCCTTGGCATCTGAGAGCCATTGGACACATGACTGTTCTGATCAATGGAAATAAAGGAAGAGTGGCATTGTGCCAGTAAGTTTACTTGTACACATGAAAATAGTTTTATAGAACAGACTATTGAAAATTATATATTTTTTATTACTTAAAGTGATATATATACTTTGTATTTTGCTTCTGGCAAAATGTTTTTAAGCAGATACAATTTTTGGATGTTCTGTATTAGCCCTCTATACTGTTACAATATAGTGTTTTTTTATATGTATTATTTTAATTGTAAAGAAGCTGGATCTCTTAACTAACTTCTCTATTTTAATTTATACAAGTGCAAATACTGGCATACAGCACCACTCTATCAGCCACATTAAATTCGGGCTACGTTTTAAAACGTAGCCCGTAACTCATATTTTCAGACTTCAGAATGGCTATTAAATTAGCCCCACAACACAGCCCGCAGACTACTTGCGGGTTAAGACCCAGCAGGGCCGAAAGAAGCCTAAGGGTTGAGCAACGTTGAATTTTGCGCCCGTAAGTCCTTTGATCTGTCAAGCCCGTAACCGCTACTTGTTCAATTTAGCTATTAAATTGCAACAAAGTCACTAACGAGCAAGCCCGCAACACGCAAATGGAGCCCAAAGCCCAATGTGTGCTCCAGAGGACCCACAAGGGGAGTAAAGTCCAATACATAGCACTTGTAATGCAATAAAAAACACACTACTGTACTTTTATTAAAAGTGCAAGTGATGTTAGGTCTTAGAATGAATAGCACAACATTCTCAAGCCCACAAATCGGTTCAGAAAAATACTTAATTTCATGTATATTCTTTGTGTTATATCGATCCCGGTAATCAATATACTGTACATATACTGTAACTCGCATGTGATAGAATATCATATTTGCCGGTTTATTAATATTGCATTTTGACTGGAATGTGGGTTTGATCGTAGATCGTAATTGAAGCCCATAAAACTTTGAAATCCAACCTCCATTTTCTTGTGACGCAATGCTGACGATCTTTGTTTCTATTGGCTCCATCTAAACCTGTAACTACAGGCTTGCTTAATTGATTACGTTCTAGCTCGCAAAGCTGCCGGCCGACAGATGGTTTATGGTTTTGAGTCTCCAGCTCGTAGCTCGCAGCCTTTATAATTCAATAGCAGCGGTTACGAGTTTCACGTTGGAGTTACTGCCTTAGAATTTAAGTCGCATTTCATTGTAGATAGGTAGGTGCATGGTATGATTCTAATAGGAAGGGGTTGCTCCTCAATAAAACATTGAATAGATATGTTTAATATTTCCATAGTTTTGTAGTGTTTTTACATTCATATATTTATGTTTTCGATCTCCATTATTAGTATGCACTTAGAAGTTAGCAACTTAGTAACAGTGTATTGAAGGGATTGTTTCCATTTGTTTGGTTTGGAGAAGCTAGTTTATGATTTCACTCATGGCAAATGTTGGTGGTGAGAATCATTATTTTGATTTCTTCAGTCATTGAAGAAGTGTTAGGCATCATTTCACTTTGTCTTTATAATGCTTTTACTGACTGACTAACTCACCGACTGACCAGCCAGATCAAGGTCAGCTTTCATTGTCCTCATATTTCAAGATGGAGTATGGATTTACAGCAGTGTGTAATATTAGGTTTTATAGTCAATCCATACCTCAGGGTGAAAGTTCTCAGGTCTTTTGACATAAGGAGAAAGGGATCAGAGGTCAGAATAAGTGGGGATTAGTGGCAAAATCGTCAGCAATCTTAGGCCCCCATTACATGACACTTGTAAAATGTTTAAGTGTGAAAATCACAGGTAAAAGATAACACAGGTATTACATGCTGTATGTATAAAACCCTAACATGTAACAGTTTGAAAGTGCTAGCTGTGAGTAACTTGTTCACTGCTTTACATGCAGATTATTCTACATTGCTATTAAATGACACATACTAGTTATTAGGGTTTGCTTACAAAGATCTGCAACCACTTTATGTGGGCCAAAAGATAACATACATTACAAAGCTCTGGAGAGTGCATGTAAAGGCTCTCACGAGTACTCAATCTGTACTCTTCCCTGTTTTAAGGAATGGGTTAATGGCAAAATGTGTGTTTGGGGTATTTTTATGACCCCAGGACCCCCTCACTAACCCGGAGGACCGGTTAGACACCCCTTTTCCCCCAAGCCCATGTGTTTTGGATAGGAGCCCTAAACTCAATAAACAACCCCTATCTTAGCCTACGCTAACATCTAAGAGTCTGTGCAGGCCAGAGTGGGCCTACCCTAACATCTAGGAGACTGTGCAGGTTAGAGTGGGCCATCAGCTTCCAACCCCCCAGCCCCTACCTAACCCCTATCTATGTGTATCCCCCTATGAGCCACCTACACTACCCTATGAGGGTACCTAAGGACCGCCATGTTCCCTATCCCCCATAAGGGGTCCATACGGACCCTTGGGGTCCTGATCCCCCCATGGGCTCCTCATGGACCCTCATAGTCACTAACTAACTAACTTCTATACTAAACTAAAATTACACTCCTGATCTAAAATTACTGAAAAAAAGTACATTCAAAATATTACAGAAAAAAGTGTTACAATTAAAATAAAAAAATAAATTACTATTATACTTATTTAAAAAAAATGACCACATACCTAGGCTGGTTGGGCTCTTAGAGGCTAGGGTGGCCCTTGAAAGGTTCATTTATGGAGGTTAGGCTCCCGTCCAAAACACATGGGCCCTCATTCAATTGCAATTTTGCTAAATGAATAGGGGTCTAAATAAGAACATCACATATATTTTTTAAAGAAGTTTTTAGTTATTAAGCACCTATCCAAAAGCACGGTTTTCACTAACTAAAAACTTCTTTAAAAAAAATATATTATGTGCTTATTTAGAGCCGTATTCAATTGGCAAAATCGCAATTGAATGAGGGCCATGGTGGTGGGGAAGTGACATTAACCTCCCCTGGTTAGTGACCCTAAAATAATTTATACCAGAGGAGGGGGGACAAAGGATAGATGAAGGGGGTTGTAAATCACCTGCCTATTTTTTAATTAAGATTAACCGCTTCCCTGCTATTACCTGTAAATGTTAGGTTAGAAACTTACACATTACTATCCCATTCTATTAACCCCCCCCCTAACTAATAAACCCCTAACTAATTAACTTATGTTTTCTAACTCAAAATTGTATTTGGATAATTGTGTATGTTTTCTTTGAAGTACACTAATAGTTACAAGGACCTGTGATAGATGGCAGTCTATCACATATAGAAGATCAGAGTAGCACATGGGTGTATTTAGGTTTCATTTTACCCTAGGCCCATTCAGACACCCCATCTACTTGAGCTTATCCATGCATCACACCCCAGTTACTAATTCTCCTATCCCTTGCTACATCCCAAATTATTTTTCTCTGAGTAGCAGCATCAATTTCTAATAATTTACTTAATTTTAATAATGTATATCTCTACTCCCAATAGTGAATATTTCTAGTGACATATATCAATTATTAATATCCCCTTTATTGTTAATGTGTAAAACATTATTAAATCAGTGTTTTACCATAAACCTAAAAAAACGTAATGATATCTTCCTACTACCTTCCCATTACTCTCCTCTCTTCTCTATACGATCCAATCCTACCCCAATCGTTTCTATATCTGACCCTTGTTTTACCAATTGCCAATCTGGTGTTTTAAGTAGCAGTTAATTCTTTTAGCCCCGTCTTTGTTTTTTTTTCAATATTCTGATTCCATCTTAGCAACAAGTCAGACCCTTCTTGCATTGTATTTATGCCAAATTGAGTCCTTTAGAATGATAAGTTCGCTTGGATGTCTCCATTTGTACTGGATTTTCTCCTGTCTCTGTCTTTGGGTGATATTTGCATACTCCCTTCGCTTTGCAAGTGTAGAGGGGGATAGACCTGAAAATACTTTTATTTTTTCAAAAGGAGCATCCAGGATTTTCAATTGCCTCTTTGTAAGGTAAAAAATGTATCCTCACAATAACATCTCTTGGTATTGCTTTATCCATGTTACTTGGGAGAGGTATCCTATAGATCACATCCAATTTACAGTCCTCTTTAGGAAAGTCTGCTACTAACGTGTGGAACATATCTCCTGCAAACTTGTTCAGATCTCGGTCTGCTATATTTTCAGAGAGATCTCTAATTCAGAGGTTTACCTCCAAGAGTAGTCCTCTAGATTACAAAGATTTTTATTTAACTCATCAATTTTATTTTCTAGAGAGGAAGTGTATTTCAATAGGGTATTGTGATCAATGGTTAACCACAAACTCTTCTGTTGTAGTGTTAATCTCTTTAATAGTATTGGTATTATCCATAATTTGTTTTTTAAGTTCCATTGATATATTTGTCTTAAACTCTATCAGGAGTTGTTTCATTTTTCAACATGTCAATTGTTCCTCACCACCATTGGAGGCTGGTATTATTTTTATAGGAGATTGCTCAGGAGTGTCGTCCATATTTGCGATTTCACCATAAGATATTTCTGAAGGATCTCCTTTGTATCATGGAGAGAAAAAAACTGTTGCTTTTGTAGGCCCGTTTTTCTTATCTTTAACTTCTGTTTTTACAGAAATAGCTGGTTTCTTATTTGTTAATATATTCTGGCAACTTCAATATATTAAATATATTAACTTTGTTAAGACTCTCTTAGGGTATGTTCTTTAGCCCACTTTTTATTAATACTTCTGTTCTTGCTTTTATATGATCATATTCTCGCAAAGATGGTTTGCTTTTCTAATGACTGTTTAAGTCACCCTTTTTCTCCTTTTCACCTTCTCCACTTCACTCGACTTTATTAACCTACTCTCCTTCTTTACTCTATCCCCCTTATATGTAAATATACATGAAAAATAGAAAGAGTCACTTATCTTATAGACGTCCTCTTTTCTCTGGAGACTGAGATTATATATCCGGTAAAACCCTTTGAGGGAAATTTTTACTTTGTTAAATGTGGCACGATTGTTGTGCTTGATTCCCTTTGCTCATTTCTGGCTTGTCTTGTTCTGCCCCTACGTCCTTTTCCCGCTTGTAGACCCCACACGCTGTCCTGGACTCCCGCGGCCCCTCTATGTCTCCATCTCTTGCCTGGCTCTGATATTCATCCGGGTTCTCAAGTAGTATATGGAGGGGCTATTCAGATCTAGCTCACGACCTCCCTACCATCCTTACACCAGTTTAGCGCTGATAATTAGCACATTTCCGGTCACTCCCTGCCTCTAGCTCTCAATTTATGAGAAAGCTCTCAATTTATAAGAAATGTCTTAATACACTTATAATAAAGAAGGAGTATTTCATATGGGGTAGTGCATTTTAAAAGGTATGGTCACATCATGAAATAACATGTTATATAGCAGTATATAAAACATATATTACGCTTGTTACAGTTTCAGCTGACATTCAGACCACCAATATGGAAGACTGAGAGTGCTGGTGCTGCTCTTGCAAATATATATCTTTACACAAGCTTAGTGCTCAGGCCTAGACTTACACTAGATTTCACAAAACATCTTGAGCCAGTGTGTGGTCCCAAGAGCCTAGTGATTACTCTACTTTGCGTATGTTTTGCACTGAACACACACAATGACAACAAAAACATTTTAAATCAAATGTTTATTCTTTGAAAATGTAAAGTACTTATAAAAAATAATAAAGGCCTAGCTCCCATTCAGAGACTGCAACTTCTTGACCCCTCTCTATAAGAAGTGTGTTAGAGCTAGGCCACTGCCACCTAAACATAACCAATGTAACAAGTCATTTCATTTGAAGCACACCGCTCTCCTTGCAGTGTCTTCTCTGCCCCCTGTGTTGGTCTTCTTTTGTGTCCCAGCTTCCTGAGGTGCTGTCTCTTGCAGTCTCTGCACTCTGTAGACTGGACTATGATGCAGCATACACATGCAACTTCTAACTGTGTTTTGGCATTCAAGCTGCTCCCCAGCACACAATCTCTGGTGATATCAATCTAAACTCCTTTGCTGCTTTTGCAATGGTTCTCAGTTTTGTCTCCCATAATATAATTCCATCTTTCAGTGGCACTCAGCATCTTCCTTCTTTGACATTCCTGAATCTCTTGGAAAATTCTACATTCCAAGGTTTTCGTTAATCTAATTGGAAAAATAATATTTAAAATAACACAATATTTATAGCAAAATCCAGCATCTTGTAGCTTTGATCAAACAGAATAAAGGCCACCCAACTGCTGATTGGTTTGCAAAATTTGCGACTCCTTCCCCTTATCATAAAATATTGTAAGTCTACTTTATGACTTCTTTAATGAAGCGTCTCAGGA
The DNA here is from genome assembly GCA_027410445.1 of Discoglossus pictus. Classification (NCBI taxonomy): domain Eukaryota; kingdom Metazoa; phylum Chordata; class Amphibia; order Anura; family Alytidae; genus Discoglossus; species Discoglossus pictus. The sequence goes on from CM050167.1 coordinate 95,112,028, forward strand.
CCAGAGAGAAAGGTATATGGCTAAGTGGGAGGAAGACTTGGGATATACAAGGAGCATGAGGCATGGAAATATACCTGGAAAAGCCTTACCAAAGACTTGTATAACTACAGTATTTTAGAAACAGTAATCAAAGTTCTGCATAGGAAGTACAGGACACCTGACAGAGTATATAAATGGAAGTCCAGTGCAGCCCCGTTATGTTTTAGGGAATGTTCTGAATTGGGTTCATTCATCCACACCTCGTGGACATGTCCTAAAGTGCAACAATTATGGAAGGACGCTTTTTCCCTAGCCTCCTCACTTGTAGATTCTTAACTTGCAGCCACTATGGAAATGGCTTTGCTGGGCTCTCCGGGTAGGAACTTGTCAACTTCGCAAAATAAATTCTTGCAGTTTTTAATGCTTGCAACAAGAAGTCATGTAGCAAGGCAGTGGAGAACCAATGTTCTTAGTCTTTAAGCTGTCATAAATATACAACATTATATTTTGGGGAATGAGAGACTTTCCCATGTACTGGCTGACTCCCTCACCACATTTCTAGAGAATATAAATTTATCTGAATATAACGGCGTATAATTGGCTTTGTGTAGATCATTTATTCGGCATGTGAGATTGATACCCAAATATTTAATGTGGGAGGAAGGCTAAGAAAACTGGTCATTTTGATGTAGAAACTGTAAAGCCTCAGGGGAGAGAGATAAATTTCCAAAATTGTCTAACATTTGCATAAGAATCAATGTTATGTGTAAATGTTAAATGTTAAATGTTATATAATATAAATTAGAGAATCCATCCGGGCCAGGGGCTTTACCAATTTTTTGATTCTGGATGACTTTTTTAACCTCATTAACCAGAGTTTAAATCCCTAATCGTGACCTTGGAGTTTAAATCCTGGGGAGTGAGCGAAGGGAGATCACAAGAATCAAGAAAGAAAGTGGTAAGGGATTCAGATTTGTGAGGTGAAGAGGTGTAAAGTTTCTGATAAAAGGAGCGAAATGTATCTAGCATTTTCTTGGGGCTAACCATGATGTCACCAGAGGAGGATTTAATGCAGTATAAAATCTGTGTTGTGTCCATCTCATAGCCATCTCTGTATGATGTGACAGGACAACTTCAAGTTCTGACCTCAATTTATCAATGCCTTGGCGAAGTCTACGAGATGGGTTTTGTTGATTACGTTTGCATTTCTTATTCGTGGTCGCATGCTTAATACCCCTATTCTAAATTCAAGAAGTGAATTTAGAATTACATTTAAATCTCCCCCCAGGATGACCTTCCCACATTAATTGACTTGAGGTATTGTAATAGCCAAATTAAAGAGGAATGAGGTTTCTGTAGTAGGAGAATAAAATGCTACTAGAGAGAGTTTAACGCCCAACAGGTTACCAGTTAAAATAATAAATTCACTATCTTTATGCTTGTGTTCTAATGTGAAGGGGAAATCCTGGTGTAGTAAGATGTTTACGCCAGCTTTTTTGATGATTGTGTAGTAGAAAAGTAAGTTGGATAGTGTTTATGGAAATATTTGGGTATTTTGTTAGGGGCAAAATGAGTCTACCGAAGAAACAATACTGAAGGGCAAAGATGCTTGTAGGAAAGAAAAGCCTTCCGTCTTTTAAAAGCCCTTGACATTGTGGGAAATAAACGTGTAAGGTGTGTCCGTCATCTTACCTTATGAATGTACATTGCTAAATACAAAGTCGACAAGGTGACTTGGAGGGAATGATTAAATGAGGTGGAGGAATCGACTGACTGCGGTCCCAAGAATCAGAGGAGCAGGAGGAAATATTGAGCATCCAAGGAGGTCTGAGACACTACAAAAAAGGGGGGAAAATGAGGTAAAGTACAAATAAGCAAGGTATAAAACAAAACAATTGAAAGTTTAGGCACATAGCAGTCCTCACAAATGAACTAAAGGCACAATTGTGTCAGAGGAAAGAGAGGAAAGCATTCACTCCCCCAAAATTCCTCTAATATGACGAATATAGAAAATAAAACAATAATGTAAAAGGTCACATTTTGGATACCAAACTCACCTATTGAAAACATTTAGAAAAATAGAACCAGCCTATGTAAAAGGGGATTAGAAAAAACATAAAACAAAAAAGGGCGGCCTAAGGTCACCCTGAGCTAAGGCTGGGTACATTGGGCATAAAAACTTAATGGTAATATAAAAGAGAAAACAGTAAAGAAACGGCCGCAATATGGGCCCGCTTACTAACAGCTTGGCGAGTTACAAAAAAGCGCACATTAACCAAAGCTTATCATCATACAGTGGAGGAAAAAGTATTTGATCTCCTGCTGATTTTGAACGTTTGTCCACTGACAAAGAAATGATCAGTCTATAAGTGTAATGGTAGGTGTATTTTAACAGTAAGAGACTATAAAAAAAATAAAAAAATCAAACAAGAAAAACGCATGTCAAAAAAGTTATAAATTGATTTGAAGGTCAATGAGGGAAATAAGTATTTGACCCCTTCGACTTAGGACGTGGTGGCAAAACCCTTGTTGGCAATCACAGAGGTTTCTTGTAGTTGGCCACCAGGTTTGCACACATCTCAGGAGGGTTTGTTTCCTACTCCTCTTTGTAGATCCTCTCCAAGTCATTAATGTTTCGAGGCTGATGTTTGGCAACTTGAACCTTCAGGACCCTCCACAGATTTACTATGGGTTTAAGGTCTGGAGACTGGCTAGGCCACTCCAGGACCTTAATGTGCTTCTTGTGCCACTCCTTTGTTTTCTTGGCTGTGTGTTTTGGGTCATTGCCATGCTGGAATACCCATCCACGACCCATTCTCAATTCCATGGCTGAGGGAAGGAGGTTCTCACCCAAGATTTGACGGTACATGGCCCTGTCCATCGTCTCTTTGATGCAGTGCAGTTGTCCTGTCCCCTTAGCAGAAAAACACTCCCAAAGCATAATGTTTCCACCTCCATGTTTGGCGGTAGGGATGGTGTTCTTGGGGTTATAGGCAGCATTCCTCCTTCTCCAAACACGGCAAGTTGTGTTGATTCCAAAGAGCTTGATTTTGGTCTCATCTGACCACTACACTTTCATCGAGTTCTCCTCTGAATCATTCAGATGTTCATTGGCGCTGCAGGATTTCAGTCCATCACGGCGTAGTGTGTTACCAAATGTTTTCTTGCTGCCTTGAGATCATTAACAAGATCGTCCTGTGTAGTTCTGGGCTGATTCCTCACGGTTCTCATGATCATTGAAACTCCACGAGGTGAGATCTTGCATGGAGCACCAGACTGAGGGAGACTGGCAGTTATTTTGTGTTTCTTCTTCAATTTGCGAATAATCGCACCAACTGTCACCTTCTCACCAAGCTGCTTGGCGATGGTCTTGTAGCCCATTCCAGCTTTGTGTAGGCCTACAATCTTGTCCCTGACATCCTTGCACAGCTCTTTGGTCTTGTCCATGGTGGAGAGTTTGGAATCTGATTGCCTTTGTGGACAGGTGTCTTTTATACAGGTAACAAGAGATTAGGAGCACTCCCTTTAAGAGAGTGCTCCTAATCTCAGCTCGTTACCTTTATAAAAGACACCTGGGAGCCAGAAATATTACTGATTGATAGGGGATCAAATACTTATTTCCCTCACTGACCTGCAAATCAATTTATAACTTGCTTTTTTCTTGTTCATTCTTTTTTTTTTTTTATTCTGTCTCTCACTGCTAAAATAGATCTACCATTAAAATTATAGACTGATCATTTCTTTGTCAGTGGACAAACGTTCAAAATCAGCAGGGGATCAAATACTTTCCCCCCACTGTAGCATCTAAACATCTCCATTGTAGGAGGGAGTAGTGCAACAGAATATATAAAAGGTTAAAATGTTATTAAAAATATAAGCTGTCCTTGGAATCTTAGGTCCCCCAAGAGATCCCTCTATGTTCCATCAAACCACTTAGTGAGCCACCAATGGTCCAGTAGATGGAGAGAGACAATAAAGGACTCAAATAAGTGGGTTTAGAATTTGCTTTTTTTTTAGTGTCCTTGAACCTCGGTCCATTGTTTGGATGGTCTTAGAGGCAGGTGCGATTTGGTGGAGTCAAGCAGATCAGTGATCAGATGAAGATGGAGAAGGTGAATGCAGCATTCGTCCAAGTTGTGTGCCACAAAAAAAGTGGAACCCATTTGGAAGAGGAGACTGAAGGGGAAACCCCATCTGTATTTTATGTTATTCTTTGCCAGAATGAGCAGGGCCGGTTTGAGCAGTTTGCGCTTTAGCAATGTAGAGGTGCTAAGTCTGCATAAATCTGCAATAATGCGCCATCAGGTGTTTGGAACAAATAAAGCAGTCTTGGAAGGACATTCATTTTGATAGACGCTATATGGCATAGCCAGGATATTAAACATTTGTGCCATCTTAGTAAATCTGAGTACATTTTTTTAAGTAATGTGGTATGATTTTCTTTATAGAGATCTGAGTATTCTTTTGTAAGTTGTATACCTAAACAGAAATGCAATTCTATGAATTTAATTTTATGTTGGGAAATATGTATTTATTTGAGTTTATTTTAAAGCCTGAGAGATGGGAATATATATTAAGCTCTTCCATTAAAAATCAAAGAGATTTTGAGAAGCCGGAGCTCCGCAATAGGAAACCCCTATAAATTATGAAAAAGGGGTAAAAAGTGGAAGCCCCACCACCTATAAAACTGCCCAAAGATACGCACAAGCAGCAGACAGGCCAACAGAAGCCCGAATCCGAAGAGACGCACCACACAACAAAGACAAAGACCTCTTCAGGCTGCAGCTTAGACCCAGAGCGGACGCCATCTTGGATTAGGGCCTACGCAGCCTGCCGGGCCGACAGCAGATTCCTTCCGATGGGAGAGAGAGAGGCAACATCAATGGGTCTAGACCTGACCCCAGAGAAGGAGGGACATCAGAGGGGTGAGAGTGGAGGTTCCTGCAGCGAGGTGCGGCACCAGGAAGCCACTGGAAGCACACAGACGACTGGGGGACCACAGTACTCACAAACGCCAGGAGACCTGGCCCTGTGGATCGGGCAAGAGATACCCAGAGACAGCCCAAAGTGGGGGAATAAGAGCCATCACCTACACATAAAAAGGCAAGGGGGCACACCATCAGGTCATGTAATCAATCATAAGAGCCATGGGGATTCATACCAAGACTCCTGCCCAGCAGTAACACCCCTGGAAAAAAAACTCCACAAACAGACACTACAAATAAAATCACTTGCTATTGGGACAGCCATAAGACTGCCAGATAAGATGGAGGCTGATTAAATAATCAGGGATGAACCCAGAGACATTGCTCCACAATAGGAGGCTCCTACACCACTAAAAATATATATAAATCCTACAGGATACCACTCAAGTCACCTACATTATCTGGTTCCTACAAGAGTGAAATACACTCAAGTGAAAAAAAAATGCTTCCAGAACTCCTAAGCACAAACTCATAGACTATTCCCAACAAAGGGTTAAAAACCAGGACACTATACTACCCAGCACAAGGGCGCAGCCCAGCCAGGCCAACCACTACATTGTTTATACTGATATCCTGTCTTGAAGATCAACAGCAGATATTTCTGCAAACACAAGTTATTCTAAACTTGTATTACCATGTACATGTTGCCTGTTTTAAACCCTAGTATCTGACTTTGACAGTCCCCTAGTACTTATCACTGATTAGCCCAAGAGTCAATGCCTCATTAGCCCATTACTAAGCACCGTTAAAGGGCGAAACAGATCATCTGGACTTCAAGGGGAGACGAGTAGGACTGCACACCTGGTGTGGAGTCACATAGAGCTGCATTCACGGTCTAATGGAACCACAAGTATTGCGTTTGTGACTTTGATACAGACTTGCAGATGTCTGTTTATTGCTTTTGATTGTGATGCAATGCTCACATTATGTGACCTCTCCTTTTCATTAATTAATTAAATGACTATAAAACCTATATTTTGATTGCTTAATCCTTATACTCGTTCCCCCTTCATTTTGTTCTTAACCTCACTTCCTTTTTTAATTACATAATGTTGTCTTTCTATACCCCAATATAAGCCTATGATTAGCAGGCTCTGCTACATATGAGAATTATCTATACTAAGTCCTGATTGGTTGTTTGTACTCATGCACTTGGGTGTTTTATTATTTTTCTTTTTTTACCTATATGGGTATAATTACGCTGTCAGATTTATATACTACAGCATATCTTATCAAAGAAGATTTTTCTATCATACCCATAGTGCTATACAATATAAGAACTATGTTAGACTATATGGTCATTATTGTGGCATTGTCCATTTACTCTTGGTCTATTAGTCTGTCTACATAATGTTACTAAGTGAGACCTCCCCAAGGACTGGGGCACTGGGAAGCTACAGTTCATTGAGGGAGCCATGAATGCCAACATGTACTGTGACATACAGAAGCAGGGCATGATCCCCTCCCTTCGGAGACTGGGCTGCAGGGCAGTATTCCAACATGTTAACTACCCCAAACACACCTCCAAGAAGACCACTGCTTTGCTAAAGAAGCTGAAGGTAAAGGTGATGGACTGGCCAAGCATGTCTCCAGACCTAAACCCTATTTAGCATCTGTGGGGCATACTCAAAAGAAAAGTGGGGGAATGAAAGGACTCTAACATCCATCAGCTCTGTGACGTCATCATGGAGGAGTGGAAGAGGACTCCAGTGACAACCTGTGAATCTCTGGTGAACTCCATGACATGAGGGTTAAGGCAGTGCTGGAAAATAATGGGGCCACACAAAATATTTACCCTTTGGGACCAATTTGGACATTTCCACTTAGGGGTGTACTCACTTTTGTTACCAACGATTTAGACATTAAAGGTATATGAAAGTGAGCTGAGTTATTAATGCATCTGATGGAAGAGAATTTACAGTGTATGAAAAAAATTGTGTGCATGAAAATATTCCAAAGTAAACAGTTAAACGGTTAGCCTGAAGATTGCTTAATTTCTTGCTTTTGCAAACAGTTTTCTCTCAATGTTGACACCCCCTGAATTTCCCAGGGATAATGTGCATACATTATACATTGTTTCTTTTTTGACTGGAAATTGTGCAGACATGCTCAGTTAGCACCTGTAGTCTGTCCTACTGTGGGAAGTCACATGATTTCAGACACTTTCCTTTCCTTTAGCCAATCTGCATGTGCATGTGCTGCATATTGGATATCTCATTAAAATGAGGTATCCAATATGCAAATCTCAGTTGCTGGTGGTGTCTACATCACCCCAGCACATTTTTTTCTTTATGCAAAAAATGCTTGCATTTTTCCATGCAAACATTTTTTGCTCGGTGGGTTATGATGCATTCTACATGATGCATTCATAATCCACTTCACTTGCATATACCTTTAATGGCTGTGTGTTGAGTTATTTTAAGGGGACAGCAAACTTACACTGTTATACAGGCTGTACACTTACTACTTTACATTGTAGCAGAGTGTCATTTCTTCAGTGTTGTCACATGAAAATATATAACATATTTACAAAAATGTGAGGGGTGTACTCACTTTTGTGAGATACTATATATATATATATATATATATACACACACAAACGTATTCAAAATAAAACGACAAGCTTTCGAGAGATAATGCCTCTCTTTATCAAGTCAATCGCTTCTTGAATACGTTTGTCCAATAAAAAAGGTATCACTATTCACTGCAATACTCTGATTATTCAACTGGATTACTGGACATTCACGGCTACCTCACTCTATAGACACACACATATATATATAAATATAAATATACTAGCTACTTGCCTGTCAAAAATGACGGGACTAACATTGTAAGCCTGGCAATGCTGTTTGGCACCCAATGTGAGCACCTTCGGCGCTCCTTGCGTGTCTCTCCCCTGTCTACTTCCTCCCTTGTGTCTCATTTCCCCCTCTTCTCCCTCCCTCCCTTGTGTCTCATTTCCCCCCTCCTCTCCCTCCCTTCCTTGTGTCTTCTTTCCCTCTCCCTCCCTTGTCTCATTCCCCCCTCCCTCCCTTGTCTCCCATTTCCCCCCTCTTTCCCTCCCTTTGTCTCCTTTCCCTCCTCATCTCCCTCCCTTGTGTCCCCTTTCCCCCCTATTCTCCCTCCCTTATGTCTCATTTCCCCCCTCCACTCCCTCCCTCCCTTGTGTCTCAATTACCCCTCTCTCTCCCGTGTCTCCTTTCCCCCTCTCCTGTGCCTCCTTTCCCCCTCTCCATTTCCCCCTCTCCCTCCCCTTTGTCTTCTTTCCCCCTCTCCCTCCCCTGTGTCTTATTTCCCCCCTCTCCTTCTGCTGTGTCTGCTTTCCCCCATCTTCCTCCCTTGAGTCTCCTCTTCCCTCCCTCCCCTGTGTCTCCTTCTCCCTCCTCTCCCTCCTCTGCGTCTCCTTTCCCCGTCTCCCTCTACTGTTCCTCCTTCCCCCGTGTCTCCTTTTCCCCTCTCTACCCCTAGTGTCTCCTTTCCCCCTCTCCTCCCCTCGTGTCTCCTCCTTTCCTCCCCTTGTGTCTCCATTTCCCCTCTCCCCCCCCTAGTTTCCCCTCCCCCCTTGTGTCTCCTTTTCCCTTCTCCCTCCTCTGTGTCTCCCCCCCCCCTCACTCCCTTGTGTCTCCGTTCCCCGTACTCACCATATTCTCCTCTCCTCTGCTGCTCCGTCCTCCAGCCAGAACTACTTTGTGGATGTAGCCGCTCTTCGCGTTTGGAATGCTGCACATTTGCAATACGAGGCTTGATCCAGTAAAGTAGTTTCGGCCAGAGGACGGGAGCCGGTGAGGAGAAGATAGTGAGTACGGGCCTCAAGCTACTGGCAGGATTTGGAACCAGGTACGGGCCGTAATTGCGAGGGCAGGGGGAGCTTCAGTGGGGGCTGGGGGAGTATCAGTTGGGGTAGGGGGAGCAACAGTGGGGGCAGGCGGAGCATCAGTGGGGCAGGGGGAGCATCAGTGGGGCAGGGTTAGCCATGCGCTCATTGCAGCATGACTAAGTCCCACGGGCCACTCGATGAGCACCTGCGTCGCTCATCTTGAGGCCTGCAATGATTGCAGCCTGTCCCACGGGGTCCACTGCTCGCCTCGCTTTGCCCCCTCAGCAGCCATATTCACCCCCAGGACCCCCTTAGCAGCAATACACACTACCTAACTCCCCAGGGCCCCTCAGGAGCACCATTCAGCCCCCCCAATCACCCTCAGCAGTATAATTCACTCTCCATATTCACCCCACAGGGCCCCCTCAGCAGCCATATTCACCCCCAGGGCACCCTCAGTTGCCATATTACCCCCAAGACCCCCTCAGCAGCACCATTTACCCCTGTAAAAAAACAGCCCCCCTCAAAACCCCCAGGACCCTTTATCACACTATTCACACCCTCAGGCCCCCTGCACTTCATTTACCCCCCCCCTCCTCGTGACATCACTAGGAATTCCCCTCCCCTGCAGTTTAAAGCTCTGGCAGGGGAAGGATGCCCAACCTCTGAGCAATGAGATCCTGGGCAGGGACTGCAAGGCACAAATAAGAGGAGGGGGGGAGGGGTGTATAGTGTGACAAGGGGCCCTGGGGATTTTGAGCGGGTGAATGATGCTGCTGAGGGGCCCCTCACAGAGCAAGGGCCCTGGTGCAATGCACCGGCTGCACCGGCGGTAGATCCACCCCTGGACTCTAGGGCTATTTGATCATTCTAAAAACGCCCAGATACTCCCCTGCCCTTGGTCGGACCATGCAGTAGTAATCACTTGGATCTAGGTCTAAGCCTCAAAAATCGATACAGCTGGAGGCTAAATTAATAACTTATAGCTAACCCTGACATACAAAACCAAATTACTAAAGAACTAGATGTATATTTCACATCCAACAATATCCCAGAAACAAGTATAGGCTGGCTGTGGCAAACCCACAAAGCATTCATCAGAGGATCTTTTATTAGACTACCCTTTACCTATAAAAAAAAATCAAAGCCTTAAAGAAATCAAACTACTTAAAGAACTACAACTTTTAGAAAAAAAAAGAAGCTAATTAAATACTCTACCACAATCAAACAAAAGATAGATAAAACTAGATTAGAATTGGATAACATTCTTTCTGAAAAAAACTGACAAGGCAATCAGAAGAACGGAACATAAATTCTTTAACAAACTCTCTCCTATGTTGGCAAGAAAGCTCAGGGCCAAACATAGCCAAAACCAAATATACCAAAATAGAACCCAGAATGGTCAAATAACCCAGAGTCAAACCAAAATACAAAAAACTTTCTTAAGTTTTTACAAAAAAGTATACTCCTCCTACTCCAAAACAAGCAAGTTTACAATAAGAGAGTTTTTAAATAAATACAACCTCCCATCCATATCAGACCAGGACCTAAAAAGGCTAAATGTCAACATAACCATCAACAATTTAAAGCTTGGAAAGTCTCCGGGGCCAGACAGCTTCTCCAATATATATTACAAAACCTTCACCAATACAGTAACCCCATATTTACATAAACTATTCAATGCAATTTTAAAAGGGGAACCAATGCCACCTGAATTTAATCAGGCAAACAAGGTATTCTTCCCTAAACCAGGGTGAGACCCACTTGAGGTAAATAATTTCCACCCAATATCACTACTTAATGATGATATGAAGATATTGACGAAGCTCATGGAAACTATATTTTCCAAGTTCCTGCCTAAATTGATACACAAAGTCATGGTGGGCTATGTACCGCGCAGACAGGCGGGGGACAACATACGAAGAGCACTAAACATCTTTCACTTAGCAAAAGCTGCCAAACCCCCATTATGCACCATAGCTTTAGACTTAGAAAAAGCTTTTCATTCACTAGAATAGCCCTACTTACATGAGGTCTTGTCCAGGATGGGCATTAGAGGAACTTGTATAAATATTATCAGCATATATTACCGGGGCCCAGTGGCGTACTTGAAACAACAGGGAGAGAATAGGGATTATATAAATATACAAAGAGGGACCAGACAAGGGTGCCCCCTATCTCCTCTCCTATTCTCTTTGGCAATTGAACCTTTAGCTCAAGCCATCCGATCAACCCTACAAATAAAAGGAGTCAAAGTCGGACTGCAGCATTTCAAGTGCTGCTTATTCGCGGGTGACATCCTCTGTATGCTCATAGGCGCAGTAACCTCTATTCCCGTTCTGAGGTACATCCAGGACTTATTCGGGCAGATCTCAGGGCTTAGGGTCAAAAACAGAAGCGATTGGATCAATGATACCCCAACAGGATTTAGACCTTTAAAAGAAAACAATATTCATTCCCATGGCACAAGGACCATGTAAAATATTTAGGTATAAATATAACCCTTGCGCTGTCTGTTCTGTACAAGGCCAACTACACACCTTTGATAAAGAACCTCATGGCGGATATCAAGAAATGGAGTAAATACCCCCTATCTTGCACAGGCCATATAAACGCTATCAAAATGAATGTTTTGCAGATTATTATATAAATATAATATATATATATATATATCACATATTATAATTGTCCAACTACGATTCGTAGTCACGCTGTGCTGCGTGGTGCGTACGACTTAGCGATGAGCGCCGCAGATGCTTATTGCCCGCGAGCCTCGCGCAGTGGGGCGAGCCGTTAAACCGTACCACTTTGACGATCGTACGACTTCGCGGCGAGCCTCGCACAGCGTGGCGAGCCGTTAAACCGTAGCACTTTGGCAATGAGCGCCGCAGGCGCTCATTGCAGGCGAGGCGAGCTGTTAAACTGTAGCACTTTGGCAATGAGCGCCGCAGGCGCTCATTGCAGGCGAGCCTCACGTAGCGAGGCGAGCGGTTAATCCGTAGCACTTTGGCAATGAGTGCCGCAGGCGCTCATTGCAGGCGAGCCTCGCGTAGCGAGGCGAGTCGTTAAACCGTAGCACTTTTTTACACAAGACGCAGGATTTACAGATTTACGCATTAACACAGATTTCCCGCCTTTGTCTCACGCCACATCGGATTTCCCGACTAAAACAACGCATTTGTCTCGCGGAACAGCGGATTTCCCGAGTAAAACAATGCATTTGTCTCGCGCACAAAGCCTATACTGTATATAGGGCACACTTGACACATAACACACTTTCTCCTCAGGTGATGACAGTCTGACTGGACGTTTTCTGATGCCGGAAAATCTCAAGAGATTGTGAGCTCTTCAGGATACTGCTTCAGCAATATTACATTAAAAAAGGTAAATATCATTTATAATTATTAATTAGCAAATTGGTACTTAATAAATAAAAAATAGTAAATTGAATGAATAGAAAAATAATATTGTGCTTACCTGTGTGAAACAATTGTTAATAACATTCATAATGTACATTAATTAATTAATTAATTAATCATTAATATCAAAATTAGTTACCGTTTAAGAATGTGAATAAAAAAGCAACACATTGATTCATTAATTATTAATGTACATTAATTTAATAATTAATTTGTTATATATCGTGATTACCTGTGTGAAAGAATTGTAAATAACATTCATAATGTACTTTATTTAATTAATTAATTAATCATTACTAATCATTAATATCAAAAAAGGTTAACTTTTAAGAATGTGCATAAAAAAAGAAACATGTTGATTAATTAATTATTAATGTACATTATTTTAATAATTCAGTTCTTATATATTTACTATAAAATAAACCAAAAAAAATAAGGTTTGATGCTAGATTTAGTCACACATTACTTTAATATTAATGAACATTATTTGATTCTTATTTCATTAGTAATGTACATTATTTTAATAATTCAGTTGTAACATACTCATTTTAAAATACCCCTCAAACAAGAAAAAAGGGAATAGACTCATGCTTACGTCTTGGCGTTATATTTAGTCAGACATTAATTTAAGATTAATACACATTAATTGAGTCTTATTTAAAGACTAACAGTAATATTGATTGTATGTTTTTAATCTATGCTTACGTATGTGTGTTCATGCTGATTGATTGATATATTTATTTCATATTTTAAATCTATGCAAAAATATGTAAGTTAAGCCTCATTGATTGATACAGATGAAGCAACATATTATACATTAATTTTACTATTTTGTATAATTGCAGTGAACTGTAGCTGAATGAACAGAGATAGTGACGTTTGGACACATTGAACATCATAAATATAATTTTGACAGGTACAGAATTTGAATTATATTACTACAGCAAGATATTAAAAAATAGGCTTTTAGGTTTTTAATATAGCCAAATATATGTCTGTTGATGTTCATTTAATGATATCGATGAAGCAAAAGATTAAAAATATTCTCAATTTGTTTTAACAGTTTCTTTGGATCTGCAAGGGAATTAACACACAGCGTGACGTTTGCAGCCTTTGAACAACATCAACATCATCTTCACAGGTATAACATTTAATTTTGTAGTGATGCATAGAAAAAGGCTATATTATATTTGGTGAAAATGGAGAGTACTTATTGAGTCATTAACGTGTGATATTTAGTCATAACTTTGCAAACATTTTTAACATGTACTTATGTAAAGTTAAAAAGACAATACTAATTAATAATAATATTTAAAAAAAAATAAGAAGCTTACAACACTTGCGAAAAAAAGAAATTGATGGTATGCAGTGAATTCAATTAAGAATGAATGGAATTGAAGGATAATAATATAAATATAGATATGTGCAGCTATTTCCTATTTAATATATGTCAATAAAATACTTTGAAAAATGGTTTCATTTCTTTCATTCTAAAGTACAACATTTTAAAATGCTTGATTAGTTTCTTCATCTACTTTAATGGAACAGTACAAAAAGGAAAAAAAAATGTATACAAAACAAAGAACAAACAATAATTACATCTCTATTTACAATTACAGATTAAAATGGCGGAGAATGGAGAAGACAAAATTGAACGCAAAAGAAGATTGGCAAGGGTAAGGAAGCAAAGGTGGAGAGATGCTCAGACACCGGAAGAAGATCGTCAGAGACTTTTAAATAAAAGAAAGATGAGTAAGAAAGCCGCAAGTGAGTGTGTTGGGGCTTCCAAGAAACGTAAAAGTAAACAAAATCATCTCTGTGAACCATTGACCAATGATTCTATTTTGCAGAATGACTTAAATGTAGACACACAAGAAAACAATATACATATAGAAAGTGGGGCTGATATCTATGTTGAAGAAATGCATGTAGATACTCATTATTGTGGGTTACTTAATGTGGTTTGTCAGTTTTGTGGGGCCTATCATTTTATAAAGGAAAGACCTACTGACGGAAATTTCATTAGTTGCTGTCAGAAAGGAAAGGTGAAACTTCCACTAAGACACCCATTTCCATATTATTTAGAATGCATTATGAGCGATCCAACATTTCCAAATTATAATAATTTCAAACAAAACATAAGGTCTTATAACAGTGCAATTTCATTTGCTTCAATGGGTGCAACATTAGCCGAAAATGTACCAGGACATGGTCCTTACTGTTTTAGAGTTCAAAGTCAAATTTACCACCGAACTTCACATTTACACCCACAAGAAGGAAAACAAAGGAAATTTGCACAGTTATATGTCTTAGATACAATGGAAGCTGTGGAACAAAGAATGACACTTCCAGAAAATAAACAGTGTTTGCGCATAGTCTTTGAACAGCTGGATAAAATTATGCAAAAAAAAACATATAGTCAAGCATACAAACAATTAGCACAGCTTGAAAAAATACAACAGGAACATGCAGAAAGACATCAATTGCCTATACCAAGAGTAAATATGGTGTTAAAAAGAGATCGCAAAACTGATCAAAGAAGATATCATTTACAGTAAATGAGGTTGCCATGGTGTTTAAAAATGAAGATGGTGAACCACCTTTTCAGCAGGATATTAGAATATATCCACACAATGAAGAACAACCATTTATCAACATCAATATATTAAGCTGTAATTTAGATCCAATGACATATCCCATTTTCTTTCCAAATGGGGAACCTGGATGGGAACCAAAATTACAATTGGAAAGTTATCCCAATACTAAACTTCGTATTAGATCTAATATTTCCATGCTGGAATATAAAGTGGCACAAACTGCTATCCGGGATTGTTTTAATCCAATTTTACATGGAGACAAACTCACTCAACAATGGATTATTGATTCATATTTACAAGTTGAAGCCAATAATCTAAATTTCATTAAATATCAACAAAATAAATTACGAGTAGAACAGTATTGTGGATTAATGGATTATGTGGCAGATTTAGCTTCCAACAGAGACATTCCAGCTGGAAGAGCAATTATTTTGCCATCCACTTTCCAAGGATCTCCTCGCAATATGCGAGAAAGGTATAATGATGCCATGGCTATTGTCACAAAATTTGGAAAACCAGATTTATTTATTACATTCACATGTAATCCACAATGGCCAGAGATCAAGGAAAATTTGAATCTGGGACAAACTACTTCTGACCGACCAGATTTAGTGGCAAGAGTATTCAAAATCAAACTCAATTCATTAATACATGATATCACTAAAGCACACTTATTTGGACAATGTGTGGCTTTTGTTTACACCATTGGATTTCAAAAAAGAGGATTGCCACATGCTCACATACTTTTAATACTGCAGGAAAAAGATAAGTTGAACACCGCAGAGAGAGTGGAGGATTCAGTAATTTCCGCACAATTGCCAGACCAAGAAAAATATACAAAACTTTGGGAGATTGTTACACAGAATGATTCATGGCCCATGTGGAGAGATGAATCCTAATTCACCATGTATGGAAAATAAAAAATGTACTAAAGAATTTCCAAAACAATTTCAAATGCAAACTTATGCAAATTGTGATGGATATCCTTTGTATAAAAGAACACAAGGACAAACAGCTATTATCCGTGGCCAAAAGGTAGATAATAGATTTGTCGTTCCATACAATCCACATTTGCTCATCAAGTACAATGCACACATCAATGTGGAAGCTTGCACTTCGATTAAATCAATTAAGTATGTGTATAAATATATATACAAAGGATATGACGCAGCTACTGTTGTTGTACAAGGTGCTGCAAATGAAAACTAAACTCCAATTTTACATGAGGAACTATCAAATTATTTAGATGCTCGGTATGTGAGTGCTCCTGAAGCAATGTGGCGCCTTTTGAAATTTGAGATGCATGATCGGTCACATGCTATCTATCGTTTAGCTGTACATTTGCCTCAAAGTCAGTTGGTTTGCTTTAGTGCAGGAAATGAAAGAACTGCATTATATCAAAGTGAAGACAGAGATACCACACTTACTGCATGGTTTAAATTAAACTGTCAGGATACGCAGGCCAGACAATTTTTATACATAGAGATACCATATCACTATGTATTTGTAAATGGTCTATGGCGACAACGAAGAAGAGATGCAGATAGAATTATACCACGCATTTATACCGTCAGTCCAAGGGACATTGAACGTTTCAGCTTAAGATTACTTCTGCTACATGTTCCCGGTGCACAGAGTTTTGAGCATTTAAGTACAGTGAATGACATAGTTTATGATACATTCCTATTAGCTGCAAGACATCAAAATTTCATAGCTGATGATACAGAATGGGAGAGGTGTCTGGAAGAAGCAGCACTTTGTCAAATGCCTAAGCAAATGAGACAACAATTTGCATTCATTTGCATATTTTGCAATGTACCTGATGCTTTTACTTTGTGGGAAACATTTAAATTAAACATGTCAGAAGATTTCTTGAAACGTTACAGAGAACCAATAGCTCTGTTAAAAACATTGATGGAAATACAAGAAATATTGTTGGCTCATGGATTAAATTGTGCAAGTTTTAATTTACCAGATCCAGGACTTATAGATGACATCAATTTTGATGATTATGACACTAAGCTACAAAAACAAAAAACCCAAGAAAAACTGGCAACTTTAAATACTTTACAGTTAGAATCATTTCATGCCATCACAAATGCTACAGATGATGAAATGGTCAAAGACCGGTATTTCTATCTAGACGGCCCAGGTAGATCAGGAAAAACTTATCTGTACAATTGTTTGATGAGTTATATTCGATCACAGGGTCAGATAGCTATGCCATTTGCAACAACTGGAATTGCTGCACTTTTGTTAGATGGTGGGAGAACTGTGCATAGTGGATTTAAGCTGCCAGTTCCCATTTTGGAAACATCAGTGTCAGATATTCAAATGAATTCCTTACAAGCAAAAAAATTTAAACTAACTAAACTAATTATTATAGACGAGGCAACAATGATGTCATGTCATGCATTGCAATGTATTGACAGATTTTTAAAAGAAGTGATGGATAATAAGTTGCCATTTGGTGGAAAGGTGATGCTGTTAGGAGGAGATTTTAGGCAAACATTACCTGTTGTGCCACACGGAAATAGAACGGAGATCATTGAAACATATCAAGACCAGTAAATTGTGGCAAATATTTACACATCTCAAATTAGAATTAAATATGAGATCTGAAGGCCAAAATGAATTCAATGACTGGCTCATTAAAATCGGAGAAGGAAAACATCCAGAAATACAGCATTTACCAAATGATACCATTGAAATTCCATCAGAAATGGTTTGCAATGAATCACTCATATCAGCCATATTTCTAAACACTCTTAATAATGAGGATTACTCAGACATTGCAAACAAAAGTGATATTAACATCAAAAAATATCGATGTCTTGAATGTAAATAATGACATTTTAAAATACATCAATGCACCACAAAATAATTATTACAGTGCAGATTCGATTCTGTCTGATGATAAAGACAGTGAATCATTATAACTGGGACCCATAAGGGTGAATGAGTTTTTATCCCAAGAATTGATTTAGCTCCAAGTGAGAGTGGTTTGCCTTTTGTCCTTCAAAGGAGACAATTTCCAGTTATCATGGCATTTGCCATGACCATCAATAAATCCCAAGCACAAACTTTTAAGTCGGTTGGGATTTTTTTAAAGGAACCAGTTTTTGCACATGGACAACTCTATGTGGCTTTTTCAAGGTGCACTAATCAAAAGAAATTAAAGTGCATGTTGAAGAAAACGAAACTCAGGGTAATTTATTGGACAATGGATGTGTTTACACCAAAAACATTGTCTATTATGAGGAGTTGGAAAGATAGGGGACAATGGTTTCATTTTAATGCCAACATTTTATGGTACTCAATATGATTGCACAAAAACAATATTTCAAGTAAAACATCTAAAGAATGGACAAAAAAACATAGAGAACAGTGGTTTGACTTCCAAGACAAAATTAAAGTACTCTGGGACTCTTTAAATAGGGGACCACTATTTCACTTATGAAAATCAATGTGATATTTGCAGAAAGGACAAACAGAAAAAAAAAAAAAAAATTACAACAAAAACAACAGTAAAATATCCTTAAACAGATTGGAATGGGTTAAAAGTTTCATATTAACATGATTGGCCCCACAAAACAATTAACTGACTGTTTCAGGATTTACAAAAGTTAAATGTTATTGTTTGATGTTACAATTTCAGATGTTAAATATGTGTATTTTAATTTTTTTAGAAATATTGATAAATATATATGTGGTATAGTCAAACATGTATTGTTAGTATAAAGTTGAAGCATTTCAGCAAAATTGGAAATGTATTATTTAAAGACAAAGTATCGATTCAGGGAGTAATCCGATCGCCAGTTAATGGGGTCAGGAAGGAATTATTTTATTTCCCTCTTTGATACAATTGGCCAAGTTTAAATAGGGGGTTTTTATTGTTTGCCTTCCTCTGGATTCAATGCGAATTTAGTTTAAAAAAAGTTTAACAAAAAAGTTACAAATGCTAAAAAGCATGTTATTGTTAAAATTTTTTTACTTACTCTAAGTTAATATAGTCCGCAGTTACTCAGTAATAAATATGTATTGAAAAGTGTTAGTATTGTTAAAAAAAATGTTGAACGTATGTTTAATATACAAGTTGCATGTTACAAAGTTTCATGTTAGACTTTACAATATGTATGCATTAAAAAGTAAGACATTATTATATTGTTATTATATAGATCACAATTAAAAGACTGAAGATTGAAAAAAAAATATGTTGGTGAAATATAAGTTGAAAGTTAAAAAAATAAAAAAAGTTAAAAAAAAAATGTGAATTTATTTTAAGAAGAAAGGGACAAATGTAGCTGACTCATTTTGTGTTGCAAACAAATTTCACAACATTTAATTTTTATTGACCGTCATTTTATGACGGGCAAGTCGCTAGTATATATATATATATACAGTGGATATAAAAAGTCTACACACCCCTGTTAAAATGTCAGGTTTCTGTGCTGTAAAAAAATGAGACAAAGATAAATCATTTCAGAACTTTTTCCACCTTTAATGGGACTTATAAACTGTACAACTCAATTGAAAAACAAACTGAAATCTTTTAGGTGGAGGGAAGAAATAAAGGAAAGAAAAATAATGTGTTTGCATAAGTCTGAACACCCTCTTATAACTGGGGATGTAGCTGTGTTCAGAATTAAGCAATCACATTCCAAATCGTGTTAAATAGGAGTCAGCATAGACCTGCCATCATTTAAAGTGCCTCTGATTAACCCCAAATAAAGTTCCGCTGCTCTAGTTGGTCTTTCCTGAAATTTTCTTAGTTGCATCCCACAGCAAAAGCCATGGTCCACAGACAGCTTCCAAAGCATCAGAGGGATCTCATTGTTAAAAGCTATCAGTCAGGAGAAGGGTACAAAAGAATTTCCAAGGCATTAGATATACCATGGAACACAGTAAAGACAGTCATCATCAAGTGGAGAAAATATGGTGCAACAGTGACATTACCAAGAACTGGAGCTCCCTCCAAAATCGATGAAAAGACGAGAAGAAAACTGGTCTGGGAGGCTACCAAGAAGCCTACAGCAACATTAAAGGAGCTGCAGGAATATCTCGCAAGTACTGGTTGTGTGGTACATGTGACAACAATCTCCCGTATTCTTCATATGTCTGGGCTATGGGGTAGAGTGGTAAGACAAAAGCCTTTTCTTACGAAGAAAAACATCCAAGCCAGGCTACATTTTGCAAAAACACATCTGAAGTCTCCCAAAAGCATGTGGGAAAATGTGTTATGGTCTGATGAAACCAAGCTTGGACTTCCAAAAGGTATGTTTGGCGCAAAAACAACACTACACATCACCAAAAGAACACCATACCCACAGTGAAGCATGGTGGTGGCAGCATCATGCTTTGGCGCTGTTTTCCTTCAGCTGGAACTGGGCCTTAGTTAAGTTAGAGGGAATTATGAACAGTTCCAAATACCAGTCAACATTGGCACAAAACCTTCAGGCTTCTGCTAGAAAGCTGAACATGAAGAGGAACTTCATCTTTCAGCATGACAACGACCCAAAGCATACATCCAAATCAACAAAGGAATGGCTTCACCAGAAGAAGATTAAAGTTTTTGGAATGGCCCAGCAAGAGCCCAGACCTGAATCCGATTGAAAATCTGTGGGGTGATCTGAAGAGGGCTGTGCACAGGAGATGCCCTCACAATCTGACAGATTTGGAGTGTTTTTACAAAAAAGAGTGGCCAAATCTTGCCAAGTCAAAAAGTGCCATGCTGATAGACTCATACCCAAAAAGACTGTAATTAAATTAAAAGGTGCTTCAACAAAGTATTAGTCTGAGGGTGTGAATACTTATGCAACCATATTATTTTATTTTTTCTTCCCTCTACCTAAAAGATTTCAGTTTGTTTTTTAATTGAGTTGTACATTTTATAGGTCACATTAAAGGTGGAAAAAGTTCTGAGATGATTTATCGTTGTCTCATTTTTTTACAGCACAGAAACCTGACATTTTAACAGGGGTGTGTAGACTTTTTATATCCACTGTATATATATATATATATATATATATATATATATATATTATATATATTTAAATCCTTTCCCATCTCCAAAATGCCCAAAGAGCTAGAAAACTTTCAAAAACACATACCAAAAATCGCACTCCTCTTCTAAATTAAACAAATAGGAGGATTAGCATACCCCAATCAAAAAATGTACTATAGAGCGGCCCAAATATCCTTCATTCCCTAAGCTCACTCCACAGAACATCAACCCACATGGGTCTTCATCGAAAACCAACAGATGAAAACCCATAAATGGGAATCCATTATTTGGACGCCAGAAATACCTCCCAACGTTGCAAAACACAACAACCCCATGATAACGCTCTCGCTATATAATTGGGTCAATTCAAAATACCAACTAGCAACCAAAAAAACCAACCTAACTCCTACCTTAAACTCCCCATCAATCTGGGAAAACCTTTAGAGAGGAATTAAAAATCTGGTGGGTAATGCACCAGCCCGACAGGTTAGGTACATGGCTACCAAATGACCAAAAAATAACTTTAGACCAACTTAGACCCAGTTATGACATTCCAGAGAGAACACTACAACTATTGTAAAATCAAACATCTAGTAACCACCCTAATCCAAAAATGGGTTAGGCTACCCCTAATTTGTAGCAAAGCCAAGAGGTATCATGGGATTTCTCTATGCAATTATGAAGAAGCCTAAATTTTATGGAAAAATGGGTGACAGATATAGGTACACAATGGGACTCCCACAAATGGGAAAGAACTTGCACAAACCTAATCAAAGGCTCATTAAATTATAGCCTACTGAAAAAAAACAATAAAAGTACTACACAGAACATATCTAACTCCAGACAAATTACATAAACTTAATCCCCAAGCATTGCCTGGATATTACAGGCTATTTCAATCCACAGGCACTTTCCTTCATAGGTGGAAGGAATGCACAGTAGCTTAAAATATATGGATCAAAACTCTAGAATTAGCATCAATAATCAATCAGAAGTGTGCCTATTAGGCAATCAAACTCCTTTTTTTATTGAAAAATCTAAATAAGTAGCTACAATACCTAATGCTTTCCATAAAAAGCCATATAACCAAAAAATGGAGGACTCCAACACTTAACCTCAAATAAATCATAAATAAATGAAATATAATGATCAATGACAGGTTGTCCCACGTAGCTTTAAACACATACCACATATTCGTTGAAATATGGGACCCCTGGCTAAACTCTCCACAAACCATCACAATCTTGTTGGAAGATTATGTCTGCTTTTATTTTTTTTAAATCTCTTAGGGCAAGTCTTTTTTGAGGAGAATTAAGTCCATGTGCATGTTGGGAAATAATTTTAATTGACATTTTGGGAGCTTAGATTAGGGAATTGTCTATAGTTTTAGATTGTGTAAATATGTCTGTAATTCAAACAAGGGATAATAAAAAAAAAATAAAAAAAATGGGGAGAAAATTAGAAAAAAGTCAATTAGGGAACGGAAGCTGAACAATGTCCAGTAAGGCTATCAAGGGTTAAGTACAGGAAATAATAAACGGCAATTGATGTTTTATATTACCTCTTTATGGGGGTATTCGTAACAAATTATATCTCCTTCTTTAGTATTTTTTTTTTTTTTTTACTTTAAAACTTATTCTCATCAGTAGTAGATCTAGAATGTAGGCTGGGGACAATGATTGTTTAGTATGTGTATATTTATAACAAAAAAAGTAGAAAACAGGACAAGTATCCTTTAGTCTGTAAGTGCACACCCTCTGCCCAGTTTGACAATATAGGGTAGAAAGAAAGATAATATAAAACTTAACATTTATTGATATAATTAAAAGCTGTTGTTAAAATATTGAGATACTGACGAGATACAATTGGTGGGGGAATGAGAAATAGTTTATATGGGCTTCCTTATAAATTCAGTACATAGGAATGAATTTTATATCCTCATTGTTAGAGTGATAATAAATAGTGAAAAGCAAAGTGCATATAGTGAAGTGAAATACAAATGAGTAGCAGAAGCATAGGTCCAAAGTCTAAGGCCTATGTGTTTGCACTAATATATATTGCACTTTTTAAGAAAAGTGTCTAGTGCTTGTAAAAATAGTGATAATTGCACTTGTCAATATTGCACCTTTTTATTATTGCTATCTAAAGTGATAAGTGCCAGTATAGTTGGATAAATAAATAAGCTGTTTGATAAATACAATAAATAAAGTGCTAGTGCTTGCTGAGGATATAGGTATATTATATAGGTCCTATGTTGGAAGATAAAGCCCTGTATTATGATTATAATATCGATTGTTTGTGCCCCCACACAATCTATGGAGCTGAGTTGCCTAGTTTCTTCCACACTCTAATACTCGTTTTTTAATATATTATTCGATTATAGTTTGGTGTGGATACTATTATTGAAACGTTTGTTGTAGATGGTGAGTCTATATTATAGCAGAGCGTCTCAGCTCCAAACAACTGCCCGCGTGTCTCCTATGCGTCTGCGTGTGACGTCATAGGTCGGCGTGGCGGCGTTGTACGTGCAACCCGACGCACGTTTCTGAAGATTTCATCAGGGGTTCTATATTTATAGGAGTAAAAAGAGAGCCGCTGTAAAGTTAAGCTTAAGTTAAATTTGAAATTAAAGTTAAAGTTGGGGCTCTTCTGTTGCCCCGCTCTTGTTATTATTATGAGGGAAGAAAAATACATTTTGTGAAACCGAACGTACTGGTACATTTTAAATTCAAAATAATCTAGCTAAACGGCTAAGAAAAGTTGTCTTCTGTTCCTCCTCTCAAAGTATTGGGGTTTGACCATGTGTATCAGATACTGTTTGATCATGCCCCCATGCACATCAGATACTGTTTTTCCAAAGGGCATCAGTGATATCCTTACATTCACGCCTGCTTTGGCGTGTCCTTGGTGATAGATCCTGAAAGATTTGTAGAGTGGAGTATTTATATTGTAAAACTTTGGTTGTAAAATAATGCATACATAGCATTATATATCTTGCAATAGTTGCTTGAATTTTGGGGGGTTTAGGAAGTCTATGGATACGATCCATCAAGAAGAATTCATCGGGTGTGTTGGGAAAAAGTTCCTTGAATAGTCCTTGTACAGTTTCTCAGGAAGATTTCTAATGCACATATTATTTTGATGGGCTCTGTTATGATCGTCTTCTCTTTGATCCTCCAAATCACAGATTCTTTGTTTGAGATTCATAATTTCGAGATTTTGAGAATTTTCTGTCTCTGAGATATTTGACGTCCTGTTCTATCGTAGATGTCCTTTTACAGAGTTGATAGATTTGTTGAGAGAGTTCTTCAGTGCTTTTATCCAATTTTCTTTTAAGAGAGTAATTCATCCTCAAAAAATACTTTTTAGATCTTGTTTAGTAGAGAGGTCTGTTAATAATGGTCTTATTTCTTCCGACATGGCTGATTCTGAAAGAGAAAGTGGTGTTTCTAATGTATTTTGATGAAAATATCTGGTTTTGAGTGGACATGATGATCTTTCCAGGTATTTAGGGTGAGTCAGGATAAGGAGAGATTCCAGTGGTGATGAGATACATTCTCAGTCTCTTTGAAAAGACAAATTTTCAATCTCTCTGTTTATTATTTTGTTACAGTTTTGTGCTGTGTATAGGCAGATAACATAACAGCCCCTTTGCAAGAAATGGAATTGCAAACATCATGATTATTTTAGCTTATTGCAGAGTAATATTGAAATTTAAAAAAGGCTGCTTAAATCTCTGTTGAGTCAATATTCCATATAATAATATTTGTAGGTGCAGGACAAATATTCTTTAATCAAGTGAGTAAATTAAAAAAGTTGGCTTTTGGTTGATTTGATATAAAAAACTGAAAAAAAGTTATACAGTTGTGTTTCATTGAATTGTATTCAATATGTCCAATGGATGGTAGTGTAAGTTTAGTGTCACTTCATTGAAACAAAATTATTTACTCCAGTGAGTGAATGTTCACTTTCACTTTGATTTGGTATAGAAAGAGCAAAGATTGTTTATATGAGGCCAAAGCTTCAATATTAATCTTACATGTAAGTATGTTTACTCTGTTTAGTTATTTCAATGAGTAGTTCTAGCAAGGAAATGTAGACATATTACAATGAGTTATATTCAGTCTGTCCAATAGATGGCAGTGTCAGCTTATACAAGCTTATTTTAAGTGTACAGTTGCCCAAGGGCTTTTTTCATTAACCAAGTGAATAAAATAGAAACATAGTCACTTTTGCGTTGATTTGATAAAAAGGAATCACAATATATATATATATATATATATATATATATATATATATATATATATATATATATATATATATATATATATATCAATTTTGAGTTTTGATACTGGTCTTGTATACTAGTAAATTTACCCAAATCCCGAAATCGCAAATGAAATGGGATACCACCTCTCTACAGTTACTGTATATTTCAATGCATTATATTTAGTGTGGCCAATAGATGGCAGTGCAAGCTTATGTCACTATACACCTTTCCAAGTTTTTGTTCTTCAACCAATTGAGTTAAGTAGATAAGTGTCCACTTTTGCTTTGATTTGATATAGAAAGAACAAAAATAATTTATATCTTGAATTTTGAAAATAATCTTGCAAAATATGTCAGGTGCTTAATCCAGACAAAAATATAGGATGTCTATAATTGACTTACTTCAAGTAAAACTTAACTTTTAAATATTCACATAAAATATACATTAATTTAAATAAATCTGAGGACCCACCTCACTGATGCCGATAGCCCCAAAAATTAAGTAAAGCATTTTGAGACCTCACTTATTAAAATACTTTTGTGTATTGCCACTTTATATCACTACTATGTAGCTGAAAATGGCATAAACAGTGTAACAAGTATTCTAGTAATAATAAAGCTCAGACATGATCTGAACACACCATTCAGTTGTAAATCTGACACAATGTGCCCACAGTGACCCAAATTAATGGAGTATAACCGAATACACACAAATTAAGCACATATAGTGCGCTGAAATGCCATTTTCAGCTACATAAGAAACGGCACCAATATGGGCCCGGTCTACTAACAGCTTGGCGGGTTACAAAAAAGCACACATTAACCAGAGCTTATCATCATACAGTGGAGGAAAAAAGTATTTGATCCCCTGCTGATTTTAAACTTTTGTCAACTGACAAAGAAATTATCAGTCTATAATTTTAATGGTAGATGTATTTTTACAGTGAGTGACAGACTAACAAAAAAAACAAGAAAAACGCATGTCAAAAAAGTTATAAATTGATTTGCAGGTCTTAGTACTTGGTCGCAAAACCCCTGTTGGCAATCACAGAGGTCAGATGTTTCTTGTAGTTGGCCACCAGGTTTGCACACATCTCGGGAGGGATTTTGTTCCACTCTTCTTTGTAGATCCTCTCCAAGTCATTAAGGTTTTGAGGCTGATGTTTGGCAACTCGAACCTTCAGCTCCCTCCACAGATTTTCTATGGGATTAAGGTCTGGAGACTGGCTAGGCC
Organism: Discoglossus pictus; assembly: GCA_027410445.1. Taxonomy (NCBI): domain Eukaryota; kingdom Metazoa; phylum Chordata; class Amphibia; order Anura; family Alytidae; genus Discoglossus; species Discoglossus pictus. The sequence continues at coordinate 95,138,335 of CM050167.1, forward strand.
ACTCCAGGACCTTAATGTGCTTCTTCTTGAGCCACTTCTTTGTTGCCTTGGCTGTGTGCTTTGGGTCATTGTCATGCTAGAATACCCATCCACAACCCATTTTCAATGCCTTGGCTTAGGGAAGGAGGTTCTCACCCAATATTTGACGGTACATGGTCCCTTTCATGCAGTGCTGTTGTCCTGTCCCCTTAGCAGAAAAACACCCCCAAAGCATAATGTTTCCACCTCCATGTTTGAAGGTGGGGATGGTGTTTTGGGGGTCATAGGCAGCATTCAGTTAAGTTGATGCCAAAGAGCTTGATTTCGGTCTCATCTGACCACAACACTTTCATCCAGTTCTCCTATGTATCATTCAGATGTTCATTGGCAAACTTCAGACAGGCCTGTACATGTGCTTTCTTGAGCAGGGGGACCTTGCAGGCGATGCAGGATTTCAGTCCTTCACAGCGTAGTGTGTTACCAATTGTTTTCTTGGTGACTATGGTCCCAGCTGCCTTGAGATCATTAACAAGATCCTCCCGTGTAGTTCTCAGATGATTCCTCACCGTTCTCATGATCATTGAAACTCCACAAGGTGAGATCATGCATGGAGAATCAGACCAAGGGAGACTGGCAGTTATTTTGTGCTTCTTCCATTTGCGAATAATCTCACCAACTGTAACCTTCTCACCAAGCTGCTTGGCGATGGTCTTGTAGCCCATTTCAGCCTTGTGTAGGTCATCAATCTTGTCCCTGACATCCTTGGACAGCTCTTTGGTCTTGGCCATGGTGGAGAGTTTGGAATCTGATTGATTGCTTTTGTGGACAGGTAACAAGCTGAGATTAGGAGCACTCCCTTTAAGAGAGTGCTCCTAATCTCAGTTTGTTACCTGTATAAAAGACATTCAGGAGCCTGAAATGCATCCTGATTGATAGGGGATCAAATACTTATTTCCCTCACTGACCTGCAAATCAATTTATAACTTTTTTGACATTTTGTTTTTGTTATTCTGTCTTTAACTGTTAATATACACTTACCATTAAAATTATAGACTGATCATTTCTTTGTCAGTGGACAAACGTTAAAAATCAGCAGGGGATCAAATACTTGTTTCCCCCACTGTACATAGTAACGATATAAAGTGGCAATACACAAAAGTCTTTTTAATAAGAGAGGTCTCAAAAGACTTTACTTAATGTTTTGGGCTATCAGCATCAGTGAGGTAGGTCCTCCGATTTATTTTAAATTAATGTATATTTTATGTGAATAATTAAAAGTTAAGTTTTACTTGAAGTAAGTCAATTATAGACATCCTGTCTTTTTGTCTGGATTAAGCACCTGACACATATTTTGTACAATTCTGGGATTTAATTCCTCTTACAAATTATTATTATGAAAATAATCTTGCACACAGTAGGTTTATCCAGATTTGGTTTCTCAATGAATAGTTTTGACAAATTTAATTGTATTTCAGTGAGTTGCACTCAGTATATCCAATAGATAGCAGTGTACATTTATAGTATTTATTTTCAATGAACATTTGTAGTTAGTTCAGTAGGCTGTTCTTTTCTTGATGACCAATAGATGGCAGTCAGAAAAAACTCAATGTGATTTTCTTTAACAGGGAGCAAGTAATGGCAATGTGCTTATTCTGTAAAAGCATCAGAATAATGTGTCTGTGTAAAAATGAACAGGGATTATTTATTCAAATCTTAAATTGTATAGGCAATTTATATAGAAGTGGTATTTCAGGAAAGTATTTGGCAGTGTGTTTTCAGGTATTGTTATTTTCCGTAGGTTGCTGGCCTCCCCCCATGAGGTCACTCTTTTTAAAACGGAATGTTCATTTTTTTTCAATGAGGGGTCCCATATTGTTTTTATTATCTGTATAGGAGAGATAGTTGATTTGGTGGTTATCAGGACCTCACTTTTTATGGCAATCTGATGTTAAGAAGGGCATTAGACTGCATAGGAAAGAGGAAACTCTACTCTTTTCCAAAAAGCGTCCATTGCCATCCTTCATTATACAAGGCGTGAGGCAGAAGCTATTTTAAGATCCCATACACTGAGTGAAAAGTGTCAATCCCTGTTGTGTGTGAGCATGAACATGATGATGTTAGCATGTGCCACTGGTTCCGACCAGAGGTCTTTCATCCTTTCTCACTGGGCACTATCAGCGTGAGGGAGATTGGTCCTGCGCATCACAAGGGAGCAGAGTATCAACCAAGGGTTAATATAGCATGGGTGTAGTTACGTTTATGCTGCCCTAAGTCCATTTAGACTTATGTGCCCCATGCCCCATTTACTTGAGCACCTTCACACCCCTGTTATTACTCTTTCTATCCCCTTGCTATATCCTAAATTATAGGTTTATTCATAAGTAATTTATATCAGAAAGTGTTAGATGTACTTACAGACAGAAATGTCACTACAAAGAGGCTTTTCGGTGCCTATACAACCATTATTCAAATGTGATGCCCTAGGCCTCATGGGCCTAGCCTAAATACACCACCAATGGGGTAGCATTTTAAAAGGTCAAAGAGCGATGCATATTCATGAAAATTGTTGTCTTGTCTGCTCTCTTCTGATTGGTCTCTCAGGATGCTACATGGACCAATAGCAGAAGCTCAGATGTTGGCCCTCGGGCGAATAGGTCCACCCTTCCAGGGCAGAATATTTAAAACTGGTTATTGACATCTTGCCAACTGGTTCCTCAATGACCAATCACTGAGCAGTAGTGATGTTGCGAAATTTTCGGTTCGCGAACCGCAAACACAAACCGCTGCAAATGTTCGAGAACCGGCGAACCCGGCGAACCGCCATAGACTTCAATGGGCAGGCGAATTTTAAAACCCACAGGGACTCTTTCTGGCCACAATAGTGATGGGAAAGTTGTTTCAACGGGACTAACACCTGGACTGTGGAGGGGGATCCATGGCAAAACTCCCGGAGGGGGATCCATGGCAAAACTCCCACGGAAAATTACATAGTTGATGCAGAGTCTGGTTTTAAGCCATAAAGGGCATAAATTACCTAACATTCCTAAATTGTTTGGAATAACGTATTTTAAAACATCAGGTATGATGTTGTATCGATCAGGTAGTGTAAGGGTTAGGCCCGCTTCACAGTGACAGACTAAACTCCCTGTTTAACGCACCGCAAACAACCCCAAACAATCCATTTGCACAACCGCAAACTCCCCATTTACACAAGGTTGGATACCAAGCTAGCCATGTCCCGTTCCTTGTCCTCACTGATGTCATTGAAGGTCTCTTCCTCCACCCAGCCACCAAGGATCCCCGAAAGGTGACAACAAGCCCCCTGGGACGCCTGCTGTGTTTGGTCTTACACCTCCTGAAAGCCACCTTCCTCCTCTGACTCCTCTTCTTCAGACTCCTCTCACTGCGTTGCCTCTCTCTGCATTATTATAAGGTGTGTTAAGTAGTACTACTCTTATCAGTTTAATACCTGTTACAGCACCTATCAGGGGGCGTGTATAAGGCCTGGATTTTTGGAACCGGGAGATGGAAAAAGATACTTGGTTGGTCGTATCACTTCAATTTTGGGGCAGGGCACGTGCAATCAAAGGTGCCACCATATAGGAGTGGCGTGTTTGTAAGTACTACTCTTATCAGTTTAATACTTGTTACGTCACCTATCAGGGGGCGTGTATAAGGCCTGGATTTTTAGAACCGGGAGATGGAAAAAGATGCTTGGTTGGTCGTATCACTTCAATTTTGGGGCACGGCACGTGCAATCAAAGGTGCCACCACATAGGAGTGGCGTGTTTGTAAGTACTACTCTTATCAGTTTAATACCTGTTACAGCATCTATCAGGGGGCGTGTATAAGGCCTGGATTTTTGGAACCGGGAGATGGAAAAAGATGCTTGGTTGGTCGTATCACTTCAAATTTGGGGCACTTTGTGACATTAGCTTCTTACGAGTGGGGAATGGTTGAGAGGGGGCAAGGAGGACAGCAGTGGTTGATGTGGCTGATGATGCTGGACCAGGAGGAGGATGGCGGCTTTGAGTTTGTGTGCTGCTTGAACTCATGTGTTGGTCTGGAGTCACCCAAACATTAGTTCTCAACCTGTAGAGGATAAGGGAACCAGGCTACTCTAGACCTCATTCATCATTACAGGTTTTGACAGATTGGTACTATGCGTGCAAGCTACTGTGACAACAGATATGAATGGCACTGTGCACTTGCAATAGTTGGCAGAGTAGACGCTGTAGGTCTGACACACACGCTTGCAGACAACTAACTGCTATTCAATGTATTACAGTCAAAATTGTATTCTTTGTTTAAATGTGCACTACTGACTGTTACACCAGATATGAGTGGTGGCACTGACTGGGCAATTGGGCACAGTATACGATGTGAGCCTAAGACACACACGCTGGCAGGCAGGCAAATGAAATTAGATTACACAGAAAAAAGTGTTGTTTTTTTTTAAATGTAGAGTGCTGGTACACCACTAGATTGGATTGGTTGAACTTGGCACAATACTTTTAAGCCTGACACACACACTGGCTAGCAGTCATGCAAATGAACTTAGATTGGCGGTCAGGCAAATGAACTTAGATTTAAGAAAATAAAATTATTGTTTTTTTAAATGTAGGCTGCAGGTACATCACTAGATTGGATTGGTTGAACTTGGCACAATACTTGTAAGCCTGACACACACACTGGCTAGCGGTCAGGCAAATTAACATAGATTGGCGGTCAGGCGAATGAACTTAGATTTAAGAAAATACAATTATTGTTTTTTTAAATGTAGACTGCTGGTACACCACTAGATTGGATTGGTTGAACTTGGCACAATACTTGTAAGCCTGACACACACACTGGCTAGCGGTCAGGCAAATGAACTTAGATTTGCGGTCAGGCAAATGAACTAAGATTTAACAAAATAAAAGTTTAGTTTTTTTAAAAGTAGACAACTAGTAAACAAGATTGTATTGGTTGTACTGTGCACACACAGTATAAGCTGTGAGCCTGACACACACACTTGCTAGCAGGGGCTAGCAGGGAGACAGGCAAATGAAGTTAGATTAGACAGAAAAAAACAAACAAAAAAAAATTATGTTATAGCCCTAAAAAGGGCTTTTTAGGGTGCTGTGTTTACAGATCTGATGAGTCCTTCAGCACTGCACTGGACACTGAATAAACTTGCCTAGCTATGGTTTTCCCTATTGAATTAGTATCACCTACACTCTCCCTCCTCTCAGTAAGACTGCAAGTTAGTTATGATTCCAAAATGGCTGCTGTCCATGAGGTAGAAGGGTCTGGAAGGCAGGGTATGATGCTGATTGGCTGGAATGTGTCTGCTGACTGTGAGTTTCAGGGTCAAAGTTTGCTCAATGATAAAGTATAGGGGGCGGATCGAACATTGCATATGTTTGCAGTTCGCCACGAACGCGAACATGCTATGTTCGCCGGGAACAGTCCTCCGGCGAACTATTCGCGACATCTCTACTGAGCAGCTGATGTATACCCTCTTGTGACTGGTCGTCCGTATTATGATGCTGTTTACATTGTGAAAATGTTATCGTTTGAGCTTCATTGTTTTAACCCCATATATACTGTATGTACCCTGATCCCTCTAATAAATTGATATAGCTTGCCTTCTTAATTTGAAAGGAGAGACAGGAGATATGGGGTAGTCCAGCTCTAGTCCTCAGGGGCCTGGGCCAGCCCTGATTTTCAGTGTATTTCTGTGTGAGCAAGAGAAAGTAAATCAAAATTATTTAGCCACTGATAACTGAAAATCAATTTTGATACAGGCTCTCAAGAACTGGAAAATGCTAAATGTATGGGATCCCCCAGTAAGGGTTTTCAGTACATAATCTATCACTAATAAAAATAAATAAAGACTTCAGATTCAGCAAAAATGGAGAAATATTAATGTGACGATCTGTGAGTAGGGGCTATACACGCCCAGAGCCACCTGCTATAGACTACAAGTTATCTACCCACAAGGACCCTTGGGTTTTTTGAAATCTCTGCACCAGCACCCTGATTTCTGGCTTCTGTATCAGTCAGAGTCTCTCCACCAGGAATCAACGCTTCCAGGAGTCACAGTAACCAGTGCATCCAGGAGTCACAGTAACCTTCCTGTGGTAGTGATCAGGACAGGTTACTTGTAGGCTGGAGATAGGTTCAGTATCGCAGTCACCAGGAAAAAAATAAGGAGACCATACGATTTCTATATGTCTCTGAGTGAACCGTTTTATTTTTGAAATGGCAGCAGTATTTATAGGTGATAGATACAGAGGGGGTGTACACAATGTTACAATGAGAGGGGGTGGCAGACAATTACAGGAGATGACACCACATGGGGTCTGGCAATAGCTTCCTGAGAGCAATAGGCTTAACCTTCAATACATATCCTGCCGTCTCTGTGTCTGAGTGGTGCAGACATTAGATAGAGTACATGGCGGATGGGATTAACTTAATTTGCTAACAAAGGGCCAAAGCGGATTATAAATATGATGGAGGTGTTTACGTACATAATCCAGTGGCTGGAGCCAAGCTGTCTGTCCTTTAATGAGCTCAATGGGCCAACACCCAGGCTGAAATAAAGGGGTCCGTGACAATTAATATTTCCTATCAATTCATTTGTTTCTAACTTGACTGTACAACAGTATAAAAATGCATAGAACTATATAAAGTGTGCCTTTATTTCTTCAATACAGTATGTTCATAGCATTTTAATATCTTCACATACAGAGTTTTTTTTTAAACTACACTGGCCAGACTTTGTTAAAAGCATAACACTTACTGAAATGTCTATATTACTATAATGCTTTTAAACCATTACAAAATTGCCTATTATTATTTATGAAAAGATTTCATTTTATGAACAGAAAACAGACATTAAAATGACATAAAAAGGCTATAAAGCAGAGCATTTGATCCTTATTTTGTCTGTTAACTAACACAAACAAGGTGAAGCCATGTGGAGGGTTCACAAGTTAATTGTTCGCTTTGTCAACTCCATATTCAAAATGATGTAGTACTGCATCACCTTGAGGATATGCAATGGATCCCAAAGTCCCATCTGTCACTTTATTGTAAGTATTCCAAAATATGTAAAACTAATTTTTCAAGCAAAATCCCCTTGTAACATTATATTATAACTGCATGTAAGAAAATGCTGGACTGATGTGTATATTTGTTGGCCACAGGTTTCTGAATTTCACAATAACATAACTCTACACTATGCTTCCTTATTTTTTTAGTCGACCCGTAACTTCATTCTTTTGGATCACAAACCCTCTGAGGAGCCTGAAGTATATTATTTGGAGAAGATTTCGCTGGCGCTGCCTACTCTTTTTCATTGTGCTCCTGTTTTCGGCGATTTGCGGCTTGTTTATATACGCTGCACCAGTAAGTGTCTACAAGCATAGCATAAGATGGTCTGTGGGGAAGGGCATAATCTCTTTACTGTGCACTATATTAAAAAGATGGTAAGGAGAGGAAAAGGGAACAGAAGGCTGGTATGGATGAGAAAGAAAGCAAATGAAGGGTGGGGAAGTAGAATTAAAGTTAACAAAAGAGAAGGAAGGGTAGGTGAGATACAGGCTGGAAGGATCATGTGAGAGAGAAGAGAAGAGGAAGGTGGGAGGGAGAACAGAAGATGGTGTGCTGCCAAAGACCTGTGGAATACATGTGGAATAGATACACTGTGAAAGGATAGAGGTTAAGTTATTGGAGGGTGGGAAACAAGCACATTAGGAATGAAATTAAACTTAGGATGGAAGCAACATGAAAGGAGGCAGGGGTGGGAGGTATGGGAGAGGAGGATGGTTTTTGAGCTTAGGAAGTCGTGCAGAGGTAGAAGAAAGAAGTGGATTTAATGCAAGTTAGAAACTAAACTAAGAGGAACCATGATTCAATTGATAAGGGGAATGTAGGGAGTTAATGAAGTCAAGTAAGGAATGGAGGAATAAATTAATTGAATGAGTATGTGCTTTAGTATTTAGTACTTGTGTTTGCCTGTGTGCATGAGCTTTGCATATAAGATGCTATATGAATGTGTGTGCATGCAAGTGAGTGGGTACAAGAAAGAGTGAATGACAACTTATATGTTTTGAATGGAAGGGTATATATGATAGAGGCTGTGTGCATGAGACAGTAAGTTCAATCAGTGTATGAGAGTTTGTGAGAAAGATACAAGTCTATCAGATGGAGAGAGACAATTGGGTAGACAACGGGCTTGATTACATGACTCCCATAGAAACTCCTATTAGGCTGCCTCGGGCCCTAAGGGAGTTTTCCTTAACGTCTTCTAGGCAGCACAGCACAGCACTAGAGAGAGATACCAGTAGGAAAGGTAGATACTCAGAAAACTCCTCAAGTGTTTTCCTATCCTACCTCAGGTAGAATGTATACCCAGAGGAGTGTCAAGAAGATAAAGAATGACCAATCATCTGAGCAGTGGTGTTACTGAGGTAGTCTGAGATTACTCTGCTCCAAATTAAACTGCACTGTGAGAGACTGAGGTGTGTAGATTCTGCTTATGCCAAGTTGAATACACTGCCAGACCCTCTACACAGGAAGCATAGATTCTGTTTATGCTATGTTGTAAACACTACCAGATCCTCTTCAAAAGAGGTGAGTAGATTCTGCTCATTAAAGATGCCTATTAAGTGCAGATATGACATTCAAAAAGGCCTCCAAATATAGGGTTATAAGTGAAAGTTAAGTAGAAGCTGGGGTTCCCTGGTGGTCCAGTGGTTAGGAATCAGTGCTTTCACCATTGCGACCTGGGTTCAATTTCAGTCAGGGAACCAAGAGGTCACACCACCTAGAAGCTGAGCAGGTTTGGCCTGGTCAGTTCTTGGATGGGAGACCACCTAGTAATACAAGGAACTGTATGATGTGACCCACTGGAGAAGGAACTGGCAACCCACTCTAATATCTCTGCCATGAAAACCAGGTGGATCAGCATGACCATGGACATAAAGATGTGCGTGGTGTGTTTAAGGTCCATGAGCTCACGGAGAGTCAGAAACAACTGAGCAACTAAAAAAAAAAAAGTAGAAGCTACAGTCAGAACATTACACTCTTGTTATGGGGTGATTTATAACAAAGTGTGGTCCTATTATCTTATGGTAGCGCAGCACAAGGCAAAACCAGTGCTTCCCATATTCTGGTGCCATATCATAGAGTCAAGGCTTAGGTAAACGGTTAGGGTTAGGGTTGGGGTTAGGGTTGGGGTTTGGGTTAGTTCAACGGCTAGGCTAACATTATAAGCTTAGAACTTCACATATCGGCAGTGCTGCAAATTATCGGCAGCACCATCTAGCAGTTGGAGGCCGCACTGCAGTGGTAGACCTGTCCCGACACCATAACAAGATAGATCTCAAAGTGTTATAAGCCATGCAATCAAATTTAGCCTGCATTACAAGCTGATCCTTTACTGGTAGAACAGTATCAGTGTGCTGCCTGCAGAGTGCCTGTTCTCTTACCGTAACACCTGTTAGGAAACAAACAGGAGCCTGCCTCAGACCAAGATGGTGCCTGATAGATTGTACTTGTACTTTTTTACCGCCGGCAGGAAACTATAGCAAGCTGGTGGATAGCAGGTACATCAGAAGGCAGGCATCCTGGAAAAAGTGTACAGAAGACTCATCACGGGCAAGGGCTTAACAATGCCAAGCTGTTTGCTATAATACTTGTGGCTGTGTGAAGTGAGGCATTGCGTGCAAGTGCCTGTAAGCCGGGTTACTATGGTAACTAAGGTGGAGGCTTAGGTGAAGGTGAGTGGCACAGAACTGCAAGTGCTGTTCAGGGGCTGTAGATTAGTTAAAAAGACGCAGCAGGCATATTTGCTTGATCAGATAAGGTGAGTTGGCTACTGGTGGGCATTACTGTTACAATATGGCAAGCACATTTGAAGTTTGCAGACACAAAGAGCTATAAGTCATTAACGCAGCTAAGACGGCAGCAAGGACTGTCTTTAAGTAAAGAAGGCTAATAGTGTAGATATATGAGTTGTCTATCTTCTGATTGGACTTTACAGTAAGGAAGAAGCATTATTGGAAAGAGTGACGGGGAAGAGATTCTCAAGATGAAAGTCCTTTGTATAGAATTGGATTTTCTTTGTGATGGTTCCTGGAAGACTCGACTCTCAGACTAGATGTGTGAGGAACAGCTTTGTTGACAGCATCAAGGAGGACTATTTGGTTAAGAATATGGCAAGCAGATTGAGTCTCAAAGAATGCATTATATGAGTCTCCACTTTGAAAGTGTCTATTTGTTTGGTGCAGAACTGGACGCTCTTATAAATAAATTGTCAGCATATAAACCAAAGTTACCGCAGGACGCATGTATGTTCAGGAACATACATTTTTCCTTTCGAGGATGGCAGTTTCAATTCAGATTTTCCACAAGAGAAAGGGATTGTTGCAAGGGTTATGAACAGAAAAAGAGACAAAGAGACAGAAAAAGATTTGATCTTATGAACAGAAAACGGACATTAAAGTGACATAAAAACAGTATAAAGCAGAGCATTTGATTCTCTTCTTGTCTGTTAACTAACACAAACTTGAGAAAAAGACGTGTTCAGCATTAACAAGTTATATTCACTTATTACAGAGTGTGTGGCGGTTGCATATACGAGCCAAGATAAATGTGTTAGCAGAATACATGAGCCAGACACAGATGGTGCTGGGAGAATGGAAACTGAATCAAGATGTTTTCAACTGGTTATTCTGCAACTGCAGGGCAGTGACCTGGCTTTGGATGCCCTGAAATCTGAAATGGATGCTGAAAGCTTTGACCAGACCGTTTTTTGAACCTCTGGAGGAGTGGGCACTTGAATAGTTTACTCTCAAGATGGTGTTCTTGGTAGCAACAGCATCAGCACATAGAGTAGGACAGATTCAAGCATTATCAAGGCTTCAGCCCTTTTTTTATTACTGAGGAGCAAGCAGCCCAGATGAGGCTCCTTCCAGAATTCAGAACAAAGGTGTTCACAGATTTCCATAGATATCAGGAGATTGTCTTACCAGTTTCTTTTTCCTCAACCAAAGAATCATAAGGATAAGTGTTTTCATACATTAGATGTAAAAATATATTTGTCCATCTATAAGAGGGCTTTAGAAGATCCAACAAATCATTTATGGCATTTCAGGGAAACAGAAAGGGTTGTCAAGAGGCTAAACTATCAATTTCTAGATGAAAGTTTGGGGGAGGAACCCCCTAAAGAAATAAGAGCACACTCCACAAGGTCAGTGACAGTATCTTTGGTCAAAAAGGACTACAGTCTTCCCAAGCAAATATGTCATTCAGCAACATGGACGAATGTGCACTCTTTTGTCAAACATTACAGAGTGGGCGTTAGTAAGTAATCACAGTTTGGGCGTACGATTCTAGAGGCAGTATTCGCATGACCCTCCCTAGTCGGTGTGCTTGCTTAGATATTACTCATGTCCTGTGCTGCCTAGAAGATGTTAAGTAGATAGAGAATGTTGTTACTTACGGGTAAATTTGATTTATTTTAAGTCTTGGATGGCAGAACCCAGACTTCTCACTAGTACTAGTAATAGTGTTTGTTTCCATTGAGTTAGCTTTGTAATAACACTGTGGGAGGTTCTAGTGGGAGGGAGGTTTTTTCTATCTACTATGTGTCAACCTGTCCTACTGGGGGGAGTAGTCGCTCTCTTGTGTTCTGTTCTGCTGTTGAAGACTTTAAGGAAATACATTTAACAGGTAAGTAACAACATTCTCTATATTACAAGCAAGTTTGCTGAACTATTACATGGCTCCATAATAAATCCTGTAAAATATACTAACTTGCAACCTGGGGGTATTACTAACAACTATCTAGCTCTAACATGTGCTAGCCACCTGCCTAAGGTATACCCATAGGAGACTACCCAGTTCCTAACATGAATACACTACATAAGCTCTAAAATCCTCCCACCCACATCCACATCTATCTATACATTTTCTATCCATCTATCTGTCCCATGACAGGGAAGGGGATAAAAATAAATGAAATGAATGACCCTGCCGCCTATGCCCAATATCCCCTAATAAATATAATAAGCCTGGGTGTCCCCCAGGATCCCCTCTACACCTGGAGGGGACATCAGACCCCACTCCCTTTCCACCACCACTTGTGCTTTGCATATAATGAATACATTATTACCCCTTGGAGATCCTAATAGACTTCATCATGTCTATCTCCAAAGGGGGGTATAGAGAAACCTCCCTAAAATCTTACAAATTGTATCTGCTTATGTCATCCCTCTGTAGCTCATGAAGACACAGACTCTAGTGCAGTGTTTCCAACTGGCCATTCAGTGGCAATCTCTCAACAGAATGTTGCTGAGAGATGGTAACCAACTGGCTAATATGAGACACTGCATGCCCAATATGACAATACTGTGTACTCATGAGCTACAGAGAGCAGAACCAAGTAGGTACTATGGTACTTGGATGATTTTAGGCATAACAAACAAAGCTTTTATGCACTTCTTAATAAAATAAAGTACATGAAAGTAAATAGATGCATATTATTTTCCTATTGAAATTTTGCTATTTGATTCAGCCCATGGAAAGGACCATCCCACCAAAAATGCTGTACTGCCTTTGGCTTATATAGGGCTTTCTAGGTTTCTAATTGGCTAAAAGATTTGTCAACCATGTTACAGCCAATCAGAATCATCTATTTGTATGTTGAAAATCTGATTGGTTACTCAGTGACCAATCAGAGATGTCTACCACCCATTTCTGATTAAAACTTTAACCAATTAGAACGCAGGCATTGAAATGCTTTTAACAGTATAAGTATATTTAGTGTTCTGTACTTTTTATTAAAAAAATAGGAAACATGTATACACAACTGTCCTGAGGAAAATGTGTTCAATGGTTTCAATTTGAACACACACATTTTAATAGCAATTTACTGTATCACTAAGCAAAAACTATATGCTGCATCACCTGTAAGAATAATAAAACAAACATATTGTTATATCACCAGTAAATCTAATGACACACATGTATACCAAAAATGAATAAAACAGCATAAACGACTATGCTATGGAACTACTATTAATAATACGACAGCATTTTATTTACATCCTTAACTCCATCATCCATGACTTCACATAAGGTTACCCATTCTGGTTTGCACACTTCTCCCTCATGACGACTGAACATTAAACCATCTAGCAGTCCCCTTATCTCATGTTTCTATCCCCTATTACCCCTTAGATTGTAAGCTGTCCCAAGAGCAGGGGCATCATCTCAACCCGTACAACTTAGGAGTGAAACCCGTACATGCACTGTGCGCCTTGAAAAATCCGACTTTAACGGCCGAACCACGGAACTTACACACTCACACACAGCACAGTGGGAGAGGCAGGGAGTCTGTGAGTGAGGTTGCAAGTTAATTTGAGCCATATTTGCCATTTTTTAACAATCAAAATCGCCTAAGCGACAAAAGAATGGCTGCCGAAAAAACACAATACAATGAAAACGAGGCCGAAGGACGCAAAACTAGCCTGAACGACTTAAAACTAGCCCCCGTAGAACATAAAAATGAGACCTAAGCAGTAACAATTAACGCAAGTCAGTAACACTTCATCCAAACCACTAACATTACCACAAGCCAGTAACACTTAACCCAAGACAGTAACACAACCCAAGACAGTAATACTCAAGTGGGACGCCTATAAAGTAAACAGGGTGAGAGGCATGCAATGGGCACCAAAGGCACTCATTGAGAGCCAAGCTCATCGTGGGGCCCGCAAGGAGCGCCGAAGGTGATCATTGCCAAGCAGGAAAGTTGTGGCTCGCAATGAGCGCAAAAGGTGCTCAGAGGGCCCATAGCCTCGCATTGTGTGGCAAACAGCATTGCCAGGCTTACAATTTTACTCCCTTCATTTTTGACGGGCAATTTCCTAGTATAATCTCTCATTGGCTTTTCAGGCAGGGAGTTAACAGCCTGCTAGGGGACAGGATCAGATCAGTGCAGGAACAAACCTCCAGCACATGGAGGAGAGCTGATCTGCTCACAGGATGCCCATTCTAGGCACAGCACACCTCAACCCAGAGTGAGTGTGTGTGTATGTGACAGAGTGAGTGTGTCTGTGTGAGTGAGTATGAGCAATTCTCTGGGGTTGGGGGAGGTTACGGGGCAATTCCTTAGGGCTGGAGGGCAATTCTCTGGGGCTGGGGGGGGGAATTCTCTGTGGTTGTTTGAGGTCACGGGGTAATTTTCTGGAGCTGGGGGCAATTCTCTGGGGCTGTGGGGCTATTCTCTGGGGTTGGGTGAGGTCACAAGACAATTTTCTGGAACTGGAGAGGAAATCTCTGGGGTTGGTGGAAGTCACAGGGCAAATCTCTGGGGCTGGGGGGCAATTCTCTGGGGCTGTGGGGCAATTCACTGGTGTTAGGGGAGGTGATGGTGCAGTTGTCTGGGGCTGGGAGCAATTCAGTGGGGTTAGGGGAGGTGATGGGGCAATTCTCTGGGGCTGGGGGCAATTCTCTGGGGACGGGGAGGTGATGGGGCAGTTCCCTGGGGCAGTTCACTGGGACTGGGGGAGGTCATGGAACAATTCTCTTGGGCTGTAGGTCAATTCTCTGGGGCTGGGGGCAAAAAAATAGGGTTGGGGGAGGTCACGGGGCAATTTTCTGTGGCTGGGGGCAATTTACTGGAGTTTGGGGAGGTCACGGGGCAAATCTCTGGGGCTGGATGGCAATTTACTGGGGTTGGGGGAGGTAATGGGGCAATTCTCTGGGGCTGGGGGCAATTCTCTGCATATGGGGGCAATCCACTGGGGTTGGGGGAGGTCACAGGGCAATTCTCTGGGGTTGGGGGCAATTCACTGGGGCTGGGGGAAATTCACTGGGGTTGGGGGAGGTGATGGGGCAATTCTCTGGGGCTGGGGGTGGTGATATGGCAATGCTCTGGGGCTGGAAGGGCAATTCATTGGGGTTAGGGTAGGTGATGGGGCAATTCTCTGGGGCTGTGGGGGCAATTCTCTGGGGTTGGTGGGCAATTCTCTTGAGCTGAGGAGCAAAATGGGTTGGGGGAGGTAATGGGGCAATTCTCTGGGGCTGGGGGCAATTCTCTGCAGCTGGGGGCAATCCTCTGGGGTTGGGGGAGGTCACAGGGCAATTCTCTGGGGTTGGGGGGCAATTCACTGGGGCTGGGGGAAATTCACTGGGGTTGGGGGAGGTGATGGGGCAACTCTCTGGGGCTGGCGGAGGTGATATGGCAATGCTCTGGGGCTGGAAGGGCAATTCATTGGGGTTAGGGTAGGTGATGGGGCAATTCTCTGGGGCTGTGGGGGCAATTCTCTGGGGTTGGTGGGCAATTCTCTGGGGCTGAGGAGCAAAATGGGTTGGGGGAGGTCATGGGACAATTCTATGGGGCTGTGGGGGCAATTTTCTGGGGTTGGGGGTAATTCTCTGGTGCTGGGGTAATTCTTAGGGGATGGGGGCAATTCACTGGGGTTGGGGGAGGGCACAGGGCAATTCTATGGGGCTGGGGGCAATTCTCTTGGACTGGGGGGCAATTCTCTGGGGTTGGGGGCAATTCTTTGGGGCTGGGGGTAATTCTCTGGGACTGGGGCAGGTCATGGGGCAATTATACGGGACTGGGGGGGCAATTCTCTGGGGCTTGGGGGCAATTCTCTGGGGTTGGGGGGCAAAATAAGGGTTAGAGAAGTCAGGGGGGCAAGTCTCTGGGGCTGGGGGGCAATTCTCTGGGGCTGTGGGCAATTCACTGGGGTTAGGGGAATTCACGGGGCAATTCTCTGAGGCTGTGGAGCCAATTCTTTAGGGTTGTAGGCAGTTCTCTGGGGCTGGGGGGCAAAAAATAGATTGGGGGAGGTCATGGGGCAGTTCTATGGGGCTGAGGGGGCAATTCACTGGGGTTGGGAGCAATTATCTGGCACTGTGGGAGGTGATGGGGCAATTCTGTGGGGTTTGGGGCAATTCTCTGGGGCTGAGGGAGGTGATGGGGCAATTCTCTGGGGTTGGGAGCAATTCTCTGGCACTGGGGGAGGTGATGGGGCAATTCTCTGGGGTTGGGGGCAATTTTCTGGGGCTGAGGGAGGTGATGGGGCTATTATCTGGGGCTGAGGGGCAAAAATGGGTTGGGGAGGTCATGGGGCAATTCTATGGGGCTGTGGGGGCAATTCTCTGGGGTTGTGAGCAATTATCTGGCACTAGGGGAGGTAATGGGGCTATTCTCTGGGGTTGGGGGCAATTATCTAGGGCTGAGGGAGGTTATAAGGGAATTCTCTGGGGCTGGGGGCAATTCACTGGGGTTGGGGGAGGTGATGGGGCAATTTTCTGGGGCTGAGGGGAAATCACTGGGGTTAGAGGAGGTGATGGGGCAATTCTCTGGGGCTGGGGGGGCATAAAATTGGGTTTGGGGGAGGTCATGGAGCAATGCTATAGAGCTGTGTGGGCAATTCTCTGGTGCTGGGTGGCAATTCTCTGGGGCTGGGGGCAATTCTCTGTGGCTGAGGGGGCAGAAAACTGGAGTTGGGGGAGGTCATGGGGCAATTCTCTGGGGCTGTGGGGGCAATTCTCTGGGGCTGGGGGCAAAAAACTGGGGTTGGGGGAGGTAATGGGGCAATTCTATGGTGCTGTGGGGGCAATTCTCTGGGGTTGGGGGGCAATTCTCTGGGGCTGGGGGGAGTATCACCTGGGACGTAGATAAAACAATCATTGAATGAAGGGACATAAAACTAAAGGAAAGGAAAGTGTCTGAGATCATGTGACTTCCCACAGTAGGGCAGACTTCAGGTGATAACTGAGCATGTCTGTACAATCCCCAGGCAAAAAAAGAAACCATGTATAAGTTATGCTAATTTTCCCTGGAAATTTCTGGGGGTGTCAACATTGAGAGAAAACTCTTTGCAAAAGCAAGAAAATCAGCAGACTTTAGGCTAACGATTTAACTGTTTACTTTGGAATTTTTTCATGCAATACATTTTTTCAGACACTATAAATTCTCCTCTATCAGATGCATTAATAACCCACTTCACTTTAATATACCTTTAATACATATCCATCCTGTGCTATGCTCAAAAGCTGCATTATAACAACTGGCATATACTATAAAGGGACCATGTTAAAATACTTCTTGGTTTTAAGAGTGAGTACCTTTGCAAGCTCATTTACATATACCTAACCGAAATTCGTAGGTTTCAATAGAAACATTGTATTTCTTGATATTTTGAGCTGCAAATATTCTGACCCTTTTTAGACTAATGAACACAGAAGTGTATTATTTTGCTTAGAGTACCATTAAATAGAATAAAATACTAACACTTGGTTATAATGCATGTAAATACAAACACAACTGCTAACTATAAAATTACTGAAAAATACAACAACAAACACTGTTTTTTACAGTATGGCTTTTCTTTACTTTAGTGCCAGATAACATAATCGTGTTATAGGATCTAGAAATGTAAAAACAAACATCTTACTTAATAAAAGAATACACACACTCGTCTTGTGATATATGTTTTTTTCTATACTCACTTTACAGGGCTACATAACCATGAAGATAATAAGGCCAATGAGCAGTAAGTTCTACTTTCCCTGGTCTAAATCTAAGGGTAAAGGTAAGAGCAGTAGCGCTAGTAGCCACCACCAGCAAGAGAACGTGCTTGACTCTCTGCGCAGCAAGATGTTCTGAGAACAACAGGAGCAATGCTAAAAGCATATGGCACTCAACAAGATCTCAAACAGAACTGTGAGTGGGACCGTTCTGCTCTTATCATCAAAATCACATAATGTTTGTGTTTTTTGTTAAAAGAAATAAACAACAAATGTTATACTCATTAATGTGTTTGTGAAACCTGCAAAGCTTTCCACTGCAATTTTGTTTATTCACTAGACCTGCAGAGCACATGTTAAAACAGTAGTCCTGGGGCCATATATAGTCTCCTTCCACTTATCTGAATAATGTGTTGCCCAAATTGCCCTAAACTGAGACGCCTGACAAAAAAATGAGCGGCCAGTCGAAAAGTTAGTGAGTTAGTAGTGCTTGCTAGTCAGTCCCTAGGCAGAACAAAGCATCATTATTTATTGTCAGATACCGATAGAGCATAATGTTCTTATACACACATACAGTATCTGCAGGCCCGGATCTACCTTTTTGCAGCCCCTGGGCAGTAAAGTGGAGATGCTCCTGCGAGTGTGTGCGCAAAGTGTGCACGCACCCATTTTGCCATTTTCTGTGCATGTTTATCGCTCTCTTGCTGTGTGAGCAAATCAGACATTTTCCCATAACAGCCATTTTTACAACATAGCTACACACGCTGACCTATTACTTGTCAAATACAAAATATATTATGGTGGGCTATTTTATTTATATTTTTCTATAGGAGGGCAGCGAGCATATGTTACACAAACACATATCAGAGTCATGTGTATCACACATAAAAACTGAGTAATTATGAGAGTTAAAGGGCCACTGCACAATGAAAAAATAAATTGTTTGAAAAAATTTAGTCTAACTAAGAGCATAAGTACCGTATATACTTGAGTATAAGCCGACCCGAGTATAAGCCGAGGCACCTATTTTACCCCAAAATACTGGGAAAAATGAGTGACTCGAGTATAAGCCGAGGGTGGGAAATCTGCTGCCCCCTTTGTCCCTCTTGTGCCCTCTGTGTCCCCCTCTTGTGTGCCCTTTTCTGGTGTCCCCCCCCCTCTCTCGCCTGTGTCTCTTCTCCCCTCTCCCTCTCCTGTGTCTCTTCACCCCTCTCCCTTTCCTGTGTCTCTTCCCCCTCCCTTATCACCCTCCTCAACCTCCCTCCTCATTCTCAACCCCCCTACTCAAGCCCCTCCACATCCTCCCTCCTCATCCTCAACCTCCCTCCTCATCCTCAACCTCCCTCCTCAACCTCCCTCCTCATCCTCAACCCCCCTCCTCAACCTCCCTCCTCAACCACCCCATCCTTAACCCCCTCCTCATCCTCAACCCCCTCCTCATCCTCAACCCCCCTCCTCATCCTCAACCTCCCTCCACATCCTCAACCTCGCTCCTCATCCTCAACCTCCCTTCTCAACCTCAACCCCCCCATCCTCAACCCCCTCCTCAACCTCAACCCCCCATCCTCATCCTCAACCCCCCTCCTCAACCTCGCTTCTCATCCTCAACCCCCCATCCTCATCCTCAACCCCCTCCTCATCCTCCCTCCTCAACCTCAACCTCCCTCCTCAACCTCAACCCCCCCATCCTCAACCTCAACCCCCTCCACCCCTCCTCATCCTCAACCCCCTCCTCATCCTCAACCTCCCTCCTCATCCTCAACCCCCCTCTTCAACCCCCTCCTCATCCTCCACCTCCACTCCTCATTCTAAACTCCCCCTCTTCCTTTCCCCTCACTTACCTCCATCTGCAGCTTCTGCTCCGGCCTCCGCTCCTTCCGGCGTCTTGACCCGGCCAATGCTAAAGACGTGGCGCACATGTGACGACACGTCATTAGCATATAACGGGTGCCGACGCAGGGGTTTAGAATGAGGAGGGGGGGTTGAGGATGAGGAGGGGGGAGGGAAAGAGACACAGGGGGGTTAGAGAGACATGGAGGTAGAGAGACACGGGGGGTTAGAGAGACACGGGGGGTGGTTAGAGAGCCACGGGGAGGTGGTTAGAGAGCCACGGGGGGGGGGTTAGAGAGACACGGGGGGAGAGTGACTCAAGTATAAGCCGAGGGGACTCTTTTTAGCCTTAAAAAACTCGGCTTATACCCGAGTATATACAGTAATCAGGAAAAAAGTCATACAGCTAGGTTTTAATTATAAAAATATATGTTCATGCCTCTGCTGGGCCCTGGGAAAATACCCGATCCATAGGTAGAATTTGTGTGTGTTAGAGGGGCATTTACATTTCTGGAAAGATATGGTTGCATTTCCTGAAGCAAGAAGCCTGCTTCTGGGCCAGTGAGGGGGAAGGGCTATGGTGTCATTTTCAATCTTCACCAATTAAGAAATGCTTTCTGTTCTCTCCTTCCTCAATCCTCCACTGAAAAGACATGATCCAGCTCTCATGAAGTATGTAACAAACACAAAATGGATTCCTATACACGTATACTACTTCTGTAGTGGGAAAGCTTTTAGAAAGGTTAATAAGGCATAATATAAAAGAATATGTCTATTTGAACAGGATTATAAGTAGGAGTCAACATGGATTTATGAGGGATAGGTCATGTCAAACAAATCTAATTAGTTTCTATGAGGAAGTTAGTAGGAACCTGGATCAATGCAACTCAGTGGGTGTAGTCTTTTTGGATTTTGCAAAGGCTTTTGATACAGTGCCACATGAGAGACTATTGTGCAAACTAAGAGATACAGGAATTGCAGTAAATATCTGCTCATGGATTGAGAGCTGGCTAAAAGACAGGAAGCAAAGGGTTGTTGTAAATGGAGCATACTCCAATTGGACTAATGTGGTAAGTGAGGTTCATCAGGGTTCAGTATTAGGTCCTCTCCGTTTTAAGATATTTATTAATGAGGTGGGACTGGAAAGTAGTGTCTCCATTTTCGCTGATGACACAAAGTTGTGAAAGGTAATTAAATCAGATAATGATGTGGTTTCCCTCCAAAGGGATTTACATAAAATTGAGGAATGGGCATCTAAATGGCAGATGAGATTTAATACGAATAAATGTAAAGTTCTGCATCTGGGAAGGAAAAATAGCCATGCAATGTATAATCTTAATGGAGCAAATCTATGTGAATGGGAAAGGGATTTGGAAGTGCTTGTGGACAACCACCTAGGTAACAGTGCTCAAAGCCAAGCAGCAGCTGCAAAGGCAAATAAAATATTATCATGTATTAGGAAGGGTATGGAAGCCAGGGAAGCAAATATAATTCTGCCACTAAACAAATCTCTAGTACGCCCTCATTTGGAATATGAAGTACAATTTTGGGCACCACTTCATAAAAAGGACATTTTAGAGCTGGAAAAGGTACAGATGAGGGAAACAAAACTAATAAGGGGAATGGATGGGCTAAGTTAGGAAGAAAGACTAACCAAATTATTTTTTCTAGAAAAAAGGCGTCTAAGAGGAGATATGATTACCTTATATAAATTCATCCAGGGTCAGTATAAAGATTTGTCAAGCAAGCTTTTTATGCCAAGTGGTTTTCAACTGACAAGAGGACATCCCTTGAGGTTAGAAGTAAAAAGATTCCACCTTAAAGAAAGAAAAGGGTTCTTCACAGTAAGGGTGGTTAATCTGTGGAATTCTCTACCAGAGGAGGTGGTGACAGCGGATTCGATAGATAACTTTAAAAGGGGACTGGATTTATTTCTAATTAAAAAGGGAATTCAGGATTATCCTGGATAATTAGAGAGAGAGTATTGATCTAGGGAGAAATTCGATCGCCAGTATCTGGGGTCAGCTAGGAATTTTTTTTTTTTCCTTGGAGACGACTGGCTAAGTTTCACTTTTTTTTTTTTTTTCTGTTTGCCTTCTGGATTAATTAATAATTAAAAAAAAATTAAACAAAAAATGTAAGTAATTAAATAATTGATTAATAATTAATTAATTAATAACTAATCCACATATTACAGATCAGAGGAGATCTTAAAAGGTTGAACTTGATGGACTGAAAGTCTTTTTTCAACCTTAATTACAATGTAACTATGTAACTATGTAAACAGAGACAACAGAAGTTCGATGACTTATACTTGACAAACAAGTGTCTTTTTTCATGAATTACAGTGGACCTTTAATGATAAAATTGAACACCATTGCTAATGTAAGTGATCAGTTAGTGTGTGATCAGGATGTGTCTCTCCAGCTGCCGGCCCATCCTTACAATGCATCATATAAGAATGTTTGTAGTCAGACAGGCACATCATGATCACTTAGTCCACACAAACAGGCACACACACAGACAGACATACGCACCCACTCAGCCTGTCATATCACACTCACTCAGCCGGTCACCCCACACACACAGGGTCAGATGAACATTTCTGGAGCCCCTAGGCACTGAATGCTTAGCCACCCCTACATATAACTTTGTGCTACTGTGCCCTTCTCTGTCTGTTAGAATCTAATATTTGCTTATTACTCCATGGAGATTTCGTTCATGCTCAAACTGATTTTAGCACCTGGTTGGAGGCTGAGAACATTTCAAATGCCATTTCAGTAATTGGCATAAATAGACTAGAGTTTGATGGGAGAATCAGAATAGCTGATTGATGGACAAATATTACACAATTCAATGTAAATGTAGTGTGTGTAAATGTATTTTTTATAGCATTACATTTTTTATGTACTTATTTTATATATATATATATATATATATATATATATATATATATATACACACACACACAGTATCTCACAAAAGTTAGTACACCCCTCACATTTTAGTAAATATTTTATTATATATTTTCATGTGACAACACTGAAGAAATGGCACTCGGCTACAATGTAAAGTAGTAAGTGTACAGCCTGTATAACAGTGTAAATTTGCTGTCCCCTCAAAATAACTCAACACACAGCCATCAATGTCTAAATTGTTGGAAACAGAAGTGAGTACACCCCTAAGTAGAAATGTCCAAATTGTGCCCAAAGTGTCAATATTTTGTGTGGCAACCATTATTTTCCAGCACTGCCTTAACCCTCATGGGGATTGAGTTCACCAGAGCTTCACAGGTTGCGACTGGAGTCCTCTTCCACTCCTCCATGATGACATCAAGGAGCTGGTGGATGTTAGAGACCTTGCACTCCCGCACCTTCCGTTTGAGGATGCCCCACAGATGCTCAAAAGGGTTTAGGTCTGGAGACATGCTTGGACAGTCCATTACCTCTACCTTCAGCTTCTTTAACAAGGCAGTGGTCGTCTTGGAGTTGTGTTTTGGGTCGTTATCATGTTGGACTACTGCCCCTCTGCCCAGTCTCTGAAGGGAGGGGATCATGCTCTGCTTCCGTATTTCGCAGTACATGTTGATATTCATGGTTCCCTCAAAGAACTGTAGCTCCCCAGTGCCGGCAGCATCATCATTAATGTCTAAACCGTTGGCAACAAAAGTGAGTACACCCCTAAATGGAAATGTCCAAATTGGGCCCAATTAGCCATTTTCCCTCCCTGGTGTCATGTGACTCATTAGTGTTACAAGGTCTCAGTTGTGAATGGGGAGCAGGTGTGTTAAATTTGTTGTGATCGCTCTCACACTCTCTCATACTGGTCACTGGAAGTTCAACATGGCACCTCATGGCAGAACTCTCTGAGGATCTGAAAAAAAAGAATTGTTGCTCTGCATAAAGATGGCCTAGGCTATAAGATTGCCAAGACCCTGAAACTGAGCTGCAGCACAGTGGGCAAGACCATACAGCTGTTTCACAGGACAAGTTCCACTCAGAACAGGCCTCGCCATGGTCGACCTAAGAAGTTGTGTGCAAGTGCTCAGCGTCATATGCAGAGATTTGTTTTGGGAAATAGATGTATGAGTACTACCAGCATTGCTGCAGAAGTTGAAGGGGTGGGGGGTCAGCCTGTCAGTGCTCTGACCATACGAAACTCAGTGCTTCAAATTGGTCTGCAATTTGAAGAGGGTATATGGTAGATCCTTCTAGATTAGCTCTCCAGATATAGGGAACTCCACCATATTGTGATAGGGGTTATTTTTGGTCTTGTTAGGCAGGGCCTCTTTTTTTAAACTTCCGTAATATCCTCCTAGATCCATTGACTCCTTCTTTAGAATTCAGGGTTGAACGGTGTCCTTTACAATAGGAGATTTTTTATCCCTTTGGACAAAACCTATAATTGTTCAATATTATCTAATTAATTACTGCGGCTCAGGCATATATCTAGAGTTGTATATATTTATTTTTTAGTCATCGTTGTTATTCACTTTTTATTGTTTTTTGTTTTAATCACTTATTTAAGGTTAAGTTTTACTTTACTAGTGCCTTAGGGCATTTGTCTGTCCAGTACACCCCCATCCAGCTGTGAGTATCGTTAGTAAGTGGCTCTAGTTTAATTATTGGTGTGTCTTTTCTTTTGGTCCCTTCCATACCCATATAAGTTTATTGCTTCACACTACGAGAGCCACGTACTCAATCTCTCCATTATTTTTGCTTTTATGCAATTATTTTGTCTAGTACTATCCCCATAACGGGGAATATAGGATATAACTTGTTGATTTTAGCGAATGAGGAACTAGTTTTTCTGACAGGTTGTACCTTATTTTTCTTTGTGGTAGAATACTATATATATATATATATATATATATATATATATATATATATATATATATATATATATATATATATACATATATACCATCCTATGATGTGGACCTTTAAGTTATACTTTTCTAAAACCTATTTAGTATTGATTTTGACTTGAAAGACAAGAGTTGTCTCTAAAACATTTGTTGCTTTAAAATGAAAAGTGAGATCTTTCCTATATGAGTTCTCCAGCAGTGACATCAGAAGTTGCTGCAAGAAGCTGCTAGATGGTGCTGACGAAATTGTACACAGTTTGTAAGCGCTGCTGATATAATACATAATTTCCAAGCTTAAACCACTACCCTAACCCCACTAATCCTAAAACATTGGCAGCAAAATATTGGCACCGACATCTAGTGGATGCTCACTGCTGCCACCTGTGCTGGCAGTGTTCTAGATTACTCATAACAGGAAAGGACTGAAAAGTCCAATAAAAAGTTATTGCTATATATAGCAAAACTTTTACTTTACAGTTATATTGATCTTAAAATCTACTGCAATCTTCATATACATACAAAATGTATCAATACATATTACAGCAGTGGTTACCAAACCTGTCCTCAGGAACTGATAACAGGCCATGTTTTGTGAATATCCTCATTTGAGCACAGGTGCTGCAATCAAAATGACTAAATCATTAATTACCATACCAGCAAGTGAGCATGGTCTCCACAAATCCTGGCCTGCGGGTGGTACCGGAGGACAGGTTTGGGAACCACTATACTAGAGTATGCTAATTGTTCAATGTATATAATTGTGTGTTTGTGTAGATATTGCCCATCCCTCATAATGAGTATGATATAATAACATGGATGTAAATTAGAAAGGATGAGGTAGGGCATTTTAACCTCCATCTTATTGTACTCCCTTATCGTCACCATTTCCTATCTATTCTATTTCCACTGCCCACAATTCATATATCATCATGCTCTCTAAAATGCAATGTTCCATGTATGCAATAATCAATTATCTATGCTCAGACGGATAAATGCATGCAAACTTTCACATAATAATGTGAAGGAAATGCACATCAGTAAAAATCACAAACCACAAGGCAGGTCATCTTAAGCCACTCTTAAACTATACTTAAAATGCCTCAATATGTAGAATTTGCTAGCCTTCAGAGAAGCAAGTCATTTGTGTTTTTCTTTGGTGAATGAGAGGGGGAGCGTGAGAACGGAAGTGGGTGTAACATGGCTGACCTCCATTGTACCTAGACACAATCATATTTTTTATGACTTAGCTTTATTTCTTACTGTATGCACACTTTCACATACACTTTGGCTACCTTATGATTCTGGTTCAAAATATACACAAAATATAGAAATGTGGTATTTTTACTCCTAGTAACAATTACTCTCTCTCTATACTGGGAGAAGCAGAAAAGACACTGTGTGTTATGATGGTTACTGGGTAACATATTTACCTTCAGACAAAACTTCCCTCCTACTCCTACTGCTTCCTGTCACCTAAGAGAAATTTCTTACATG
Organism: Discoglossus pictus; assembly: GCA_027410445.1. Classification (NCBI taxonomy): domain Eukaryota; kingdom Metazoa; phylum Chordata; class Amphibia; order Anura; family Alytidae; genus Discoglossus; species Discoglossus pictus. The sequence goes on from CM050167.1 coordinate 95,164,049, forward strand.
GCTGTTGGTAACCACACAAGAAGTTAGGTCCATGCCACACAACCTGCCTGCCGGATATGCTGATGTTTCTAGCAGAGGTGGGAAACTCATTGCAAAGGGAAAATAGAAAGGCAGCCATCACAGTCATTCACTGTGTTTCTGCACACAGGATGTACAACCATAGCTCTGCTATGATTGGTAGATGTTAAGCACCAGACGCAGAGCATCCATCACTTCCTTCCTGTGGTCCTCCTCCTTCCTTCACACTCTCTTTATGGGGAGACAGAGCTAATATTGATCTGAAAGTTAATCCTGTTCTACCCTTCATGCTTCACAATATGTGAGTGTAATAATCAGGCGCCCCTAGGCTAATGCCTACTTTGCCTAATTGTCATGCATATCTGCATTATCACATCTGTATAGAAAACAATAAAGAACATAACTTCTGTATGAATAGTTGTGCAGAGGACATAATTATTATAAGTAGTTGTAGGAGTGGCCGTATCTCTCCAAAACAACTTAAATATCCACCTTACACTTACCTCTAAGTACACATCAACCACCCCACATTCCTCTCCATTATCTCGTATCTACTAATACTCATCCTAGCCCTCTAATCAGGCTAGGATGACATAGCTAAATATGCCACACATCAAGCTACCATCAATCACTAAAGAGAGAAGGCCACTACTACAAATAGGTTATAAGACCATCTCTCAAAACAGAGTCCAATTCTGGATGGCAAAATGGAGGTTTATCCAAGATCAGTGAAGGATGGCAATCAGAGTTTCAGGGTCACAGGCAGAAGGCAGAGAGAAGACAAGGTAAGGCCTAGTAGAACAAACAACTAAATAATGCACCCTTGGCTCATCTGAGACTTTGCTTGGACATTTAACATGCTGCCTTTTTGTGGTCAGCCAAATGACTGACTGTGACGATCCGGTGGTAGGGGCTATTACTGCCTAGGGCCACCTGCTATAGACTACAGGTTAACTACCTACAAGGACCGTTTGGGTTATTGGAAAACTCGGCACCAGCACCCTGAAATGTGGCCTCTGTGTAAGTCAGGGTCTCTCCATCAGGAATCAGCACATCCATGAGTCTCAGTAACCTTCCTGTGGTAGTGACCAGAACAGGTTACTTGCAGAGTAAAAATAGGATCAGTATCGCAGGCACCAGGGGCAAAATAGGAGACTCAAGATTTCTATACGTCTCAGAGTGAACTGTTTTATTTTTTAAATGACAGCAATACTTACAGCAGTTAGATACAGAGGGGGTGTACACAATGTAACAATGAGGGTGTGGCAGATAATCACAAGAGATAAACTCGGTGGGTGTGGCTAGCAGCAAACAAAGAGGAAGAAAAACAACAGATCTCCCTGCAATAATGCTTTAAAAAAGATGAAAATACCAAGCAATTTGGATTATATTTGATGTACAAGATCAGGTTACAGTGACTGAACAGTATGGAATGCTCTGGAAGTGTGCAGCAACTTTTGGACTTCACTTTTACAGCAGATCTCAATAATCTACTGGGCTAAAAGGTACTGGATGGATATACATGAAGGAACAATCTGAATCAGGCCCCAAACAAAACACACATTTGACATCTATGTGTTGAAGCAGGAGAAAGAGTTTTGGGGGCAAGAGACAGACATCTTTAAACCCTGTTGCAGGACATTGTTACAACCTGTTTTTCTGTTTGAATGATTCAGCAGTAGGAGACCTGCTCCAAGTGTCATTGAAGCAAAAACTCTATATACAGGTACTGGGGATTGAGGGGAGGGGGGCTCCTATATTGCCCTAATGCAAGGGTATGTGAGAAAGCTCTCTGCAAGCCTCAGTTAATAGAGACCTTTACTGGAATAAGCTTTACAAAACCAACACTCCAAACAGTACCCCCAATAACAGCTTCTCATAATTAAAGCATGATTGACTTTCCTTGCAAAACCACAACTTTTCTTAACCTGATAAATCAGGCAATCAATAAACTGTGTAAATAGTTTTCTGATTATTGCCTGCTACACAGAAAGGAACTCCCTATACTTACAAAGCTCTCTATTGGCCTGGTACTCCACCTTGCCATTGCATGTAAACACAACAGTTCCTAGACTCAACAGCACCATCTGTTGCTATTGAACTGCATTACCAAGCCCTACAGCACCATATATTGGCTGAGAGTGCAGTTCCTAGACTCAACAGCTTCTCATAATTAAAGCATGATTGACTTTCCTTGCAAAACCACAACTTCTCTTAACCTGATAAATCAGGCAATCAATAAACTGTGTAAATACTTTTCTGATTATTGCCTATACTACCTATACTTACAAAGCTCTCTATTGGCCTGGTACTCCACCTTGCCATTACATGTAAACACAACAGTTCTTAGACTCAACAGCACCATCTATTGCTATTGAACTGCATTACCAAGCCCAACAATGCCATCTATTGGCTGAGATTGGAAATACATGCTATCAAGACCCAACAGTGACAAAAGTGCATGTTACCCAACCTGTGGGGCTGTGAATATTGAGCTCAATACCCTCTGTCTATATTGTTATCACAGTTGTTCACTTCTCAATGCCTATTTTTACATCTTTCAAGCAATACTGATCCTCTATCTTTTGGTTGGTTACCTCTGACTACAGAAACTGAAATAAAGACACAACTCAAGACAACTTGATTATCCAAAGGAATAATACTATACTGTACAACCATATAAATACATTTTCCAGGAACTGTCACCATTGGTGGTCGGTGTTATTTTTTAACAGGACTCGCTGCACTCATTACTATGTAAAAAACCACTACCCCCTCCCTATGTAAGGTCACTTACTTAAGCAAAGTGACATCTATATGAAGTAAACTGAAGACATTTTGGTCATAGGAGATGGCAGATGTATCAACAAGACGCAACACCAAAGACATACAAACTTATTGGACACCAAGAAAAACTTTACAAGCATCTCAACAAGCCTCTACGCCAACTAAGAATACCACTTCATCAAATATGGAGGCATCCGCCCCAAGTACAAAGGCGGACATTCAAGACCTGAAGGAACTGATATCCTCCTTTAAAACGGTGATCAAGTCGGAAATTTAAAAGGTGGCAGTAGATTCCAAAACAACATTACTGGAGGACAATTACAATGATCTTCTTCATGCACATACACTACTTGAGGAGTAGATGGTCATAATGAAGGAGGAACAATCTTTTTAACAGTCTGCCCAAGAAAATTTAGAGAACAGGTCCCGTTGACAAAATTTCCACATAAGGAACCTCCCCGAGTCAGTGAGAGATCTCCTGCAATATTTGCTAGAATTATGCTAATGTCTTCTGCCAGACATGTGCAAAGAGGAATATAGAGTGGACAGAGTCCACAGAGCGCTGGGAGGTCGGTCATCCAACTCAGATTGACCAAGAGATGTTATAGCACAGTTCCATTACTTCTCCACCAAAGACAAATGTATGAGAGCGGCTAGAACCGGTATCCCTGAAGTAGAAGGCTGCCAACCAAGTATCTACTCAGATTTGTCTGCAACAACCCTATTTAAGAGGAAGACGCTAAAACCAATTCTGGAACTTGTACTAACCAGAGGTTGGAAATACACCTTGGGCTTTCCTTTCCGGCTGAACATCTCCAAGGAGGGAAACTGTACACCATTCGATCTTTTGAAGAAGGAGTTACACTTCTCTCTTCATGGAACATTCAGCTACCAGAAAATTTCAACCCTCCTCCTGAATCAAGCCTGCAACAGAGGCGAGGTCTGAGAAGCTAAGCTACCACAACAATCTAAATAGCCCTCTCATTATTTGTCTAATGGACATATCAATACTAGGGGACTAGCAGATATTGTCATGATACAGGAAACCCACTTAAAAAAAAACTCAATACCCAAATACTGGGGAAAAACATACTCACAATCATATCATACATCTGCTACAGATAAAACAAAAGGTGTCTCGATTTTGTTTCCCAAAATACTTAATTTTCAACACACTAACACTCAAAAAGATGTTGAAGGCAGATATATTGCAGTTCAGGGAATTATTAACAATAGTTCAGTATCACTTCTATGCACCAAATTTAGACCAGTCCACTTTCTTTCGCAGAATCACAAATCTAATTTCCAATTGGCAACATTCTATTTGGGTTATAGGAGGAGATATGAATGCAGTTCTAGACCCACTCAGAGATAGATCTGGACCCTCTACCCCATCACAAATTGCCACCGCTACTAAGGTTTTTAAATCAATTCTGAGCCAAAGTTGCTTATTTGACACATGGAGGGGGATGAATCTGACAGGGAAGCACTTTACCTTTTACTCAGCCAGACATAAATCCCAATCACGCATCGACTAAATATTGCTACAACAACAAATGGCTCCTAATTTGATTGACGCAACAATTCATCCTATCTCGTGGTCTGACCACGAACTTGTAAGTGTGTCACTGTGTGATTTGCTCTCAAAAGGTTGCTCCCCATCTTAGACATTAAACCCGGCACTTCGTAATGACCCACTGACAAAAGATAAGATCAATAAGGCTTTGGTGGACTACTTTCCACTGAATAGTGGTGACGAAGTAGATGGGATGGAAGTCTTGGCAGCCCATAAGACAGTATTGTGAGGGGTTTGCATACAACTTGGCTCAATAGCAAAAAAATGTGATCAGTCTCAAATAAATAATTTTAACAAAAAATTGTCAGACCTTCATAGACTGGTCGCTGTTCAGAATTCACCTCAGAGTTTCGAGGAAATTTTTAATTGTAAACAAGAATTGAAAGAAATTATGCGAAAGCAAATCATGACTACTGTATATTGCAGCGTACACAATCTAAATTTTTTCGATTCTCCAACAAACCAGATACATTGTTAGCTAGAAGACTTAAACAACAGAGAGCAATAGGGGCTACCAAAGGCTCATAAGGCACCTAGTTCGGATGGATTCACTAATTACTATTATAAGCAATTCATGAAACTTTGTTACCTCACCTCCAACATCTATTTAATGAGTTCCTCTAGGGCAAAACTATACAAGCTGAATTTCTGGAGGCAAAAAATATAGTAATAGATGAAGAAGGCAAAGACCCTATGCAGTGCAGCAGTTATAGACCCATATCTTTAATAAACAATGATATCAAATTATACTCCAAGATCATAGCAAATAGATTGTTGCCGACCATGATTCATCCGGACCAGGTGGGCTTTATCCCAGGTAGGAAAGCGCCTGATAATACTAGGTGAATCTTTAATCTCATGGAAATTGCTTAAGACAAAAAATTACCACTAATGCTACAATCTTTAGATGCAGAGAAAGAGTTTGATAGGAATGATTGGACTTATATGAAAGAAGCATTGCTTAAAATTGGCCTTAGTAAAAACTTTGTAGGAAGCATTATGACATTATATTGTGCCCCTAGGGCCTATATTTCCTATCAGGTTTCAAATCTCAATTATTTCAGATAGACCTGGGAACAAGACAGGTATGTCCTTTTTCGCCTTTACTTTTTGCTCTATGTTTTGAACCACTAGCGATAGCATTAAGGGAAGCTCCAGATGTTAGTGGAATCATAGTTACTAACCCATGAATTCGCTTACCTAGCCTATTTAAAACATTGAGCAATTTTGGCCATATATCAGGGTTTAAAAATAACGCAAATAAGAGTGAGGCTCTTAATGTCTCATTGCGCAAGCAACTGGAAAATTTGCTGACCTTAAACTATCACTTTAAATTATCCTTGCATCATATAAAGTACCTAGATATTCATATCCCTAAATTTACTAAACAGATATATGCTGCCAATTAAAGAAATATATTCCGATCTTTGCATCTGGTCTTCATTAAATATCTTGTGGTTTGGTAAAATACACTCCATTAAAATAAGCACCCTCCCTAAACTGCTATACCTTTTTAGGACTATACAATCATTGATAAATCTTAAAGACATAGCAACATTACAAAAAGCAATATTCTACGATACTATAAGGCTGCGAGATTAGCCAAAATGGCTAAATGGTATATTAACCTGCCTGTCGGTATGATTATGTCAGTATTTAGAATGTTAAAGCGGTACATTAAAAAATACTGACATAATCGTACCGCCCTTTCCCCCTTATCCTCATCCCTTTCCCCTTTATCCTCCTCCCCTTCCCTCCTCCTCCTCCTCCCTATCCTCCTCCTCACTTCCTCACCCCTCTCCAATCACCTCCATTTCCCCCTTCCCCTCCTCCTTTTCTACTTTATCCTCCTCCCTCCTTATCATCATCCTCCTCCTCCCTCCTTCCCCCTGTATCATCCTCCCTTTCCCCCCTTATCATCCTCCCTTGACTCCCCTTCCCCCCTTATCATCCTCCCTTGCCCCCCTTATCATCCTCCTCTTCCTCCTCCTGCATGTCTTCGGCAGTGAAGTGACCGGCATATTCTAATTATGTGACGTCACACGCTCGACACGTCATTAGCATATTCCGATCACTTCACTGCCGAAGACATGCTGCGTGGGGAGATATGAGCAGGGAGCTCATTTGATCACAATAACAAGTAAGGAGAGAGGGGGGATAGGGACTGGAGAGGGGGAAGTTAGGGGGAAGGAGGAGAATGATCGGGGGGGAGGAGTAAGATGATCAGGCAGGAGGGAGATGATAACGGGTGGAAGGAGGAGGATGGAGAAGGAGGAATGGTGTGCTGAGGGGGCCTAGGCAATTTTGGCAGCATTGGGCCCCCTGCAGTACCGATTTAGAAACAGTAAATTAACCCCGAGCCACCCTTGGGATTACCGCTTAAGCGGTTAAGAGAGCCCCCCAGTTTGGGTGGAGATAGAACGTCAAGTTTTATGGGACCAAAATATTCTCCTGAACCAAACACTTTGGCTAAGTATTTATCAGAGTTTTAATTTAAAATCACTTCTGATGTGTCTTAGTCACTCAAGCATACTATGGAAGCAAATCAACAAGAGAACTCCTCTACTACAAAATGGCTCATGACTAACGCCATTGGGGCTACCCCATGCAGACTTATCAATCAATAAAAATACCCAAATAGCTTTTTGGATTAGAAGTCAGGTAACACTTGTTGCAGATGTACTGTTAGAATGTCAAAACTGGTCTCCATCAGACTTTAGCATAAATCACATTGCCACACAAAGAATGGCTTAACATGATGATGATTAGCACACAAGTGGTACAAACTGCCAAAAAAAAAAACAAATTAGCTAGCAAAACTCCCTTTGAGCATTGTTGCTTACACAACTCAAAAGGTAAAAAAAAAAACTCACTATTCTTTATAACTACCTAAATGAACAGACCAGACCTAATAATTTGTCCTATAGGGCATTCTGGGAGGCTGAGCTCAATATTAGCCTAGATGATGAACAATGGGGTATAATTATCAAAAACACAGCAAACTCCTCTTTAAACATTATATTGAAGGAAAATGTTTACAAAACTTGAGACGGTACCTTACCCCAGCTACACTCCACTGTTCAAATAGTCAGTTGGATGGCAATGTTCCTTAAAACATATGTTATGGGATTGCCCCAAAAGTTCAACATATTTGGATGGCGACCTATAATACCCTGGAGAAACTATGGGATACAGTTATTCCTCAAAAAACAGAAGAGGCATTATTAGGCTTACCACTCCCAGGTCTTTCTAAAAATGCACAATTTCTATCAAATAAGATATATTTGGTCTACTAGAAGCATAATTGCAAAACAGTTCAGGCCTTTGAGGAGGTTCTACAGAAGATTGCGTTTATTTGCTCCATGAGGGTCTTATCTGCTAAGATAGATGCAAAATACAAGAAATGGGCCTCCTTCTGGGATATGTGGATGCTGAGAGTTGGCCCATGAGGTTGGTGAATGTGGACCTTGAATGAGGGTAATATCTTTCCTTCTTTTTCTTCTTTCATTCTTCTTTTTAGATATTTTTTTATTGTTAGAATAATGCTCAGTATTAAGTTGAGTGTACTTCTTTAACAAAAACAAAAAAAGAGTGAGAAAGAGTTGAAGTAAATGCGTTTATTATAGGCTGTAAAGTGTCATACTACAATGTTTTGTATTTTCATTAGGAAGACATGTTTAAATGCGTTGCAACCTACTTTTCTCATAATAAAAATGTATTTAAAAAGAAAACCAAGAGATAAACTCCACATGGGGTCTAACAGTAGTTTCCTGAGAATAATCGGCTTAATCTCCAATACACATCCTGCCGTCACATATCAGACAGGATTGACGTTATCTGGCAAACAATGCGATAAAACAGATCATAATACAATGGAGGTGTTTATGCAGATAATCCACTGCTGTAGCGAAACAGTCTGTTCTTTTATGGTGGCTCAATGGCCCAACACCCAGGCAGAGAAAAAGACTAAATCTTGGGCATCTGTACCTATGTCAGATTTGGATGACACAATCAACATTACTACAGTAGTGGTGATAAGACAACCTTTGTGAAGACACATGATGACACAGGTAGGTGCTTGAACTTTCAAACTACCCTTCCTTCCATAAATGGTCATAGCATGTAATAAACCTTGTACCAGTGGAAAATTGATTTGAAACTATTTGAGCACTGAAAGGATCAGTGCGAATCCAGTACATTTTCCAGACTCACCATCCACGCACCGGACGCACCGTGCTAAGCAGTTAGACCAAAAAGTGATAAATGAATATGAACTCCATTTTATGTTTGTGTGTCAGAATCAACAGAGAAACTGGATTTTGTGAAACAGCTTGGCTGGAACCCAAGATTCCACCATTTAAAATTTATTTGAAACTGTTTGAAAATCCAGTACATTTTCCAGACTCACCATCCACCAGTAGCAAAACCAGAAGCAAAACATGAGGAGGGTAAGAAGGAAAGAAGCAATTGTGGAGTCTGGTCTTCAGCAATGAATCACATTCACTTTGAGGGAGTTGCAGACAATACGTGATTGGGTTTAACAGACTATTAAACCATGGTTGGTGAATGGTTGGTGTATACAGAGTTGTCTAAAGAACAACCAGACCCTATTGTGAACAATATTACATAGTAATTGAGGTTGAAAAAAATGTTTTAGTCCATCAAGTTCAACTTTTTTAGATTTATCACCTTTACCTTCAGCTCCTTTAGCAAGGCAGTGGCCGTCTTGGAGGTGTGTTTGGGGTCGTTATCATGTTGGAATACTGCCCTGCGTCCCAGTCTTCAAAGGGAGGGGATCATGGTCTGCTTCAGTATGTCACAGTACATGTTGGCATTCATGGTTCCCTCAATGAACTGTAGATCCCTAGTGCCGGCAGCACTCATGCAATCCCAGACCATGACACTCCCACCAACAAAAGTATACATCTATACTGAGGAAAGGTAGTTGAAATAATCCCTAAATGACAGATAAACAGATAAGGCACAAAGAATACAAAAACAATGGTATGAGATGAAACCCTCAGTTTGAACGTAAAAAGCGATGCAGAGAAAGTGGAGGCAGCATCTGAAATCAGCAAGTAAATGCATATAGGGAGAATCAACACAACATATTATAGAAAACACTAGCGAATTGCCCGTTCAAAAATGAAGGCAATCAAATCGTAAGTGAGATAATGCTGTTTGGTGTGTAATAGTAAAATATATAATATATTAATAAATGAATATACTTTACCTATTTTGAAGCATTGTGTTGAAGAGCTGACAATATGTTTTCATGTTGCTGCAGCATTAGTGGTGTGGAGCTGCTGTGTAAGCGTGATGAATGTGTGCAGTGTAACAGTGTGCGTGCGCGAGACGAAACCGTTAGCGTAGTGGTGTACTTCCGCATTGGCGTCAAATGGCGGGTTATCTGTGTTATGCGTCTTTGCGGATTATCCGTCGGGGGTTTCGTGGTGTTTTTCGAGTTTCGTGTGTTGTTTTGCGAGTGTGTAGTGGTGTTTTACGTGTTGAGAGTGCTGTAGCCTCGTTTTGGGTTTTTTCGTCGGCCATTTGTTCTCTCGCTTAGCGATTTCATTAGTGTGTAAAGTGTTTTATTTTTATTGAAATTAATGTGTAACTTGTTTTTTTGAGGTGCTGGATGGTTCCTCTTGCTGTAGGTTATTTTTTTATGTGTGTGTTGTGTGTATTTATTGTGTTTGAAATGTTTGTATGTCGGCGTGTTGCGTCCGATGTTTGCGAGGTCGTAATGTGTGGTAACGTGTGTCGTATGGTGTTTGCGTGTGTAGCCTCATTTTCGTTTTGTTCGGCGGCCATTTTTTCTCTCGCTTCTCAAAGTTTTTATTGTGCAAACTCTTTTATTTTGAGTGAAATGAAGGTGTGAGTTGCATTTTTGAAGTCCTGGATGCTCCCTGTTGCTGTAGGTAAGGTTTTTATGTATGTGCTGTGTGTATGTATTGTGGTTTTAATTTTGTAATGTTCGCGAGTTGCGTCCGAGTGTTGCAAGGCCGTAATGTGTGTGAACGTGTGTCGTATGCTGTTTGCGAGTGTCGTAATGTGTGTGTCGTGTTATTTGCGTTCCGACGTGAAGTTTGCGAGGGTCGCAGTTGCTGGCATGGAGCGCCTTTGTGTATATATGTTTGGTCTGGGCCTGCATGATGCTGCCGGCATTGGGGAGCTACAGTTCATTGAAGGAACCATGAATGCTAACAGGCGAGCCAGCAGCGCCGTCACACATGTGAGCCTCACTAAAAGAGGCCAAGCACCTTCGTCACTCATTGCAGCCAGTGGCGCTGTCACACATGAGAGTCTCGCATAGCGAGGCGAAGCGCCGCTCAGCACTTAGGCTGCATTGCAGCCAGCGGTGCCGTCACACATGCGAGTCTCACAAAGCGAGTTGAAGCAGCTGCACAGCACTTAGGCTACAATTAGCGCCAAAAGCGCTCATTGCAGCCAGCAGCACTGTCACACATGGGAGCCTCGCAAGTAGCAAGTAGCTAGTATATATATATACTAGCGACTTGCCCGTCAAAAAATGACGGCAATAAGATTGTAATGCAGGTAATGTTGTTTGAGTGCAAAATTAATTTTGTTGGTGTTTTAAGATCCTTTGGCGCTCATTGCGAGCCTCCCACTGAGCGCCTTTGGCGCTCATTGCGAGGATCTTGGTTGTTTGTGTCCTATGAGCAGCTTTGGTGTGTTGTTTTGGTATGGCAATGAATAATTAATAAAATAAGAAATTAATATACTTTACCTATTGTGAAGTAATATATGCAGGAAGCATTGTGTTGAACAGCGGGCAATCTGTTTTCATGTTGCTGCATCATCAGTGCTGTGGAGCTGCTGTGTAAGCGTCATGAATGTGTGCAGTGTAATAGTGTGCGTGCGCAAATCCGTTAGGGTAGCTGTGTACTTCCGGATTGTATAAGTTATTGTTCTAAAATGGCGCCTAATGTGTGGTATGCCGTTGGCCCTTTAAGGACTCGGGGCAGGGATTTTAAACTTTAATTGCAGCGGGGGTCCCGATCAAGACCCCCACTGCAATGTTTAATGTAGGGACCTTCCAGGGGTCCAAATAGGGACCTGCAGCATGGGGTTATTGTGGGTACACTGTGGAGGTTCCGATCCGATTGGGACCCCTGCAGCAGAGTTACATATTGGAAGGCTGCGAGAGCATTTGTAGCTTTGAGGACCGTCAATCATGACGGTCTCAACTCCCATCGGCTGTTAGTGAGCAGTATCTGCAACCTTGCACTCGCAAGCACAGCTCTGCTTACGTCGGAAACCTGGGTTTCTGAAATCGTATCTCAGGCAGCGTGACTTAGCCTTGGCTAACTGAATAGCCTTGGAAACGGAGGGGAAACGAAGCTTGCAGCTCACTCGGAGACATCTGAACCTCTGCGAGTGAGCTGCGAGCTGGCAATTGAATGAGGCTGTATATCAGTAACGGAGATAATAACAGAAATAATAAACAAATAGTTTGTGAGTTACTATTACTATTTGAACAATTGGTTGCTGTGTGTTTCTGTAAACCTGCCATCAGGGTCACTTCACACATAATTGTATTACACAGATGAACATTGCTCCGTATATGTGAGACTGACCAATCTGTGACCATTTCTCAGCAATAGTTGTTAAAATGCTGATGAGACATGGTCCAGGATAGGCTAGTACATGACACAGCACATGCAGTCCTACAGAGTCTGTATCTGCATATGCTGCGGTGGGCACATCCATACATGTACTCTCTTTTGGATGTTAAATCACTCTGAATCTATTTGGTGATTGCTAATCTGAATCAGTGTTAACCGCATGTATCAGAGACACATCGAATTCAGCACACTTATGACATAGATATGTTTGCTTCCTGGATTTGCATAGTGATTGCTTATATATATATACTGTACATATATCCCTAGTGAAAACCAGGAAGCTTACATAATCCTTTCATATTTGTGCAGTATTTATATTTTATATGTGTTATCTGTGTGTGTGTGGTATACATGTGTGTGCATGTGAGGGTATGATGGTGTACATGATACTCATATTACATGATACTCTCCTCATGTGAGTCCACCTGTCCTGGAAGTCCCACAACTGCTGCCGGTTCAATCCAGGCCCTCAGTGTCCTCTCCCACTCAGTATAGTCTATGCTAACTGGAGGGCCTCCACCTGTTGCTCAGGCTGCTCTTGCCTTCTCTGCCATCTTCTTCTTGACTTTGGCGTGGCTGTCATTATACCTGTGCTTGACAGACCTCACAAGCCCAATGCAGAGACAATTGTAGCAACATCACTGCAAGCCTGTGCCTTCCAGCTAGGCCTCACTTCCCTCCACCCATGAATGATACAGTAGTGGGAACAGATTACATGGAGGAGGGCTCTCATCTCCTCTGGTGTATAATTAGGGGCCATGTACCTTGCCACAGCCTCTTGCCCTCCTATGTCTGGGATGATGTCCTCCCTCATCTCTCCCTGGGGCCTGTCCCTCCCCACCACTACTTCCCTCCCTGGGATCATGGCCCTGACCCTCTGCTCCTGCTCTTTGTGTGCCTGCATCTAGGGCACACCCCTCCCCCTTCTCTCCTACGCCTCTCTTCTCCCTGAGCTGCTACCCCTTCCCCTTCTCTCTTCCTCTCCTACAGATATGAAAAATAATATAAGGATTAATAAATGTAAAATGTATATGTATTTGAGGACGCAACCCGCGCGACCCCAAAAACATTACAAACACAATAAATACACACAACAAACACATGTTACCCACAGCAAGAGGGTGCACCCAGGACCTCTGAAAGTGAAGTTACACCTCGATTTAACTCCAAATTTCGGAGTTTAGACACCCGAAAATCACCTAAGCGAGAGAAAAAATGTCCGCCAAACAAAACGAAAACGAGGCTAAAGGCCCCTAAACATGCAAAACACCACCAAACAGCTACGGATATTCCGAAAAAGTCCTGGAGGACCTTCATGGCACATATAGTGTAATTATAGGGGTTGATTAGTGTCCTATAGAGGTCTATATAGATCCCTATTGGACTGATATGGTTAAATAGAGGCTTATGGGTGTCTGTATAGAGTCCATGAGTGATAAGGTTAATTAACGGCTCTGTATAGAGCCCCATGAGTGATAGGATTAAATAGAGGCTTATGGGGGTCTGTATAGACCCTCATAAGTAATGGTGTTAATTAAGGGCTCAAGTGACTCTGTATAGAGCCCCATGAGTGACAGTGTTAATTAGGGGCTCATGGGGCTCTGTATAGAGCCCCATGAGTGATGGGGTTAAATAGAGGCTTATTGGGGTCTGTATAGAGGCCTAAAACGCTAGTTAAAGTCAAAAGCCTTAGAAAAAGTCCCCGTGGAGGGACGAAATGGCCCATTGGCATCATTTTTTCCAATTTTCTGAACCTTAGACTACTGAAAGCGAAGTACAAACACTCTTTGGAGTGTAATTCTTTTTTATCACTATATTGGCTCAATTATTACTCTATCTTTATACTCTATCTATTCAGTGGCAACAGAGAGCCTATGGAGAGCCTTATTGGAGAGCTTTACTACTGAACAGCAAGTATATTGCCATTATGGCTGTATTCATGTTATAAAATTATACTGCTATATGTGTTTTGTTTTGCTCTCATCCAATAGTGCTACCCTCTCCTTGATATAGACACTGTAGATATTTTACAGAGTCATTTACTTGTGATTGCTTTCAGTTTATTTAAAGTATTTTCTAAGGTATCAGATTCTCTTCCTATGTATATTTGTTTTTATATGTATATAGATACTTACACTTTTTACAAAAGCTGTTTCACAATCCTATGATTATCAGTATATCCTGTATTTACAGGAGGATCAGTATATTCTGATTTATGAGGATTGTGTATCATAGTCTATGGTATGATTAGGCAATATGAAAATATTCCATAAGCCATACATATCATTTATTCAAGTATCTCCATACAGTCTTCTTTTTTATACATTTTAATCGGTGTAGTTTCCGGATCCATAGTATCCAATTAAAGTTTTTTTCTTTATATAATCTTTTTTTGATACAATAAGGGGTGTTAAGCACCCAGGATACTAGCAATATAGATCATTATTTTTCTTTATTATAGTCTGTATAGACTCCCATAAATGATGGGGTTAATTAAGGGCTCATGGGGCTCTGTATAAAGGCCCCATGAGTGATGGGTTAATTAGGGACTCACGGGGCTCTGTATAGAGTCCCATGAGTGAAAGAGTTAAATAGAGGTTTATGGGGGTCTGTATAGACCCCCATAAGTGATGGGGTTAATGTTAGGTGCTGGTGGTTACTTACAGTAACACCGCTGCCAGCTTTAACTATTAGTGTGCCGTGGGCCCTTTAAGAACTCGTGATGGGAAATTTACAATTTTTTATTGTAGTGGGGGGCCCGATCGGGACCCCCACTGCAAGGGTTAATGTGGGGACATTGCGGGGTTCCCAATGGGGCCCCCAGCATGGGGTTAATTTGGGCACATTGCAAGGGTCCTGAACGAGACCCCCGCATCAAGCAGTTAATGTGGGGACCCTGCAGGGGTATCAGCCCCTAATCCTTGATGCACTCGAGGGCTCGCACCTCCAAACTTTGAAGGTAATATTCAGTCATATGTACTCCTGAACACCTGAGGCGATGTATCGGCTTCATATTAGGCAACTTTGGATGCTGTTAGGATGAAGCCAGTGCTCAAGCAGGCCTGACCTACATGCACCTAAGCACTGCTCAATCTAGTGCATGCAGCATTTCCGAAACCTCATTTGAAAAAATAAAATCTTTTTAGATTTGTCTGCATACACCTTGGCAAAAAGCAGGGAGTATACAGCAATTACCCAAATCTTGAGAAAAGAAGACCTTAGTTATAAATGGAAAACATCTGCGGCCTTTTGGTCTTGAGAAATGCAGTCTGGCATAAGATTAATTATCTGCAAGAAGGATGGTTGTTATTACAAAAATGGAATCTGAAATAGAAATTTTAGTTATAAACTATGTCTTTGCAGTAGGTGAGGGGTTAATTAATCATTGAAAAAGAGATGACAGTCTATTTTAACAGATAATGAATTTTATAGTGTACACACACATAAAGAAAGTTTGCCCAAACACTACAATCACACTAAGAATTTGGGGTATTATTATCTCTACACTTGGTTATGAGAATAGAATAATATTAAAGCACACAAAGACACACTATTTTTATAAAACAGTATGTAAATTAGAAAATAGAGAGTACTATTAAAGCAAACAGATTATGTAAGGATGATAATTGGACATCTTTAGTTTTATTTAAACACTAAGTAATATTATTACACAAAAAATATAGGGTATTATAATCCCTACATCTGGTATATGAGTTTAGAAGGATACCAATAAACATTTGGACACAAGGTCTTTATAAAATAGTAGGTAGTTAGAACATATAGAGCACTTTTTAAAGTAAATTGTTTACAAAAACACTGCACATCAATATCAATGAAAGAATTAGAAGAGGGATAAAAAGAAAGAAAAGGACTTTGGAATTCATAATCATTTAGTGTACTAGATTATTGAGCATCTATTTTATAGTACGATGAATGTGCTGTTAACTGTATTTGCATGATCATATATAAATGATTAACATGTTCTTTTTTATAACCTCACCACAACCTTTAATATGGAAAGTTTTAAGATGGATCTGAATGACTGTTTGTATAGCTATAACTAACATATGTTTCGAGACCTAGAAGCCTGACCTAGATGCTTAGAATGCCAATGGAATTAAACTAGCATTTCATTACATACAGATTTGCCTTGTTTACCAGAAAAGAAGATACTAGGATGTCTTTTCTGGTTCTTTTGTATGTGTATGAATGAATTGAATGAATGGGAAACCTATAAAGTGGTAATTATGTCCGGGATAGAAAGAAGGGAGAAGGAACAGTTAGCTCTTGGAGATTTGATTTTGTTTTTTGGATGACAATGGAAATAGGAGATTACTGGTTTGTGGGACCAAAGCTAATTTGTATTAAAAAAAACATGGTAATTAATATTGTGTCACATAACACAAACGGTTTTAATTGTCCCTACAAAAGAAAGATTGCTTTCAGTTCTTATAATAAACACAGAGCCGATATATTGTGCATTCAAGAAACCACCTAAAAAAAGACGCTATTCGATATACAAATAACAATAATTATAAAACTAGAATTGATTCCACCTACAACAATAGAGCAAGAGGAGTCTCAATATTATTCAATAATAGATTGAAGATACAGGAGGAACATTGTAAAAAAGACACACATGGCAGGTATATTATCTGGGTGGGAAGAATCATTTATATATATATAACTTTAGTAAATGTGTGTTGCCCAAATAAAAATCAAATTAGATTTCTTAAATTTTTTTTTCAGAGAAACAAATAAAATAAAGAAAGGTCATATGCTTATAAGTGGAGATTTTAATATGGGTATGGATCTTTCAATGGATAAAAACAGTAAACTTATGTTAAAAACAGAAACCCAGTTAGAAAAAACTTCTTTAAAATTTCTTAAAGAAAGAGAGTTATGACCTACTAGATTCTTGGAGGGTCTTACACCCTTACGAGAAAGATTACACCTTTTTCTCGAATCGCTTTAACTCATACTCCAGATTAGACTATATGGGCCTCATTCTATTATCGGCCGTAAATCGGACGCAAAGCTGCGATTCCTTGCGGGGCTCCCGTTACCTTGCAATTCAATTATACGGCGCCGCAAGGCTATCCCTTTATGGCCGGCCGTATATCTTGCAACCGGCCGTAAGCTCAGAAATCTTTAAATGCAAAAATAAATTCAAGACAGCACTGTAAAGCTCTGTAAATGCTAGGGATCATAATGGGGGACATGAGGATTAATAGCAACCCCCTCTCAAGCTTGCACATCAGCCCAAATCCGAGATTACATTAACTGTTTATTTTCCGGCCGCAGCGTGGGCGGGTCTGAGGTGCTCCAAGCCCTCTGGACTTTTTACATGGATATGTGACATAAATTAAAAAAATATATATTTACGGATTTGAGTGTAGGGGAATGTTGTGCTATTAATGCTAACACCTACAATCACTTTATAGTCTCCTCAGAGTGCAGGATGGCTTTATTATGGCTTTAAAATGTGCTTAATTGTGTGGCTGCGGGACCTTTTTCCTGCAAGTAAGCTGCGGCTCGGTTTTAGCCTTGCAGAGAGGGTTCCCGGAGCATTTGAATAGCAACCAGGATTTGCTTGCGGCCGAATCTCTTGCGGCCGTTTAAGAGCAAAGGCTTTCCTCCAGCGCGTGCGGCCGCAAAAGATAGGAAGGCGCCGTCCGCAAGCCTGCCGGAATCCCTGGCCGGAAGGGAATAGAATATGTCTGTTTCCCTAGAGACTTTAAGAAAAGTAAAAAAAAAGTGGAAATCCAATTAACAGCCTGGTCAGATCATTCCAGGAACTGTTTATCATTAGACGATCAACCAACATTAAGTCAGAGGCTGAGTTGGCGAATAAACCTATCATTACTGATAGAGGAAACTCGGTAAATTATTTAAAAAAGAAATAGATGAGCTTTTTTTGATCAATAAAGATTCTGTAGATTCAGCTACAACACTTTGATATGCCCACAAATCAATCATCAGGGGTCTAATGATCTTGCGTACTTCAGAAATGTACAAAGCGAGAGGAAAACCATTACGACAGTTATATATAGAATTAGAAAAATGACATTGCTTAAATAAACTTAATCCTAACAAGACCAATGGATGTCTAATTAACAATGTAAATTTAAAGATAAAATCTATTCTGCAAAAACAAGCAGATGTTTTGCTGTGGAAATTCAGACAATCTAATTTTATTTTGGGAAACAAAACAGGGAAGTTCTTAGCTAGAATACTAAGAAATCAACATAAACAGAATAAGATAACCTGTATAAAAGCTGAAGATCACAAGAAATACACACATCCAGATAAAAAATCGGAGACATATTTATGAAGTACTATAAAACGCTATATAATTAAAAAATGACACTGAAATTCCAGAAATGAAGAAAAGTGTCATAGACTTGTTTCTCAGTAAAGTTTCCATCTATCTCTAAAGAAGACTTAAAATGTATAAATAAAGATTTTACCAAACTAGAAATTGAAGATGAAATAAACTCTTTAAAATCTAACAAGGCCCCGGGCACAGATGGTTTTGACCACTCATATTTCATATTGTTTAAAAAAGAGATAAGTCCATATTTATGTAATATGTATAATGAGATTCAAAATCTAGGTAAGGCGCCATCTGAGTTTGTAGAAGCCAAGATAATTAACATTTTAAAACCAGGCAAAGAGCTTGAAGATCAAAAAAAAATACTGTCCTATTTCTCTAATAAATACAGATGCTAAATAGTGATGTCGCGAACATCACATTTTCGGTTCGCGAACATCGGACACGAACTTCAATCAAATGTTCGCGAACGGGCGAACCCGGCGAACCGCCATAGACTTCAATGGGCAGGCGAATTTCAAAACCCACAGGGACTCTTTCTGGCCACAATAGTGATGGGAAAGTTGTTTCAAGGGGACTAACACCTGGACTGTGGCATGCCGGAAGGGGATCCATGGCAAAACTCCCACAGAAAATTACATAGTTGATGCAGAGTCTGGTTTTAAGCCATAAAGGGCATAAATCACCTAACATTCTTAAATTGTTTGGAATAACATGCTTTAAAACATCAGGTATGATGTTGTATCGATCAGGTAGTGTAAGGGTTACACCCGCTTCACAGTAACAGACCAATCTCCCCTTTTAATGCACAGCAAACAACCGCAAACAGTCCCTTTGCACAACCGCAAACTCCCCATTTGCACAAGGTTGGATACCAAGCTAGCCCTGTCCCGTTCCTTGTCCTCACTGATGTCATTGAAGGTCTCTTCCTCCACCCAGCCACCATGGGTCCCCGAAAGGTGACAACAAGCCCCCTGGGATGCCTGCTGTGTTCGGTCTTCCACCTCCTCAAAGCCACCTTCCTCCTCACTCATCTTCTTCAGACTCCTCTCTCTGCGTTGCCTCTGTCTGCGTTATTATAAGGTGTGTACTGTTAAGTAGTACTATTCCTATCGGTTTAATGCCTGTTACGTCCACTATTAGGGGACGTATATATGGCATTGATTTTTGGAACAGGGAGATGGAAAAAGATGCTTGGTCGGACCTCCTACTTCAAATTTGGGGCACTGCGCGTGCAATCTAAGGTGCCACCAGATATGAGTGTCACTGTGCACTGGCAAAAGTTGGCAGAGTAGGCGCTGTAGGCCTCACACACACGCCTGTAGGCAGGCAATTACTATTCAATCTATTACAGTCAAAAAAGTGTTGTTTTATGTCACTGAGCACAATATAAGCTGTGAGCCTGACACAGGCAGGCAACTGAAATTAGATTACAGGAAAAAAATGGTTGTTTTCAATGTATGTTACACCACCAGGTATGAGTAGTGAAAATAAGCACAATATAAGCTGTTAGGTGTTAGCCTGTCACACACACACGCTGGCAGGCAGGCATAGATTACACACAAAAAATTATAAAATAAAATAAATTATGTTCAAAGTTTCCTCAATGATAAAGTATAGGGGGCGAACCGAAAAGCGCATGTGTTCGCCGTTCGTGGCGGACGCGAACATGCCAAAATTGCCGCGAATAGTTCTCCAGCGAACTGTTCGGGACATCACTAATGCTAAACTGTACTCGAAAAAGCTGGCAAATTGATTGATGGCGATAATTCCTTAATTTGCTCCATGGCGATCAGTCAGGCTTCAGATAACACAAGACGCTTGCTGGATCTAATGGCATACACTAAGAGAGTGAATATATCCATACTGACCCTGTCATTAGACGCAGAAAAAGCGTTTGACAGGGTCAGTTGGGATTATTTAATGGCAGTTCTTTTGAAATTTTGTTTGTCAGATTTCGTTAAAAAAACAATTAGCGTACTCTCTACCAACTTAAAAGCATATACAGCGGGATCAGTTTATATGTCGGATAAATTTAGCATCACCAATGGGACCCATCGGGGCTGTCCCCTTTCCCCATTGTGGCCATTAAATATAATTTGGATATATACAACAATGTAGAGCCATCACAAGCACATTTCATCCTCAACTCCATTCGGTTTACCTTATACCACAACTATTTCATATTTGAAAATAAATTTTACTTACAGAGAACTGGGACTGTTATGGGTACTAAGTTTGCTCCCAGCTTTGCGAACTTGTATATCGGACTATGGGAGGATAGGTATATTTAGGAACATAATCCTATTTTAAGCAATATCATTCTATGGCAAAGGTATGTAGATGATATTGTAATTGTATGGGAGGATCAGTGTCAGAGCGAGTGCATAGGGGGCCCCGGTGCAAAAATAAAATGTGGGACCCCCAAGCACAATTTTTTGTTTGCACTTCCAGGACCCCCTCCAACATCAATGCAGTACATATATAAATATATATATATGTATATATTGTGAGCATAAAGGTGGAATAGTGGTTGATGGGAGATACATCAGACCTGATTTGCTAGACAGCAACCAGAGGATTTCTCAGTTAAATGCCCCAGGGAGAGATGTTACAGTTTGCAATATGCATAGCTGATGCTCTGCAAAACATGGTATGGGTCCCTGGGGCGGAGTATTTGGAGAGCAGGGGGGGCCAATGCTCCAACAGCACTAGTTGCTGTATAACAGACCACAGCTTGGATCTGGTTTTTAAGAGTTAGCTAATTGGCACTCACCTGTAGCTACTCAATTAGCAGACAGGCCTTTAAAAGAAGAGAGCAGCCTGCTCCAAGGGGGAGAGGAAAAGACAGCTAGGAGAGGCTGCGCTTATTGCAAAGACATTGCTTTTGTTTGGGAAATTGGTAAGTGGGAAAGCCACCCAATTGCAGATAGCAAGTACTGTCTAGTAAGAGCTCAAGTAAGAGCAAGGGATTTTGTTTGTTTTGTTATTATTTAAAGTACCTGCTTTCAAACTGAATAAAAAAGGAAAACTGAGCTGAAGGTGTCCTGGACTTTGTATACCCTAGAAGGCTGTGGTTACTGCAAGATCGGTGACAATCCTACCTGTAAAAGAAGTGGTTTGTCACATATGGTGGAGAATGCGGGCACCCACGTAAGCCTGAGGGTAGAAGTCATTTAAAGCTCAACATGGAGGATGTTATCAAGGCTCTGATCCAATCCTCCTCTGTGCAACAGGAGACTAACAGGAGAGCTGCAGAAAACAGTGCAGCCCTGCAGCAACTGGTGCTGGCCCAGGCAGAGTGTGCTAAAGTCCTGGCCAAAACACAAATGGAGGGCACTGAGTCCTTGGTGAAACAGCTTGTTGTGACACAAGCGGAGATGTTTAAAGTAGCCCGTGAGGAGCAGCAAAAAGTCACCCAGGGACTACAACAGGTAATCCAAGCGATCTCTGGAAAACTGAATGGAGACCCTGATGGAAGATACCAGGGGCCAAAGGGGATTCGGGCGAGCCACTATCTTCAGAAAATGACCGCATCAGATGATGTTGAGGCGTACCTTCTGGCATTTGAGCGCACTGCTGAGAGGGACGGATGGCCGGCTGGTGAGTGGGCAAGCATACTGGCACCGTTCCTAAGTGGAGAGCCGCAGAAGGCATATTATGACCTAGAACCAGCCGATGCAAGTATCTACAGCAAATTGAAAGCTGAAATCTTGGCACGACTGGGTGTAACCTCTGCAGTACGTGCCCAAAGGTTCCACTCATGGTCATATTCTTCAGACAAAGCCGCACGTTCCCAAATGTTTGACCTCATACACCTTGCACGGAAATGGTTACAACCTGAAATCCATTCAGCTAGCCACATTGTGGAAACCTTAGTAATGGACCGGTTTTTGCGTGGTTTACCAGCTTCCCTGCGTCGCTGGGTCAGCCAAAGTGACCCCCATACAGCTGACCAACTGATTGCCTTGGTGGAAAGATATGCGGCTGCAGGAGAACTGCTATGTCCTACTTCACAGGCAAACCCTCGCAATCCTAAGCCCCAAGATTCTGCAAGACCGGGTAAGACTGTTCAAGGTTTAAGGGGGGCATCCAGGTCTAATAGGCCTGGGAAAGGAACTAATTGGTGGTCAGACTGTACTGTCAAATGTTTCAAGTGCAAAGAGGATGGTCATATGGCCAAAGACTGTCCATTTAAGGATGAACCTATGGAATGCAATATGGGCAAAAATGAGGGAACACGTTCATTTTTGCTCAGTTGTTATGGTATTGTTAACAATGACTATGATAATAACGCTCATAAATGCTGTGTAACTGTGAATGGAAAAATGTCTAAAGCATTACTTGATTCAGGTAGTATGGTTACGTTGGTAGCAGAGTCTATAATACCTTGTGAAAAACCTGATCATGGACAGAAAATAGGCATTATCTGTGTTCATGGTGATAAAAAGGAATACCCCACTGCGGAAGTAAATATTGGAACCCAGTATGGGAATTTAAAGTACCGAGTGGGTGTAGTACCTAGATTAGCCCATGAGGTAGTGATCGGTAGAGACTTTCCTCATTTTCTAAAATTATGGGCAGCTTTACAAAAGACAGACCAAAATTTATCAGAAATGAGTCAGTCTGTCGAGGATAATGTGTTCCCTTTTTCCGATATTGACTTGGGTTTTGACCACTGTGACGGAAAAATAAGGAAAAAGAAAAAATACTGCCCTAAACCAGTATTAATAGGAGATAACCCAGCTCAAACTAGGGAGGAGCCTACTAATAATGCAGACAAGGATAAGGACTTAATTGATATTGGAATTAGTCCAGGTAACTTTAAAAGCGCTCAGTGGGAAGATCCCACTTTAGTGACAGCTAGAAATGATATTAAAGTTAATCAGCCAGGAGGAGCACTGCCGTTCCCCTATTTTGAAGTACAAAATGACCTAATTTACCGTGTAGAAAAAAAGGATTCAGACATCATTAGGCAGCTGTTGGTTCCTCAGACTTACCAGAATATAGTGCTAAAGTTGGCTCACAGCCACATATTAGGGGGACACTTGGGAGTCGGAAAAACTAGAGAGAGAGTCCTTAGACGGTTTTACTGGCCTGGAGTGTTTGCTGCTATTACAAACTATTGCTCCTCATGTCCTGAGTGCCAGTACAGGGCTCCTTTCAAGACTTTTCGTAGTCCACTTGTACCCTTACCCATAATTGACGTGCCTTTTGAAAGGATCGCTATGGACTTAGTGGGGCCACTGGTAAAGTCCGCTAGGGGACACCAATATATATTAGTCATCTTGGACTATGCAACTCGCTATCCTGAGGCCATTCCCTTGCGTAATACCTCTGCAAAGCTAATAGCTAAGGAACTTATGTTGATGTTCAGTAGGGTGGGTATCCCTAAAGAAATACTGACAGACCAGGGGACCCCGTTCATGTCCAGAGTCACAAAAGAGTTGTGCAGGCTCTTGCAGGTTAAACATCTTAAGACCTCAGTATATCACCCACAGACTGATGGTTTAGTAGAGAGGTTCAACAAAACCCTTAAGAGTATGCTACGCAAGGTAATTGATGCAGATGGAAGAAATTGGGATTTTTTATTGCCATATCTACTGTTTTCCATTAGGGAAGTTCCACAGGCCTCCACGGGCTTCTCTCCTTTTGAATTATTATATGGAAGACATCCCAGGGGAATATTGGATATTGCTAAGGAGACCTGGGAACAGGAGACTACTCCTCACAGGAGTGTAATTGAGCATATAGCTCAAATGCAGGATAGAATGGCCACCATCATGCCTATTGTCAGGGAACACATGCTGGAAGTCCAGCAGGCTCAGAAAAACAGCTATAACCGTAATGCTAGAGTCAGAGTGTTCCAACCGGGAGACAGGGTATTGGTTCTGGTCCCTACTGTGGAGAATAAGTTCCTTGCGACTTGGCATGGACCCTATGAAATAATAGAGAAAGTGAGTGATGTCAATTATAAAGTCAGACAACCAGGAAGAAGAAAGCCTGAACAGTTGTATCATATAAATCTGTTAAAGCCATGGAAGGACAGGGAGGTCCTGGTTGCTTTAAAACCTTCAGAACCTCCTATAGTAGAGCCAGATGTGAACGTATCTAAGACTCTGTCTGTCCATCAAAAGCAAGAGGTCAGAGATTTCATCAGAAGAAATAGGGATGTTTTCTCGATAGTTCCAGGAAAGACTAAAGTGATTAAACATGACATAATAACCGAACCAGGGAAAAGAGTTAACCTCAAACCCTATAGAATTCCTGAGGCCCGGAGGGAGGTTATAAACTTAGAGGTTGAGAGCATGTTAAAACTTGGAGTCATTGAAGAATCCCAGAGTAACTGGAGTAGTCCTATTGTATTGGTGCCAAAACCTGATGGCACATGGAGGTTCTGCAATGACTACCGCAAGTTAAACGCCCTCTCAAAATTTGATGCTTACCCAATGCCAAGAGTTGATGAGTTAATAGAAAGACTGGGCAAAGCTCGTTATCTAACAACCTTGGATTTAACAAAGGGTTACTGGCAGGTCCCGCTCACTGAAAGAGCCAAAGAAAAGACAGCCTTTTCAACACCCAGTGGCCTGTTTCAGTACACTGTATTGCCATTTGGGTTACATGGGGCACCTGCCACATTCCAACGAATGATGGACAGAATTCTTAAACCTCATGTTCGTTATGCTGCAGCATACTTGGATGATGTCGTCATCCACAGTGCAGACTGGGAATCCCACCTCCCTAAAGTTCAAGCGGTACTTGATGCTATCCGCTCAGCAGGCTTAACTGCCAATCCTTCCAAGTGTACGATTGGTTTAGAGGAAGCTAAGTACTTAGGTTATTCTATTGGGAGGGGTTTGGTTAAACCACAGGAAGCCAAAGTAGAAGCCATACAAAAATGGCCACAGCCCCTTACAAAGAAACAAGTAAAGGCATTTTTGGGTTTAATTGGATATTATAGGCGGTTCATTCCAGATTTTGCTACCATTGCTGCACCCCTGACAGACCTTATTAAAGCAAAATCCCCAGTCATAGTTAAATGGTGCCCTGAGGCAGAAAAGGCTTTTAAGAGTCTGAAGGAAGCTATCTGTAGCCATCCTGTCTTAGTGACCCCAGATTTTTCCAGGGATTTTATAGTTCAGACAGATGCTTCTGATGTGGGCTTGGGGGCTGTTCTTTCACAGGAATACCAGGGTGAAGAACACCCTGTTTTCTTTTTGAGCAGAAAGTTAAACCCACATGAGAAGAACTACTCTATTGTTGAAAAAGAGTGTCTTGCTATTAAGTGGGCATTAGACTCTCTTAAATACTACCTACTAGGCAGAAGGTTTCGATTGATAACGGACCATGCTCCTCTGACGTGGATGTATCAGAACAGGGAAAGTAACTCCAGAGTAACCAGATGGTTTTTGAGTTTGCAATCTTTTAATTTCACTGTGGAACACAGGGCTGGTCTGCAACAAGGTAATGCTGATGGGCTTTCGAGGGTACACTCCCTGATTTCCATGGTCGCTCAAACCCTTGGGTATGAGCTGGGGGGGAGGATATGTGAGCATAAAGGTGGAATAGTGGTTGATGGGAGATACATCAGACCTGATTTGCTAGACAGCAACCAGAGGATTTCTCAGTTAAATGCCCCAGGGAGAGATGTTACAGTTTGCAATATGCATAGCTGATGCTCTGCAAAACATGGTATGGGTCCCTGGGGCGGAGTATTTGGAGAGCAGGGGGGGCCAATGCTCCAACAGCACTAGTTGCTGTATAACAGACCACAGCTTGGATCTGGTTTTTAAGAGTTAGCTAATTGGCACTCACCTGTAGCTACTCAATTAGCAGACAGGCCTTTAAAAGAAGAGAGCAGCCTGCTCCAAGGGGGAGAGGAAAAGACAGCTAGGAGAGGCTGCGCTTATTGCAAAGACATTGCTTTTGTTTGGGAAATTGGTAAGTGGGAAAGCCACCCAATTGCAGATAGCAAGTACTGTCTAGTAAGAGCTCAAGTAAGAGCAAGGGATTTTGTTTGTTTTGTTATTATTTAAAGTACCTGCTTTCAAACTGAATAAAAAAGGAAAACTGAGCTGAAGGTGTCCTGGACTTTGTATACCCTAGAAGGCTGTGGTTACTGCAAGATCGGTGACAATCCTACCTGTAAAAGAAGTGGTTTGTCACAATATGTATATGTAGATTAATAAT
Organism: Discoglossus pictus; assembly: GCA_027410445.1. Lineage (NCBI taxonomy): Eukaryota > Metazoa > Chordata > Amphibia > Anura > Alytidae > Discoglossus > Discoglossus pictus. Next base: position 95,190,603 of record CM050167.1, read on the forward strand.
CAGAGTATTTGCAGTATATAGTGATATTCATAGGTTTCATGACGAGCTTTGTCAAGTCAGAGTCAATACTGATTATAGATTCACAAATACAGCAAAAAATTCCAGAATTAATAAATAATGTTCTGTTCAGCCAGCTGTGCAAGTGTGAGGGGGTGCAGACCAGAGTAAGTATATTGGGGTCGTAAATAGTTTTACATCTAAGGAATCATATAGCTGTAACCAAACTCAGGAGGAAGGCAGGGAACAAAAAAATAAATAAATAAATAAACATACATATATATTTGCAATCATGAATGTTGGAGGTTACAAGAAATGTTAGTAATGGGATAAAAATTCCATATCTACATTAAGGCCTAAGTTATTACTGTTAAAGAGCTTAATCATTTTAATTTCAAATGTCTTTCTTTCCTTAGTGTTTTAAAAAAAAAACTTTGAGCATTTTGATTTTGAGATTTTTCTTGGAGTAATTGTCCTCACTGTGCTTAATGATGGAATGTCTGTGTAGATTCATCCTCATATGTAATTTATGTCTGGTTTCTCCAATGTAGCAGCCTCTCTCACATACAGTGCATAGTATCATGTACACTACATTGGTTGATGTACAAGAATATGACCCTCTGATGTAATAGGTCTTGTTGTTGTGCGTGGCTGTGTCCTCTTTGCAGATGTGTTGACACAATTTACACCCATTTTTATTGCAAGGTTTTGTGCCACTTTCTATGTTAAGCTCTTCATTGGCCAATCTACTGTTCACCAATGTTTGTCTGAGATTTAATGGCTGCCTAAATGCAAAAAGGGGGGGGGGGGGGTTGGGGAATATATGTTTTAATTCTGCGTCCTCTGTTAGCAGTGGTTGTAGATCCTTAAATATTTTGCGTATTCCTTCTAGAAACGGATGGTATGTGGTTAACAGAGGTGTACGTGAGGTCATTTCTTTAGGTTTGTATTGCAGCAGTTGTTTCCGGGGTGTTTTAATGGCAGAGTTTACTTTCTGTGTTATGGCATTAGGTTTGTAGCCCTTTCTCCTGAAGGCGTCAGACAGTGTTTTTAAATGTTTATCACGGTCCTCATTGTTAGAACATATGCAGTGGTATTGGATGGCTTGACTATAGATAATTGCTTTTTTAATATGTTAGGGATGAAAGCTAGAGCTGTGGAGATAACTGCATCTGTCTGTAGGTTTCCTATATACAAATCAGTTAAGTTTACCATTGGTGATGGATATGGTGGTGTCCAGAAAGATCATCTGTTCTGCAGAGTAATCTATTTTAAATGTAATAGATGGGTGGAAGGTATTAAAGGCAGTGTGGAAGTCTCTGAGCTTTTTTTCTCCATCTGCCCATATGATGAAGTGGTCATCTATATAATGGTAGTATCTGTAAGGTTTGTGGATATATGTGGACAGGAATCTCTGTTCAAGGTTGGCCATGAAATAAATTATCATATTGTGGTGCCATTTTAGTCCCCATTGTGGTCTCCATTATTTGCAGATAAACATGTCCATTGAAGGTGAAGTAATTGTGGGTCAGGATATATTCTAGTATTTTGGCAATGGTGTCACGGTTATATTTGCAGTTCAGAGTGTGTGTTGAGAGAAATTTGAGGCATGCCTCAGTACCATCCTTGTACGGGATGTTGCTGTAAAGCGATTCAACATCCATGGTTACGAGTAGTGTGTTAGCAGGTAGTTCCTTAATCTGACTAAGTTTGATTAAGTCAGTGGCGTCTTGTATATAGCTGCTGGTGTTTGTAACTAGTGGCTTCAGGATGTTTTCAACAAGACCAGATAACCGTTCAGTCAGTGTGCCCATACCTGTAACACTAGGTCTCCCTGGGTTGCCTTGTTTGTGGATCTTGGGCAGCAGGTAGAAAGTCCCTTTTATATGTTGGATGGGTATAAGCTGCTCCAATTTATGCTGCACGTTATTGGGGAACGTGTGGATAAGTTCCCTGAGTTGGCTGGTATAATCCTCTGCAGGGTCCTGGTCCAATTTCTTGAAATAGATGCTGTCTGTCAATTGCCTGTTACCTTCTTGTATGTAATCCAGAGTGTTCAAAATCACAACTGTGCCCCCTTTGTCTGCTGGTTTGATGGTGATTCCTTTTATGCCCTTTACAGCAGCACTTTCTAAAGGGGAGATGTTGTATAAGCACCTTTTTTGTTCATTAGTTACCAAGAATGCAGTTCTCAGGCGAAAGCTTACTATATAGTTACATAGTAATTAAGGTTGAAAATTCTGTCACTTTATTGAGAATGATCTCTGGACAGAATCCTTATGCATAAGGACAAAATTGCATTTAATTATAAATATATATGTATCATCAGTAGCAGCAGAACTGCCTGCTTGGCATATAAGTGACTGACAGGCTGGCAGCCACTTCCAGGGTCAAAGCCCTGTTGACCGTCTTTGTAATGAAGTATCTCAGGAGGCGTTGTAGCTTTAAGGAGCTTTACTGAAAACTTTGTCAGCAGGTACAAACAAAACGAATACAAAACAAAGCCTAGCTTTCCTTGAAGCACTAACTAAACAGAAATAGCAGTTTTCCTCACTAGCATCAACTAATGCAAAAATAAAACGTTCATGTATACAGGCCTGTAAGTTTTCTCCTGCAAAAGTCTGTGGGTTTGCTTCAGCATGCAGCACTGTCTCTCCTGGCTCTCAGTCCAGACTGAACCCACCGTGCTGAGTGCTCAGTAGTCCTTTTAAAGGCAGAATGCAGCTGGGCTTGATTAGTCTGTTGCAGGAGGCTTACTCTTTCACTCCCATGGGGAAAAAGGGCTCTGGTAAGTCTGCTACTTACATACACCCCTTGTATGATTCTATTACATGACATAGTTACATAGTTACATAGTAATTAAGGTTGAAAAAATACTTTCAGTCCATCAAGTTCAACCTTTTAAGATCTCCACTGATCTGCAATATGTGGATTAGTTATTAATTAATTTGCTGTTAATTCATTGTTAATTAATTTTTAATCAACAATTTATTTATGTATTTATTTGTTTTAATTAATATTTAATTGATCCAGAGGAAGGCAAACAGAAAAAAAAACCCACGTGAAACTTAGCCAAAGGGAAAAAAAAGTAATTCCTTCCTGACTCCAGATACTGCCGATCGGATTTCTCCCTAGATCAATGCTCTATCTTTAATTATCCAGGATAACCCTGAATTCCCTTTTTAATTAGAAATAAATCCAGTCCCCTTTTAAAGTTATCTATTGATTCCGCTGTCAGCACCTCCTCTGGTAGAGAATTCCACAGATTAACCACTCTTACTGTGAAGAACCCTTTTCTTTCTTTAAGGTGGAATCTTTTTACTTCTAACCTCAAGGGGTGAAAACCTCTTGGCACAAAAGCTCCCTTGGCAATTCTTTATACTGACCCTGGATGTATTTATATAATGTAACCTCAACCTCTCGTAAATGCCTTTTTTCTAGAGAAAATAAGCTTAATTTGGTTAGTCTTTCTTCATACCTTAGCAACTCCATTCCCCTAATTAGTTTTGTTGCCCTCCTCTGTACCTTTTCCAGCTCTAAAATGTCCTTTTTATGAAGTGGTGCCCAAAATTGTACTCCATATTCCAAATGAGGGCATACTAGAGATTTGTATAGTGGCAGAATTCTATTTGCTTCCCTTGCTTCTATACACTTCTTAATACATGCTAATATTTTATTTGCCTTTGCAGCTGCTGCTCGGCTTTAAACACTGTTACCTAACTGGTTGTCCACATGTACTCCCAAATCCCTTTCAATATCGGATACCCCTATATTTTCTCCATTAAGATTATAAATTGCATGGCTATTTTTCCTGCCCAGATGCATAACTTTACATTTATTCGTATTAAATCTCATCTGCCATTTAGATGCCCATTCCTCAATTTTATGTAAATCTCTTTGGAGAAAAAACACATCATTATCTGATTTAACAAACTTGCACAACTTTGTGTCATCAGCGAAAATGGAGACAATACTTTCCAGTCCCACCAGTCATCAATACATATGTTAAAAAGGAGAGGACCTAATACTCATAAATCCATGTTGACTCCTACTTATAATCCTGTTCAAAAATACATATTCTTGTATATTATCCCTTATTAACCCTTATAAAAGCGTCCCCACTACAGAAGTGATGCTCACTTGTCTATAATTCCCTGGATTTGCTCTTGCTCCCTTTTTAAATATAGGTATCACATCTGCTTTTCTCCAGTCATCTGGTAGAGACCCTGTGTTGAGTGAATCTTCAAAATTTAAATATAATGGTTTGGCTATTACAGAACCCAGTTCCATCAGTACCCTTGGGTGTATTCCATCAGGACCCGGGGCTTTATTAACATTTATTTTTTCCAACCTCCTTTGGATTTCTTTCTGCCCTAACCAATTATTCAGCAAAGGTAGTGTTGCCCCATTATGTTGCAATGTCCCAACCACTGGTACCTCCCTTGTATATACCATAGAAAATAACCTATTTATCTCATCTGCCTTGTCCAGTTTATGGTTGCGTCCAGGTGATGGAGTGAACTGTGTATTATTTTTCTTGCTATTGTAATCCAGTGAGTGTGTGATATCCTCTTTGTTGTAAAAATATTCTGTAAGCCTCAGTCTCCTGAGGAATTCCTCAAGGTCAGAGTAAAGTTGAATTTTGTCCAGTTTTGTGCTTGGACAGAATGATAGTTGTTTAGATAGAACAGAGATCTCTGGCTGTGTTAGTTGGTGATTAGATAGGTTTATAATTCCTGTGTTGTCTGAGCTGTCGTTAGGATAAGTGTTGGTGGTAGTAATTCACAGTGGGTAATCAGCAGATACTGGTAATAATCAGCCATAAGAATGATATAACAGACTATGCTTGGCGGGTGAAACAGAAAGACTGGCTGACAGGTAAACATAAAAACTTTAACTTACTGAAAGAAAATTCAATTCTTTTAGAATAGCATTTAATTCATGAGGTAATTGGAATTACATACTTTTAAATTATACAATATTGGAACCTATCTTTTATCTCTATGGCATGCTCCATTATTACAAATGGAGCGGGCCATAAATTATATTGATATTAAGAGTTTTCCCCACCTTTTTATTATGTGTATTATGCACATTTGTTTGTGCCTAAGTACAGCCATCTGAATCTGTATATTGTTCTCATTTGATTTGGGCCTTTGGGATTATTTATTATTACTTATTGTGTTTGTCTATTTTCATATTATTGGCAACTGACGAGTTGTTATGCACCTTCAAAAGTACACCTTAGGTTTTACTGCCCAGGGGTACCAAATTTGTAAATCCGGGCCTGACCACATGTGACCCTAGTAGATGCTAAACATCATTATTATTATTATTCAGCGTTACCTTTTATCTCCTTAGGTTTCTCCTTTTCCCAATGCAGCCTCTTGTCCTTCCGGGATCCACCCACACCACACCCATGATATTAATGCAGTCGGATAGATTTCTGAATGTGATCTGTGTATATAATAAAGTTTTGTGATATGATACTGTTATCACTGTTTGTGATGGCTAATGTTTTGGGTCCTCAACATATATAATATTTTTGTCATATATTTGTACTTAGATCATCTTCCTGTACACTCATCTCTTCATGTGTTTGACAAATGTAATCACATGTTTGCATGTCACTAAACGTAAGCTAATTGGAATGAGAAGTTGTCATAGTCAAGTCTATGTTAAAAGTGATGTTAATATCATAATTGTTAACATCATTTGACATACTGGTGCTAATAACACCTTAAATGCTCCCTGGGACAACGCAGTGCCTGGCCAGTGCTAGCTAGTGATATGCCCATGTAGCCAGCATCAATGTCACCCCCTCATCTCTTTAAGCCTGTGGCTGCCCATGCTGTCATTTCTCACACCCCAGTTTCTAAGACCTAGGGTTTTGTTGTAGATGACATACCTTCCCGTTGATGTGGGTAGATGATCTTTGTCAGTATTGTGCTGTGGTGATGATCAATAGTGTTGCTGAGTATTATTTGGGGGGTTCTATCCCCTTAATAGGCAATGCTTTAGAGCACCTGTTATGATCCCTGTGTGTTTTCAGATTGGTATTAACCTCTTGCATACTATGGTGTATGTTCCCCATGTAATTGATATATGTCATGTGGAGGGGAAATATTGCCAATAGTTTTTTTGAAAATGCTGCATTGCGGGGCCACGCCCAGGAAGGGGTTAGTCTGTATGTGGGACTAGCCGGGCAAACATCGCCGAAGCTCTGCTAGAGTGTCGTGAAGGCTGTCCAAGCTTTGTATCTCAAACATGCTATACAACGGCCTAATAGGCCTGAACCCAGACGCAACAACTCTTTGAGGCTGACCGCCTGAGGCCGGGTCCAAAACAAAGTTTATGGATATCTGAACCACATTACTGGGGCATAGCGGCCTAAAGTGCTGGTGGAAACTGACTGAGCCTGTGAGGAGAATATCCGGGGTGGTTCGTGAGAGGAGCCAGTTAAAGGAGACCTCAAACCATAAGGTGAACGTGAGCTTGTGTTATGCCCCAGGTGAGGGAAGCCAGTGTGCCGTGCTGATGTATTCTACTGGGCACCGGGGGCTGGTGAGCATTTGCCGCTGAGAGGGGGTTCACTCCCTTATTACCATTGTGGGGACTGGCTTCAGGTTAATCTATCCCGCAGCAGGTAACGCTGCCAACGCCCTGTTGCTATGAAAGTCTGACGTTGCAGAGGGTGAGTGCATGTTTGTATTGCTTCTGCTGCAATTACTCCCAGAATATAACACCTGCATGTGAGGGCCAATTTGAATGATAGAAGTGGAGGAAAATAAGAAAGCTGCTGTGAAGTGTCCCCCATATGATGGGCTTTGAAGAATAAGATGGGAATTTTTTAGCCCATATAAATAGGCCCAGTGGGTCTTATTATCCAACATTGTCCAAGTTACACCTATTGTGACATCTTCCATCGGTCTCATGAGAGGGGGTCTACTCCCTTATTACCATTGTGGGGACTGGCTTCAGGTTAATCTATCCCGCAGCAGGTAACGCTGCCAACGCCCTGTTGCTATGAAAGTCTGACGTTGCAGAGGGTGAGTGCTTGTATGTATTGCTTCTGCTGCAATTACTCCCAGAATATAACACCTGCATGTGAGGGCCAATTTGAATGATAGAAGTGGAGGAAAATAAGAAAGCTGCTGTGAAGTGTCCCCCATATGAAGGGCTTTGAAGAATAAGATTGGAATTTTTTAGCCCATATAAATAGGCCCATTGGGTCTTATTATCCAACATTGTCCAAGTTACACCTATTGTGACATTGCCCATCGGTCTCATGAGGCTGGGGTGAACTTGATGGGAGAAAAGCGACTCTGCAAGCAAGATATATTATATATGCCGTTTGGTATTTAAAACTGTTCAGCAAAGAAGAGCAAGTTACAAAGTGGACTATCTGTATACAATTTTTTATACACTCCTAGTCTCCCATTTCTCTTCTCTCTTTCCTTTGTTTTTTGATATAGCCCTGTGGTATCTATGCAAAGGTCTAAAGAACAACAAGCCCCTAGGGGTAAAGGCTCTAAAAAAACATTACAAAACAATAGCTCAAAAGCTATAGCTAATTTTCTCTCTCCTGTAGATAAAGAGAATAGACAGTACAAGAGAGAATCATATTCACTCTCTCAGTCCACGTTAGACTTTTCTGAAACTCCTATAGAAGCTGAGGTTATTATAGGAGATGAATCTGTGAGAGAGACCACTCCTGAAGAACCTCTAACAGCTTCAGCGTTAAAGAAAACTATGACAGCTCTTTTAATGGAGTTTCAGATATCCATCAGAGAAGAATTGATAGGCGAAATTAAAAATAATGCTAAGAATATAAAAACATTAACAGATAGAACAGAAATTGTAGAACAGACTCAAGAGGTTATTTTGAAGAATAATGATGAATTAAAGAGAGAGATAATGGGACTTAAAGAGGAGATCCAGACGCTAAAGAGCCAAAATCTCAGATTAGCGGAAGCTGAAAAACGATATAATATTAGAATCCGTGGTATATCAGAGTCTGTTACCTTTAAAGACCTCCATCAATTTGTGGAAGCCTTTCTGTTAAGCTTAGTGGAGCGCCAGAGCGAGAAGCCTATAGAGAGATTATACCGAATTCCTCCTCCACCTAACATGGGCAAAGAAATTGCAAGGGATGTAATTGTAAAACTGCATCATATGTCCTATAGAGAAGCAATACTAAAAGCTTCATTCAATAAAAAATGTTTTGAGAGTCCATATGAAAATCTTAAAATATTCCCAGATTTGACAGGAGAAATTTTATTTCAACGTAAGAAACTTCAATTTGTGACTAAAGTTTTGAGAGACAAACAGATTTCCTATAGATGGGGAAATCCCCCAAAATTGATTTTTTGGTATGAGAATCACAGATACATTATTAATGACACTTTGGAAGGGGAGAATTTCCTGACAAAATTAAATAAAAGTCAGTAATTATAGGTTGGTTCACAGTGGTTATTTAAATATGTATTGGAATATAAATATTAGATTGTCTTCAATCAAAAAAAATTTGTAAAGAGTAGTGCATATGTATTATTTTGATAGAAAAAGGGAAAAATAAAAGGGAAAAAAATTGAATGATATTTTTTGCTGCTAATTTAGAAGTAACATACAGATGGTACACTTTAATGAATTTAGATAATGGGGAAAATACACCATGTTTTGATTAATATTTTTAAATTACTGTTTTACTACGGGAAATTTAAAGAGTAAAATATAAACTCACTAGTTGTTGGGTAATTTTTTAGATGCGAATATATATTCTCACTTTTTTTTATTAGTAACACGAGGGAAACAATAAAGAAAACACTAACCTAGATAATGGGTAAAAATATATTAGTATTTAATAATGACACTAAGAAAATTAACTTTTATAAATTAGACAGCAAAATATAATTCACTAGTTGATTGCTATAAGGGAAGGGGTTCACAACTGGAGTAGGGAATTTAAAGGGAGAGTTCTGTTTGAAATTCTCTCAAATTAAAGGGAATAATATAAACATCTAGAGTAGGATTTAAAGCTTGGACACCCAAGATAGTAGTAAAAAACAGATAGAGGGTACAATAGAGCTTCGGCTAAGGCTTTCAGATGTATTTATCTGACATTGTTGCATCACAGGAGGGACTCTTCCTCTTCAAGGAGGACTGCCTCCCGATATGCCTCAATGAGTTGAGGAGGGATGAATGTTTTATGTTTGGTTTATGTATTGGTGTATATTTGTATTTGTGGACTGGAATTACATTTATTCCAGGGGAACGGGGACTGACCATCATTTCTACTGTGATACTAACAGCATGTCATTAAAGATAGTAACGCAAAACGTTCAGGGACTGAATCATCCAGCTAAACGTAGTTTTTTTCTAAAGAGCTCATTTGCAGGGACTCATTGGCAGGGAGCTCCAATTAAGTTTTTTAATACACATTATAAAGTCGCATACAATTCAATGTATAAGAAAAAGGCAAGGGGTACCTCAATTTTTTTTAGTAACAAACTTATGGTCACAGAGGGATTTGTGGAAATAGATCAGGAGGGTCGTTATATAATATGGATAGGCACAATTAACCACCAAAAATACTCAATATTGAATGTATACGTGCCGAATAGATCCCAAATTAAATTTCTTAGTAAAATCTTAAAAAAGTTTAATAAACTGATACAGGGATCTCTTATCGTTTGTGGAGACTTCAATATGCTCTCAGACCCAATTAAAGATAGAAAATCTGAAAATCATTCACCTCCAGACTCATCAGTTATAAGATTGTCAAAACAGTTTATTTCTCTGATGACAAAATATCATTTAATTGATGTTTGGAGAGTACTGCACACCAATGAAAAGGATTTTACTTGTTTTTCTCCAAGACATCATACATATTCTAGGTTAGATTATTTTTTTGTTGATATCAATACACTTAAAAGAACTTTGAGAGTTGATATTGGTCCAAGAGTGTGGTCGGATCATGCTCTAGTTAACTTGGAATTGTTTTCGAAAAATTCTTCCATTAACTCCAAATCTTGGAGACTTGATTCCTCACTCATTGATTCAGAGACAAGTCGGGATTATCTTAAAAAAGAAATTGATTTCTTTTATCAAGTAAACTCGGCTTTAGTAGAATCTAACATTACACTTTGGAACACACATAAGGCTTTTATAAGAGGGATCCTGATTAAATTGCAAAGTCAAAGGAAAAGAGAAAGAGGAACTCCTTTGAGAGAATTATATATCCAATTATATAATCTGGAACTAAGAAATAAAATTAATCCTAATGCTTCTGACTCAATGTTGATTAAAAAAATCCAATTACAGATTAAATCCATTAATCAGATGAGAACTGATAAGTCTATATGGCTTTTACAACAAAAAGTTTACCATTATGGGAGTAAACCAAGTAAAATCTTAGCAAATAAACTTAGATCTCATGCTACTAAAAAAAGGGTTGATTATATTTATCACAATGGAACCTATCTTAATAACCCAGTCCAGATAGCAGAAGCATTTGAACAGTATTATTCTAGGTTATATAATTTGGAATTGGATCCTTCTTTTCAGAAGCCATCTCTGGAGGGCATTCAACATTTTTTGAATGAAATAGATTTGCCGCAAGTTTCACCAGAGGAAGTTTTAACACTAAATAATGATTTTTCTGAAAAAGAGATTTGTGACGTTATTTCTAAATTGAAGTTGGGTACGGCCCCAGGCCCAGATGGTTTTGGAAATCATTACTATAGGTCTTTGGTAACAACTCTAGTCCCCCATTTAAAAAATCTTTTCAATGAGATTAAAAGAAAGGGACATATTCCTTCAGAAATGTCAGAGGCGCTGATTATCACTATACCAAAAAAAGACACAGGTATATTGGAATGTAAAGACTTCCGCCCCATTTCACTTTTGAACGTTGATGTAAAAATTTATGCTAAAATGCTGGCGAATAGATTGAGTGAGGTTATTCACAAACTTGTATCAATAGATCAAACTGGATTTGTACGGGGACGTTTGGGCTCTGACAATACCAGACGCATGTTGGATTTGATTTCATATTCTAAACACAAACTTCTCCCAACAGTGTTTCTATCAATGGACGCAGAGAAGGCCTTTGACCGGGTCGGATGGGATTTTATCAGGTGTGTACTCCAGAAATATGGCCTTGGCTCTTTTGGGTCTAAGTCCATTGGAGCATTATACTCTTCCCCATCCGCTTCGGTCATTGGAAATGCGTTTAAAACGCAAAGATTTGCAGTTACTAATGGAACGAGACAGGGGTGTCCCCTTTCTCCGATAATCTTTGCATTGATAATGGAGCCCATGGCGGTTTCTATAAGAGATAACCCCTCTATTCATGGAATTACAGTTGGTGGGATACAGCATAAAATAATGCTGTATGCCGATGATGCTGTTGTGTTTGTGTCTAACCCCATTGACTCTTTGAAAACTTTGCATGTAATAATAGATAAATATTCCAAAGCCTCTAACTATAAAATTAATATCTCCAAGTCACAGGTTTTGGCTCTTAATTTAGCCAGTCCGGAAAAAGATTACTTGAAATCCATCTACCAGTATAATTGGCATTCTAATACCATAACTCATATGGGAATCAAATTTTATAATTCTATCCAGTTAATAATTAAAAACAACTATAAGGAGCTATTAAATAAACTTACGAAAATTGTTTCCTCTTGGAGACCTTTGAATTTAACTTTAACAGCTAGAATAGCAGCAGCCAAAATGTCGCTTCTTCCAAGATTAAGCTATATATTTAGATCTATTCCTATACCTTTATCCAAAACTTTTATAGTACATTTTCAACAAATAATAGACAAATGTATCTTTCAGGGGAAAAACAACAGAATAAAGAAAGTTATAATTTCCAGAACATTTAGAAAAGGGGGACTAGCATACCCAATGATTCAGACCTATCATGATGCTACAATGTTTTCACATGCAGTCAAATGTATAGAAAGTTTGAAAGTGGCAGGTTGGCTGCAGGTTGAAAGATGTTCAGTAGTTAAGGATTCTTTAGGCTGGTTGATGTTTAGGAAGGAGTTAAAAAAAGAACTCTTTTTAGATGGTTCTGATATTGTTCGTGAAATACTTGAATTTTGGGATAAACATAAATTGAGATCTCAATTAATGCCTTTTCCTAGCCCTATCCTTCCGATTTTATTATTAGAGAGAGAATTGAACTTATCATTTTTGGGTGGATGGAGAGCATTTGGCATTTGTTGTTTGAGAGACTTATATATTGGCAACTCTTGGGCTTCTTTTGAAGACTTGAAGGAAAAATTTGGGCTTCCTCATAAAAGTTGGCTTGAATATAATAGACTTCTGGCTGCGTTCAGAGATTCAATCTATTCTAGTTTTAAAGTTAGATCTTTAACTTCTTTTGAAAAACTAATGATTCTAGAAGATAGAAAGCACTTAATATCTAATTGTTATAACATCTTGCGGGAGGAAATGGATAAATGCCCTTTTAACAAATCTAAAATTTGGCAACATTCTTTTAATCTCTCTTGGTCAGAAGAAGAATGGTCCGTTTCATTTATTCTCACAGATCAAATAATTAAAAATACATCATACAGAGAACTACACTTTAAATTAAGTACTCAATGGTATTATGTTCCAACAAAAATGGCTCAGATTACTAAAAAAGATAATCTGAAGTTTTGTTGGAGGAACTGTGGTTTGGTGGGTTCACATGCCCATATATGGTGGAGTTGCCCGATAATTCAACAATTTTGGGAAACTTGTTTTGGGCATATTAGGAATATTTTGGGCATTACCATTTCCTTTTCTGTAGAAAATGTTTTATTTCACATTTTTTCGAATCAGCTTGCTCTGGACGTAATTGCGTTTTTACTTCAGATATTCATGGCATCTAAATTGTTGATAGCAAGGAGATGGGGTCAGTCTTCCGTTCCCTCTTGGGGTGAAATCACATATATGGTAGATAGAAACAGAAATCTTGAAAAATCTCTTCAAGAGCAAGGTCTTATAAAAATAAAACTTTACAAATGGAAAATTTGGGATCAAAATAAAGATCTTTCTCGGTTATGATCTAAGTTTTAATATCTCTGGGATTTAGCTCCCAGCAATTATAATTTCTGGTACAAGTTCATAATATGTATTGTAAATGTATGTCTTGTCTTTTTCTTTTGTGTTTTTTTTTTTTTTGCTGTGTATTCTGTTTTATATGTTTAAATTGTAATTGTCTACTTTTGATACCAATAAAAAAAAAAAAAAAAAAAAAAAAAAAAAAAGATAGGTTTATAATTCCTGTGTTGTCTGAGCTGTCGTTAGGATAAGTGTTGGTGGTAGTAATTCACAGTGGGTAATCAGCAGATACTGGTAATAATCAGCCATAAGAATGATATAACAGACTATGCTTGGCGGGTGAAACAGAAAGACTGGCTGACAGGTAAACATAAAAACTTTAACTTACTGAAAGAAAATTCAATTCTTTTAGAATAGCATTTAATTCATGAGGTAATTGGAATTACATACTTTTAAATTATACAATATTGGAACCTATCTTTTATCTCTATGGCATGCTCCATTATTACAAATGGAGCGGGCCATAAATTATATTGATATTAAGAGTTTTCCCCACCTTTTTATTATGTGTATTATGCACATTTGTTTGTGCCTAAGTACAGCCATCTGAATCTGTATATTGTTCTCATTTGATTTGGGCCTTTGGGATTATTTATTATTACTTATTGTGTTTGTCTATTTTCATATTATTGGCAACTGACGAGTTGTTATGCACCTTCAAAAGTACACCTTAGGTTTTACTGCCCAGGGGTACCAAATTTGTAAATCCGGGCCTGACCACATGTGACCCTAGTAGATGCTAAACATCATTATTATTATTATTCAGCGTTACCTTTTATCTCCTTAGGTTTCTCCTTTTCCCAATGCAGCCTCTTGTCCTTCCGGGATCCACCCACACCACACCCATGATATTAATGCAGTCGGATAGATTTCTGAATGTGATCTGTGTATATAATAAAGTTTTGTGATATGATACTGTTATCACTGTTTGTGATGGCTAATGTTTTGGGTCCTCAACATATATAATATTTTTGTCATATATTTGTACTTAGATCATCTTCCTGTACACTCATCTCTTCATGTGTTTGACAAATGTAATCACATGTTTGCATGTCACTAAACGTAAGCTAATTGGAATGAGAAGTTGTCATAGTCAAGTCTATGTTAAAAGTGATGTTAATATCATAATTGTTAACATCATTTGACATACTGGTGCTAATAACACCTTAAATGCTCCCTGGGACAACACAGTGCCTGGCCAGTGCTAGCTAGTGATATGCCCATGTAGCCAGCATCAATGTCACCCCCTCATCTCTTTAAGCCTGTGGCTGCCCATGCTGGCATTTCTCACACCCCAGTTTCTAAGACCTAGGGTTTTGTTGTAGATGACATACCTTCCCGTTGATGTGGGTAGATGATCTTTGTCAGTATTGTGCTGTGGTGATGATCAATAGTGTTGCTGAGTATTATTTGGGGGGTTCTATCCCCTTAATAGGCAGTGCTTTAGAGCACCTGTTATGATCCCTGTGTGTTTTCAGATTGGTATTAACCTCTTGCATACTATGGTGTATGTTCCCCATGTAATTGATATATGTCATGTGGAGGGGAAATATTGCCAATAGTTTTTGATCCAATGAACATATGATGAGTCATTTATTAGAAGATATTTGGAGGGCTTTACTCTTTAATTATCAATGATGGATCTATGTTGAGTATCAATCTGTATTTATAATTGAAGATGATTGATTAAAATATTAAAGATTATGTCTTGATGAGAATAATTAGATACAGTCAATCTAATGACTGTAAAGTATTTTAGAGATAGGGTATTACACCAAACATCAATTATGTAAAAAGAGATAACTAAACATTGTTTAATCTAGGATACTGAATAATTGGTTTGCATATTATAATAAATTGATCTTTATGTTATTCTTATTTTTTACTATTTAACTGGTAGATACTTGATAGATTCAATGGTGTAACAGATATATGAAAATATTCTTTGATACAGTTTTGTGGTCATTCATTTATCTCATTTTCAATCCATAAAATGTTATATGTGGAGCAATTGCTATGATATCTGATTTAATATTATAGATTGATACTTATGTTATTCTTAGTTATTACTTTTTAATTGGTAGATAATTACAAAGATTTGATTCAATTCATAATAGTTACATAACAACAATCTCTGCTAAGTGTTCATACATTTTTCTGAATTCATTAAATATTATATTTCATATGTGGAGTAATCATTGACACTCTACATGTTTGTCTGGTCCAATATAACTAATATCAATGATAATTTATAATTAAAATATTAATGGAACTTGTATTATTATATGTTTTAATATGAGAACTCTAAGGTATTTCTACACTGTCTAATAATATGTGCTGTTTTTCTCTTCAGAATTGGCTTCTACACAATATGGTAGACAATGTTATCCAATTTTTTGGTGATGGTTTTCATGGCAGTTTTGTTAATATATATGTAAAATACAATTTTACCACCCAATTTTAAAGATACATACAATAAGAATGTTATAATTAACCCAGTATTCTACATTCCAATGCAGATGAGTGGATCCAGTCCTGTTTGTAGTTACCTGTGAAAAAACAAATAACATGAAAGAGTTAAATATGGAACGAGAGGCAGACTATAAAAGGACTCACCTCCTAGCAGAGATACAGCTGGTCTGTGAGGAAGCAGTAGCGAAACTCGCGCGTCGGCCAGTGGGGAGCACCAATGCATCTTGATGATGTCAGCAAAGCAGAAACGCAGGCTTTCCCTCTGAACGCCATGACATGTTTAATATAATAAATTGAAGTATGTGATGGAAAGACTAATTAAAATCACAATAAAGATATAATCAAGAACACTGATAGTAACTAATATAGTGTCCCCCAAAAAAAAATTATCACCAAGGGAAAGTATATCAGATTGTCAGTTGAAGATGCATATTTAACTTTCAAAATTCAGCAAGAAAAGAGCAACTATATACTCAACATGGCTCTTTGTAGATAAGTAAATGCCCAATTGGGTCAATATATCTCTAACACTAAAATAAACTATTTGCAGCTTAATCAGTTTGAGATAGAGGAAACATGTTAGCCTATTTATAAGCCTTGAAACTTACATCCCGTAAAAATATGTCTATAGCTGTAATCTCATTGTTGAGAATCTACTCAGCAAGTATATCTATGTGATATAAGTGTACGTCTAAACAACTTATTCCAGATCATCTCAGTATAGGACATATATAATATGTATGTGTAGCAGCTTGGCATTATGTATGTCCACGTCCTCCGTTAGCAGCCAGGACCTAGGCTCCCATTGCTGCTCTAAATCGGCGGGCGTGTGACGTCTTCACAAAGAGGCTCACTTTTAGCTACGCATGTTTCATAGGACAATTCAACTAAAGGCTAGATGTAATGAAGTCGTTTTATCCCTGTCTATATAAGGGTGCTTGATCATGATGTCAAATAGAAGAGTAATTAACTATTTCAGTACCAAATTACTAATTCCTTTAACCTATTTATCATGTTAAATGTACATATATTGTCCATCCAGCTGCATACGATGTACACAAAACCACACTAATAAAGGATATATATTCGCCATGACATGTTTGTCTATCCTTTTTTCTCTTGGGAATGTTTTAATCTACCTTTGGTTATATTGATATTTACTGATATGATTTCCATGTATAGTATTTGGGAGGATAGACATTAGTATGTCTTTGACTGCATTATTTTTCATGATTACCACATGGGACATTATACAATAGTTTTATGAATGTGCACCATATCATCCTTGGAGGGTTCAAGTTAGATAGAGTAGAAACTTCTTTGTATGGCTTTTGTAAGGGCTTTATAGCATCACTTAGCTAGGAGATGAGAGTAGTTATTTATCTTCTTTTTATAGGGGGAATGTGGTAGGTCCCAAGTGCTGTCACTTTAGGCAGATCAGGGACAGACCTTAATTTATGAGATTATTAGTCAGTATTGTTTACACTTTAGCATGT
This sequence comes from Discoglossus pictus, assembly GCA_027410445.1. Classification (NCBI taxonomy): domain Eukaryota; kingdom Metazoa; phylum Chordata; class Amphibia; order Anura; family Alytidae; genus Discoglossus; species Discoglossus pictus. Next base: position 95,207,693 of record CM050167.1, read on the forward strand.
TGATCTATACACTTTGTTGTGTTTTTCTTTAGTACTGGGATTATAGTTATTCAATGTGTTTTGATTTATTTAATTAGAGCACATGTCACTTTAATAACAGAGTCACTACATGTAGTTTTTTGCTGATTACTAGCGTGTTCTTGGTTATCATATATTTTTCTACTTATCATACATAAAGTGGTGCATAATAGTTGGATGATGAGGTATATTTACTATAAGGGTCAGTGATAAAGGTATACAGTATATACAGGTATGAGGGCTGCCTTGTTTAATTTGTGCACAGCGTGGGAATGGGTGTATAGGCACAGGAAGGGGATGGATCTATGGGCACAGAGTGGGCATAGGTCTATAGACACAGGGAGAGGATAGGTATATGGGCATAGTGAGGGGTCTATTGGCAGAGAGAGGGTAGATATATGGATGCATGGAAGGGATAGGTCTATGATCATATGGATTGGACATGCAAAGGTTTATGGGCACAGGCAAGTGATTATTTTATAGTAACAGGAAGAGGATGTGTAGATGAGCATGAAGTGGGGATGCATCTGAGGACACGGAGTAGATGGCATTATTGACATAGAGAGGGCATGGGTCTATGGGCACAGTGAAAGGATGGGTCTGTGGACATAGAGAGGGGATGGGTGTATAGGCCCAGAAAGTCAGATCAGGTGGATCTATGGGTGCATTGACAGGATGGGTCTATGGACATAAGCATGAGGTGGAATGATAGGCATGGAGAGGGTGAGTCTATATGCACAGTGAGGGGATGGGTATCTATGGACACAGGGAAAGGATGGGTATGTGGGTGCATGGAGAGGGTGGGTCTATGAGAGTTAAGAACATATGTGGCATATGTGAAATCACTGATGCTTGAGAAGGATTGGACAGATATAATATGATGGAGACCAAAGAATTTTAAATTTCTGAAATGGAGTGAATACATGTGCTAGAAGGTCAATAAAGAGTGTGTTCCAAAAGGAGTATGGTTTAAAAGAACAAGATTGCTGTCGAGGTGGAGTCAGCTGGTGTGGGTGACTGAGATGTGATCAGTGAGTTAGAGGAAATGTGCAAAAGGACACCACTACCATGGAGGGGCAAAAAAAAGAAATGGAGTTTTAAAGGAAATCTAAAACCATTTTTCTGCTTGTGTGATTCAACATCTCAGGCTATCAACAGGGAAAGAGAAAAGTGATGTACAGAGAGGCGGTGAGACTACACTCACATCATTTAAAAACCTTACACAAGGGTGAACGTCTTTGTCTTGCTTAGAGAAGGATTGAAGTGTGCTGACTGAATGACCAAAAATCATCTCAAGAACGTTTATCTAATACACAGCCTGTTGTTAATTTGTAACTAAAGTATTTTCTATGTGTTACTCTTGATTTTTTTATAATAAATAATTGTGTTAAATATCTTTGTGCATCCATTTATAATTTATAGTTCTGTATAGTAAATGAATAGTACATTTGTGTTCACATTTGAATGTCTAAAACAAAAAACTTGTTTGATGCCCAGAATTCTGAGAAATACTGTTATTACATTGCATTCTGTGAACCTTGGCAGGGACAGGCAAATGTACACACAAAGGCACATTTTGTTTATATATACAGTAGAATCCTGGTTATTCGGCAGCCAACTAACCTCAAGCAACCGGCACCGGCATCGATTCCACATTTTCAAAAAACTCCTGCTAAACCGGCATAACCGGCACTATCCGGCCGTTTGAGACCGCAAAAAAAAAACTTGTTTAAAACTTTAAATTTGTGGACTCCCGAATAACCGGCAACTACACTGATCCGGCAATAGGGAGTCACCATGGGTCCTGGATAACGGGGGTTTTACTGTACTGTATACTTATAAATTAAAAATATATACTCATTTACCATGAAGAACTTCATGTTACAGTACAGATGTTTTATAGCAAGGGTTCCTAAAGTGTGTGCCGCAGTTCCCTGATGCACTGTGACTGTGCAACAGGGGAGCCGCAAACACGTCCCCAAATTATTGCGGCATGAGGGAGACCAGGAGCATGCTGTCGGGCTGTGCAGGATGTGTGTGCAGTGTGCAGAGTGTGTGTGCAGTGGTGTAGGAAGGGGGTAGCACCCCAGACGACAGTTCTTTGGGGGATACAAAAATGCCCCCAAAGTGCCTTCTTCCCCGCTGCTCTCTCCTTCCCCCAGGCCCCAGCTCTCTCCCTCAGAGTCCTTTGACACCGGGAGAGGAGGAGCCACCAGGGGGAGTAGCTTCCGACAGAGGAGCAGCCAGAGAGAGGACAAGGGTGGAGGGAGAGAGAGAGAGAGGGAGAAATGTGCCCGGCAGCCGGTGTCTCTATCAACCAATGTGCCCAGTCTGTGTCTGTAATAGCCAAAGTGTCCAGCCTCTGCCTGTAATAGCCAATGTGCCCAACCTGTGTATGTAATAGCCAATGTGCACAGCTTGTGTCTGTAATAGCCAAAGTGTCTAGCCTCTGCCTGTAATAGCCAATGTGCCCAGTCTGTGTCTGTAATAGCCAAAATGTCCAGCCTCTGCCTGTAATAGCCAATGTGCCCAGTCTGTGTCTGTAATAGCCAATGTGCCCAGCTTCTGTTTGTAATAGTCAACGTGTACAGGCTCTGACTATAATAGCCAATGTGCCCAGCCTATGTATGTAAGTAACAATGGGCCCAGTCTGTGTCTGTAAAAGCTAAATTGTCCAGCCTCTGCCTGTAATAGACAGTGTACCCAGTCTGTGTTTGTAATAGCCAAAGTGTTCAGCCTCTGCCTGTAATAGCCAATGTGCCCAGTCTGTGCATGTAGGTACCAATGTGCCCAGTCTGTGTCTGTAATAGCCAAAGTGTTAAGCCACTGCCTTTAATAGCCAATGTGCCCAGTCTGTGTCTGTAATAGCCAATGTGCCCAGCTTGTGTCTGTAATAGCCAAAGTGTCCAGCTTGTAAGAGCCAATATACCCAGTCTGTGCCTGTAATAGCCAAAGTGTTCAGCCTCTGCCTGTAATAGCCAATGTGCCCATCCTGTGCCTGTAATAGCCAATGTGCCCAGTCTGTTCCTGTGATAGCCAATGTGCCCAGCTTGTATCTGTAATAGCCAAAGTGTCCAGCTTGTAAGAGCCAATATGCCCAGTCTGTGCCTGTAATAGCCAAAGTGTTCAGCCTCTGCCTGTAATAGCCAATGTGCCCATCCTGTGCCTGTAATAGCCATTGTGCCCAGTCTGTTCCCGTGATAGCCTATGTGTCCAGCTTGTATCTGTAATAGCCAATGTGCCCAGTCTGTAGCCAAATGTACAAATGTAGCCAAAAATCCTAGGGGTACTAGAGAGGACCTGCAAGGGAGTTAAACTCCTGTCCATAGCACTGTAAAAGCAAATATAAACACACTACTGGGTGCAAGGGTGGAGGGAGAGAGAGAGAGAGGGAGAAATGTGCCCGGCAGCCGGTGTCTCTATCAACCAATGTGCCCAGTCTGTGTCTGTAATAGCCAAAGTGTCCAGCCTCTGCCTGTAATAGCCAATGTGCCCAACCTGTGTATGTAATAGCCAATGTGCACAGCTTGTGTCTGTAATAGCCAAAGTGTCTAGCCTCTGCCTGTAATAGCCAATGTGCCCAGTCTGTGTCTGTAATAGCCAAAATGTCCAGCCTCTGCCTGTAATAGCCAATGTGCCCAGTCTGTGTCTGTAATAGCCAATGTGCCCAGCTTCTGTTTGTAATAGTCAACGTGTACAGGCTCTGACTATGATAGCCAATGTGCCCAGCCTATGTATGTAAGTAACAATGGGCCCAGTCTGTGTCTGTAAAAGCTAAATTGTCCAGCCTCTGCCTGTAATAGACAGTGTACCCAGTCTGTGATTGTAATAGCCAAAGTGTTCAGCCTCTGCCTGTAATAGCCAATGTGCCCAGTCTGTGCATGTAGGTACCAATGTGCCCAGTCTGTGTCTGTAATAGCCAAAGTGTTAAGCCACTGCCTTTAATAGCCAATGTGCCCAGTCTGTGTCTGTAATAGCCAATGTGCCCAGCTTGTGTCTGTAATAGCCAAAGTGTCCAGCTTGTAAGAGCCAATATGCCCAGTCTGTGCCTGTAATAGCCAAAGTGTTCAGCCTCTGCCTGTAATAGCCAATGTGCCCATCCTGTGCCTGTAATAGCCAATGTGCCCAGTCTGTTCCTGTGATAGCCAATGTGCCCAGCTTGTATCTGTAATAGCCAAAGTGTCCAGCTTGTAAGAGCCAATATGCCCAGTCTGTGCCTGTAATAGCCAAAGTGTTCAGCCTCTGCCTGTAATAGCCAATGTGCCCATCCTGTGCCTGTAATAGCCATTGTGCCCAGTCTGTTCCCGTGATAGCCTATGTGTCCAGCTTGTATCTGTAATAGCCAATGTGCCCAGTCTGTAGCCAAATGTACAAATGTAGCCAAAAATCCTAGGGGTACTAGAGAGGACCTGCAAGGGAGTTAAACTCCTGTCCATAGCACTGTAAAAGCAAATATAAACACACTACTGTATTTTAAACTACAGGGAAAGAGATGACAAGTATTAAAATTAGCGCACAAATCTGTAATAAAAAACATTTTTTTTTTATGTTTAATTACGTGTTATGTCGATCCCGGCAATCCTTTTGTTAATGCTTATAATACACTAGAATATTATATTTATAGATTTTTTCATATTGCATTATTTCTGGGATGCGGGCCTGATCACAACTTGGACTTCAAAACCGTGAGTGATTGAAATTTAACCTTCAAGTTTTAGTGACGTAATGATGATGGTCTCTTTTACTATTGGTCCGGAAATGCTACGTGCCGAAGCATGTTTATGGATTTGGATTTCGGCCATGTCGTTGCGGCCTTTTCTAATTTAATCGCTGTGTAATTCCTGCAAATTTCAATAATTGGAAATGGAATTTAATAGGGCCCTATATGTAGCACTTATGGGCCTGATCTTGATCAATTAAGCAAGACCTGTAACTTACTGCTTAGACATAGCCAAACCCTTAAGTTACAGATTAGACAGAGCCAATAGTAAATGATGATGTCAATAAAACATGGAGTTTAAACTACAAATCATATGGGCCTCATTCTATTAGCGGCGGCAGCCGTTGCGGGGCCGCAAGGACCGGCCGCAAGCTATTCTGCTATTCTATTCCCTTACGGCCGGAGGCTCCGGCAGGCTTGCGGCCGGTGCCTTGCTATCTCTTGCGGCCGCTCGCGCCAGAGGAAAGCCTTTGATCTAAAACGGCCGCAAGAGTTTCGGCCGTAAGAAATTCCTATTTGCAATTCTATTGCTCCGGGAAACCTCTCTGCAAGGCTAAAAACGAGCCGCTGCTTACTTGCAGGAAAGAGGTCCCGCTAGCACCAATTAAGCACATAAAATAGCTCAAATAAAGCCATCCTGCACTTTGAGAAGACTATAAAGGGATTTTTGGTGTTAGAAAAAATAGCACATAATTATCCTATACTCAAATCCGTAAAATATTTTATTTTTAATATCCGTAAAATATCCATGTAAAAAGTCCAGAGTGCTTGGAGCACTTCAGACCCGCCCACGCCGCAGCCGGAAAATAAACAGTTAATTTGAACTTGGGTTTGGGCTGATGTGCAAGCTTGAGAGTGGGTTCCTTTTAATCCTCATGTCCCCCAATATGATCCCTAACATTTACAGAGCTGTACAGTGCAGGCTTGAATTTATTTTTGAGTTTTTATATTTCACAGCTTACGGCCGGTTCCAAGATATGCGGCCGACCGTAAAAGGAGATCCTTGCGGGGCCGTATAATAGAATCGCGAGTTAACTGAACCCCCGCAAGGAATCGCAGCCTTACGGCAGATTTACGGCCGCTAATAGAATGAGGCCCTTAGTGTTTAGAAGTACAATTTGCGATCTGACTCACAATACAGAAATGTTGAAATGTATAAAATTAAATAAATCTACTGGTCTAGTGCATTCCATGATATGTATTAACCCATTCATTGCCGGAATTTATATAGCACAGAAATAAAACTCTAAAAAAAATTGCAATATTGAGACAATTAATTCTAATGCCTTAGATCGCTTTCCCTGTATTTTAAAGTAAAGTGGTGTATTTATATTTGCTTCTGCAGTGTTACGAACAGGTGTTTAAGCCCCTTGCGAGTCCTATCTTTTACTCGTAATATTTTTTGACACATTTGCTAATTACGGGTTTGAAAGCAGTTGCGGGCTTGGGGAATTATAGTAATTTAATATGGATTTGCGATTTTAGCACTTGTAACATCTGGGTCAGAGTTACGATTTTTGCAGCCTGTAGGGATTTTCAGCCGGGAGAGCACGATGACTATGACGCTAAGCTAAAGGCCTTCTCTGAGTCACATAAGTGTCTTCATGCAGAAAGAGCACCAATGCATCTTGATGATGTCAGCAAAGCAGAAACGCAGGCTTTCCCTCTGAACGCCATGACATGTTTAATATAATAAATTGAAGTATGTGATGGAAAGACTAATTAAAATCACAATAAAGATATAATCAAGAACACTGATAGTAACTAATATAGTGTCCCCAAAAAAAATTTTATCACCAAGGGAAAGTATATCAGATTGTCAGTTGAAGATGCATATTTAACATTCAAAATTCAGCAAGAAAAGAGCAACTATATACTCAACATGGCTCTTTGTAGATAAGTAAATGCCCAATTGGGTCAATATATCTCTAACACTAAAATAAACTTTTTGCAGCTTAATCAGTTTGAGATAGAGGAAACATGTTAGCCTATTTATAAGCCTTGAAACTTACATCCCGTAAAAATATGTCTATAGTTGCAATCTCATTGTTGAGAATCTACTCAGCAAGTATATCTATGTGATATAAGTGTACATCTAAACAACTTATTCCAGATCATCTCAGTATAGGACATATATAATATGTATGTGTAGCAGCTTGGCATTATGTGTAAAGAGTGACTCATAGTATAACAATACCATAGATTGCTGCCAAGAACAGCAACTTCAGTATGTCCACGTCCTCCGTTAGCAGCCAGGACCTAGGCTCCCATTGCTGCTCTAAATCGGCGGGCGTGTGACGTCTTCACAAAGAGGCTCACTTTTAGCTACGCATGTTTCATAGGACAATTCAACTAAAGGCTAGATGTAATGAAGTCGTTTTATCCCTGTCTATATAAGGGTGCTTGATCATGATGTCAAATAGAAGAGTAATTAACTATTTCAGTACCAAATTACTAATTCCTTTAACCTATTTATCATGTTAAATGTACATATATTGTCCATCCAGCTGCATAAGATGTACACAAAACCACACTAATAAAGGATATATATTCGCCATGACATGTTTGTCTATCCTTTTTTCTCTTGGGAATGTTTTAATCTACCTTTGGTTATATTGATATTTACTGATATGATTTCTATGTATAGTATTTGGGAGGATAGACATTAATATGTCTTTGACTGCATTATTTTTCATGATTACCACATGGGACATTATACAATAGTTTTATGAATGTGCACCATATCATCCTTGGAGGGTTCAAGTTAGATAGAGTAGAAACTTCTTTGTATGGCTTTTGTAAGGGCTTTATAGCATCACTTAGCTAGGAGATGAGAGTAGTTATTTATCTTCTTTTTATAGGGGGAATGTGGTAGGTCCCAAGTGCTGTCACTTTAGGCAGATCAGGGACAGACCTTAATTTATGAGATTATTAGTCAGTATTGTTTACACTTTAGCATGTTGATCTATACACTTTGTTGTGTTTTTCTTTAGTACTGGGATTATAGTTATTCAATGTGTTTTGATTTATTTAATTAGAGCACATGTCACTTTAATAACAGAGTCACTACATGTAGTTTTTTGCTGATTACTAGCGTGTTCTTGGTTATCATATATTTTTCTACTTATCATACATAAAGTGGTGCATAATAGTTGGATGATGAGGTATATTTACTATAAGGGTCAGTGATAAAGGTATATAGTATATACAGGTATGAGGGCTGCCTTGTTTAATTTGTGCACAGCGTGGGAATGGGTGTATAGGCACAGGAAGGGGATGGATCTATGGGCAAAGAGTGGGCATAGGTCTATAGACACAGGGAGAGGATAGGTATATGGCATAGTGAGGGGTCTATTGGCAGAGAGAGGGTAGATATATGGATGCATGGAAGGGATAGGTCTATGATCATATGGATTGGACATGCAAAGGTTTATGGGCACAGGCAAGTGATTATTTTATAGTAACAGGAAGAGGATGTGTAGATGAGCATGAAGTGGGGATGCATCTGAGGACACGGAGTAGATGGCATTATTGACATAGAGAGGGCATGGGTCTATGGGCACAGTGAAAGGATGGGTCTGTGGACATAGAGAGGGGATGGGTGTATAGGCCTAGAAAGTCAGATCAGGTGGATCTATGGGTGCATTGACAGGATGGGTCTATGGACATAAGCATGAGGTGGAATGATAGGCATGGAGAGGGTGAGTCTATATGCACAGTGAGGGGATGGGTATCTATGGACACAGGGAAAGGATGGGTATGTGGGTGCATGGAGAGGGTGGGTCTATGAGAGTTAAGAACATATGTGGCATATGTGAAATCACTGATGCTTGAGAAGGATTGGACAGATATAATATGATGGAGACCAAAGAATTTTAAATTTCTGAAATGGAGTGAATACATGTGCTAGAAGGTCAATAAAGAGTGTGTTCCAAAAGGAGTATGGTTTAAAAGAACAAGATTGCTGTCGAGGTGGAGTCAGCTGGTGTGGGTGACTGAGATGTGATCAGTGAGTTAGAGGAAATGTGCAAAAGGACACCACTACCATGGAGCGGCAAAAAAAAGAAATGGAGTTTTAAAGGAAATCTAAAACCATTTTTCTGCTTGTGTGATTCAACATCTCAGGCTATCAACAGGGAAAGAGAAAAGTGATGTACAGAGAGGCGGTGAGACTACACTCACATCATTTAAAAACCTTACACAAGGGTGAACGTCTTTGTCTTGCTTAGAGAAGGATAGAAGTGTGCTGACTGAATGACCAAGAATCATCTCAAGAACGTTTATCTAATACACAGCCTGTTGTTAATTTGTAACTAAAGTATTTTCTATGTGTTACTCTTGATTTTTTTATAATAAATAATTGTGTTAAATATCTTTGTGCATCCATTTATAATTTATAGTTCTGTATAGTAAATGAATAGTACATTTGTGTTCACATTTGAATGTCTAAAACAAAAAACTTGTTTGATGCCCAGAATTCTGAGAAATACTGTTATTACATTGCATTCTGTGAACCTTGGCAGGGACAGGCAAATGTACACACAAAGGCACATTTTGTTTATATATACAGTAGAATCCTGGTTATCCGGCAGCCAACTAACCTCAAGCAACCGGCACCGGCATCGATTCCACATTTTCAAAAAACTCCTGCTAAACCGGCACAACCGGCACTATCCGGCCGTTCGAGACCGCAAAAAAAAAAACTTGTTTAAAACTTTAAATTCGTGGACTCCCGAATAACCGGCAACTACACTTATCCGGCAATAGGGAGTCACCATGGGTCCTGGATAACGGGGGTTTTACTGTACTGTACACTTATAAATTAAAAATATATACTCATTTACCATGAAGAACTTCATGTTACAGTACAGATGTTTTATAGCAGGGGTTCCTAAAGTGTGTGCCGCAGTTCCCTGATGCACTGTGACTGTGCAACAGGGGAGCCGCAAACACGTCCCCAAATTATTGCGGCATGAGGGAGACCAGGAGCATGCTGTGCAGGATGTGTGTGCAGTGTGCAGAGTGTGTGTGCAGTGGTGTAGGAAGGGGGTAGCACCCCAGACGACAGCTCTTTGGGGGTTACAAAAATGCCCCCAAGTGCCTTCTTCCCCGCTGCTCTCTCCTTCCCCCAGGCCCCAGCTCTCTCCCTCAGAGTCCTTTGACACCGGGAGAGGAGGAGCCACCAGGGGGAGTAGCTTCCGACAGAGGAGCAGCCAGAGAGAGGACAAGGGTGGAGGGAGAGAGAGAGAGGGAGAAATGTGCCCGGCAGCCGGTGTCTCTATCAACCAATGTGCCCAGTCTGTGTCTGTAATAGCCAAAGTGTCCAGCCTCTGCCTGTAATAGCCAATGTGCCCAACCTGTGTATGTAATAGCCAATGTGCACAGCTTGTGTCTGTAATAGCCAAAGTGTCTAGCCTCTGCCTGTAATAGCCAATGTGCCCAGTCTGTGTCTGTAATAGCCAAAATGTCCAGCCTCTGCCTGTAATAGCCAATGTGCCCAGTCTGTGTCTGTAATAGCTAATGTGCCCAGCTTCTGTTTGTAATAGCCAACGTGTACAGGCTCTGACTATAATAGCCAAAGTGCCCAGCCTATGTATGTAAGTAACAATGGGCCCAGCCTGTGTCTGTAAAAGCTAAATTGTCCAGCCTCTGCCTGTAATAGACAGTGTACCCAGTCTGTGTTTGTAATAGCCAAAGTGTTCAGCCTCTGCCTGTAATAGCCAATGTGCCCAGTCTGTGCATGTAGGTACCAATGTGCCCAGTCTGTGTCTGTAATAGCCAAAGTGTTAAGCCACTGCCTTTAATAGCCAATGTGCCCAGTCTGTGTCTGTAATAGCCAATGTGCCCAGCTTGTGTCTGTAATAGCCAAAGTGTCCAGCTTGTAAGAGCCAATATGCCCAGTCTGTGCCTGTAATAGCCAAAGTGTTCAGCCTCTGCCTGTAATAGCCAATGTGCCCATCCTGTGCCTGTAATAGCCAATGTGCCCAGTCTGTTCCTGTGATAGCCAATGTGCCCAGCTTGTATCTGTAATAGCCAAAGTGTCCAGCTTGTAAGAGCCAATATGCCCAGTCTGTGCCTGTAATAGCCAAAGTGTTCAGCCTCTGCCTGTAATAGCCAATGTGCCCATCCTGTGCCTGTAATAGCCATTGTGCCCAGTCTGTTCCCGTGATAGCCTATGTGTCCAGCTTGTATCTGTAATAGCCAATGTGCCCAGTCTGTAGCCAAATGTACAAATGTAGCCAAAAATCCTAGGGGTACTAGAGAGGACCTGCAAGGGAGTTAAACTCCTGTCCATAGCACTGTAAAATCAAATATAAACACACTACTGTATTTTAAACTACAGGGAAAGAGATGACAAGTATTAAAATTAGCGCACAAATCTGTAATAAAAAACATTTTTTATAGCACTTATGGGCCTGATCTTGATCAATTAAGCAAGACCTGTAACTTACTGCTTAGACATAGCCAAACCCTTAAGTTACAGATTAGACAGAGCCAATAGTAAATGATGATGTCAATAAAACATGGAGTTTAAACTACAAATCATTAGTGTTTAGAAGTACAATTTGCGATCTGACTCACAATACAGAAATGTTGAAATGTATAAAATTAAATAAATCTACTGGTCTAGTGCATTCCATGATATGTATTAACCCATTGATTGCCGGAATTTATATAGCACAGAAATAAAACTCTAAAAAAAATTGCAATCTTGAGACAATTAATTCTAATGCCTTAGATCGCTTTCCCTGTATTTTAAAGTACAGTGGTGTATTCATATTTGCTTCTGCAGTGTTACGAACAGGTGTTTAAGCCCCTTGCGAGTCCTATCTTTTACTCGTAATATTTTTTGACACATTTGCTAATTACGGGTTTGAAAGCAGTTGCAGGCTTGGGGAATTATAGTAATTTAATATGGATTTGCGATTTTAGCACTTGTAACATCTGGGTCAGAGTTACGATTTTTGTAGCCTGTAGGGATTTTCAGCCCGTAACTCTCAAATAGATTGCGAGTAGCTAAAAGTGGCCAATTTAATATCAGTAATTTTTGCGGGCTACATTATGGGCTACAATTTAAACAATTTATTGAGGCCCTTAGTGTATTGAACAGGAGTTTATACTAAAAAGTATTTTGAAGATGCCATAGCTCACTCAACAGTTGATGATGTCACTACACCTGCAGCTGACATCACAGAAGCTTGAAGATAAATAATTCCATGGTTGTCGCAGAGACTGAGTAACATAGCTGCCCTGTCTCACCTAAATCGGTAGTTACCAGAAGACAGTGAGTGGCTGGTTGCTTTCCAGTTGTGACGTATTCTCTTGAGGTTTAAGACCATAGTCACACTAATTGAAGACACTGTATTCTGTAAGATTTAACTCTACAGACGTCTGACCCAAAGTGCAGTCTCACCATGGTGACCCAAAGTGCAGTCTCACCATGGCTGATCTGCAAGAACCTGAAAAGGTCAAGGAGTTGCTTTTAAGGTCAGAAAATATTCCACCAGAAGAGACAACATCGGGAGAGCACGATGACTATGACGCTAAGCTAAAGGCCTTCCCTGAGTCATATAAGTGTCTTCATGCAGAAAGAAGATGGTCCAGAACTGTGCTTCTCGTTAAGAGTATTTTTTCCTATAAAGGAATCTTCGGAAGAAGACTCTGAAGATAGCACCGACAATGAGTTTTTGCCCTCTGAGACACCAATGACAAAAATAAAAGATAAATATTTGGACCAAAGATCCAGTGATGAAGATTTATCAGCAGACATTATTGCTTGCACTAATAAAGAGGTGTTTCGCTCAGATTAGGATGATGAACAGTCTTCAAGTGGAGAATTTGTGGTCATCTCTCCCACTAATGAAGATGTGTTTAGTGGAGAGGAGGATGATGAAGAATCTTCAGATGATGACATTGTGGTTATCTGTCCCACTGATAAAGCTTTGTTTAGTAGAGTGTGGGGTGATAAAATATCTTCACGTACATCTGTTCAAGACCAAGGATTGGCAAAAGAGAATCCAGGCGATGGTGCTGAGAATTCTTCCGTAGCATTACAGTCAACTCCCAAACAACTCTCAAGAAAGAGACCTGCCGCAAACCTTGAGGAGGACACTAAAGTTAGTTATGGGATTATTGATGATAATTCCAGAAAAAGAAGTCTGATAAACATCACTCCAGAGGAAGACTCAGCAAGACTGAAAGAAGATTTCTGAGAGGTCTCCCAATTCCCCTCCTAAGAATGCACTGATAGTCACACAAAAATATGCAGTGGTGCCTTTCAAAAAGAGAAAGATTCACCCTAAGTGGCTATAGACTTTGTAACACAACATCAGTATTATAGAATGTTCAGTGTATCAATTCTTTATATATTAAGTTAAAATGTTTATAGTATTCATATATTTGAGTATTTATTTTTATAATAAATGAGTTGTTTAAATTAATTGTCTTGCAGCTATTCTTTATATTTGTATATTTATGTTTTGGCTACATTTCTTAAATTGATCCTTATAGGGAACCAACATAAAAGTAAAATTAAGGTATTTGATAGCAGATGAAATGACTGAACTAATCCCAAGGCTTTATTAGAGATGCTAGTGTTTTTATTGCCTTACCTGTGTTTTAGGTGTAGGATTAGATGGTTTGCTTTAATTATATATTGTGATGGTTTGCCCCCAGAGGCCAGTGTGGACGCAGCGCTAGGAAGAGGACTAATCCCTGAGACATTATTATTTACACCAGGAGCTACGGAGTTAAGCTTGAGGTGTAATCAGGCCCAGCTGGAAGTTTCTTTAAAAGGCCTCCTGAAGCAACCAGCAGAGGGGTTTCAGGCTGGGTGTGGACCCAGAGAGCTCCAGAGAACGAGCGAGCACCAGAGAGCTCCAGAGAGCGAGCGAGCGAGCGAGCACCAGTGAGCTCCAGAGAAAGAGAGTACCAGAGACTGAGAAGCAAGTGTGCCAGAGCAGCAAGTGAAGCTGCCATCGTGGGATCAGGCTGTGTGACTACACCTGATTTAAAGTAGAACATTCGCTGCAAGCAGAAGAGGATCCATTGCAGCTAAGTGACTGGACTTAAAGGTACCACCCCTCTGTGATACAAAAGGTACTGTTTTTACCTGCAGGCCGATTAGCGGTCCCAGGGCTAGTCAGTGGCGTTCCTGCAAGTAAGTAAGCCTGTTTGAGTAGATGTTTATTTCATGCTGACCACAAGCTATGTTTATTTATATTATGCCAACCACTTATTAAAGCCTGTAAAAAGCATACAAAGGCTCCAGAGTCCTCCATAAAGAGCATAAAAAGTTGCATAAACAGAGCGCTGATCCCGCCAGAAGGGGGCGCTCTGCCACAATATATACACAACAAAACCTTCCTCCTCTAAAGTGTAGGTTTCTTCAAGACTTTTCTTGTGCTGCCCTTATTCTTTGGATCTCCTTACCTAGCTCCACCCGAATCTCTATCTTCCTGCCTCAAATCCTTTAAAATCTCTTTAAAAACACATTTATTCAAAAAAGCCTATCATCGTTAGCCTCATCATTTACTATGCATCTATCACACTCCTGTAACCCACACCCTTTAGAATGTAAGTTTGCGAGTTTCAATCTTGTGAGGTGCTTTAGGGAAAGCACTGTGTATATCTGATTGAAAGCTCAATAACAGGATCTTCCATTATTTTTAATTGTGAGGAAATTGTTTATACTTGTACCTAACCCCTGTATTGCGCTGTGGAATATATTGGTGCGTTATAAATAAAGGATAATAAAATATTAGTAAAAACTTATCCCTGGTGTCTAGCACCAGGAGGCATCAGATCACAACGAGCATTAGCTCGCTACAATCTGTTCCTCTTCCTCCTCTTAACTCCTGCTCCAGATTGCTCTGATTGAGAGCTCTCACAAGATCATGTGGCATAATCTTGAGACCTGGCTATCAGCAAAAGAACCACAACAACTGAAAAGATCCTCACAGTCAATGCCATTACTCTAGGATCAGTCACTTAGAACATTCTTAATCACGTGACAAGTAGCTGAAAATAATGCTCTGAGCTGCTTGTCACATGTGCCATTGGATACTCCTTGAATCTGGCATAATAAGTTATTTATATAAATATATTAAACTCATTTCTGCCAGTACAAAAAATATAACTCTCAAGAACAGCTGAAATGCAGACACTTCTGGTAACTAAAGGGTTAATATATGGAATATACACATATATTTGTGGTGCCTTATGGCCCATTTACTTTAGATATACTTTTTTGCAAATTATTGTTACTATAAAAACTATGCAGTCGCTACCTCTTATTTTAGCATCATTTCTATAAATCAATATTCTCCTAAATAGTATGGACCTTTATAGTGGTATTTCCCTATATACCCAACAAATAACATGCAGAAATCTGAACTAAGTAACATTCAATATGGGTCAAAACCAGAATCCATAACACAATCTCTAGAGATACTAAACTCAGTAGAAACAAAACGAGAAAGAACACATTCTTATTTATACTAGTAGATAATATCTCCCAAGGGTTATAATTGTACATTACTTGTACAGAATATAGATAAACAAGCAATAAATCTTATCTCTCATAATAAGAAATGTCTTGCCCAAGAATAATTAAAAGCTGACAATTAAAATAGTATATATATACAAAAACAAATCTGCTGCCTAATATCGGATACTGGCATCCGATGTAGATGCTTGTTATTATAGGAGTGTGCCCAACAAATATCACTCTGGAATTATGGTACCTCTTAGATTATCCAAAGAGAACGTACTATATGTAAATCAAAACCATGCATGGGTATAATGCAGTGAAATCAGTATATTTTCATAATAATGAAGTTAGAGGAAGGAGTAATAAAGTGCTGTAGTTGGCTATGCAAAATCAAAAACCCACGTGTTATACCACAATTATCTGGCTCATAAACTGTAAAAGAACTACAGAGTATCAAAGTAAAAAATAAAGATTGTTGTTGTTTATTCATTAAGTTTGAAAAATTAAAAATTATATAACATTATTGAAATTAGTATATTTTAAACTGCCATAATTGAAAAAGAGAGGGTTAGCTGTTTAGGTTTTTAATTCAGACAAAATGTAAATGTACATAATTTTACAAATAATAGTGCTCAAGTTATAACAATTCTTTTTTTTATAGATACCTGAAAAGAAAAAGTTTAGATTAATAAAAAAAAAATATAGTAATGAATTTAATATGATTTAACACTTTGCAGGTGTCTGTCAGTGACACAGGAATATTTGCTGCAGTGGCCGTTTCCTCAGACAGACTTCCAGCTGCGCATGAATTTCCAATCATCTCCTTACAACTAATAGGTACAGTATATTTATTTGTTCAAAAATAAATAATTAATTAAATTATTTCAAAATAATAATAAAAAAAAATACTAAGAACAAGTGAATTAGTACCTACATTGATTATTAATTTGAAGAACAGGAATTAATGTTGTGGATTGTGGTGACAAAATAATAATTTAAAAAATATGATGCAGATTGACTCCTTGGAAAGTTTGTGAATCAAAAAACAATTAATTCACATAAAAACAAAATTAACAAAAAAAACATGTACGGATTCTTCAAAAGAACTAATAGAATTAATTAGCATCACATAGACAGATGGCATATGATGACACTTACATTTCTCTTCCAGATTAAAAAAATTTGAACAAAATTGACAATCCATCGGAAGGTGAATAGAAGAGTGGAGAAAGAAGAAGAAAGGAAGTTACAATCGTCAAGCAATTACAACTTTAGGTAAACTAAAGAAACATATTAGAAAGATGTAAAAGTTGTAATAATCATAAATCATATTCAAAAAAAATTAATTTACTTTTAAAATTACAGATTACAATGTCTGGAGTCAAGAAAACACCAAAGAATATAAACAAAGACTGGCAAGGGAACGCAAACAAAGATGGACAGATTGACAATCGCCCGAGACCAAGAGAAAAATAAGAGAAGAAGAACGTCAGAAGCTGATAAAGAAACGAAAACCGGTAGCTAAGAAACCAACAACTAATGAGACAGTTTTGCATGTGAACAATATGGTAACCAGAGTAATATGGATGTAGATAGTAATAGTGATATATGTGGTCAGGATAGTATATTGTTTAGATCATTAACAGTAGAGCCTCACAATTGTGGTTTGTTGAATGTGGTTTGTCAGTTTTTTGGGGCATATCATTATCAACAGGAAAGACCGAGAGATGGTGAGTTCATTAGTTGCTGTCAAAAAGGAAAGGTAAGACTTCCAGAAAGAAAATAATTCCCCACATATTTAAAAAGTATAATGAGTGACCGTACTTTCCAAAATTACAAACATTTCAAACAAAACATACAATTTCATAATAGAGCCATTTTTTGCATATATGGGTGCAAAATTAGAAGCTAATGTTGCAGGACATGGACCTTACTGCTTTAAAGTACAAGAGCAAATTTACTACTGTACTTCACATTTATACCCTGAAGAAGGAGAGCAAAGAAAATTTGCTCAACTATATGTCCTAGACACAATGGAAGCTGTTGAACAACGTATGCAGCTTTCAGAAAATAAAAAATGCTTAGCCACTGTATTTCAAGAGCTTGATAAAAATATGACCAACAAGCCATACACTCAAGCTTATAAAACATTGTCAGAAGTTGGACAAGAACAACAGATTCATGCAGAACAAAATCAGTTGCCAATCCCAAGAGTCAATATGGTTCTTTGAAGAGATCGCCATTGTGATAAACAATGTTATAACTAACCCACATCTAATGAGGTGGCAATGGTCTTTCAAAATTATGAGGAGGAACCACCATTTCAGATGGATATTAGAATATATCCAAGAAATTAAGTGCAACCTTTTATTAAAATCTGTATATTAAGTACTAATTTGGATCCAATGACGTATACAATTTTGTATCCCAATGGTGAAGCAGGATGGCAACAAAAATGTATATTTGACAGTTATCCAAACAGTAAAGTATGTGTCAGAAATAATATTTCTATGCTTAAATTTAAAGTTGCTCAAACTGAAATTAGAGATGCATAAAATCCCATTTTATGTGGTGGGAAACTGACACAACAATGGATCATTGATTCATATTTGCAAGTAGAAGCAAATAATTCAAATTTTATAAAATATCAACAAAATAAACTACGTGTTGAACAGTATAGTGGACTGGTGGATTATGTGGCTGAAGTGGCTACAAACAGAGATCTTCCAGCTGGTGAAGCAATCATTTTACCATCTACTTTCCAAGGATCTTTCTATGCGAGAAAGATACAATGATGCAATGGCAATTGTGACTAAATTTGGAAAATCAGATTTATTTATTATATTTACATGTTATCCACAATGGCCAAAGATTGTTGATAATTTAAAAAATGGAAAAACTGCTTCCGATAGACCAGTCTTAGTAGCTAGAGTCTTCAAAATGAAATTAACAGCATTAATACATGACATAAACATCACTAATTTATTTGGAAAGTGTGTGGCTTATGTTTACACTATAGAATTCCAAAAAGAGGACTTCTACAAGCACATATTCTTTTAATCCTTTAAGACAAAGATAAATTGGATACTGCAGATTGAGTAGATTCAGTTATTATTTCTGAACTACCAGATCCACAAAAACATCCAAGACTATATGAAATTGTAACACATTGCATGATTTATGGGCCATGTGAAGAGATAAATCCACAGTCACCATGTACGTAAAATAATAAATTCACAAAAGATTTTCCAAAATAATTTAGAGATAGCACTTTTGCAAATTGTGATGGCTATCCGTTGTATCGCAGAAGAGAAGGTCAAAATGCCATAATTCATGGGACAAAATGTTGTCGCATATAATCCACATTTGCTAATGAAGTATAATGCACACATAAATGTGGAAGCTTGCACTTAAATAAAATCCATTAAATATGTGTACAAATTTATTTACAAATGATATGATGCAGCAACTGTGGTGGTGAAAAGTGGAGAAAATGAAGAAAACAATGAGTTAGTACATGATTAACTGGAAATTCATATAGATACTCGCTATGTAAGTGCACCAGAAGCAATGTGGCATCTTCTGAAATTAATGATCACTCACATGCAGTATATCGATTAGCTGTACATTTGCCACAAAGACACTAAGTTTATTTCAATGCTGGCAATGAAAGAAATTCTCTGGAACAAAATAAAATTTAATTATAACGACATTGAGGCAAGGAAATTCTTATATAGTGAGTTTCCATATCATTACGTTTTCGTTAATGGGTTATGGCGAAAATGAAAAAGAATTGGTAAAAAAATTATTCCAAGAATTTATACTGTAAGTCCAAGAGATATTGAATGTTTCTGGTTACGTTTACTACTCTTAAATGTTCCTGGTGCACAAAGTTTTGAACACTTAACAATGGTTAATGACATAGTTAGTGATACATTTCAATTAGCTGTGAGACAAATAAACTAGAAGAAGCAGCACTATGTCAAATGCCATGGCAGATGAGGCAAACGTTTGCATACATTTGCATATTTTGTAATGTTCCAAATGCATTACTTTTGTGGGAAACATTTAAATTAAATATGTGTGAAGACTTTTTGAATGTTACAGTGAGTATATTGCAGAATTAGAAGCATTATTGGAAATTCAAGAAGTGTTTCTTTGTCATGGATTAAATTGTGCAAGTTTTAATCTGCCAGATCAAGGAATTATAGATGAAATAAACTTTGAAGAGTATGACGCTGATCTGGAAAAACAAAAAGCAGAAGACAAAATAGCCACTTTAAATACATTGCAATTTGTGAGCCTTTAACGCCATAAGGCACTAGATGATGACATGCTGAAAGAGCGATATTTTTATATAGATAGACCCGTTGGATTAGGGAAAATGTATCTATATAATTTATTGATGAGTTTAATTAGAGGCCAAAGTGAAATAGCACTTCCCTTTGCAGCAACTGGAATTGCTGCACTTTTGCTCGAAGGTGGAAGAACTGTACATAGTGGATTTAAACTTCCAGTTCCCATTTTGGAAACATCAGTGTCAGATATAAGAATTAGATCATTACAAGCTAAAAATCTAAAACAAAATTAATTAATTATAATAGTTGAGGCAACAATGATGTTGTGCCATGCTTTGCAATGTATTGATTGTTTGTTGCGTGAAGTCACGGCTAATGATTTGCCTTTTGGGGGAAAGGTGATGTTGTTAGGTGGAGATTTTAGGCAAATATTACCTGTTGTTGTCCATGGAAATCGGACTGACATTTTGGAAACACTTATAAAGTACACTATGGAAACTCTTTACACACCTTAAATTAGAAACAAATATGAGATCCGAAGGATAAAATGAATTCAATGATTGGCTAAATAAAATTAGAGAAGGGAAAACAGAGGTTATAAGTAAGATGATACTGCGGAAATTCCATTGGAAATTATTTGCAAAGTTTCAATTATATCATCTATATTTCAAAATAGAATAACTAATGAGGATTACTCAGAGCTTGCAAACAAAGTCATATTAACATTGAAAAATAGAGAGGCATTGCTTCTGAATAATAACATATTAGAATTAATAGATGCTACAAAAAAAATAATTACAGTGCTGATTATGTACCTGCTGATGACAAACAAAGTGAGACAAACTTTGCAACTGAATTTATAAATTCATTGACTCCATCTGCAATGACACCACATATTTTGCAGCTGAACAAAGGGGCAATTGTCATGTTACTGCAAAATATGAACCCAAAAAAAGGACTTTGTAATTGGACCAGATTAATTGTTCAGGATTTAAAGGAACATAGATGCTGAAATTCTAAATGGTACCCATAAAGGTGAACAAGTTTTCATACCAAGAATAGATTTGGCTCCAAGTAAGAGTAGCTCGCCTTTTGTGCTTCAAAGGAGATGATTTCCCTTCATAATGGCATTTGCCATGACCATCAATAAATCCCAAGGCCAAACATTTAAGTTTGTAGGCCTGTTTTTAGAGGAACCAGTATTTGCCCATGGACAACTGCATTTTCAAGATGCAAAAATACATCTAAAATTTAAGTTTCCCTAATAAAAACAGAAAGTCAGGTTGAGTTATTAAATGATGGTAGAGTAGTTACTAAAAATATTGTTTATTATGAGGTTTTGGAATGGTATAAAAAATACCAGTGGTACACAAACCAGGCCTTAAGGCTTACTATACAGGTCAGGATTTCAATGTAAACTATGTGAACACAGGTGAGGCAATTACAGGCTACATTGACTGTTGATTACTAATTGCCTCATCTGTGTTCACACAGTGTTACATTAAAATTACAAAATGTATGGAGAGCATTGATGACCGTTTTGGGAACCACTGTAATAGACTGTATATATATATATATATATATATATATATATATATATATATATATATATATATATATATATATAGATACTATGTGGATTGAACAACATTAGTGAAAATGTGTGTAATACATAGGTAAGTTCAGGATATTTAGACATGTGTAAATTACAATTTAGTGGTTAAGCATATAAAAAATGTTTAGTCTTATTGTATAAAATAGGGAATATGACATGGAAAAAAATGTTTGAACTTTGTTATGATACTCATTTATAGGAAACATTTTTTTTAATTAATATGAATATATTGTTGATGAGTTGTTTAGAGATACAAGTATAGACATTGCATGTAATAAAAACAAAAAAATAAAATGTTCAAGGAATTATTCTAATTTTGTGAGATTGTTATTGTAATTAAATGTTTACTGTTTAAAAAAAAAACGGTCATTATTGGTTTATGGCTTGACTGAATTATTCAAAGTTGAAGAGTACATATACAAATTTGAATTGTACAATGTTATGATTTTTAAAAAGAAAAATATGCACTTTCATATAAAGATATTGTTCATTATTGGTTGGTAATCATTTCTTGCCCAATAATAATAAATAAATGAGTATTAAAATAGTGTATATATACATGCACAAAAACAAATCTGTTGTCTAATACTGAAACAAAAAGAGTAGAGGTCTTCATCTGAAAACGAAAAATACCTCAGTGTTTTTGTTTCTATAGGTCTGGTTACCTACTCATAAAGTAACCTCTTTAAGAGCATTTATACCCTTCACAGGGAGAAATATCCTGAAGTATATCACTCAGGAGAGTGATCCATTCCCAAAATATCAAGCAATACTCCCTGAACCAGAGAAACAGCAAACCTCCGAAGCATTTCGGCCTCTATGGACCTCGTCAGTGAGGTACAGCTGTAATTCCTAAGGCACAGTGAGCAAGGAGTCTACGTCTGGCTCCTCCATCCCCAATAAGGAGAGAAAATGTAAACAAAAAGAGTAGAGGTGCTCATCTGAAGTATTTTCCGTTCTCAGATTGAGCACCTCTAATTTTGTTGTCTAATACTGGATACTGACATCATATGAAGACGCTTGTTATTATGGGAATGTTCCTAATTAATACCGCTCTGGAATTATGGTACCTGCTAGAATATCCAAAATGGGCTATATGTATATTATGCATGTGTATAATACAGTGAAATAAAGAAAAATCAATATGAACTGGAAATAACAAGAGAACGAGGGAAAATATTCTCAATTATGTAGTATTTAAAACAACACAATTTACTCACAAAAATTTGATTCTTTAAGACATTTAACAATGATTATCACTAGGTTATCAGATTCTTCCTCCTCCTAATTCCCAACCTCCTGAATCATCTTTCACTCATAGTTACTGAGTACTGACAAATGTTCTGTCAAGTAAGAAATACTGAAAATGATATCCCAAAGTTTTTTTGTCTTGCCACAGGACTTCATCAAGGAAATAACCCTGATGGCAAATATTGTAGTTAGTTGCCCAATAAAATTAATTAGTTACGGCTCCAATTTATTATGGAGTAATTCCATTATTTCTCATCATTGTCCCTCCTTCAAATTCATAGGGTGTCACAATATTAGGAATGGCAATGTATACCCAATATGGTTTGTAGTATTCTCAATTCTAAGAATATTAAGGACCAAATTGAATCTGTACTGAGCAGGTAGGGTGTCATTTAAAGGAGTTTGAGAAAATTCCAGTTGTTTGTATAATAGTAGACACTGCTATTACCTGAAAGATGTCATGTTTGTGTGTTCCACAAATCCTGCTGACTTTTAGTCTGAATGGGTGTGTTCTGCTAATTATTATTATTTATTTAAGAATCGAAGGAGGAGGGTGGGAGGCTGAGGAGGCTTATCAACTGTTTGGTGAATTCAGATAAGATATCAGAATTGGACACCTTCCTCATCCCTCCTATTGGTTCATTAGAGGCAGATTGCAGATTGCTTGCCCTGCTCAGTAAGTGCCCCCTTGTGCCTTGGAAAGGAAATATGACAATAATGACAGCTTCTATACACTAGCAAAGTCTGCTAAAACAAAGATTTTCTCTGGAAATCATTTTATACCCATGGATTACAGAGCCGCTTAGGTTGTTAGATGTTGCGTATTTCTCAAATGTGAAGCCTTTGCTAATCTACAGTGGCTTCCTTAGGTTTATGGGCAACCTATCCTACCTTCCTTATAAAAAAGAAATGCTTTATTAGTTTATCTGCTCTGTGCATGATATTGGTCACTTTGTTGAAGATATTAATACAAATTTTAGTGTATTTATACCAAAGCCATTTAGTTATGTGAAATAAATCATAGCCTCTAATTTATTACTTTTTATATACAGTTATCTTCTATGGTTGGTGTTTGCAGAGGAAACTTCTGGTTGCACAGTGGGAATAGAGCAGCTAAAAATGCCAGGGTGTTCATTAGAAGGACAGCAAATTTCCTTAGGACACACTCTCTTGAGAATCAGGTCTGAAAACACTGTCCACAGTGGTGCTTTAATGATGTTTGTGTCATAAACTATTATATGGCTGAAATCTAATTCAGTGGTTAAAGGTCCACTGTAGTGCTCATATAATAGGGTGTCATTTGGTTATTTAATAATCAATTAATAATAAATCTAACAGAGACTGGAAAGAAGCATATCTGCTTGAAGCTACAATACTAATTACAAATCTAAGAGCCTCATTCGATTCAAAGTCTGCATCTCGTGGTATATAGGCCGAATGTTTGCAAGCTTGCTGCAGGCTCTCAGTCTGCTACAAGTGTCCACAGGGTAAAAATGCTTCAATATGCTTCAACAGAACCAGTAATGACATCCAGCCTACACAATTTTGGGCATAGCCTCCATGGCACAATTGCCAACCTCCACCCCCGGGACATGGCACATGCCCCCTCCCTCCCTATCCACTGGGGAAAACAATTTCCTTGGGCAGCTGCAGGGGAGACAACACAGTAGGGGTAGATGAGCCACACCATGGGGTACACTCTTTTCCGATCCACGAATACTGGCCCACCCATGTAATTCTTTGCCAATGTCTCCCTCTCCAGCCAGGCCAGTACAAACAGCTGACGGGCGGCATCTAAAACAGTCCTTGGGCCTCTTAGTTCACCTATTTCAAAAGGCCCCAGGGTGGTACCCAGTCCAGGTGACAGTTCCCAAGTTGACATGGCTAGCTCCTCTCCCAAAAGCAAGGGCCAATGCACTCTTCTGCCCCACTGTATGGTTAAAACACTCCCCTGGGTCACCCATATACAAAGTAATTCCAAGGGGAAGGTACTGGTTAGATCTGGAAGCCGGCACCCAATATTGAGGCCTGGTCTAAAGGCTCCAATCCTCTAGGTTGCATCTGGATCAGCATATGACACCCCCTCTCTCTGGAACCACCACCTGGGCATAGCACTCATCTCCTTCTGAGTCCATGGTCATGGTGTCCCCTGGCTGGACGTCACTGCTCTCATCCAGACTTCTCCTTGGGCCATCGATTTGACAAATTTGCTCTGTCTTCCTCACTGCCTTGTCCTTAGCAATGTGTCCTCGTCAACTGGATAGGGCTGGGCCCCCTGGTCTGCCATGCTCCCAGGGCTGCTTACTGAGCCTGTACCTGGAACTGTGGCTAGATCTCTGTCAATGGATGGAGCTCCTTTAATGGTTCACAGTCCATTTTCTCCTCCAAGGGCTGGAGGTATCCTTGCTCCCACCCAGACTCTCCCTTGACAGTCCTTTTCTTTTTGCCCCATTGCCTTGTCCTTAGCAATGGTGTCCCCACCGCCTGGGTAGGGCAGTGGCCCCTGGTCTGCCATGGTCACAGGGCTGCTGGCTGAGTCTGTCGCTTGAACTGTGGATGGCTTTCTGACATTGGCTATCATCTGGAGCCCCATGATAGGGCCACAGTACATTCTTCCCAGGTTACAGTGATCATAGCTAATCCTATCCAGACTCTCTGCTTGGCCTGGGTTCTGCCAACAGTCCATAATATACTCTCCCCAGACCCCTTGAGCATAATTACTCTTCCCTGGTTCGTAGGGTCTGGTGACCAGTCCTCTTCAACCCTGTCTGCCTGACTAGGTACCTCCCATCTGGATGGCTAAACCCCTCATTGGATGCCTCATCCAGCAATTTCACATACTCAGCCTCCGCTGCAGCTCTTGTTGAACTAGGGGTTCTATTCAATTAGCTAATGGGGACCATGGTTCTAGTCCCAGACCTTGACAACGTTTAAAAAACAAGTTATTATGCCTCCTTGCAGTCCCCATGCCACATTCAGGATCACCATACACGATCTCCCAGAGCCGATCTATTAGCTCCAATGGAAAATAGGGATCCTCTCCAAGGGCACCAACATGCCTTATCCAGGCATGATACTTTTTCTCCAAGGAAATCTCTTTCCATACCAGTTCTTCCAGCCAGCCTGACAGCTCATGGCCCTGCCACAATCCCAGGAACTCCATCCATTGCTCTAGAAGGTCCATTCCCCTTGATGCCGGATCTCGCACCGAGATTCCACCACAATGCAACCAGTTTGTGAAGATTCCAGATAGGCTCCAACTCTTCCTGCCTTTTAGATACAAGAATTGCCCTTAATATGCTAGCAATCCTCTTGGCGACCGGCAGTCATATCAGTCTTTCTTAAAGAAATACACCATATTCTATGTATTTCAGAAGCATGGCTTTTAATATGGACCTCTTACTGCATCTCTAAAACAGGAACTGAGCACAGACAAAGGATTTTCCTTCCCTAGTTACATCACAGTGGGCTGAACACATTCAAATTCCCCACCCAGATTAGCATCACCCAATCATACCTTGCCCACCTTGGGAGGTGGACCACATGGCCTCAGAGCGGCAATATAGAACAAAGGGCCTGTAATTACCCTAATATCCTGCAGTGACATCTTGTGGATAAGCATGGGATTACAGTAAAAGCACAACCCACACAACATCATAGAAAATGCCCCTCTCCCCAGCAACCAACATGGCTGCAACATGGTTTAATACATAAGAGGAAAACTGAACTGCACAGTATATTTCTCTACTTATCATACATTTAGTGGTGCATAATAGTTAAGTGATGAGGTCTATGTACTATCAGGGTCAGTGATAAAGAAATGGGTTTCCATAGAAGTGCAGAATATATACAGGTATGAGGGCTGTCTTGTTGAGATATTATTCCAATAAAGTGGGAGCAAGGTGTTAAAGAGAGGAAATAAGACACAGATACTTACTAGCACACGGAGTGGAGAGTCAGTGGAAAGAAATGTGTCTATTAACACCGGAGAAAGATGGGACCATGGACAACATTTGATAGGTCTGAGGGCACAGAGAGTTGATGAGTCTGTGAACATAGGGAGGGATGGATATATGGACAGAGGAAGAGGACAAAGAAGACAAGAGGTCTATTGATACAAACAGAAGATACTTTGTGTACAGGGTTGGGGATGGGTGTATGGGCACTGGAAGGGGATGGACCCATGGGCACAGAGTGGGCGTAGGTCTTTAGACACAGGGAGAGGATATGTCTATGGGCACAGAGAAGGGGTCTATTGGCAGAGAGAAGGTTAGGTATATGGGTGCATGGGATGGGTCTATGATCATATGGATTAGATGAGCAACAGGGAAGTGATTTTTTACAGTAACAGGAAGAGGATGTTTAGATGGGCATGAAGTGGAGTTGCATCTGTGGATACAGAGTAGATGGCACTATTGACATAGAGAGGGAATGGGTCTATGGGCACAGTGAAAGGATGGGTCTGTGGACATAGAGAGGGGATGGGTGTATAGGCCCAGAAAGAGGTGAAATTATAGGCATGGAGAGGGTGAGTCTATATGCACAGTGAGGGGATGGGTATCTATGTACACAGGGAAAGGATATGTGGGTGCATAGAGAGGATGGGTCTATGAGAGTTAAGAACATATGTGGCATATGGGAAATCTCTGATGCTTGAGAAGGATAGGACAGATAAAATATGATGGAGATCGAGGCATTTTTAATTTCTGAATACATGTGCTAGAAGGTCAATAAAGAGTGTGTTCCAAAAGGAGTATGGTTGACCTTAACATCCAAACTGTGAGCACATAAAAACATTAAAAACACAATAAATACACACAACAAATACATAAAAAGCTTACCCACAGCAAGGGGGGCACCCAGGACCTCTGCAAGTGAAGTTACACCTCTATTTAAGTACAAATTAAAGAGTTTACACACACTAAAATAACAGAAGCAAGAATAAAATGAAAACGAGGCTACAGGACCCTAAACACGCAAAACACCACCAAGCACATACGAGTTTTCCAAAAAGCCGTACGAGGTACAAGATACACCATTAGCAAGGACGCTACATCATACACAGCTGCCTAGCACATACACATTAGCCGCCATTTTACAACACTAACTTACACAATGCGAAAGTACACAGCTACCCTAACGGCTTCCCCTCGCGCACGCAGCCTATTTCCACTACACACTGCACACATTTCTGACACTTACACCTCAGCTCCACAACAGTGCAAACCTACATTGTATGCTGCAGGAACATCAAAACAGATTTTCAGCTCTTCAGCACAATGCTTCCTGCATATATTAC
This sequence comes from Discoglossus pictus, assembly GCA_027410445.1. Classification (NCBI taxonomy): domain Eukaryota; kingdom Metazoa; phylum Chordata; class Amphibia; order Anura; family Alytidae; genus Discoglossus; species Discoglossus pictus. Next base: position 95,235,386 of record CM050167.1, read on the forward strand.
CTCTAAATAGGTAAAGTATATTCATTTATTAATGTATTTATTATTTCACTATCATACACAAACAAATAGACAAAAAAAAAAAAAGAATTACACACAACACCCATTCACCGCGCGTCTCCACAAAACAGCATTACCTGCCTTACAATTTTATTGCCGTCATTATTTGACGGGCAATTCGCCAGTAATAAATAATTGTGTTAAATATCATTGTGCATTCATTTATAATTTATAATTTTGTATAGTAAATGAATAGTACATTTGTGTTCACATTTGTATGTCTAAAACAAAAAAAACTTGTTTCATGTCCAGAATTCTGAAAAATACAGTTATAACACTGCATTCTGGGAACCTTGGCAGGGATATGCAAATGTGCCCACACAGGCACATTTTGTATATATATATATATATACTGTGTACTTATAAATTGAAAATATATACTAATTTACAATGAAGAACCTCATGTTACAGTAGAGATGTTTTATAGCAGGGGTTCCCAAAGTGTGCGCTGCAGCTCTCTGATGCACGGTGATCCGCAAACACGTCCCCAAATTATTGCGGCATGAGGGAGACAGCAGTTCTTTGGGGGTTACAAAAATGCCCCCAACTGCCTTCTGCCCCGCTGCTCTCTCCTTCCCCCAGGCCCCAGCTCTCTCCCTCAGAGTCCTTTGACATCGGGAAAAGAGGAGCTACCAGGGGGAGGAGCTACTGACCGAGAGAGGACAAGGGTGGAGGGAGAGAGAGAGAGGGAGAAATGTGCCCAACAGCCTGTGTCTCTATCAACCAATGTGCCCAGTCTGTGTCTGTATTAGACAAAGTGTCCAGCCTCTGCCTGTAATAGCCAAATGTACCCAGCCTGTGTATGTAAGTACCAATGTGCCCAGTCTGTGTCTGTAATAGCCAAAGAGTCCAGCCTCTGCCTGTAATAGACAATGTGCCCAGCTTGTGTCTGTAATAGCCAAAGTGTCCAGCTTGTAAGAGCCAATATGCCCAGTCTGTGCCTGTAATAGCCAAAGTGTTCAGCCTCTGCTTGTAATAGCCAATGTGCCCGTCCTGTGCCTGTATGAGCCAATGTGCCCATCTTGTGCCTTTAATACCAATATGCCCAGTCTGTGCCTGTAATAGCCAATGTGCCCAGCTTGTGTCTGTAATAGCCAAAATGTTCAGCCTGTAAGAGCCAATGTGCCCATCCTGTGCCTGTAATAGTCAATGTGTCCATCCTGTGCCTGTAATAGCCAATGTGCCCAGCTTGAGTCTGTAATAGCCAAAGTGTCCAGCCTGTAAGAGCCAATGTGCCCATCTTGTGCCTGTAATAGCTAATGTACCCAGCTTGTGTCTCTAATAGCCACATTGTCCAGCCTGTAATAGCCAATGTGCCCACTCTGTGCCTGCATTAGCCAATGTGCCCAGTATGTGTCTGTAATAGTTAATGTGTCCAGCCTATAAGATACAATATGTCCAGTCTGTGCCTGTAATAGCCAATGTGCCTATCCTGTGCCTGTAATAGCCTAGGTGCCCAGCTTGTTTTTGTAATAGCCAAAGTGTCCAGCCTGTAAGAGCCAATGTGCCCACCCTGTGCCTGCAATAGCCAATGTGCCCAGGATGTGTTTGTAATAGCCAATGTGCCCATCCTGTAAGAGACAATGTGCCCAGCCTGTAAAAGACAATATGCCCAGCCTGTGTCTGTAATAGCCAATGTGCCCAGCATGTGTCTAAGTCCTAATGTGGGAGAGGGGAGAAAAGGGGAGAGGGAGACAAAGAGCTGGGAGAGAGAGAAGAGTAAAGGAGAAGGAGGGAGAGAGAGGGAGAAAAGAGAGGGAGAGAGAGAAGGGAGGGTGAGAGAGAGATAATGAGGATGAGAGAAAGAAGGAAGGGTGAGAGAGAGAGGGGGGAGTGAGAGAGAGAGAACATTTGTAATAATTCACGTTTATTTATTTGTATAACTAATTGCACCATATATATATATATATTTACGTATTTATCGGCGTATAACACGCACTTTTTCTCCCTGAAAATAGGGGGCAAATGATGTGTGCGCGTTATAGGACGATATTCCCTCCCCCCTCCTCATCCTCAACCCCGCCTCCTCATTCTAACCCCCCCTCCACATTCTAAACCCCCCCCTCAACCTAAACCCCCCTTCTCAACCTAAACCCCCTAAATACCTCCCCCTCACTTACCTGCTTCTGCTCCGGCCTCCGCTCCGCTCCTTGACCCGGAGCGCATGAGACGTCACATGCGCGCCACGTCATTAGCATATACCGGGTGCCAGGAGGGGGGTTAGAATGCAGAGGGGGGTTTAGAATGAGGAGGGAGGTTGAGGAGGGGGTTGAGGTTGAGGAGGGGGGTTGAGGAGGAGGTTGAGGATAGGGGGGTTGAGAAAGGAGGTTGAGGGGGGGTTTGAGGATGGGGGGTTGAGGAGGGAGAATGAGGAGCGAGGTTGAGGAGGGGGTTGAGGATGGGGGGTTGAGGAGGGAGAATGAGGAGCGAGGTTGAGGAGGGGGTTGAGGATGGAGGGAGGTTGAGGATGAGGAGGGGGGTTGAGGATGAGGAGGGGGGTTGAGGATGAGGAGGGAGGTTGAGGAGGGGGGTTGAGGAGGGGGGTTGAGGAAGAAGGATGAGGATGGGGGGGTTGAGGAGGGGGTTTGAGGAGGGGGTTGAGGATGAGGGGGTGAGGAGGGAGGATGAGGAGGGAGGTTGAGGATTTTGCTTCAAAGTTCTTTATTTGAAATGTATTTTTTTCCCCTGAAATTTCTTCTTAAAATGAGGTGCGTGTTATACGCTGTTGCGTGTTATACGCCTATAAATACGGAATATAGAACTATGGTCTGACTTGAGGAGCTTTGGAAAAATCTTGAAATAGTAAGTGCGCCTTGAACCGAAAATGTTTGGGAACCACTGTTTTATAGTGTATAAGAGGTTAAGATTTCCATTGTGACCCTTGTTTTATGTAACTTTTATAAATCTTTATAATCAAAGATGCCCTTCGGTGATGGCAGCTTTATAGTATTGATTTGGGGTGTAGGTGACTGTTAAAGTTTTTTTATAGCTTGTAAGTGATTGATAGTTTGGGTGCGCTGTTTTTAGTTAAGCCTTTCACCCACACACCCCATTGCAAGATAATACTTTGCCAAATTAATTATGTCAACCCAACCCCAAATTTTACAATTAGATGTTTATTTTTCTTCATGTTCTCCTTTGTCCAACACTTTTCATAAAAATACAACCTTTAGCCAAATGTATATGTAGTACATATTGATACTGTTTTCAATTGAATAGAGTAACATTTGCGTCATGTTCCCGTCCTAATTTAGATAAGGAATCTGATGATTAACTTATTCTGACCAATGTCATTGTGTTTAAATCATATTAAATGTATCTATTAGACAGGTTTCCATTGTTAAAGTATTACTTATTCAATGTATAAGATGACAAATATGTAAATCTTTTTGTAACCATATAATTTAACGGAAATGGCAAACCCAGGAGAGAATGTACTGGTTCAGGATTAATGTTCATTTTGAGAGCCTGAGATAGAATTTGATTTATTTTATCCCATACGTTTTTCAATAACTGGGCATTCCTATATATCAATGTACCATTTTGATTACACCTCCTAAAACAATTGGAAGAAATAATGAAACTCATTTTATTAAGTCTAGAAGGTGTTTAATAAGTTCTATGAAGATATTTTAATTATGTCTCGATCAGAGATGCATTTCTATGCCCTTATATGTTACCTCAAAAATATCAGACCACTTATCAGCATCCAACCCAACTTCTAATTCAATTTTCCAAGATTCTATAAATTTCATCTTGATATATGAGTGTATTTGTGTGCTAATGAAATAAAGGAATGAAACTATCCCTTTAGTACTTAGTACTTGGTCTTTCATAATGCGTTAATGGCAATTATAATTCTGGGTGTTGTATAGAGTTATAAATATCCAAATATTTCTCTTTTTGACATATTGTGACTAGTTTGTAGATCTGTACTTTCCAATATTTTACCTACTTTTGTGTCACATATTTTTATGTGTAATTCTGCAAAACATCTAAAAAATCTGCCCACAATGTATCACGCCTGTAAGATTTTGTGAAGTAGTCATGAAATCTCTACATCACAGAATTAATATTTGCCAATTTCATATTCTGTCACTTTATTGAGAATGATCTCTGGATGCATAAGGACAAAATTACATTTAATTATAAATAAAATATATGTATCATCAGTAGCCGCAGAACTGCCTGCTTGGCATATAAGTGACATAGTTACATAGTTACATAGTAATTAGGGTTGAAAAAAGACTTTCAGTCCATCAAGTTCAACCTTTTAAGATCTCCTCTGATCTACAATATGAGGTTTGGGTATTCATTAATTAGCTGTTAATTGTTAATTAATTATTAATCAACCATTTTTTTTAATTATTGTTAATGAATCCAGAGGAAGGCAAACAGAAAAAAAACCAAGTGAAACTTAGCCAATCATCTCAAAGGGAAAAAAATAATAATTCCTACCTGACCCCAGATACTGGCGATCGTATTTCTCCCTGGATCAATACACTCTCTCTAATTATACAGGATAACCCAGAATTCCCTTCTTAATTAGAAATAAATCCAGTCCCCTTTTAAAGTTAACTATCGAATCCGCTGTCACCACCTCCTCTGGTAGAGAATTCCACAGATTACCACCCTTACTGTGAAGAACCCTTTTCTTTCTTTAGGGTGGAATCTTTTCACTTCTAGCCTGAAGGGGTGTCCTCTTGTCAGGTGAAAACCTCTTGGCACAAAAAGCTCCCTTGACAATTCTTTATACTGACCCTGGATGTATGTACATAATGTAATCATATCTCCTCTTAGACACCTTTTTTTCTGGAAAAAATAAGCTTAAGTCTTTCTTCATAACTTAGCCCCTCCATTCCCCTAATTAGTTTTGTTGCCCCCCTCTCTACCTTTTCCAGCTCTAAAATGTCCGTTTTATGAAGTGGTGCCCAAAATTGTGCTCCATATTCCAAATGAAGGGGTACTAGAGATTTGTATAGTGGCAGAATAATATTTGCTTCCCTTGCTTCTATACCCTTCCTAATACATGCTAATATTTGATTTGCCTTTGCAGCTGCTGCTTAGCATTGAGCACTGTTACCTAGGTGGCTGTCCACAAGTACTCCCAAATCCCTATATTTGCTCCATTAAGATTACAAATTACATGGCTATTTTTCCTTCCCAGATGCATAACTTTACATTTATTTGAATTAAATCTCATCTGCCATTTAGATGCTCATTCCTCAATTTTATGTAAATCCCTTTGAAGGGTAAGGACATCATTATCTGATTTAATTACCTTGCACAACTTTGTGTCATCAGCGAAAATGGAGACACTACTTTCCAGTCCTACCTCTAAGTCATTAATAAATATGTTAAAACGGAGAGGACCTAATACTGAACCCTGAGGAACCCCACTTACCACATTAGTGCAATCGGAGTATGTTTTTACAACCCTTTGCTTCCTGTCTTTTAGCCAGCTCTCAATCCATGAGCAGATATTTATGACAATTCCTGTATCTCTTAGTTTGCACAATAGTCTCCCATGTGGCACTGTATCAAAAGCCTTTGCAAAATCCAAATAGACTACATCCACTGAGTTGCCTTGATTCAAGTTCCTACTAACCTCCTCATAGAAACTAATTAGATTTGTTTGACATGACCTATCCCTCATAAATCCATGTTGACTCCTACTTATAATCCTGTTCAAATATACATATTCTTGCATATTATCCCTTATTAACCCTTCAACAAGCTTTCCCACTACAGAAGTGTTGCTCACTGGTCTATAATCCCCCGGATTTGCTCTTGCTCCATTTCTAAATATAGGTATCACATCTGCTTTTCTCCAGTCATCTGGTAGAGACCCTGTGTTGAGTGAATCATGAAAAATTAAATATAATGGTTTGGCTATTACAGAACCCAGTTACCTCAGTACCCTTGGATGTAATCCATCAGGACCTGGGGCTTTATTAAGATTTATTTTTTTCAACCTCTTTTGGATTCCTTCCTGCTTTAACTAATTATTCGGCAAAGGTAGTGTAGCCCCATTATATTGAAGTCCCAACCACTGGTACCTCCCTTGTGTAAAAGAACCTATTTAGCCCATCTGCATTTTCCTGGTCACATTGTAATGTTTCTATAGCTTCCTTCCTCGCCTTCTTCACATTAATATACTTAAAAAATATAGTTCCACCATAAATATCTTCTCTGACTATGGGCTTAAATTCAGGCTTAACATACAGACAAATCCCTCCTCCTCTTTTACCATTGCCCCTATCTTTCTTAAATAGGTTATTACCATCCAGATTAACAGTCCAGTCATGAGAATCATCCCACCACGTTTCGGTAATGCCTATTGAATCCAATTTTTCAGTAATTGATAATAATTCTAACTCTCCCATTTTCCAAGCATACACCTTATGTTTTGAGTTTGTAGTTTGGTGGTATACTTGAGTCACTTAGTAATACCTCCCTACTGACTATACTACCCCTCCCTCCATCCCCTCCCCTATGAGTTGTTAATTCATCCATTATACCCTATACACTTTCTAACCCATTACTTATATCTAGTCCCTCCCCCCACCTACCAGTTTAAAATCTCCTCCAGCCTTTCTACCAGAAGTAAATCTGTGAAACATAGGGCCCTATAAAATTTGCGAAGTTGGTAGTTACTGAAGCCCGTAAAGGAGCCCGAAAATGTTACAGCTGTTAAATTGACCTCTTTTAGCTACCCGTAAACAATCTGCGGGATATAGGCTGAAAAACAACTCCGGTTGCCAAAATCGTACCTCCAACCCAGCTAAGCCTTTGATCTTTCAAGCCTGTAAATGTTAAAATCGCAAATCGCTATTAAATTGCTACAATTCTCCAAGCTCCCGCAATTGTTGCCAAACCCGTAAAATGGCAAATGTGGCCAAAAATCCTACGGGTACTAGAGAGGTTTCGCAAGTGGGTTAAACTCTTGTCGGTAGCACTGTAAAAGCAAATATAAACACACTACTGTATTTTAAACTACAGGGAAAGTGATGAAACGTATTAAAATTAATAGCACAACATTCTCAAGCGCGCAAATCTGCAATAAAAAAAAAATTATGTTTAGTTTCCGTCTTATGTCAATCTTGTCAATTATTTTGTTAATACATATACCAGACTAGTATAGAATTTATTGATTTTTTCATAGTGCATTATTTCTGGAATGCGGGCCCCATCACAACTTGGACTGTAAGTGATTGAAATGTAACCTTCATGTTTTAGTGATGTAATGATGATGGTCTCTTTTACTATTGGCTCCATCTAAACCCATAACTACGGGTTTCACTAATTTATCATGTTCACGTCTGGAAATTCTACGTCCCGAAGCATGTTTACGGATTTGGATTTCAGCCATGTCGTTGCAGCCTTTTTTAATTTAATCGCTTTTTAAACTTCTGCAAATTTTAATAATTTTAAATGGAATTTAATAGGGCCCTATATGTAGCACTTACGGGCCTGATCTTAATCAATTAAGCAAGACCTGTAACTTACTGCTTAGAAAGAGCCAAACCCTTAAGTTACAGATTAGACAGAGGCAATAGTAAATGAGACCGTCATCATGATGTCAATAAAACATGGAATTTAAACTACAAATCATTAGTGTTTAGAAGTACAATTTGCGATCTGACTCATAATACAGAAATGTTGAAATGTATAAAATTCAATAAATCTACTGGTCTAGTGCATGCGGGTTCCATGATATGTATTAACCCATTGATTGCCGGGATCGATATAAGACAGAAATAAAACTTTAAAAAAACAATTGCGATCTTGAGTCTGTTGTGCAATTAATTCTAATGCCTTAGATCACTTTCCCTGTATTTTAAAGTACAGTGGGGTATTTATATTTGCTTCTGCAGTGTTACGAACAGGTGTTTAACCCCCTTGCGAGTTCTATCTTGTACTCATAATAATTTTTCCCACATTTGCTATTTACAGGTTTGAAAGCAGTTGCTGGCTTGGGGAATTATAGCAATTTAATATGGATTTGCGATTTAGCACTTGTAACTAGAGATGTCGCGAACATAAAATTTTCGGTTCGCGAACAGTGGAATCGAATTTCATCAAATGTTCGCGAACGTGCGAACCGGGCGAACCACCATAGACTTCAATGGGCAGGCGAATTTCAAAACCCACAGGGACTCTTTCTGGCTACAATAGTGATGGGAAAGTTGTTTCAAGGGGACTAACACCTGGACTGTGGCATGCCGGAGTGGGATCAATGGCAAAACTCCCACAGAAAATTACATAGTTGATGCAGAGTCTGGTTTTAAGCCATAAAGGGCATAAATCACCTAACATTCCTAAATTGTTTGGAATAATTGATCAGGTAGTGTAAGGGTTACACCCGCTTCACAGTAACAGACCAATCTCCCCTTTTAATGCACCGCAAACAACCGCAAACAGTCCCTTTGCACAACCGCAAACTCCCCATTTGCACAAGGTTGGATACCAAGCTAGCCATGTCCCGTTCCTTGTCCTCACTGATGTCATTGAAGGTCTCTTCCTCCACCCAGCCACCAAGGGTCCCCGAAAGGTGACAACAAGCCTCCTGGGACGCCTGCTGTGTTTGGTCTTCTATCTCCTCAAAGCCACCTTCCTCCTCTGACTCCTCTTCTTCAGACTCCTCTCTCTGCGTTGCCTCTGTCTGCGTTATTATAAGGTGTGTACTGTTAAGTAGTACTATTCCTATCGGTTTAATCCCTGTTACGTCCACTATTAGGTGAAGTGTATATGGCATTGATTTTTGGAACAGGGAGATGGAAAAAGATGCTTGGTCGGACCTCCTACTTCGAATTTGGGGCACTGCACGTGTAATGTAATGTGCCACCAGATAGGAGTGGTGTATTAAGTTGTACTATTTATTCCTATTAGTTTGATACCTGTTACGTCTCCTATCAGGGGACGTGTATATGGCATGGATTTTTGGAAGTGGGAGATGGAAAAAGATGCTTGGTCGGTCCTCCCACTTCAAATTTGGGGCACTGCGCGTGCAATCTAAGGTGCCACCAGATAGGAGTGGTGTGTTCAGTTGTACTATTTATTCCTATCAGATTCAATAAAGCCAATAAACCTGGACCGTTACTAGCCAGGAAACTACAAACCAAAACAACACAAAATAGGATACTTCAAATTAAGACCTCAAAGGGAGAAAAAACAACGAACCCAAATAAGATCCAGAAGATTTTTACAAAATTTTACAATACCCTTTATACGGCAACAAAACACATAGATCTACACAAAATTAAGGGATTTCTTAATTCCTGTGATTTCCCCTTAATAGAAGAAAATTACTTAGAGACTTTAAATGCCAAAGTGACCCTAGAGGAAGTGAGAAAAGCAGTCCAGAACCTCAAACCTGGTAAATCACCAGGCCCAGACGGGTACACCAATTTATATTATAAAATATTTATAGACATATTAGGGCCGCACTTGGTCACTCTAACAGAGTTCTACAAGGCAAGCAAACACCAGCAGAGCTGAACAGGGCAGATATCGCTAGAACCAAAAAACTACACGTCAATATCATTACTAAACTGTGATACAAAGATCCTGTCAAAAATAATAGCGGATAGAATGTTATCCTTCTTGCCTAAGTTAATACATAATGACCAAGTAGGCTTTGTCTCCCACAGGCAAGCGGGACACAACATTAGAAAAGTCATGAACCTACTGTACCACACCAAAGCCTCTAAAATTCAAGCCTGTCTTATGGCCTTTGACATTGAAAAGGCGTTTGATTCCCTGGAGTGGACTTACCTATACACCACGCTTGAAAATTTGGTATTAAAGGCCATTTCATAAATCTCATACACTCATTATACAAATCATCCAGGGCAAGGTTACAGATTCCGGGAGATCAGAAATCCTAATTAAAATAGAGAGCGGAACAAGACAGGGGTGCCCCCTTTCTCCCCTTCTATTCGCAATAGCAATAGAACCCCTGGCTGAGACAATTAGGGCCAACGCTGGGATCACAGGCATAAAAATAGGCCATCACCATTTCAAAACTTGTCTATTTGCAGACGACCTGCTGTGTATGCTCTCAAACCCTACCCAATCGGTCCCAGAGTTGATTCGAACTATGGAGGAGTTTAGTCAGTTTTCTGGCCTTAAACTGAACATAGAGAAGACAGAAGCACTAGCGATTGACTTAACAGCAGTAGAGAAGCAGGGTCTCCAAGACAAGTTTAATATTAAGTGGGATAAGAACCACATAAACTACCTGGGAATCCGACTAACCCCTAAGCTAGAGGACTTGTACAAAGCCAACCTCTCCAAATGTTATAAAACAATAATTAATGACCTGAGTAAATGGACAAAGTATAGGATATCATGGCTAGGGAGAATAAATACGATAAAAATGAATGTCCTTCCTAGGTTGCTCTACATATTTCGAACACTCCCGATCCCGATTAAATAAAAAGAAATAGAAAATATTCAAATTAAAATATTTCAGTTTATCTGGAACTACTCTCCCTTACGCAGCACAAAGAAAATTATGTACCTTCATAAGTCAGAGGGGAGACTATCGTGTCCAAACTTAAAATATTACAACAAGGCAGCTCAGTTATCTTTCCTGCCAATAGCACATTCTATAGGGCATCAACCGGCCTGGGTGTATTTACAGAACCACACTTTAAGGCCCTTAACCTGGGACAAGGTGGCTTGGCTATCAGAATTGCCTCAGAGCCTTAAAAACTCACCAAACCCCCTAATCAGACACTCACTATCGTACTGGAAATGGGCCAAGAAACACACGGGTTTGTTCCCTGGATCCACCCAAATGACCCCAATTCTTGATCACCCTCAGGCCCCGAAACACATGAGCACAACATCACAACACTGGTGGAGGTCAAAGAAACTAGATAGACTGGGAGAATGGTTAGTAAAGGGCCAGATGCTCACCTATGAGGAACTGAGGGACAAGCATGAGCTACCGCTGTCAGAACATTACAATTACTGTAGGCTGAGGCATTTCACACACTCTCTGACCCAGAAACAGGGGACACCGGTCTTAAATTGGTTCTCCAAAATTTGTAAAGATAAACCTCTATCAAGGGGGATCGTTGGGTCGCTTTACAAATATAAAACATTTGTTACTGGTTGAAGCGACACTGGGGGAAGAACCGGAGTGGGGGAGCCCTGGAGACCCTTCAGAAGCAACCGGCGGCAAAATCATCCCAGGAAAGGAGAGGCTGCTTACTGAAGCCTGCCCTAGGGTAACCCAAGGGTTATTGCCCAGGTTAGATATTGTAAATAATAAGCTAATACTGCTGGAGGGATGATAGCTAATAGGACTTTGGTGTTTCCTGCAGATATACTCTTTACTATTGTCTGTTTTACCATGTTTTAGGTATCTTTTAAATTGCAATCACAGTAAAAAATAAGAAAAATTATTAACCTAAAAAGTAAAAATAAGAAGGACTAGCCAGCTAGCTTTCACAAAATGTCTTTATTGTAAATATGTATTCTTGCACAACTGTTATGCAAGACTGTTCAAAAATGCTTTATTTTTCATTACATGCTGTACGCCTTCTGACAATAAAAGAATTTAAATGCAAAAATTAGGTATTGTTGCAGCGACCAGAAAAATTGATGTTAGTTTACCAGGCAGAAAGTGCCCTAAAACATTGCGTCTTGAACCCTAGTTGGTGGCGGATAAGTCACGCAAGTCATCCGGCATTCAGGGATAAAATACAGCAGCGACTGGACCATTATTAGCTCAAGGCAGCTCAAGGCAGCTCATCTATCAGGCCATTTTTATGCGAATGTATCGTCCACTGTCAGTCCCTTCGGGATCCATCCCTCATTCAGGTGAGGTAATCTAGACTTTTTTGACCTAGGCGACTTCTCTTCTCAGTGACAAAACCTCCTGCTGCACTGAAGGTCCTTTCTGACAGGACACTTGAAGCGGGGAAGGACAGAAGTTCTATGGCAAATTGGGATAGCTCAGGCCACAGGGCAAGCGTGCACACCCAGTAGTCAAGGGGTTCATCGCTCCTCATAGTGTTGATATCTGCAGTTGAGGCGAGGTAGTCTGTTATCTGACGGTCGAGTCGTTCTCTGTGGGTGGACCCCGAAGGGCTGTGGCGATGCATAGGACTTAAAAAGCTCCACATGTCCTCCATCAACAACACGTCTGTAAAGCGTCCTCTCCTTGCCGGCGTGGTAGTGGGAGGAGGAGGATTATGTTCACCTCTTCCGCTGTTAGATTGCCGTTGTGCTGTGACATCACCCTTAAACGCTGTGTAAAGCATACTTTTTAATGTATTTTGGAACTGCTGCATCCTTTCCGACTTGTGGTAATTCCGTAACATTTCAGGCACTTTCTGCTTATACCGGGGGTCTAGTAGCGTGGACACCCAGTACAGGTCCTTCTCCTTCATCCTTTTTATACGAGGGTCCCTCAACAGGCACAACAGCATGAAAGACCCCATTTGCACAAGGTTGGATGCCGAGCTAGTAATGTCCCATTCCTCGTCCTCAGTGATCTCACTAAAGGTATGTTCTTCCCCCCAGCCACATCCAACACCACGGGTACCAGATAGGTGACAACGAGCACCCTGGGATGCCTGTGGTGGTTGGTCTTCCTCCTCCTCCTCCTCAAAGCCACATTCCTCCTCTGACTCCTCTTCCTCACAATCCTCTTCCAGCATTGCCGCAGGTCCAGCAAGCGATGCTCATCTACGGCCTGATCCAGCACTCTTCGCAGGGCACGCTCCAGGAAGAAAACAAATGGTATGATGTCGCTGATGGTGCCCTCGGTGTGACTGACCAGGTTTGTCACCTCCTCAAAAGGACGCATAAGCCTACAGGCATTGCGCATGAGCGTCCAGTAACGTGGCAAAAAAATCCCCAGCTCTGCAGAGCCTGTCCTAGCACCCCGGTCATACAAATACTCGTTAATGGCCTTTTCTTGTTGGAGCAGGCGGTCGAACATTAGGAGTGTTAAATTCCGAAGTGTCGGACTGTCTAAAAGCAAGCGCCTCACTGGCATGTTGTTTCACCGCTGGATATCTGTAAAGTGCGCCATAGCCGTGAAGGAACACCTGAAATGGCCACACACCTTTCTGGCCTGCTTCAGGACGTCCTGTAAGCCTGGGTGCTTATGCACAAAGCGTTGTACAATCAGATTACACACATGTGCCATGCACGGCACATGTGTCAACTTGCCCAAATTCTATGCCGCCAACAAATTTCTTCTGTTTTCACAAACCACTTTGCCGATCTCCAGTTGGTGCGGAGTCAGCCACTGATCCACCTATGCGTTCAGGGCGGACAGGAGTGCTGGTCCGGTGTGACTCTCTGCTTTCAGGGAAGTCAACCCCAAGACGGCGTGACACTGCCGTATCCGGGATGTGGAATAGTACCTGTGGAGCTGGGGGGGTGCCGTTGATGTGGAGCAAGACATAGCAGCAGCAGAAGAGGACTCAGCCGAGGAGATTATGGAAGAGGATGGAGTAGGAGGAGTACAATCGAGTACAGATTGGGGATTGCCTTTTGTGCAAAGGCATTTCGGCCGGGTACCTTCCACTGCGGTGTCCCAATAGCTACACATTTTTGGAACGCCTCAGACTCCACCAGCTTGTATGGTAAAAGCTGGCGGGCTAAGAGTTCAGACAAGCCAGCTGTCAGTTGCCGGGCAAGGCGGTGACTTTGTGACATTGGCTTCTTACGCTCAAACATGTCCTTGACAGACACCTGACTGTGGGCAGATGAGCAGGGACTGCTCAGGGCGAGACACGGAGTGGCAGATGGTTGAGAGGGGGCAAGCAGGGCAGCAGTGGTTGACGTGGCTGAAGATGCTGGACCAGGAGGAGGATGGCGGCTTTGACTTTGTGTGCTGCTTGTACTCATGTGTTGATCCCATAGGCGTTTGTGATGTGACATCATGTGCCTTCGCAAAGAAGTTGTACCTAGGTGGGTGTTGGACTTCCCACGACTCAGTTTCTTTTCGCACAGGTTGCAAATGGCATCGCTGTTGTCACAGGCACACACATCAAAAAATTGCCACACTGCTGAGCTCTGCAATGACGGCATTCTGGGGGTGGCAACAGCATGCGTTGACTGGCGTGCTGTCTGGCTGACCCCGGGTGCCGATGCATGCTGTTTGACTGTGCCACTAGCTACTTGCGACGACCTCCCCCTGCTTCCAACTCCTCTCCTCCTCCTCTCTGTCTCCCATCTGAACTTTCCTCCTGTTCTTATTTTATAGCGGGCACCCACGTAACATCCACGGACGCATCGTCATCATCAACCGCTTCACTTGTATCTAACAACTCGACAAAGGAAGCAGCACCGGGTACAACATCATCATCATCAGACCGTACGTCCATGTGTGTAATGCTGCCTGACTGGGACATATCCCTGTTATCTACATCCTCTGGCACTAATGTTTGCGCATCACTTATTTCTTCCAACGGATGTGTAAATAACTCTGCTGACGGATCAAGTGAAGCGGCTGTGGTGCTAGTGTTGGTGGTGGCGGCAGGCGGGTGAGTGGTAACTGGAGATATGCCCGAAGCTAAGCTGGAGGAGGATGGTGCGTCTAGGTTCCGAGCGGAAGCTGTAGAAGATTGGGTGTCCTGTGTTAGCCAGTCAACCATGTCCTCAGAACTTTTCAAGTTCAGGGTACGTTGCCTCTGAAAACTGGGCATTATTCTAGGGCCAAAGGGAATCACAGCACCACGAACACGACGGCCCCTGCGGGGTGGCCTGCCTCTGCCTGTCATTTTTTTTTCGATTAGTGGTACTATGCGTGCAAGCTACTGTGACACCAGATATGAGTGTCACTGTGCACTGGCAAAAGTTGGCAGAGTAGGCGCTGTAGGACTCACACACGCCTGTAGGCAGGCAACTAATATTCAATCGATTACAGTAAAAAAAGGGTTATTTTATTTCACTGTACACTAGGTTGCACCAGATATGAGTGTCACTGTGCACTGGCAGAAGTTGGCAGAGTAGGCGCTGTATGCCTCACACACACACCTGTAGGCAGGCAACTGATATTCAATCGATTACAGTAAAAAAAGGGTTCTTTTATTTCACTGTACACTAGGTTGCACCAGATATGAGTGTCACTGTGCACTGGCAAAAGTTGGCAGATTAGGCGCTGTAGGCCTCACACACGCCTGTAATCAGGCAACTGATATTCAATCGATTACAGTAAAAAAAGGGTTCTTTTATTTCACTGTACACTAGGTTGCACCAGATATAAGTGTCACTGTGCACTGGCAAAAGTTGGCAGAGTAGGCGCTGTAGGCCTCACACACGCCTGTAGGCAGGCAACTGATATTCAATCGATTACAGTAAAAAAAAGGGTTCTTTTATTTCACTGTACACTAGGTTGCACCAGATATGAGTGTCACTGTGCATTGGCAAAAGTTGGCAGAGTAGGCGCTGTAGGCCTCACACACACACACCTGTAGGCAGGCAACTGATATTCAATCGATTACCGTCAAAAAAGTGTTGTTTTATGTCACTGTACACTACGGTTGCACCAGATATGTCGTATCACTGTGCACTGGCAAAAGCTGGCAGAGTAGATGCAATAGGCTTCACACACACGCCTGTGTTACAGTCAAAAAAGTGTTGTTTTATTTCACTGAGCACAATATAAGCTGTGAGCCTGACACAGGCTGGCAACTGAAATTTGATTAAAGGAAAAAAGGGTTGTTTTTTTTCAATGTATGGTACACCAACTATGACTGGTGAAACAGAGCAGAATATTAGCTGTGAGCCTGACACAGGCAGGCAACTGAAATTAGATTACAGAACAAAAAATGATTGTTTTCAATGTATGGTACACCTCCAGGTATGAGTAGTGAAAATAAGCACAATATAAGCTGTTAGGTGTTAGCCTGTCACACACACATGCTGGCAGGCAGGTATATGCAATTAGATTACACAGAAAAAAAATATAAAATAAAATAAATGATGTTCTAGCCCTAAAAAGGGCTTTTTGGGTTGCTGTCCTTGCAGCAGATATCAGATGAGTCCTTCAGGTCTGTAGTGGAAGCTAAATACACAGCCTGGCTATCTATTTCCCTATTAAATCTCCAGCAGCTACACTATCTGTTCTCTCACAACGAATGCAGCTTCAGAATGATTCTAAAATGTATGCTGTCTTTCAGATGGAAGGCTCTGGAAGGGAGTGTATGCTGCTGATTGGCTGGAATGTGTCTGCTGACTGTGAGGTGCAGGGTCAAAGTTTCCTCACTGATAAAGAATAGGGGGCGGACCGAAAAGCGAATGTGTCCGCCGTCCAATGCGAGCGTGAAAGAGCCAAAATCGATGCGAATAGTCCGCGGGCGAACTGTCCGTGACATCTCTACTTGTAGCATTTGCAGGCTTGAAAGATCAAAGGCTTTTGCAGCCTGTATGGATTTTCAGCCCGCAACTCGCAAATAGATTGTGAGTAGATAAAAGTGGCCAATTTAATATCAGTAACTTTTGCTGGCTACATTATGGGCTACAATTTGAACAATTTAATAAGGGCCTTAGTGTATTGAATGGGAGTTTAGACTAAGATGTATTTTGAAAATACCATAGCTCACTCAGCAGTTGATGATGTCGCTACACTTGCAGCTGACATCACAAAAGCTTGAAGATAAATAATTCCATGGTTGTCGCAGAGACTGAGTAACATAGCTGCCCTGTCTCACCTAAATCGGTAGTTACCAGAAGACAGTGAGTGGCTGGTTGCCTTCCAGTTGTGACGTATTCTCTTGAGGTTTAAGACCAGTGTTGGAGAACATCTAGTCACACTAATTGAAGACACTGTATTCTGTAAGATTTAACTCTACAGACGTCTGACCTAAAGTGCAATCTCACCATGGCTGATCTGCCAGGACATGAAAAGGTCAATGAGTTGCTTTTAAGGTCTGAAAATATTCCACCAGAAGAGACATCGGGAGAGCACGATGACTATGACGCTAAGCTAAAGGCCTTCTCTGAGTCACATAAGTGTCTTCACGCAGTCCTGAATCAAGAAGATGATCCAGAACTGTGCTTCTGGTCAAGAGTATTTTTTCCTATAAAGGAATCTTCAGAAGAAGACTCTGAAGATAGCACCGACAATGAGTTTTTGCCCTTAGAGAAACCAATGACAAAAAAAAAGATGAAAATTTGCACCAAAGATCCAGTGATGAAGATTTATCAACAGACATTACTGCTTGCACTATTAAAGAGGTGTTTGTCTCAGAGGGGGATGATGAACAGTCTTCAAGTGGTGAATTTGTGGTCATCTCTCCCACTAATGAAGATGTGTTTAGTGGAGAGGAGGATGATGAAGAATCTTCAGATGATGACATTGTGGTTATCTGTCCCACTGATAAAGCTTTGTTTAGTAGAGTGTGGGGTGATAAAATATCTTCACGTTCATCTGTTCAATACCAAGGATTGGCAGTAGCGAATTCAGGCGATGGTGCTGAGAATTCTTCCCTAGCATTAGAGTCAACTCCCAAACAACTCTCAAGAAAGAGACCTGCCACAAACCTTGAGGAGGACACTAAAGTTAGTTATGGGATTATTGATGATAATGCCTGAAAAAGAAGTCTGATAAACATCACTCCAGAGAAAGACGCAGCAAGACTGAAAGAAGAATCTGAGAGGTCTCCCAATTCCCCTCCTAAGAAAGCACTGATAGTCGAACAAAAATATGCAGTGGTGCCTTTCAAAAAGAGGAAGATTCACCCTAAGTAGCTATAGACTTTATAATACAACATTAGTATTATAGAATGGTCAATGTACAAATTCTTTATATATTTTGTTAAAATGTTTATAGTATTCATATATTTAAGTATATATTTTTATAATAAATAAGTTGTTTAAATTAATTGTTTATCTATTGTCAGCTATTCTTTATATTTGTATATTTATGTATTGGCTACATGTCTTAAATTGATCCTTATTTGAACCAACATAAAAGTAAAATTAAGGTATTTGATTGCAGATAAAATGACAAAATGAACTAATCCCGAGGCTTTATTAGAGATGCTAGTGTTGTTAGGTGTGAGGGGCACTATCAGAGGCGTAGGATTAGATGGTTTGTTTTAATTATTTATATATATATATATATATATATATATATATATATATATACAGAGAGAGAGAGAGAGAGAGAGAGATAGATATACACACAACAAAACCTTCCTCCTATAAATTGTAGGAGAGGTAGGTAACTTATCCCTGGTGTCTAGCAGCAGGAGGAGAAAGATCACAACGCGCATTAGCTCGCTTCAATCTGTTCCTCTTCCTCCTCTTACATCCTGCTACAGATTGGTCTGATTGGTAGCTCTCACAAGATCATGTGACATAATCTTGAGACCTGGCTATCAGCAAAAGAACATTTAACATCAAAAATGTATAATACAATGAGAAATAATTTTGAGGAAGTTAAACCTAATAATTTGCTCAAATGGGAAAAAGATCTGGGAAAGGAACTCCCAATACATGATTGGTACAGAGCACTAAAGGTCACTGAGTCAGTGATAGAAAATGCGTCGCAAAGAGAGCAACACTGTAAAATTATTAATAGGTAGCATTTTGTCCCTTCAAAACTAACATCAAATCGATAAAGAACAAAATACCAATCTTTATTGGAGGAATTGTGGTGAAGAAGGGTTGTTCCCACATATATGGTGAGGATGCCCTTTAATCCAAAATTTGTGGAGAATGCTTTCTTCCAAGTTAACTGAGATCACTAAAGAAAAAATAATACTGACCCCTGAGATCTCCCTACTACATATGTTTCCTGATAAATTAAGTTATGTTAGAATGTTTTTGATTCAAACACTTATAATAGCCAAAGCACTGATAGGAAATAATTGGAAACAAAATAGTGTTCCAACCTGGATGGAAATATCTAACAGATTGAAAAAAAATTATTTAATGTAAACAGAAATCAGTGACTTGGGTATTATAATAAACAAGAAATTAAGGTGGAAAATTTGGGAAAAGTAGAAGTTCGAAATTTATAAAGACTAAAAACGTCTCCTCCATAATGAAAATGGAGAGATTTGTCTTGCCTTCCACCTCGCCGATGCCTGGCCTAGAATTAGGCTAGGTTTAAATTAAGAGATTAATTAAAATATGGTAATCCATGTATGAATGGTAACTCAGGAGATATTTATATTGATGTTATAAAAAATGGCTCTGTGATACGATTTATAATATAATGCTTAATGAAAAAGCGATGTAATAATCAGGAATTATTAAATTGTTAATTCTTGAGTTAAGATGTGTATGGAATGGTCTCCTCGTTGTCAACATAGATCTAGCAAAACGGGGAGAAGTTATGTAATGTAATTTATGTTGTGGTTGTGTTTTGTAATGTATGCTATTGTTTTAAATATTGGTATTGTACCGAAAAAATGAATAAACTATAAAAAAAAATAAAAAAAAATACAACATCAGTATTATAGAATGGTCAATGTACCAATTCTTTATAGATTATGTTAAAATGTTTGTTTATAGTATTCACATATGTAAGTATATATTTTTATAATAAATAATTTGTTTAAATTAATTGTCTATCTATTGTCAGCTATTCTTTATATTTGTATATTTATGTATTGGCTACATTTCTTAAATTTATCCTTATAGGGAACCAACATAAAAGTAAAATTAAGGTATTTGATTGCAGATAAAATGACTGAACAAATCCCAAGGCTTTATTAGAGATGCTAGTGTTGTTAGGTGTCAAAACAGTGAGGTGCACCATCAGAGGCGTAGGATTAGATGGTTTGTTTTAATTATATATATATATATATATATATATATATATACACACAACAAAACCTTCCTCCTCTAAATTGTAAGGGCCTCATTCTATTAGCGGCCGCAGCCGTTGCGGGGCCGCAAGGACCGGCCGCAAGCTATTCGGCTATTCTATTCCCTTACGGCCGGAGGCTCCGGCAGGCTTGCGGCCGGTGCCTTGCTATCTCTTGCGGCCGCTCGCGCCAGAGGAAAGCCTTTGATCTAAAACGGCCGCAAGAGTTTTGCAATTCAATTGCTCCGGGAAACCTCTCTGCAAGGCTAAAAGCGAGCCGCAGCTTACTTGCAGGAAAGAGGTCTCGCTAGCACCAATTAAGCACATAAAGTAGCTCAAATAAAGCCATCCTGCACTTTGCGAAGACTATAAAGGGATTTTAGGTGTTAGAAAAAATAGCACATAATTATCCTGTACTCAAATCCGTAAAATATTTTATTTTTAATATCCGTAAAATATCCATGTAAAAAGTCCAGAGTGCTTGGAGCACTTCAGACACACCCACGCCGCAGCCAGAAAATAAACAGTTAATTTGAACTCGGGTTTGGGCAGATGTGCAAGCTTGAGAGTGGGTTCCTTTTAATCCTCATGTCCCCCAATATGATCCCTAGCATTTACAGAGCTGTACAGTGCAGGCTTGAATTTATTTTTGAGTTTTTATATTTCTGAGATTACGGCCGGTTCCAAGATATGCGGCCGGCCGTAAAAGGAGATCCTTGCGGGGCCGTATAATAGAATCGTGAGTTAACTGAACCCCCGCAAGGAATCGCAGCCTTACGGCCGATTTACGGCAGCTAATAGAATGAGGCCCTAGGAAAGGTAGGTAACTTCAAGACTTTTCTCGTGCTGCCCCTATTCTTAGGAACTCCTTACCTACCTCCACCAGACTATCTTCCTGCCTCAAATCCTTCAAAATCTCTTTAAAAACACTTGTATTAAAAAAAGCCTATCGTCTTTAGCCTCTTCATTCACTATGCATCTATCACTCTCCTGTAACTCACCCACACCCTTTAGAGTGTAAGTTTGTGAGTTTCAATCTCGTGAGGTGCTTTAGGGAAAGCACTGTGTATATCTGATTGAGAGCTCAATAACTTGGTCTTCCATTATTTTTAATTGTGGGGAAATTGTTTATACTTGTACCTAACCCCTGTGTTGCGCTGTGGAATATGTTGGCGCGTTATAAATAAAGGATAATAAAATAATAGTAAATAACTTATCCCTGGTGTCTAGCAGCAGGAGGAGAGAGATCACAACACGCATTACCTCGCTTCAATCTGTTCCTCTTCCTCCTCTTACCTCCTGCTCCAGATTGCCCTGATCGGGAGCTCTCACAAGATCATGTGACATAATCTTGAGACCTGGCTATCAGCAAAAGAACCACAACAACTGAAAAGACCCTCACAGTCAATGCCATTACTCAGTCACTCAGAATATTCTTAATCACGTGACAAGTAGCTGAAAATATCAGTGTAAATGATGCTCTGAGCTGCTTGTCACATGTGCCATTGGATACTCCTTGCATCTCCCATAATAAGTTATTTACATAAATGGATTGTCCTTTAAACTCATCTCTGCCAGTGCAAACAATATAGCTTTTAAGAACAGCTGAAATGCAGACACTTCTGATAAATAAAGGGTTAATATATGGAATTATTAAACACTCTTCTTCAACTAATATATATTTGTGGTGCCTTATTGCCCATTTACTTTAGATGTACTTTTTGCTAATTATTGTTACTATACAAACCATGCAGTCAATACCTCTTATTTTAGCATCATATCTATAATCAATATTCTGCTTAATATTATGGACCTTTATACTGGTATCACCCTATATACCCAACAAATAACATGCAGAAATCTGAACTAAGTAACAGTCATTATGGGTCGAAACCAGAATCCAGAACACAATCTCTGGAGATACTAAACTCAGTAGAAACAAAACGAGAAAGAAAATCTTCTTATTTGTACTAGTAGATAATATCTCCCAAGGGTTATAATTGTACATTATTTGTATTGAATATAGATAAACAAGCATACATCTGTAGCAATAAATCTTATCTCTCATAATAAGAAAGTTCTTGCTCAATAATAATTAAAAAGTGACAAAATAGTATATATATATATATACAAAAACAAATCTGCTGTCTAATACTGGATACTGACATCACATGAAGACGCTTGTTATTGTGGGAATGCTCCCAACAAATATCCGTCTGGAATTATGGTACCTCTTAGAATATCCAAAGAGGATGTACTATATGTAAATCAAAACCATGCATGGGTATAGTGTGCCTTGGAAAGGAAACATGACAATAATGGCAGCTTCTATACACAAGCAGAGTCTACTAAAATAAAGATTTTCTCTGAGAATCATGTCATATCCACGGATTACAGAGCTGCCAACAGGGGCTTAGAAATGGGGGGGGGGGGGGGCGGTGAAGGGGACAAATCCCCTTAGATCTTATTATGAGCAGGATTGGGTTCATCCCTCCTCTGAATTTCAAGGTGTTTTTTCCACCTCTCAGCCTCTCTCTCTTCCTCTGGTCTCTCCTCTCTGTCACTCTCTCTGTGCTAGTCCTGTCTCCCTCGCAGTCTCTCTCTCCTCCTCTGGTCTCTCCTCTCTGTCACTCTCTCTGTGCTAGTCCTGTCTCTCTCTCAGTCTCTCTCTCCTCCTCTGGTCTCTCCTCTCTGTCACTCTCTCTGTGCTAGTCCTGTCTCCCTCTCAGTCTCTCTCTCCTCCTCTGGTCTCTCCTCTCTGTCACTCTCTCTGTGCTAGTCCTGTCTCCCTCTCAGTCTCTCTCTCCTCCTCTGGTCTCTCCTCTCTGTCACTCTCTCTGTGCTAGTCCTGTCTTCCTCTCAGTCTCTCTCTCCTCCTCTGGTCTCTCCCCTCTGTCACTCTCTCTGTGCTAGTCCTGTCTCCCTCTCAGTCTCTCTCTCCTCCTCTGGTCTCTCCCCTCTGTCACTCTCTCTGTGCTAGTCCTGTCTCCCTCTCATTCCTGTCTCCCTCTCAGTCTCTCTCTCCTCCTCTGGTCTCTCCTCTCTGTCACTTTCTCTGTGCTAGTCCTGTCTCCCTCTCCGTCTCTCTCTCCCCCTCTGGTCTCTCCCCTCTGTCACTCTCTCTGTGCTAGTCCTGTATCCCTCTCAGTCTCTCTCTCCTCCCTGTCACTCTCTCTGTGCTAGTCCTGTCTCCCTCTCAGTCTCTCTCTCCTCCTCTGGTCTCTCTTCTCTGTCACTCTCTCTGTGCTAGTCCTGTCTCCCTCTCAGTCTCTCTCTCTCTCTCTCCTCCTCTGGTCTCTCCTCTCTGTCACTCTCTCTGTGCTAGTCCTGTCTCCCTCTCAGTCTCTCTCTCCTCCTCCGGTCTCTCCTCTGTCACTCTCTCTGTGCTAGTCCTGTCTCCCTCTCAATTTCTCTCTCCTCCTCTGGTCTCTCCCCTCTGTCACTCTCTCTGTGCTAGTCCTGTCTCCCTCTCAGTCTCTCTCCTCCTCTGGTCTCTCCCCTCTGTCACTCTCTCTGTGCTAGTCCTGTCTCCCTCTCAGTCTCTCACTCCTCCTCTGGTCTCTCCTCTCTGTCACTCTCTCTGTGCTAGTCCTGTCTCCCTCTCAGTCTCTCTCTCCTCCTCTGGTCTCTCCCCTCTGTCACTCTCTCTGTGCTAGTCCTGTCTCCCTCTCAGTCTCTCTCTCCTCCTCTGGTCTTTCCCCTCTGTCACTCTCTCTGTGCTAGTCCTGTCTCCCTCTCAGTCCTGTCTCCCTCTCAGTCCTGTCTCCCTCTCAGTCTCTCACTCCTCCTCTGGTCTCTCCTTTCTGTCACTCTCTCTGTGCTAGTCCTGTCTCCCTCTCTGTCTCTCTCTCCCCCTCTGGTCTCTCCCCTCTGTCACTCTCTCTGTGTTAGCCCTGTCTCCCTCTCAGTCTCTCTCTCTTCCTCTGGTCTCTCCCCTCTGTCACTCTCTCTGTGCTAGTCCTGTCTCCCTCTCAGTCTCTCTCTCCTCCCTGTCACTCTCTCTGTGCTAGTCCTGTTTCCCTCTCAGTCTCTCTCTTCTCCTCTGGTCTCTCTTCTCTGTCACTCTCTCTGTGCTAGTCCTGTCTCCCTCTCAGTCTCTCTCTCTCTCTCCTCCTCTGGTCTCTCCTCTCTGTCACTCTCTCTGTGCTAGTCCTGTCTCCCTCTCAGTCTCTCTCTCCTCCCTGTCACTCTCTCTGTGCTAGTCCTGTCTCCCTCTCAGTCTCTCTCTCCTCCTCTGGTCTCTCCCCTCTGTCACTCTCTCTGTGCTAGTCCTGTCTCCCTCTCAGTCTCTCTCCTCCTCTGGTCTCTCCCCTCTGTCACTCTCTCTGTGCTAGTCCTGTCTCCCTCTCAGTCTCTCTCTCCTCCTCTGGTCTCCCCTCTGTCACTCTCTCTGTGCTAGTCCTGTCTCCCTCCTGTCTCTGACCCGCCCCTCTCTGACATCACTCTTGGGCCCTGAGGAGCTGTATGAGCTGCATAGCCTGGTATCTTCCCTACCCCCTTCTAATTCTCCCATCCCCTCAGTCTTTTACCTCATTCCCCCTCCTGTCTCTTTACACTGTCTGTCTCTTACTACCTCTTTCTCTCCCCTCTGTTTCTCTTCCATCTGTTTTCTTTTGGTTTGTCTCCAATTCTCTCTAAGTCTCTCCCAGGTTGTTTCTCCCTACTCTTTTCTTTTTCTTCTCCTCTGTCTTTCCCTCTCCTCTTCTGCCTACCTCTTTCCCTCTTTCCACCCTCGGCCTGTCACTCTCTCTCTCTTCCTCTGTTCCTTAAACCCCTATGTATCTTCCCTGTTCTGTCTGCCTCTTCCTCTCTCCACCCTCTCTTCCTGTACTACTCCTGTCTCTTCCCTGTTACTCTTTCTTCCTCTTCCTATCTCTCTTGCACTGTTCTTTAACCCCCTATATATGTTCTTCATCTCTCTAACCTCAGCCCCCTATGACCTTCCTGTCTTTTTCTCACCATTTTGTTTCTCTCTCCCTATTCTTTGTCTCTGCTCCCTCTGTCTAACCCTCTCTCCGTCTCCTCTTTCTCTGTCTCTAGTCCTCCACTGTGTCTTTCAATCCTCTTCCCAATTTCTGCCACTCTCTAACCTTTTATCCCTTCTTATGTTTCTCTCCCCCATAGTCAGTCTCTCTCTTCCTCGGTCAGTCCCTCTCCCCCTCAGTCAGTCTCTCTCCCCCTCAATCAGTCTCTCTCCCCCTCAATCAGTCTCTCTCCCCCTCAATCAGTCTCTCTCCCCCTCAGTCAGTCTCTCTCACCCTCTGTCTCTGCCTCTCCTCTGCTTTCTCAATCAGTCTCTCCTCACTTCATTCAGCCTCTAAACACAGTCTCATTCTCTTGTCATCTCTCTCCTCTTTCTCTAAACTTCTATTTCCCCTACCCTCTGTCTATATCCTCCCGCTGTCTCTCTCTCCCTTTCAATGTCTGTCTCTACCCCCTCATTCTTTTATCTGTATGCCCTCCCTTATCTCTTCCTCTTACCTATATCTGTCTCTCTCTTGTCTCTCTTCACCTCTTTCTCTCTCATCCTTCCCCTCTTGTTTCTTTCCTCTGCATTTCTCTTCCCTCTTCTGTCTGCCTCTGCTCTCTGTTTCTTTCCCTCTCTGCCTGTCCCACTCTTGACCCTCTCCCATCCCCATCTCTTTACTTGTTTTTGCCTCACCTGTTTTCCTCTTTGTGTTATTCTCTCAAACCTTAACTTCTTTCACTCTTTCTTCTCTTTTATCTTTTCTCTCTTGTGTATACTCTGTACTTCCCCTCCGGTTTAAAAAAAATCGATATTCTATTAGACCCGTAGTTCTAGCGAACAAATAAGTCTAACTTGAATACTGAAAACATTATCAAGTTTCTGTTAAAAATATTATGAGTAGCTTGACACCAAGCAATGCAGACATGCCTAGTGTGAGCTCCTGACTGTCAAACAGGATTTTAAAATAAAAAAAGGGGTAAATTCTTATCAAACACCGCAATAACATAGATATTTGTGCTGGTGATCGCATCAGGATCAAGCACATAGTAATTTGTTGGAGCACAAAGAACTATTCTGGGGGTAGTGAGGACTCCGGCCTGTACAGCCCTAGGCTGCCTTACACAGCTTCTTCCATTTTCCCTGGGGAGCAAGGCCTGGTTCCTGCAACAGCCCAGAAGGCAGGTTGCGCGGCTTAACTAGCTCACCCTAACCGGACCACACCTGAGGTAACTACCTGCGAGGACGAGGCGGGTGGTCTTGCCTCAACGAGGAGCAGCTCAGGCAGCGAAGACAGTGGAGGCCGCTCAGGATTATACAGGCGATCCTGCAGGGCACAGTGAGTGAGAGCTGATAGACCTGGATGGGGGCTGAGGCAGACAGGGCTCCGACGCACTGGGGGAGATCAGCGGGGTGAGCTGGTGGACCCCATGCCAAATTGGTGCGTAGTCCAAGTCCGAGACGAGCTGCAGACCCACCAGCGCAGAACCTCAGTGCACACTGCCAACGGGAAGGAAGAGAGCCATTTTTAGCCCTTCATGCCCATTTCCTCCATGCAGCCATTTCTCAGCAATTTCCCGCCAAAACACACAGAGGCCATTCTACAGCTTACCAGATCACCCTTCCCTAAAGAAAACCCCTGCACAACCCTCTGCCAACAACCACAGCATCTGCTCTAAGCCTATCGGCCCACTCTCCTGCAGGCCACAGCCCAGACCGGGGTACAGTGGCCAGACTCGGCCTTCTCTCAGCATTAAGGCTGCAACACCTACCCCACCTTTTTACACCAACTTTGGGAGCTTGGGGTAATTGGCAACTACACAGTTGCACACTAGCTCACATTGGACCAAAAAGTCCAACCAACCCCTGGCAGAGTTCTGGGTTAAAGCCAAGGTCCCCAAGCCAAACCTGGAAGTCAAGGTTTCATAAACCGCAAATAAAAAGTACCACAGGAGGCCTCTAAGGTCTCTCCCCCAAACCCGGCCCAAGCAAACTACAGAAATCCGCCCTGGGTCATCCCATTGGGCACCTCCTCCCATGCTTCCCAGTGAAGTTGCCAACAAGGCAAGTGTGACCAATATATACAGGAGAGTTTGCTGCACAAAACCTTGTATTACACCAAAGCACCTATACTGCTGTCCCATGGGCATATACCTCCGGGAGACCTGAACGACATTTGTTGGAAACTAGCCTCCAAAGTTAGCATCATGTAAGCTGAACCAGAGCTATTACTTTATATCGCTTTCAAACCTACCTCCACACATAAGATGATGTAACTGAGGGGTCTGGCCAGTTCAGCAATACCCAGCAGTCAGCACTTCTAAACTAGAGACTATCCTATACTGAGACCCCACCTGATCCCAAACAGGCACCAGGTGGAAGCCAAAAAAGACCTCAGGGTCAAAGAGAATTACTAACCACTTCCCAAAGCAAACCCCCAACTCCACCCCAAGCCAGGATTTGCCTCCAGACTCCAACTCAGTCTCCGAAGGGGAGCGAGACTTGGAATCCGCCTATCCAAACGTCAATGTATCAGACTTCTCTTTTGCAAAGTTTGTCCAGTTGCTCCAGGCCCGTTTATCGCTGATTGTCAAGGAACTGAAACAAGAAATTAACGACTTGGGTCAGAGAACCCACGCTTTGGAGAAAGTCACAGATCAGATAATTGGAGCACAGGCCAGTGATAGGGTGGAGGTCTCAGCAAACACCACACATCTGATGAGTCTGGAGGCAAAACTTGAGGACTATGAAAATAGATTGAGACAGCATAACATCCGACTGCGGGGGGTACCATCAGCTTTGCAAGATATTGCTCCATATGTCTCGGGAGTGGTGGAAGCGCTTCCTTCAACGCTCCAACCTGGATCCTGGGAAATTAAGCGGGCCCATAGGGACATGGGGGGATCTTCCCAGAATGGTCAGCCTAAAGATGTAATCATCTGGTTCCTCCGACAGAGGACAAGGGACCTGGTGATTCAAGCGGCCAGAAAGGCGCCTTCTGTCAAGGGGCCAGATGGGGCCATACTCCAAGTATATGCTGACCTTGCCCCACTTACGCTCCAGAAACTACTGAGGCCGACACTTCTAATACTAAATAACCACCAGATTAAATATAGAGGGGGCTTCCCCTTCTGCCTGACCTTCCAGCATGCTTCAGAGACCCATGTGGTCCGCTCTTTGGAAGAATGCAGGGAAGTTCTCCAATGCCTTGGCCTCCTGCAGGAGGGAGAGTTGACGGTTCAACAGCTGACCACCCTTTCTCCTAGACCGCAAAGAGAGTGGTCAGAGGTCCCATTGCCCAAGCAGCAGAGGCATCCGAGATCTGAGCAAGCCCCTCAGCCACCATCGACGACTTCTGGGTCCACAGAGGACTGAATGGACTCTGGTGCTACCCTTATTTGGACTTAAGGGGGCAGACACGAGAGGGCTCGAAGGAGGACTCTAAACTGGTGGGTTTATATTAGAGTTGGTTAACACTGTCATAGTATAACATGTTGTATCTATTTATATTCTGAGCTTATTCTAATGCCCTCCTATTTTCATAGTTATACCACTGGCTCTGCTCGAAAGGGCCCCTGTAGCTATGCAAAATTCTAAGGACCAATGCACAACGTTGGCTAGTTTTGTAAATATAGTTTGCTAGATATTCTCACAAGTTGCTACAGCTAACTCCATCCCCAAAGCTAAACTCAGACACAGGACTCTGATAAGACTGGATCCTCGCAGATAGTGAGGCCCATGCTTAATCTGACTCCTGTGTGATGGTCACCGTCCAGCTCCCCCCCCCCCCACATTGTACTCACAAAAATGGTTTGTGCGTAATTCTTTTAAATCTTTGACATTGGTTCCTACATGTTTTTTTTCTTTTGCCCCTTTAGCTATAGATTGTCTAACAGCCCTGCTGATAAGTTTCAAACAGGGTCACTGTCTAAGATGTCTAAAACTGCATTATGGTTTCTATCTTCCCTTAATGATACCTTCTTTCACTACAGACCTGAACCAGCCCTATTTAATTCATGCCTCGATGGTTCCAGAGGTACAAGCCATGGGATGACCCTCCTGTTCGTGGTCCTGCCTCCCAGTAGCGGTAAGCCTGAGCTCGTCAACACTAGCCACACCACCACGACAGACATAAATGGCTGATAGTGTAATTATGGTTATCACCCACAATGTTAGAGGGTTCAACTCACAGTTCAAGAGGTGTAAAGCCTTCCTTATGTATAAAGCACTATATCCCTCAGTCCTCTTTCTGCAAGAGATTCACTTCGTTCCCAACAGGGTTCCCAAATACCTCTTCAAACTATACCCTAACTTCTATGCCACTAGCTATGCCACCAAGAGAGCAGGGACAGCTATCCTGGTTCATAAAGACCTCCCCTTCATTTTAGAACGCACAAAACTTGACCCAGAGGGCCAGTATGTGATCTTGACAGGGACCTTATTTGGGGGGAAAATTTGTTCATATCGATTTATGCCCCTCCTCCCATTTCCCAAAGTTCTATGCAAAGATTGCTAAGTTCCATGAAAACCCAAGATCTGGGTAAGGTAATTCTGGGGGGGGATCTAAACTTTACCCTTTCACCCCTAGACCGACCTGGTCGAGTCCCTGGCCTTAAGCCCACCAAAAACAGAAACAAATTATTTCTCTCCTGGATGAACTCCACCTGGTCAATGCTTAGAGAGACTCCCATAAATCAGAGAGAGAATACACATTATATTCAGCAGTCCACAGTACATAAGAATTGACACAGTGTTACTAGACTCCGTATTATTGGACTCAGTAGTCAAGACCTGGACCTGCCATTACTTTTGTAAATCACGGGGTATATCCAAATGTGATTGGCTGAAGGCATCTGCACCTTCTGATTGGCTGCAATCTGATTGACAGTTAGGGGTTTAATGTATAGTTAGGGGATTAATGTATAGTTAAGCGGTTAATGTATTTAGTTAGGGGGTTAATTTTTCGTTAAGAGGGTTAATGCATTTAGTTAGGGGGTTAATGTATGCAGTTAGGGGGTTAATGTATAGTTAGGGGGTTAATGTATGTAGTTAGGGGGTTAATTACATGTATTTAGGGGTTAATTGAATGTAGTTAGGTCGGTTCATGTAATGTATTTAGGGGATAATTGAATGTAGATAGGGTTTTTATTGTATGTATTATTGTATGTATAGTATGTTTTAATTTCTGTAATGTATGCTTTTTTTTATTTTTGGTGAAGTTTTTTTTTTTTTTTGATAATGTCCTTTTTTATTTTCAGTAATGTGCTTTTGTTATTTTCAGTAATGTCCTTTTTTTTATTTTGCGTAATTTTTTTTTGTTTGTTTTGTTTAATTAGGTTGGTTATAGGGATTTTATTAGGGTTGTAGGTAGTTTTTTTTTACATCTCAATCTGGGGTGGACACATTTGTTTGGATGAAAACCCAGTGATATTTTTCAATTGTATTTTATTCATCTTTTTATCACATTGAGAAAGCTTTTTATTGGAGAGAAAGCCGTTTGTGAGTTATATGTATTTTTTATTTCATTCATCTGATTTTACACAGCTTTGTCTGTGAATTTATTATACTTTATTTTTCATCTACTCATGTTTTGTTATATAATAATTTTTTTTTCACTACACATTGGGACCTAGATTGGTTAATTCCTGTGTATGTGTGAGAGATAGAGGAGATTTGTTGATATAGACGTGTGGGAAGAGACATACATCTTAAGGGCTTAACCACTTAAAAGGGATTGCATATACCTTGGCATTCCAACCAGGGACATTGCAATTTTCATATATATAAGAAGTTCATGTGTAGCCTTGTAGTGGTTGATTCCCCTTTAGATCCTAAATACACACTATACAACACTAGACCCCTTTTCTCAGGATCGTGGGATATCATCTATAAGTGCCAAGTGGCTTTGCGTGTGACAACTTACCTCTGTTTACGAGCTTACTAAATGTGAGTGCACATTTCTTCACTATTGTACATGTATATTTGTATAACATTTTTAGTGTGTGTACATATATCAGGCACACCCTTTTTATGTTTTTTGTTCATGTTTGTAGCTTCACTTGAATACATTTTATTGATCTGTACTAGGAGGTTAGGGTTAAATAGGCCTAGATAGGCTAACATAGGACTAGACGGGGTTAACTAGGTCTAGATAGGATTATTGGGTCCAGATAAGGTTAAATATGTACAATTAGCGTTAAATAGGCCTAGATAGAGTTATTGGGTCCAGATAGGGTTAACTGGGTTTAGTATGGGTCAATGGGGTATAGGTAGGGTTATTAGTGCAGTGTAGTGCTAAGACGTTGTGTCATGAGGGTCCTGAAGGACCCTCATGGCATTTATAGTGTTATTATAGGGGTAAATAAGTGTCCTATGGGGTTCTATATAGACCGCTATTGGACTAATGGGGTTTAATAGAGGCTTATGGGGGTCTGTAAAGAGCCCCATGAGTGCTAGGGTTAATTAGGGTTCATGGGGCTCTGTATAGAGACCCGTGAGTGATATGTTTAATTTTTATTTATCACAGGTCCTTTAAGGACCTTTAAGGTCATTTCAGGACCCGCGGTGGAAAATTTTAAATTTTAAGTGCATCAGGGACCCGATCTGGACTCCAGCTGCAAGGTTTAATGTAGAGACACTGCGGGGTCCTGATGGGGACCCCCAGCATGGGGGGGGTTAATATTAGGTGCCGGGGGGGTACTTAAAGTACCCCCACGGCATGTTTTTGTTTACTGCCCCAGGGGTCCCAATCAAGACCCCCGCAAGAAGGGTTCACACAGGGAGGCTGCGGGGGTCCCGATCGGGATCCCTGCAGGATGGGGATGTATTTGGGGAGCAGGAGGAGCATTAGAGGCTGCTCCGAGGAAGCACCTATGGGCTTTCGTAGCCTGTGCGGGTGCTTTTTGTGCCCATAGGGATTTTGCAAAGTATGAGCTTCACGCCATTGATTTATGTTAGCGAGTTAACATCTTACTCTCCTTGGAGACGTTTTTGTGCGTTATCACGCAATTACAGCTTCGAGGAACGTATTCAGGAATCGGTCCTCGCAAACAGCACTAAGATGACCGAGGTCCGTGTTAACACCGATTTCTAATTTAATGAGGCTCATTATATGTAACCTTTGAGAGAGAATACAGGAGGAGCTTTTAGTATATAATACCTTCTCCCTTCCATACATATACTCAGAAGCAGGCAGTTGTGAAGGAAATTAAAAGACCAGCTCCTGCAAAAACATGCGCCCATCTCATACATCCAAAGTTCCATGGATGCCTCCTTTTCTTTTCTTACACAAGACCCTTTTTCATAAAAACTGTATGGATATAACCAAGAATATATTGTTCTGTAGCCTGATATATATATCTCTGACAAAACTGGCATCAATGGATTTTGTAATGCATTTTGTCCTCTATAATAATAGCAAAAGTCCCCTTCTGGATCGCTACCTTGTCGTGGTGAGGGGGCTGGTGTACCTCAGTGAAGCTGTGAGCTATATCATGTAACGTCACCCAAGATGGACAGGTCATAGCAGAGTGGAGAAGGAACTGGGAACCCACTCCAGTATATTTGCCATGAAAACCTTATGGACTATAACACCCAGATGTGCCTGGCGTGCTTTGGTTCCCAGGGTCACGAAGAGTCGGACATGACTGAAAGACTTGAACAACAACAACAAATAGGAAAATTGATGTACATAATAGAGGATTGAAAAAAAGGGAGTCGAGCTAATAGATCTGCAAAAAATATAGCACCTGATTGATCTTAAAACAACAAAAAAAATCATTATTTTCTGATAGTGTTAAAGTAGTATCTTTAGTTTGTACAATGTGCACATTATTTATTATTAGATAGCTGTCTCCCAAAAGCATTATTAGTGTTTATATCAATATAGCAGTTATGTGGTCAGTATAGAGACAGATCAGATTAATACATTATGTGCAACGGCTTGTGCTGATGGGAATATCCAGTGGGTAGTGTCATTATTGTCTTGGAGTTATGTACATGGAGTAATAAAGTTTCATCTGAATTTGAACAGACTACTTTCCCATCTTACTAAGGACAGAGCTATCCTCTCTCAGGTGTGTAGATGCTATAAGAGAAAGTCACAGCCCTCACTTGTGGGCCGGCTGTAGCTCAGCGGTTACTTCACTTGAACTTCAAATCACATTGGCATTTGTCTCTCCCCTTCGGGGGTTTGTGACCCACGGGCGCTATCTGACCCTTTTGTACTTGATAATATTTAATTGCATTAATTACACTGATTGTTTATATAAATTATAGAAAGAGATATTACTAGCCCAAGCACAGTTAGCAAAAATAAATTCGGACCTTTCGCGTTTCCTCTGCGCACCCACACAAGAGCGATATTGCGCACACTGCAGCGCCACCTACCAATGCGGTACTACAGTACAGTTTAAAATAGATTGTTCTAGGAGAGCAATCAATTTTAAAATGGATTGATGTAGGGTAAAGGGGTTAGGGATTAGGCATAGGATTATGCATAGGGGTTAGAATTAGGCATAGGGTTGGGATTAGGCATAGGGTTGGGATTAGGTTACAGTTATATGGTCCTGTTTTTTTTATTTTGACATCTATACATTGCAATACACCACAGCTTCAGGCGCGCTCATTGCTTTGTCAGTGATGTGGCGCAGCCTAAATTCAAAAGATACATATTTTTTTATCTCTAATACTGAAAACTGGAATTCATTTGCATTTAATAAAACACATGTATTTATTTGGATGTTATTCAAATCACTAGGTCATTGGATGTTATGATTTAATTTAATAAAATACAGCTTGGCTCATCTATTAACCTATAGGAATGATATTGTATTTGGGAAATATTCTGCAATTATATGAGAGCAATATGTCAAAAACTGTCATATAAACATAACTGATATGTGTGATTAATCATTGAGAGTCTCTCCCCCTGTCTACTTCCTCCCTTGTGCCTCCTTTCCCCTCTCCTTCCCCTGTGTCTCCTCTCCCTCCCTCGCACTCCCTTGTGTCTCCGTTCCCCCTGCCCCACTGATGTTCTACCTGCCCCACAAAGGCCATCGCGATGGTGGCCCGCGCCACTGATGCTCCCCCTGCCCCACATGCAAACCCTGCCAGTAGAGTGCGACCGGAACTACTTTCTGGATCAAGCTACACATCGCTGCATGGCTTGACCCAAGAAAGTGCTGGTTGGAGGAAGGGAGCCGCAGAGGAGAAGACGGTGAGTACGGGCTGCAAGCTTCTGGCAAGTTTTGGAATTGGGTACGGGCTGTCATTGCGATGAGCGTGTGGGGCAGGGGGAGCTGCAGTGATGCAGGGGGAGCATCAGTGGGGCGGGCCGAAATGGCGATGAGCATGTGGGGCAGTTGGAGCATCAGTGGGGCAGGGGGAGCATCAGTGTGGCAGGGGGAGCCGTGCATGCCTCGCAATGAGCGCATCAGAGGGGCTGGCCGTCATCGCGATGAGCATGTGAGGCAGGAGGAGCATCAGTGGGGCAGGGGGAGCATCAGTAGGGCGGGCCGTCATTGCGATGAGCATGTGGGGCAGGGGGAGCATCAGTGGGGCTGGGGGAGCATCAATGTGGCAGGGGAAGCTGTTCAGGCCTTACAATGAGCGCATCAGTGGGGATGGCCGTCATCGCAATGAGCATGTGGGGCAGGGGGAGCATCAGTGGGGCGGGCCTTCATCGCGATGAGCATGTGGGGCTGGGGGAGCATCAGTGGGGCAAGAGGAGCACCATTGTGGCAGGGGAACCTGTGCAATCCTTGTGCTAAAAGCGCATCAGTGGGCCTGGCTGTCATCGTGATGAGCATGTGGGGCAGGGGGAGCATCAATCTGGCAAGGGGAGCCATGCCGACCTCGCGATGAGAGCATACGGCGCTCATCGCGAGCCCTGCAATGAGTACCTACGACGCTCATTGCAGCATGCCTAAGACCCACAGGACTCGCTGTTACTGGCCGCAAAGCAAGACCAACGGCCCACATATCCACAACTATTATACGTGATAACCAAAAATATATATTGTTCTGTAACTTGATATATATATATCTCTGACAAAATTGGCATTATTGGTTTTAAATGGATTTTGTAATGCATTTTGTCCTCTATGATAATGACAAAAGTCCCCTTCTAGATCGCTACCTTGTTGTGGTGAGGGGGCTGGTGTACCTCAGTGAAGCTGTGAGCTATATCATGTAGGGTCACCCAAGATGGACAGCTCATAGCAGAGTGGAGAAGGAACTGGTAACCCACTCCTGTATATTTGCCATGAAAACCTTATGAATTATCACATCCAGATGTGCCTGAAGTGCTGCAGTTCACAGGGTCATGAAGAGTCGGACATGACTGAAAAACTTGAACAACAACAAATAACAGAATTGATGTACATAATAAATGATTGAAAAAAAGCGAGTCGAGCTAATAGATCTACAAAAAATATATCTCCTGGTTAATCTTGAAACAACAAAAAAAAATCATTATTTTCTGATAGTGTTAAAGTAATATCTTTAGTCTGTACAATGTGCACAATATTTATTACTAGCGACTTGCCCGTCAAAAAATGATGGTCAATAAAATGTTAAAGCTCGGAATGCTGTTTGTGACACAATGTGATTATCTGAGACTTTTTTTTTTTTTTTTATTGACACAAACATAGGACAAGCACTTTTGTAAACAAGGAGTGACACGCAGGTCCCCCATGCTCGATGGTAATCTTATTACACTTTCCTATTTGCCTTTAACAAAATATACATGTCACTGTGTGTCAACCACTTCCATTTTCATTTTTCTATTATTGAAACAGTTTATGAAAACAACCCAGAACTGGTTAGATAGTTTATCCGCAAATCAGTGCACTAAATATGTCTAACATCCATTAGATAACCTGCTCTGGTCGTTCGATTTATATCAACATAACTAAAATAAAACTTATCATAAATTAACATGTGCCTTTCACAACTTCATTATATAGTTTTTACTTATTACCTTATCGACCTTCCACGCCTGCAGCGTCCTCTAAGGAGGTACCATGGAGAGCACTGTCCCGGACCGCTCCAGCACCCAACAGCCTCCCCCCCATGATCAGAGCACTACTGTCAATGTATTTGGAATGAGTGTTCCGTCCCGCTAAAGTCACCCCATATTTCTTTATAAATATCCAAGTATCATTTAGTGTAGCCGTCATATATTCATAAGTCATAATAAAGTTAATTTTGTGAATAACCGAGTGGATATCAAGTGATTTTTTCCGCCAGTTCCCGGCCAGACTGCTCTTTGCCGCCAGCATAACAAATTGAAGCCATTTATTCTGGTGTACTCGTAAATTTTGTACCGGTAGCCCCAGTAGACATAGTCCCATATTGGGTAGTATTTTCGTGTTCAATATCTTAGAGACCAGATCGGCCACCTTTGTCCACATTGCTTGGGCCATTGGGCAATCCCACCAAATATGGCGGAAGGATCCCCCTGTGGTGCAGCCTCTAAAGCACTCGGGAGAGACTTTAGGGTCCATTTTGTGTAACCTATCTGGTGTGTAGTAGGATCTAAATAGTACTTTCGTCGATGTTTCCAAATGACTAAAATACCTGGACCCCTTTGTCAATTCTAAGTGTACCTTAGACCATTTGCTCATGTCCCATTCCTCTCCCATATCCAGTTCCCAATGCTTGATGTGTTTAGGTTTGCTAGCCATGTCACTTGAGTTGAATATTGCGTACAATTCCCCCAATATTCCCCTAGTAAGTGGGGCTTTATTACAGATTAGTGTGAACCAAGTTGATCTGGGCGGGCCCCATTTACGAAGTTTAGTGGATACATTATGTTGGATTTTATTATAGTTGAAGTATTCACTGGACGGAAGATTGTGTGTATCTATAAATTTCTCATTAGTTAGCACTGTGCCATCTCTAACCCAGCCTTCAAACCTGTCAAGCTTTCTTGAGGTCCACCAGTCTTTGGATAGCAAACCCATCTCATCCAGAGTACTTGGGGAAGGGAGTGTTGTGGTTGCATAGGAGATATTGGGACTTAACTGTCTATTAGTATTGGCTTCTTCCCATTCATTCAGCGTTAATGCTATCATAGGGTTGTTACGGGCCAGATCAGGGGGTAACCGGGAAGATGGATCCCATATTAGAGTATCCCATTTAAATGGCATAATTTGATAGTTTTCTACGAAAACCCAAAGTGGCTGATGTTCTGTCGAGTGTGCCTGGGGTAGAAAAGAAATCTGGGCTGCCCTGAAATATGTGAGGAGGTCGGGACAACCCAATCCTCTGGAGGATCTATTCCTCATCATAATGGATTTCTTTATTCTTGGGCGTTTGTAGTGCCAAATAAATCTGAATATCGCATTTTGAAAACTATTCAGGTCTCTTTTGTTTATACGAATCGGCAGAGTCCTGAAAAAGTACAGAATCCTGGGGAGAATATTCATTTTTATTGCATTAATCCTCCCCGACCATGAGAGATTATATTTATTCCATTTCAACAAGTCCTGATTCAGGGTCTTGTATAACGGGATATAGTTTGACTGATATAGGTCGGTGATCTCTGGAGTGATCTTGATGCCTAAATAATTTATATGTTTTTCTGGCCAAGCAAAGGGGTGTCGAGTTTTAAGAGTATCCCTTAAAGTCTGAGGAGTCTGTGCCAAGATTGCTTCCGTCTTGTCCATGTTAATTTTGAGTCCCGAAATGACCCCGAAGGACTCCATCAGGGACATCAGGGCTGGTATTGACTGAAGTGGGTTTGTAAGTGTACACAGGATGTCATCTGCAAAGAGGCAACACTTAAACTGGTGCAAGCCTACATTTAATCCAGTTATTATTGCGCTATTCCTAATAGCCTGAGCCAAATGTTCAATGGCCAGCGCGAACAGAAGGGGGGATAAGGGGCAGCCCTGTCTGGTGCCTCTTCTAATATTAATAAAGGAATGGTCATCCCCTGGGATTCTAATGCTGGCAGTTGGATTATTGTAGAAAGACTTGATCACATTCACAAAGTTACCCACCAACCCAAACTTTGTCAGCGTGGCATGCAGGTATGGACATTCAATGGAGTCAAATGCTTTCTCCAGGTCTAGTCCTATAGTACATAAAGGGGTATCATCTAGCTTAGCTAAATGGAATATGTTGAGGAGTCTTCTTATATTATCCCCCGCCTGTCTGTAAGGAATAAAGCCCACTTGGTCCTTATGGATCAATCTAGGTAGGAAGTTCGCTAATCTGGTGGCCAATATTTTCCAATAATTTTTACATCTCCATTCAAAAGAAAGATGGGTCTGAAGTTTTTAACCAGTAGAGGATCTCTGCCCGGTTTAGGGAGGAAGATTAAGCTCGCTTGGTTAAGCTCGGGAGGCATGGCCTTCCCCTCCATTGTATCTTTAAAAAGCTTTTCCAACTTTGGGGCAAGTTGCTTATCGAAAGTGGCATAATAGTTATTTGTAAAGCCGTCAGGACCAGGGGCTTTACCCTTCCTCAGGGTCTTAATTGTTTTACTGATCTCGTCTACTGAGATCTCAGCATTCAATAAACTTAAATCCTCCTCAGTGGCTGAAGGGAGGTCATAGGCGTTTAGAAATTTGTGTATTTTGTAACTGTTAGCCGTCAATTTGGACGAGTAAATATCTTGATAATAATTTCTGAATGTTTCTTTGATCTCATCTTGTTTCATAGTGATTACCCCTCTAGCATCCCTAACTTGGTGAATACGCGCAGAGTTATGTCTCAGGTTTAATTTCCTGGCTAACATGGGCGAGGGCTTATTAATTTGGCAATAAAATTTATGGCTCGTTCTTCTGATAGCCTTTTCAGTCCTTTCTGCCAAATGGCATCTAATTCTGCTCTGGTTCGATCTAATACAATCTGCGTTTCCCTCGTGAATTTATTCTGGTTTAGCTTTTCAAGATACTGTAATTTCTTAAAAAGTTTGTTTTCCTTGCTGAGTAATTTTTTCCTATGGGCTGCCGATACTTTTATAATTATCCCCCTAATGTAGGCCTTGTGAGCAACCCATGACCATCCTATTTCCGTCTCTGGAATATCGTTGAGAGCAAAAAAGGTGTTAATTTCCTCTTCTATTTGGGCCTGTACCTCTGGACTCGTAATCAGCTTGTCGTTTAAACGCCAAGCATGGATGTGGGAATTGTTTTGGTTTAGACTCAATTTACAAGAAATTAACGAGTGGTCCGACCATGGGCAGGGTAAAATTTGGGCATCTGACGCGTTATTGAACAGTGATGAGTGCATCATCAAAGCGTCAATCCTGGAGTAGGTATTGTGGGTGGGGGAAAAGAATGTATACTGCCTTTCAGAGGGATGCAACCCCCTCCAGGCATCTACTAATTCCAGTTCCTTAAGTAGGGAATAAATGATATTAAGTTTTTTAGCATCTCTAGTATATGAAGGTGTCCCTGACCTGTCTAAGAAAGGTTGAAGCGCCAAGTTCAGGTCCCCGCCCATAATGATTTTCCCTCTGTCTTCTTGTTTTAGAAGGTTCAGTAATTTGATAAGAGTGTTGTGCGGGTTAACAGTGGGGGCATATAAATTCACCAAGGAGACCCTAACATCCAGAATAGTACCTGAAAGTATGAGGAAATCACCCTCCTTATCCTTTTCCTGTTTTTCTAATTTGAAGGGGAGGTTCTTGTGAAGGAGAATGGCCACACCTGCTTTCTTGGAGAGCTGTGAACAAGTATAGAAATTGGGACAATCTCTGTGGAGAAATTTCGGAACTTTGTCTCTCGCAAAATGAGTTTCTTGTAGGAAAATTATAGATGGCTTGATCCTTTTATAAAAGAGAAAGGCCTTACGTCTTTTAAACGGGGAGTTGAAGCCTTTTACATTATGTGTTATTATGTTGTGTGAGTGATCAGTCATGGCGGTGTGTTATCTAGGTGTGTTAAAGTCGCTGGAACGTTACCCCACACAGATCTCTCTGCCTCAGCTCCTACTTTCCCTGCCAGCCGGCCCGGGACACGCCCACCACGATTCGCTCCAGACGTGGACGACTTCAGGTATTCCTTAGTCCGCCAGGCACCAGCGGGAAAACATACAAAGAACAAAAAAACAACATCAGTACAAAACAGTACCCGATTAGTAAACCATGGATGACAGTAAATCCTCCCCAGACTACTATTCATAGACTTTACGTTGGGGTTAAAGGAAGGCGACTTACCCCCCCAAATTAACCCAACAGGGAGAAAACTATCAAATATCGCTACCAAAACTAGCTCTAACATTATCATGGGTTCTAAACCCCTACTTAAGATATAGCCACTTAAAGTAGCCATCCTGAGTACTCTAGTAATTATGCATAATGTTAAGCGAGACAAAGAATAATAGAAAAACAGTATTACAGTTCCACCCAATACCTCCAGTTGGCTAAAGAGATTGGTTGTGAAAAAATAAACCCAGCACTAGCTAACTGCCCCCGGGCTAAACTTGGCCTCCACCCCCTGTGTGGCCCGATTAAACTAATGCAAAAAAAAAGATACAATACTCAATTGAATTATAGTCCTTTTTGTAAGCAATGTCCAAGCGTGTGCAAAGGATCAAGAAATCCGCCTTTCCTTCTGCAACTCCGAGGTGGAGATCAGGTTCCCTATATAGCGTAGAGAGTATTATGGAAACAGAGTTTGGACTTGGAAAAATGTTATGATACGGGGTCCTCCACTAGATCCTGCTCACGGTGCTTGATCTACCTCAAAGGGTTGGAAATGGGCTTTGATCGTTGCGGCTGTGGGATTCCTTGACCCTTCTTGGCCTGCCTCAATTCCGCTTGAAGGAAGGAATTTTCTTCCTCGGATTCCATAGGCACGAGTTTCAGTCTGTTCAGAAGGCTTTGGCTTTCCTCAAACGATATCACCTTGAAGTATTTTCCTTTATAAGTGAACAAAAGTGCGAATGGGAACCCCCATTTGTATGCTATCTTGTAGTGGGAGAGCACTCGCAATGTGGGTCTCATCTCCCTCCTTTTCTGAAGGGTAGAAGGGGATAAGTCCATATAGATTTGAATCTTGGTGCCGTCTGGGCCTAGGATTTCTCTCCTTAGTCTGGTTTCCGCAAGGATCAAATCTCTAGCCTTTTCGCTGGGTAAATCTAATAATGATATCTCTGGGTAGGTTTTGGTCCCTAGAAGATCCCAACGCTCTATGAGCTCTTTCTATTGCCCAGTTTGACTCCTCGACCGAAGGAAGGATCATGCTTATAGCATCTCTAGAATATTGTAGAACGTCCGTTATTTTATTGGGGACGCCCCTCAGCCTAATATTATGTCTGCGGGATTCTCCAGGTCCTCTACTTTATCCTCCAACATCTGGATCTTAGATGCATTTTGTAGGATATCCTGCTTGTCGAGCGCTTGGGTCTCTGCGATTTGATCAGTGCTTTAATCCAGGCCTTGCAGCCTCTGGTTTAGAGATTGGATGTCTGACCTTAGGTCGTCCACTGCATGTTTGATTTCAGCTTGAAGGATCTGTTTGATTTTAATTAAGGTCCCGTCAGTTAGTTCCATTTGAGCTGGTTGGGAGCTCTGCGCTGATTCGTGGATCGGCGACTCTGGCTGTTCGGGATTGGGACTCAGATTCGGGTTGCGATTTGTGTCGGGTGGTTTGTAGAACTCCTGGATCCCCGTCCCAGACTGTTTCTTTTGTACTTTACTTGTACTGCTACTTGCCATCTTTCTATGAGGATTGAAACGCTGGTTTTGAGGCCCTGGTCACTTAAATAGCTGGGTTTGAAGGTATTGGGTCGAAGCAGTGATTATATAGTTATATACTCATGGATGGCATACTAGCTGCCAGCCTTACGCCTGCATAAGAGCAGCAGACAGACCGCTCCAAGGGGGTGTTGGTAAACCCTGGCCCAGGGTCCTCGGGAGCATAGCTGGAAGCTTTGGAACAGTTTGTGTATCACTTGTTCTATGGTTCGGCAGCCACCATTCCTTGCGCAAATACTGTAGAGTGCGTGTTTCCTGGGCAAAGGTCCTTATTCCGATAGAGACAGGCCTTTCTAGATCAGAAAATGCTTTCAGCTTGGTATAAATTGTGATTGGTAAGCACAATCCTTGAAATGTCTACTGGGTGTCAATGTTCGCACACTAATAGCTGTATACTGAAGCCTTGCACAGCCAAGCAGCAGGGCAACTCAATTTTTCAAACACGCATGTGCTGTAGGCAAATGTCATCAGCTTGCTGATATTGCTGAGATGACCCTTCAGGACCTTGTATCTTGCAGTTAAATCAGGAGCCAACCTGATGCTTACAGTTTTGTGTAGCATGTGATTTGGGTGCGCTATTCTTAGAATGTCCACTGGGTGTCAGTGTTAGCATACTAATGGCAGTGTAATGGAGTCTTTCAACACCAAATAGCAGGGCAACCCAGATTTTTAGGCAAACATGAACTGTAGGCAAACTTCATCAGTCTGTTAGTATTGATTATATGTCCAGTTGGGGCCTTTAAGCCTTTATAATGAGACCCTTGGCCAGCTTGTAATGTACTCTGGGTTCACAACTCCTCAGAGTCTTTTGAAGTCTCACTTTTGTAATAGATAGCCAGTCATAAGGTTTAGTAAGGGCTCTTTATTGGGAAGATTCTGTGCTGCATCAAGCCTCCTTTAGCAGTACCTGCTTCTCTGTTTAGATTTAAATTTCGCGCCACAAAATGGCGGCCGCAGATTCGCAGGCTTTTTAATTTTGGGGTA
This sequence comes from Discoglossus pictus, assembly GCA_027410445.1. Lineage (NCBI taxonomy): Eukaryota > Metazoa > Chordata > Amphibia > Anura > Alytidae > Discoglossus > Discoglossus pictus. The sequence goes on from CM050167.1 coordinate 95,277,899, forward strand.
GAAGGAGGCTACCTGCCTTTTAATGTGGTCCTCCCTGCCTTATTGTCTGCCTTTGAGTGACCACTATTTTTGCCCCAGGGCCTCGGGAGGTCTCAATAGTGTGCCAGTCAGCAAGGCCTGGCGGGTAAGATGGCCGCCCACACGAGGCTGCGCCTCTCTCCCAGGATGCAGAGGCCCCCGGGCCGTCGCCCCCTGCTCCTCAGACTCCGGTCCTCCTGTCTCACCCCACTTCCAGGCCACTCACCCCTCCGGCCTCCGGTCGCCCCTCACCTTCCTAGTGCCGCTCTGGCCTCCTGCGCCCACTGCTGCCTCTGTTCAGGCCTCACTTTCCTCCGGCGCGGCCGCGCCAGCACATCCGCCGGGTTGCTGTGTTAGCTCGGTCAGGGGGCTCCTCCGCGGGCTACTCCAAGTGTCTTGCATGGTTGACCGTCCGGTCGGGACTCCCCCGGGGGTAGGGGAGGAGGATCTGATGGGCTTCACTGCGCTCCGGCGCAGCACGGTCCGGCCCGCTGTGGGAGGCCGTGCAGCCTGCTAAAAGTCCCAATGGTGGGCAAAATAAAGCAGAACCCCACAGTCTGTATGGGTAAAAGAGCTCCAGGAAGCCTTTAAAATTCTATCTATTTAAAGTAAAATTAGGCAATTTGTGCCCTAATTCTGTTAAAATCATTATCTGAGACTTTTAACCTTTTTTTATCTACAAAGAAGTACAAAAAATTATAATAAACTTTTTTATTTTTTAAACAATAAACTGTTAAAACATATAAAACTTTTGGGGGGCGGAGCTGACGTCTGAGGAAGCCAGACGTGTTTTCCTGAGCTCCGTGCTGAGCTCCGTTTAGGGCCTGTTATTTTGCCCTGGAGCGGCTTCTTGGGCCCTTCTTACCTCCAAGGGCACTACTGGGGGTTGCCCCCATCCCCCGGGGGACACTGGGAGCTATCTGGGTGGCCCAGCAGCACAGGAGACCTCCGTTCGCGGGGCGCCGTCTGAGGCCCCAGAAGACATCGGGGCTCTCCTTTTCAGCTCCTGGGCTGGTGCTGGAGTGGATCCCGGTGGCGGCTGGATCCGGCCGGGATCCCAGAGTGACCCCTCTGGCCAGAGTGAGGCCGCCAAAGACGGGGCAGAAAAGCCCGTGAAACGCGGCCGCCATCTTGCGGGGCCGCCATCTTAGAACGCTGCAGGTAGGGGGGACATTCCCCAGAGGGTTGTGACTCCCCAGGGGGGCCCCAGGAGCATTACTACCATCCCCAAATGAGGGAGCAGGGTCCCCACAGCTAGTAGAGGGTGTTTAGCTCTCTCCCCACAAAGAACTGTGGCTGCTATTAATATCAGAGGCATAGTGGGGCAGGAGGAGGAAGTTGCCTGCATTTCCCCCAGTTTGCAAGGCACACATGGATCTACTTACTGTTATATCCCCACGCAATCCTGAGATCTGGAGTTAAGGTGGTGTGAGTCAACTCTTTAAGCTACCCATTCAGGACTGAGATTTTGATATAGAGACTTACCTGCATTGCCAGAGACTGAATTGCATAATATTTTGGAGCCTTGTGGGGGTACCTGGTTTCAGACACTGACGCTCTCTTGAGGCACTTTTTTGGATCATTTATGCATCTAACAAAGATACTGTGCCTACCTAAACTTGAAACCTGTGCTTTCACTGTCAGTTGCATGGTCTGTGTCAATTTCTTACAACATCAGCACACATGCTGCCACCCTGTGGACGTTTACAATACTGCAGATCATCATTGGCCTTATGCGAATAATGTAAGAGTGGAAGTCTCCCTGCCATTCATTGCTGCTTACTGTCTGTACTGATCTATTCTACGGCTGAGTTCTACTTAACAGGGCTCCTGTCAACGAAAGCAGACAGATTACCTGAAGAGGGTACAACTTTTTGTGCCACTCGTCTACCAAAGGATCACTCTTTGTTTGGCCGGATTTCCAAAGGCCTCCCCAGAGCCCCGGCTGGGGACTACACTCTAATTATGGAATAAAGAGACGAATGGGGAATTGGCCTGGCAGCACAGCTATCACCTACCTCAACTCAACTTTATAATCTGGACAAACTCTACAATTTGGGCCAGCGGACTTTCACTCAGACCACTTGGGGCATAGCTTCCCCTTATCCTATACCTAGCTGTTTCCACAACGGACTCTTTGCTGACTTTTGCGGCTCATACTCCAACATGCCGAAACCCAAAAGAACTGCTTCTGTGAAGGGCATAAGGGAGCACTTTACACCTAAAACTGCCAGATGCTCCCCCCCTGTGGAATCCGCCTCAGAGCACTCGGATGGCTCAGACAGGGAAGGTACTCCTGACACCCCTAGCCAATATATGGACCTCTCGGCCAGGTCAGTGGCTACTATTGAACGGCTCCTGGCAAAAGCTATTGATCCTCTAAGACAGGATTTGAAGGACCTGGGACAACGCACTCAAATATTGGAGGACTCGTCGGATCGGATGGCCGAGGCGCAAGAAAGAGACCGATCCTCTATTGCTCAAAACTCCATTCACATCTCTGACCTCACGGATAAGATAGAGGATCTGGAGAACCGGTCCCGCCGACACAATGTCCGCATCCGTGGTATACCTAGAGCGATACAGGACCTATCTAGCTACCTGAGGGATACAATACCTATAATCCTTCCTAATCAGCCTGAAAGTGTGTGGGAGATTGAGCGTGCCCATAGAGCCTTGGGAGGTACGAGAAGCTTGGAGGCTCCCAAGGATGTTATTGTGAGATTTTTAAGGCAGCAGGCCAGAGATCTTCTACTATCGGCCACCAGGAAGCTGCATACTATCAAGGGGCCGGATGATTCAATCCTGCAGTTTTATGCGGACCTCTGCCCGGATACCCTGCATAAGCGGAGACTTATGAAACCGGCTATTGCCATTCTTCTTCAGCACAGAATCCAGTACCGCTGGAACTTTCCGTTTGCTCTGACCTTCACTTATCATGGCAAGACTTATACCACCCGCTTCCTGGAAGACTGTCTAGATGTGTTACAGAGACTACAGCTATGCCCGGAGCCCACGACAGAAGCAAACTAAGAGCACCTTGTTCCGCTTATCCATAAGAGGCAGCAGACTCCAAAGCCAGCGCAAGTCCATGGCAAACAAGTCCCTACCCTGGAGGGGTCCAGCGGCCTCCGGGACTATGTAGGCGATCAGCAAGAAAAGCGCTTGGTATACTCAGCAGACTCTGGACTTTCTGCCACTTCAAAGTTAGGCCCGAGACCTGAGAGGCCCCCTACCTAGCTGGACTGTGATAACATCTCGCTGAGGGTCTGATGCTCATTTCCGTTGTTTACAATTTAGATAGAATGTTGATAGAAAGTTTGAACTATTGTCATTTAGAATTATTAAAGTTTGCCAGACTAGTTCCCCACACTACGTGGATTTGATTTTTACCTTATTTACTACAAAAAGAGATAGAAAGGTTATGTGCAGACGACTGTCTTATACTTATCCTGCTATATTTTTTAAATTGCAGCTTGAAGTTTAGACGCACTGTAATCTTGCTGTTTTACTGCTCTGATTTTTTTTTATTTTTTTTTATTTATTTTTTTTATTATTTTTATTTTTGTACTTTGTCTTAAGGTTTACCTACCTTTCCGATATTTAACTGCCTTTCTCTCTTCTTACTGCTCTCAGCCCTCTTGATAAAAGGGAGATTTCTCCGCTGCCAACAGCTTCTCCGCTGGGGCTTCTGTCTGCTCTCCGGGCTCCTCCACTCCTCGTCGCTCACGTGCTCAGCTATTAGGTAAGGTTGCGTACACCTGCATCCCCAACTGCTAATGGCTACTTCTAAATACACCATAGTGACCCATAATGTGAAGGGATTCAACTCCCCCTTTAAAAGGAGGAAGGCATTTGCGTTCTACAAAAAATACACTCCCTCTGTCATTTTCATGCAGGAGACCCATTTTTCTCTCGGCAACAAACCTAAATTCTTGCATAAGGATTACCCCACCTATTATCTGGCCTCTCTTCCTACTAAGAGAGCTGGCTGTGCAATTTTATTGCATAGATCCTTTCCCTTCCAGGTAGAATCCACTCAGGTAGATGGGGACGGTAATTATGTTATGGCAACTGGGACTATAAGAGGGGAAAGAATGACGCTGCTATCCTTGTACTCTCCTACAAACTCTCCCTACTCTGTTCTCATAGACCTGTTAAAAAAGCTAGAGGCTCAGGATTTGGGGAAATTGATAATTGGGGGGGACCTTAACCTGACCTTGGATCCGACCCTTGACAGATCTGGAAAACCAACCAACAGATTTTCCAACAAGACTAATCAGATTAAGTCCTTACTAAACAGTTTGGGGCTAGTTGATGCCTGGCGGGGAAAGCACCCAGACAAGAGAGAGTACACATTCTACTCCCAGACTCACCTGACATACTCTAGGATTGACGCTCTTCTTATCACTTCCTCATTGTACGACTCTACCATAGACTCTGAGATAGTCCCCTGCCCCTGGTCAGACCATGCTTTGGTACTAGTTGAGCTGGATCTGGGTCCTAACCCTCGACTTCCCTATAAATGGGTTCTGAACGAATTTCTACTGTCTAACCCGAGCAGTATGGATTCCATATCCAAGGACATACAGTTGTTTTTTGAGACAAATGACTCCCCAGAAACTGGGGCTGGATGGCTTTGGGCTGCCCATAAGGCTTTTGTTAGAGGAACTTGCATTAAGCTGTCCTCTATACATAAGAAACTTCTCAGGCAGAAGGAGACAGAGCTTTCAGCCTCATTAAAGAGGTTAGAGGAGAAAAATCAACAGTGTCCCTCTCTTCAGGGGCGTAAGTTAATTGACCAGACTAGGCTAGAGCTGGATGCTATTTTATCCCATCGAACTGAACGGGCTATGAGAAACATGAGGCACCTCTATTACTGGAAGGCAAACAAACCTGACTCCCTTTTAGCTAAAAGACTAAACAATAAATTCTCCCAACCCAGAACCACCCAAATTAGGATTTCTAGCGGTCAAATTTCCTATAGCCCCAATGATATTCAAAAAACGTTTCAAAATTATTACCAAAAAATATACTCGTCGCAACCCCTTTGCAGCGGATCAGATATAGACTCCTTTCTAAATTTATGTGATCTTCCTAAAATACCGGATGATCACTTGGATGATTTGAACTTAGAAATAACACAGGAGGAGGTTAAGCTTACCATCCAGAATCTTAAGTTGGGCAAATCCCCAGGACCGGATGGCTTTACTAATTTGTATTATAAAAAATTTGAACCCCTTCTTACCCCCCACTTGACATCTCTTTTTAATGCCATATTAAACGGAGAGCCTATGCCCCCGGAGCTAAACCGGGCTGACTTAGTGGTTTTCCCAAAAGATGGCAGGGACCCTCTAGAGGTGAAAAATTATCGTCCTATATCCCTAATCAATGGGGACGTCAAAATCTTGGCGAAGATTATGGCCACCCGCATCTCTAAATTTCTTCCAGATTTGATCCACAAGGACCAAACTGGGTTTGTTCCCTTTCGAGAGGCCGGGGACAATGTTAGGAGGGTCATGAATGCACAGTTCATGGCTCAGAAGTCTAATATACCCGTCTGTCTTTTAGCTTTAGATATAGAGAAGGCTTTTGACACGGTAGAATGGCCATATTTATATAAGATTTTGGACAAATTTGGATTCCAGGGACGTTTTATTAATTTACTTAAGAGATATTATGACTCCCCAGCAGCCAATCTAAAACTTCCAGGGGACCACCAAGCCAACATCCAAATTCAAAGAGGGACCAGGCAAGGCTGTCCGCTCTCCCCACTGTTATTTGCTCTTGCCATAGAACCCCTTGCGCAAGCGATTAGAGCCAACCCAATCATCCAGGGGGTACAGGTTGGCCTCCAGCATTTCAAATGCTCTCTCTTTGCGGATGACATGCTTTGTACCCTGACCAATTCCCTCTCATCCATACCTGCACTCATGTCCACTGTTCAGGACTTTGGCAGAATTTCGGGGCTCAAGTTGAATGTTGAGAAGTCTGAGGCGCTGGGGATAAGATTGCCGCAAGGTGAGATTGACACTCTTAAAGCTAACCACCAGTTTATTTGGCCCGCACAGTCTATAAAATACTTAGGTGTCAGACTTACCTCCAAGTTGGGGGATATGTACGGGGCAAATCTTCCCCCCTTGTATAGATCCTTGACTTTAGATATGCAGAAATGGAGGAGTTTTAAGATTTCATGGACAGGCCGCATTGCGGCTGTGAAAATGAATATCTTACCTAAATTACTATACTTATTTAGATCCCTTCCTATCCCTATCTCCCTTAAAGACCTAGATAAGTTCCAGAATAGCATTTCCCGGTTCACATGGGACGATAAACGCCCTCGCATACCCAGGCAGGTGATGTTTCGCTCCAAGAATAGAGGTGGCCTCGCGACCCCGAATTTAAGACTTTATCTTGAGGCCGCACACTTGGCCCATTTGCCTAGAGCTCACTCTTCGAAACACCATCCATCTTGGGTTTTTATGGAAAATTACCAAATGTCTCCACATAGTTGGGATAAGTTGGTTTGGATTCCTGAAGACTCTGCCCCTTTCACATCTCATCAAAACCCTATGATTTCCTTAACACTTCAGGCCTGGAGATGGGCTAATTCTAGGCATCGACTTAGCACGGAATTATCACCTCTCCTGTCAGTTATGTCCTTTCCACAAATTTTAGCAGACTCAAGCTCTATGTCTAAATTCTGGTGGACCTCCAGACGCCTGGATCGTATAGGGAACTGGTTCGCCAATGACAAACTATTGACCTATGACCAATTTTGCACGACTCACGACTTGCCAACTACGGAACTCTACAATTACTTAAAAATTAGAAGTTGGGTTACTAAGATGGTTAAGAACTCCGGGCCCCCCAGAGCCTCCTGGCTATCAGTTATCTGTAAAAACCTCCCACTTGCTAAAGGTAACTTGAGTTCTTTGTATAACACCTTTTTGGGCACTATGGGGAGCCAGAAACCCAAGTTTATGCTTCATTGGGAAAAGGACCTGGGGGTAGAGTGGGACTGGGATAAATGGACTGAATCTTGCTCCAATCTTTCAAAAGGATCTCTTAATTCGGCTTTACTAGAAACATCAATCAAAGTTTTCCACAGGGCCTATTGTACTCCCGATAAAATGCAGAAGTTTAGGCCGCAGGAGAGTAATAAATGGTTTAGGGGATGCCAGGATGTGGGGGATCATATTCATGTATGGTGGGCCTGTCCACGTGCCCAGAATCTCTGGGAACAATTGACCCGCTTAGCCTCCACACTCTTTCATGAAAAAGTAACTCCTTCGATAGAATCCTGTTTACTGGGGGTTCATATTAAAAATTTGTCGCATTCCCAGAACAAGCTGTTTCAAATAATGGCATTAGCTTCCAAGATTCACATAGCCAGTAGATGGAAGGACATAAATCTAAACTTCCAAGAGGTAACTAGGAAAATCAACTACTTACTTATTAACGAGAGGCTAACCCATATTGTTTTAGATAGGATGCCCCAATTCCAGATAGTTTGGGACCCTTGGATAACATCCTCCTTTAGTGTTCCCCTAGTATGATATCTGTAATTGTCTGAAGCGATTCGGAGGAGTGGACTGGAGTGGGGGAGCTCTGGAGACCTTTCAGTGGTACTAGATGGCAAGGAGGATCTGAGGTAAGAGGGAGAAACCAGCCGGGATTGCTCCGTGGCCACCTAAAGGGGTAAATGATTTTTATTTTTGTCTTTTCTTGTTTTTTTTGTTTTTTGTTTTTTTGTGTGATAGGGTATATGATAGCTTAGTAAAAATAGATAGGTAATAAATGTTATATTGTATACTCTTATCAACTGTATACTTTAGAATTTAATTGAATCATTTTGCCTTGTATTCTTTATATGGTTGGAAAAACCAGTTTAGACACTAGAAAATGTTATCACTAAAAATTAAAAAACAAGAAGGTTTAGTCAGTTAAATGCTGCAAAATGATAATTTTATGTTTAGATGACTTGATAAAACTGACATTTATGACTGTTAAGAATGTTTTATTTATGTGTGGATTTTGCATACCTTCTAATAAAAGAATATTTATTCAAAACATATAAAACTTTTGAATTGTAATGTATGCAGTAATAATCTAACAATACATGAAATTTGTATGAATAGGTATTGTGAACCATTACATATAGGTTTGTAACATGCAACTTATATTGTAAACAGTGTTGAATGAATTATTTGTAACAATACTAACATCAATAGGTCAACTTTGTATAAATGAGTATTTTAAACCATTACAGAATGCTTCTTAACATGCAACTTGTAGTTTAACTACTGATAAAGCACATAGGTATTGAATCCAGAGGAAGGGAAACAGAACCCCCCCCCCCCCCCCATTGAAACTTAGCCAATTGTATCAAAGGGGGGAAAAAATTAATTCCTTCCTGACCCCAGTAACTGGCGATCTGATTACTCCCTGGATGAATCCTGTCCATTTAATTATACATTTACATTTGTAACAAATGATTCTGCTGCTACTGACATAAATACTTAATAACATTCAAGAAATCTACTTTTCAAACCATGTAAAATACAAAAAAAAAAAAACAGTGAAACTTTGTCAATTGTTTCAAAGTGGTGAAAAAAAAATGAATTCCTTCCTGACCCCATTAACTGGCAAACTGATTACTCCCTGGATCAATACTCTCTATATCATGAAACATTTTTATTTTGCAACAAATGATGATCCTGCTAGTAACATTAAACCTTAATTATATAGAATTAAGCAACTTATTGCTTTGAAAATAGAATTTTAACATTACAAACACAAACTTAAAGTATTAAAATGGAAACCATAAAGAAAACAAAATGCAAGGTAACTGTTTTGTGGGGCCAATCGTGGCAAAAGTGACTTCCAAGACATTCCATTTTTTTTGTTTTGTCTGTCAAAGTGGTTCCCTTTAAAAGAGCCCAGCAGACTTGTAATGTTGTTGATTTGTCTTCCTTTTTTTTAATTGCTGTATTTGTTGAAAATGGCACATAAAGTTTCCTAACCGAAATAGTGGTCCTCTAAAAAGAGACAACCAGACATCAAAGTTCGTCTGCGGGGTATAACCACTATTCTCTATGTTTTTTGCCATTTTATAGAGTTTCCTTAGCAAAATAGTGGTCCTCTAAAAAGAGCCTGCGTGACATAAAATTGCATCCTCAAAATAAAACCACTGTTCTCTATATTTGTTTTGAATTTGATGTAGATATCAGAGCACTGTTGCTTATTGAATTGGGTTCTTTGTGGCTTGGTTGCAATTTGGTTTTGTTTGTCTTTGAATTTACAGTACTTCATAGTAGACAATGTTTTTTATAAAAATTCGTCCATTATCTAATAAATCACTGTGATCCACCAGGTTCAGCTAGATAGAAAATAGCTCTTTGAGCAAGTCATCCGCTAGTGCACTTTTTATGGCGTTAAATGCTTGCAATTGTAAGGTATTTAAAGTTGCAAGTCTTTCTTGTGTTCTTTGGTTTTGAAGCTGAATATCATAGTCTTCAAAGTGTATTTAATCTATGATTCCTGGATCTGGCAGATTCAAATTTGCACAATTTAATCCATGACAGAGAAAGACCTCTTGAATTTCAATGAATGCTTTTAATTCTGCAATAGGCTCATTGTATCGTTGCAAAAAGTCTTCAGACATATTTGTTTTAAATTTGTCCCACAAAGCTAATGCATTTGGAGCATTTGAGAAGATGCAAATGAATGCAAATTGTTCTCTCATCTGCCATGGCATTTGACACAGTGCTGCTTCTTCTAGACATCTTCCCCATTCTGTATCATCAGCCAGGAAGTTTCTGTGTCGCGCAACTGAATTAAATGTGTCATAAACTGTGTCATTAACAGTTCTCAACTATTCAAAACTTTGTGCACCAGGAACATTTAAAAGGAGTAAACATAAGCAGAAACGTTCAAGGTCTCTTGGACTTACAGTGTATATTTGAGTTATAATTTTTTCCCACAGCTTTTTCTTTTTCGCCATAATCCATTAACAAAAACATAATGGTAGGTAATGTCAATATACAACAATTCCCTTGCCTTCAAGTCAGTACAATTTAATTGAAACCACACAGTTAGTGTAGTTTGCAGATGCTCACTTTGTGCCAAAGTATTTCTTTCAATTCGAACATTGAAATAAACTAAGTGTCTTTGGGGCAAATGAACAGCTAATCGATATACTGCATGTGAGCGATCATGCATTTCAAATTTGAGAAGACGCCACATTGCTTCTGGCGCACTTACATAGCGAGCATCTACATGAAATGCAAGTTCATCATGTAATAACTCAGTTTGTTCTGGATTTTCTGCACTTTTTACTAACTACAGTAGCTGCATCATAGCCTTTGTAAATATTTTTGTAGACATATTTAATGGATTTTTTAGAAGTGCAAGCTTCGACATTAATGTGTGCATTATACTTCATGAGTAAATGTGGATTGTATGGCACCACATATCTGTTATCCACTTTTTTGCCACGAATAATGGCAGTTTGTCTTTCTCTTCTTCTATATAAAGGATAGCCATCACAATTGGCATACATTTTGTCTCTATAATCTTTTGGAAATTCTTTAGTGCATTTTTTATTGTCCATACATGGTGACTGTGGATTAAGATCTCCACATGGTCTATGAATCATGGGATGAGTTACAATCTCATATAGTCTACCATGTATTTCTGGATCTGGTAGTTCAGCAATAATGACTGAATCCACTTTATCATTAGTATCCAATTTATATTTTTCTTGAAGAATTATAAGCATATGTGCATGCGGAAGACCTCTTTTTTAAAATGTTATGGTATAAACATAAGCCAGACATTTTCCAAATAACTGAGTTATGGTTATGTCATGTATTAATTCAGTTAATTTTATTTTGAAGACTCTTGCCACCAAACCTGGTCTATCAGAAGCAGTTTGTCCAATTAGCAGATTCTGTACAATCTCTGGCCATTGTTGACTACATGTAAATGTAATAAATAAATCTGGCTTTCCAAATTTAGTTACAATAGCCATAGCATCATTGTATCTTTCTCCATATTGCGAGGAGATCCTTGGAAAGAAGAAGGTAAAATTGTGGCTTTGCCAGCTGCAAGCTCTCTGTTTGTAGCTGCCTCAGCGACATAATCAATCAGTCCAGAATACTGTTCTACACGTAGTTTATCTTGTTTATATTTGATGAAATTTATATTATTTGCCTCAACTTGCAAAAAGGAATCAATGATCCATTGTTGTGTCAGTTTTCCACCACATAAAATGGTATTGAATCCATTTTGAATGGCATTTTGAACCATTTTAAATTCAAGCATGGAAATGTTATTTCTAACACGTGTTAATTTGGGTTCCCATCCAGCTTCCCCATTTGAAAACAAAAAATTGGATATGTCATTGGATCTAAATTTGTACTTAAGATACTTATGTTTATGAAAGGTTGCTCCTCATTTCTAAGATATATTCTAATATCCCTTTGAAATGGTGGTTCTCCTTCATCATTTTGAAAGACCCTTGCAACCTCATTTGATGTTGGTAAGTTGTAACAGCGTTTATTAGCGATCGCTTTTAAGAACCATATTTACTTTTGGGATTGATAACTGATGTAATTGTGCATGGGTTATTTGTTCTTGTTCTATTTCTGGCAATTTTTTATAGGCTTGAGTGAACGGGTTTTGGGCCATAATTGTATCAAGCTCTATAAAAACAATGGATAAGCATTTTTTTATTTTCTGGAAGCTGCATATGTTGTTCAACAGCTTCCATAGTATCTAGGACATATAGTTGAGCACATTTTCTTTGCTCCCCTTCTTCTGGATGTAAATGAGAAGTATGATGGTAAATTAGTCCTTGTACTTTGAAACAGTAAGGGCCATGTCCTGGCACATTAGCATCTAATGCTGCACCCATAGATGCAAAGGATATGGCACTATTGTAGGATCTTATGTTTGTTTTGAAATGTTGGTAGTTAGGGAAAGAATGCTCTGTCATAATACTTTTTAAATATGTTGGGAATTGTTGTCTTCCTGGAAGTCTTACCTTGCCTTTTTGATAGCAACTAACGAACTGGCCATCTCTGGGTCTTTCCTGTCTGAAATGATAAGCCCCACAAAACTGACAGACAATATTCATATTACCACAATTATGAACCTCTACTGCTAAAGATTTAAGTAAAGGACAATTGTGAGAGATATATCAATGTGACTATCTAAATCCTCATTAGAATTCTTATCTGATTGTTCAGCAACATTTTCTAAATGCTTTTGTTTTTTAGTAGCCTTCTTGGGCTTGGATGTTAGTTTGTCAGCCGCTAATCTTTTGCTTGCGAGTCTCTCCTGTTCTTTTTGTCGTAGAATTTCCTTCTGCTTCGGCGTCTGATGATCTGCCCATGTTCCTTGACATTCTCTTGTTTGACGTCTTTTCTTTTCCTGTTTCTTGCCAGTATCTGCCATATTAATCTGTAAATAAAAGTAGTCCATTAGTACTTTTGCTCCTTTGTTTATTGGTTTGTTTTACCTTTTTTTGTTTTTCCTCATATCCTGTTTTGTGTGCACCACTGTTTACATTATGAGATTCTGTTTCTGAGGTTAGACTTATGAGATTAGTTAGGTTACAGTCTATGTTGTGATAGGCGCATAGCAAATATAATAGTTCCTTCTATTTTCTTTATAAGAACAGCATTTCTTGTGTTTTGTTTGTAGCAGTGTTGTTATTATATGTTTAGTTTTTTGTGCGCTACTAATGTCATTAGGTGTTTGGCGTATGGAGTTGGGCTTAGATGGTTTTGCACCAGAAATATGATTTATCCTTCTATTTTGTATATATTAAGAGCATTGTGGTTTTCTGTTTTGTTTGCAGCACTGTTGGCATTAGGTGTTAGAGTAGGGCTTTTTTTTGTTTTGCATGCACAAATGTTGTTAATGGGGGTTTACGGTTATGGGGTTATGTTAGAGTGTTAGTTAGCGTACAGTCCGTTTGTACAAAGGCAGACACAAAATAGGATAGGTACTTCCATTTGATGTGTGTAAACAGCAATGTTTTTTTTTTTTTTTTTTTACTTGTAATACTGTACCTCTTTACTTCAAATGTGTTGTGTTGAAATTGCTGTTGAGATGATGAGAGTCTTCAGGCAGTGTTTGTTGAGAATTAAAAAGAGAGATGGAAATGTTAAAATAACATGTAAATACATTTTTTTTAAGTAACAGCATATAAAACAGGATATATTCTTCCATTTTGTATGTATTTTGAGTGGTTTAGCTTATGGGGTTAGCCTTAGAGAGTGGTGCATAAAAAAAAGGATAGAGCCTTGCATTTATTGTGTTTTAAGAACATTTGTTGAATTATTCTGGTTATGGAGGGGGGTTGAGGTTGAGGAGGGGGTTGAGGATGGGGGGGTTGAGGAGGGGGTTGAGGATGAGGGGGTTGAGGATGAAAAGGGAGGTTGAGGAGGAGGAGTGGGGTTGAGGAGGGAGGTTGAGACTGAGGAGGGGGGTTGAGGAGGGTGATAAGGGAGGGGGGAAGAGACACAGGGAAGGGAGAGGAGAGAAGAGACACGGGAGAGAGAGGGTGGACACAGAGGGCACAAGAGGGACACACGGGGCAGCACATTTCCCACCCTCGGCTTATACTCGAGTCACTCATTTTACCCAGTATTTTGTGGTAAAATAGGTGCCTCGGCTTATACTCGGGTCTGCTTATACTCGCTTATATAAGGTATTTACAGACTTGGAGCTGAAGTAGAAATCGTTAGAAATACGCATGCGCTATTTGTGTTCCATCCGTCAATTTGCATTCCAACCGCCATTTTAAGCAAATTACTAGTCCGCGATTTTGTATGTGTTACAGAGCGCATGATGTGTGTTACGTGCCGTATGAAGTGTTATTGAGTTTCGGTAAGTGTCCCCAGTAGGTGTTGCCTTTTTACGTGCTTAGCCTGAAATCAAACTGAAATTGGCAACCAACCCCAGTAACAAACATCCTTTGTAAAGTGTTACGTCTTGTAATTATTTTTTTTTTAAACTGCTACGGGTTTCGCAATGTTAAATGGATAATGAATGTTTTTGTTAAAGTGTAGTCCTGCGGCTCGTAGATTTATGTTGAACTGTAGTCCCGCGGGTTGCAGGGATGAGCGCCTATGGTGCTCATCCCCACGAGCGCAATGAGCGCCCTCAGCGCTCCCTGCCAAAGTTGTACGGGGTCGTAGGGATGAGCGTCTATGGCGCTCATCTCCACCAGCACAAGGAGCGCCTTCGGCGCTCCTTGCCAGCAACTGCAGCCCTTGCTTCGCCCAAGCGTTAGCAACAACCCGTATTGCTCACAACTATAGATGTGATTAGATAGCTGTGTCCCAAAAGCATTATTACTGTTTATACCAATACAGCAGTTATGTGATCAGTATAGAGACAGATCAGATTAATACATTATGTGCTACAGCTTGTGCTGATGGGCCCTGTGACTGCTAAGCGGTTAAAGTGATATCTGACTGCAGTAAAAGTTATATAAACTGATCTATGATGAGAATAAAATATCCAGTGAGTAGCGTCATTATTGTCTTGGAGTTATGTACATGGAGTAATAAAGTTTCATTTGAATCTGAACAGACTGCTTTCCCATGTTACTAAGGACAGAGCTATCCTCTCTCAGGTGTGTAGATGCTATAAGAGAAAGTCACAGCCCTCACTTGGGGGCTGGCTGTAGCTCAGCGGTTACTTCACTTGAACTTCAAATCACATTTGCATTTGTCTCTCCCCTTCGGGGGTTCGTGACCCGCGGGTGCTATCTGACCCTTTTAGTACTTGATAATATTTAATTGCATTAATTACACTGATTGTTTATATATATCATATAAATGGATATTACTAGCCCGAGCACAGTGAGCAAATCTGAATTTGGACCTTTCTCGTTTCCTCTGCGCACCCACGCAAGCGCGATATTGCGCACACCACAGCGCCACCTACCGCTCACAATGCGCTACTACAGTACAGTTTAAAATAGATTGTTCTAGGGGAGCAATCTATTTTAAAATGGATTGATGTAGGGTAGAGGGGTTAGGGCTTAGGCATAGGATTATGCATAGGGGTTAGAATTAGGCATAGGGTTGGATTACACTACAGTTATATGGTCCTGTTTTTTTATTTTGACATCTATACATTACAATACAGCAAAGCTTCAGCTTCAGGCGCGCTCACTTCTTTGTCAGTGATGTGGCGCAGCCTAAACTCAAAAGATACATAATTTCTTATCTTTAATACTGAAAAGTGGAATTCATTTGCATTTAATAAAACACATGCATTTATTTGGATGTTATTCATATCACCAGGACTTTGGATGTTATGATTTAATTTAATAAAATACAGCTTGACTCATCTATTAACCTGTAGGAATTATATTGTAAATGGAATATATTCTGCAATTATATGAGAGCAATATGTCAAAAACTGTCATATAAACATAACTGATATGTGTGATTAATCATTGCAAGTCTCTCCCCTGTCTACTTCCTACCTTGTGTCTCATTTCCCCCCTCCTCTCCTTCCCTTCCTTGTCTCTCATTCCCCCCCTCCTTTGTGTCTCATTACTCCCCTCCCTCTCTTGTGTCTCATTTCATCCCTCCTCTCCCTTGCTTGTCCCCTTTCCCCCTCCTCTCCCTCCCGTGTGTCTCCTTTCCCCCCTCCTCTCCCTCCCTTGTGTATCATTTCCCACCTCCTCTCCCTCCCTTGTGTCACATTTCCCCCCATCTCCCTCCCTTGTGTCTCAATTCCCCACTCTCTCTCCGTGTCTTATTTCCCCCTCTCCTGTGCCTCCTTTTCCCCTCTCCCTCCCCTGTGTCTCCTTCCCCTCCCCTGTGTCTTCTTTCCCCCCTCTCCTTTCCCTGTGTCTCCTTTACCCCCTCTACCTCTCCTGTACCTCCTCTCCCTGTGTATCCTACCCCCTCTCTCTCCTGTACCTCCTTTCCCCCCCCTGCCCTGTGTCTCCTTTCCCCCCTCCCTCTCCTGTACCTCATTTCCCCCTTCTCCCTCCCCTGTGTCTCATTTTCCTCATCTACCTCCCCTGTGTCTCCTTCCCCCCTCTCTCCTTCTCCTGTTCCTCCTTTCCCTCCCCCCGTGGCTCCTTTCCCCATCTCCCTCCCCTGTATCTCCTTCCTCCCCTCTCACTCCCTTGTGTGTCTATTCCCACTGCCCCACTGATGCTCCCCCTGCCCCACAAAGGCCATTGCGATGGCGGCCCGCCCCACTGATGCTCCCTCTGCCCCACATGCTCATTGCAATGACGGCCCGCCCCGCTGCTCCTCCTACTGCCCCACATGCGATGACGGCCCAAACATGGTTCCAAACCATGCCAGTAGCGTGCGGCCGGAACTACTTTCTGGATCAAGCCGCGCATCGCTGTACGGCTTGATCCAGAAGGTACCGTATATACTTGAGTATAAGCCGACCCGAGTATAAGCCAAGGCACCTATTTTACCACAAAATACTGGGAGAATTTAGTAACTCGAGTATAAGCTGAGGGTGGGAAATGTGCTGCCCCCTGTGTCCCTCTTGTACCCTCTGTGTCCCCCTCTTGTGTGCCCTCTGTGCCCCTTTCTTGTTCCTCTCTCTCCCCTGTGTCTCTTCCCCACTCTTCCTCCCCTGTGTCTCCCCCCCTCTCCCTCCCCTGTGTTTCTTCCCCTCCTCTCCCTCCCCTGTGTCTCTTCCCCCCTCTCCCTCCCCTGTGTCTCTTCCCCCCTCTCCCTTCCCTGTGTCTCTTCCCCCCTCTCCCTTTCCTGTGGTTCTTCCCCCCTCTCCCTTCCCTGTGTCTCTTTTCCTCCCTTCCCTGTGTCTCTTTCCCTCCCCCTCCCTTATCACCCTACTCAACCCCCCTCCTCAACCCCCCTCCTCATCCTCCCTCCTCAACCCCCCTCCTCACCCCCCTCGTACTCAACCTCCCTCCTCAACCCGCTGATCCTCAACCTGCCTCCTCAACCCCCCTCATCCTCAACCCCTCTCATCCTCAACCTCCCTCATCAACCCCCCTCCTCATCCTCCCTCCTCAACCCCCCTCCTCAACCTCCCTCCTCAACCCCCCTCCTCATCCTCAACCCCCCTCCTCAACCTCCCTCCTCAACTCCCCTCCTCAACCTTTCTCCTCAACCTCCCTCCTCAACCCCCCTCCTCATCCTCCCTGATCTATCCTAGATGGTTGTGACACCCCCCTCCTCAACTACCCTCCTCAACCCCCCTCATCCTCAATCCCCTCCTCAACCGCCCTCATCCTCCCTCCTCAACCTCCCTCCTAAACCACTTTCCTCACCCCCTCCTCATCCTCAGCCCCCCTCCTCAACCCTCATCCTCAACCCTCATCCTCAACCGCCCTCCTCAACCCCCTCCTCATCCTCAACCCCCCTCCTCAACCTTTCTCCTCAACCTCCCTCCTCAACCCCCCTCCTCAACCCCCCTCCTCAACCTCCCTCCTCATCCACCCTCATCCTCAACCTCCCTTCTCAACCTCCCTCATCCTCAACCCCCCTCATCCTCAACCCCCTCAGCCTCAACCTCCCTCCTCAACCCCCCTCATCCTCAACCCCCCTCATCAACCCCCCCTCATCCTCGCTCCTCAACCCCCCTCCTCATCCTCCCTCCTCAACCTCCCTCCTCAACTACCCTCCTCAACCCCCCTCATCCTCAACCCCCCTCAACCTCCCTCCTGAACCGCCTCCTCAACCCCCCTCCTCATCCTCCCTCCTCAACCACACTCCTCAACCCCCACCTCATCCTCAACCCCCTCATCCTCAATCCCCCTCATCAACCCCCTCCTCATCCTACCTACTCAACCCCCCCTCCTCATTCTCCCTCCTCATCCTCCCTCCTCAACCTCCCTCCTCAACTACCCTCCTCAAACCCCCTCATCCTCAACCCCCCTCCTCAACCCCCCTCATCCTCAACCTCCCTCCTAAACCCCCTCCTCAACCCCCCTCCTCATCCTCCCTCCTCAACCTCCCTCCTCAACCACCCTCCTCAACCCCCACCTTATCCTCAACCCCCCTCCTCAACCCCTCCTCATCCTCAACCTCCCTCCTCAACCCCCCTCCTCAACCCCCCTCCTCAACCTCCCTCCTCAACCCCCCTCCTCATCCTCCCTCCTCAACCTCCCTCCTCAACCCCCCTCCTCATCCTCCCTCCTCAACCTCCCTCCTCAACTACCCGCCTCAACCTCCCTCATGCTCAACCCCCCTCCTCAACCCCCCTCATCCTCAACCTCCCTCCTGAACCCCTTCCTCAACCCCCCTCCTCATCCTCCCTCCTCAACCTCCCTCCTCAACCACCCTCCTCATCCCCCACCTTATCCTCAACCCCCCTCATCCTCAATCCCCCTCATCAACCCCCTCCTCATCCTCCCTACTCAACCCCCCTACTCATCCTCCCTCCTCATCCTCCCTCCTCAACCTCTCTCCTCAACTACCCTCCTCAACCCCCCTCATCCTCAACATCCATCCTCAACCACCCTCCTCAACCCCCACCTTATCCTCAACCCCCCTCCTCAACCCCCTCCTCATCCTCAACCTCCCTCATCAACCTTTATCCTCAACCCCCCTCCTCAACCTCCTCTTCTCAACCCCCCTCCCCCTCCTCAACCCTCCTCCTCAACCTCCCTCCTCAACCCCCCTCATCCTCAACCTCCCTTCTCAATCCCCCTCATCCTCAACCCCCCTCATCCTCAGGGTTGAGTATGGGGGGTTGAGGATGGGGGGTTGAGGATGATAATGGAGGGGGAGGGAAAGAGCCACGGGGGGAAAGAGAGATACGGGGAGGAAGAGAGACACAGGAGAAAGAGAGACACAGGATGGTGACTCGAGTATAAGCTGAGGGGGCCCTTTTCAGCCTTAAAAAAAAGGCTGATAAACTCAGCTTATACTCAAGAATATACGATAATTCTGGTTGGAGCACGGGAACCACAGAAGAGAAGACGATGAGTACGGGCTGCAAGCTACTGGCAATGTTTGGAATCAGGACCGGGCCGTCATTGCGATGAGCATGTGGGGCAGGGGGAGTGTCAGTGGTGGAGGTGGAGTATCAGTGGGGCGGGCCAAAATCGCAATGAGCATGTGGGGCAGGGGGAGCATTACTGGGGCGGGCCATCATCGCGATGAGCATTGGGGCAGGGGGAGCATCAGTTGGGCAAGAGGAGCCTCAATGGGGCAGGGGGAGCATCAGTGTGGAAGGGGGACCTGTGCAATCCTTGGGATGAGAGCATCAGTGGGGCTGGCCGTCATCGCGATGAGCATGTGGGGCAGGGGGAGCATCAATGTGGCAGGGGGAGCAGCGCGGACCTCGCGATGAGAGCATACGACGCTCATTGCGGGCCCTGCAATGAGTGCCTATGACGCTCATTGCAGCATGCCTCAGACCCACGGGACTCGCGTTCACTGGCCGAAAAGCGAGACCAACGGCCCACATATCCACAACTATCATATGTGACTGGCGAATTGCCCGTCAAAAAATGACGGCAATGAAATTGTAAGTGAGCTAATGGTGTTTGGTGTATATAATGTGGCTGATTTAGCGTCCTTCGTTTTCTATGTCGTGCAAATTTTTCGGAATATCCGTAGCTGTTTGGTGGCGTTTTGCGTGTTTAGGGACCTTTAGCCTCCTTTTGGTTTTGTTCGGCGGACATTTTTTCTCTTGCTTAGGTGTTTTTCAAGTCTCTAAACTTCGAAATTTGTGGTTAAATGGAGTTGTAAGTTCACTTGCAGAGGTCCTGGGTGACCCTCCTTGCTGTAAATAACCTTTTTATGTGTTTGTTGTTTGTATTTATTGTGTTTGTAATGTTTTTGGGGTCGTGCGGTTTGCGTCCTTGTTTTTTAATCTCGTAGGTGTTTTTCGACAAATACGTAGGTGTTTGGTGCTGTAGCCCCGTTTTCGTTTTTTTCGGCGGCCATTTTTTCTCTCGCTTAAGAGAATTTTTTAGTGTCTGAACTCTTTTAATTTGAGTTAAATTGAGGTGTAACTTTAGTGCTGCGTTTCACAGGGTCACGAAGAGTTGGACATGACTGAAAACTTAAACAACAACAAATAACAGAACTGATGTACATAATAGACGACTGAAAATAAAGGGAGTCGAGCTAATAGATCTACAAAAAATATATCTCCTGGTTAATCTTAAAACAAACAAAAAAAATCATTATTTTTTTGATAGTGTTCAATTAATATCTTTAGTCTGTACAATGTGCACATAATTTATTATTAGATAGCTGTGTCCCAAAAGCATTATTAGTGTTTATATCAATACTAGCGACTTGCCCGTCAAAAAATGAAGGTCAATAAAAGAAAGTGTTGAAATGCTGTCTGTCACACAATGTGAGTGTACTGTGTGCCTCAGGTAACTAAATTCCTCAAAAAGCAGAAATGTACATGACATAATATAAGAAAAAGTAAAATCACCAAAAATAAAAAATGGACATTACAGAACAAAAAAAAGAAACCTAAGTGACCAAAAATAAAAAAAGGAACATTACAGAAAATAAAAAAAGACATTACAACCTCCCGTCACTACAATTTTTTTTACTATCTAATATACAATACTATCTAATAATACATCCCCCTATCTATGTAATATACAAAACATGCTATCTATATATATATATAGCTACCCTAATTGTAAGGTACAATAAAATAATTAAGACCACTTACCTTTGAGATGTTTCTTTATACTTACTTTTCCGCGATGTCTCCGGCCTCCTGGTGTTCTGCTCCGGAAGCATCCGCGCGTAAAAAAAAAAAACGACACACATCTGCCCTGGCGGATGTCTCCGACGCTAATGACCTTCCTATGGAGTGTTTCAGAGTAAAATTGGCAATGACGGCTTCTGATTGGCTGTCTATCAAATTCAGCCAATGAGAAGACCCCATTTGTGAACCAATGAAAAAAGTATACACCCCAAAATACAACGCTGATTGGATAACACACCTTTCAATCTTTATTTGAACCAATCCTAAGGCTTTATTGCCATCAGCCAATCACAATGGAATATACCCCCACGTACTGATTGTGAAGACATCTGCGCCTTCCCATTGGCTGTAATATTGATTGATTTTAACAGTAGCCAATGAAAATGCGCAAATCCTTCACCAATCAGTACGTGAGGGTGTATTCCATTGTGATTGGCTATTGTGAGTGCAACCAATCAGAATGCGCAGAGGCTCCAACCAATCACCCTGTGGGGGTGTATTCCATTGTGATTGGCTGAAGGCATCTGCGCCTTGTGATTGGTTTAAATAAAAATTGATAGGTGCATTATCCAATCAGAGTGGGATTTTAGGGTGTATCCCTTTCTGATTGACTCACACATTGGCGCCTCCTGATTGGGTGAATTTGATAGACAGCGTTTTCAACCAATCAGAAGGCGCTATTGCTTATTTTCTTCCGGGATAATTCTCCTGGAGCCTCATTAGCGTCGGGGATGTCCGGGAGTGCGGATCTAAGTGTATATATTTTTTTTTTTTTTTTTACAGGGCGTGGCAGAAGTGGATTTGGAGGAGGCCGGAGACATCGCGGGGAGGTAAGTATAATGTAGATTATGTTTAATTTATTTTGATGTATGTGTATTAATGTTGTGGTTTTTTTAACAGGTGCCGCGTCGGAGAAGGATTAAAAGAATGCCGGACGGGACATGCCGGAAAGGTGAGTAGAATATTTATAATGTATAGAATGTATAGAATGTCTATAATGTTTATTTTATAAGTGTAAACGTGTTGCACTAATTTTTTGTAATTTTTTTTTCGTAGGTGGCTGATCGCAATGGACATCTGCAAAGGTAAGTAATTTATTGTATGTTAGCTAGGGGTTTTATATAGATAGCATAGGATGTATTGTATATTAAATTGTGTTATTTATTTAGATAGATTGTGATTGTATTATTATATAGATAGGATGTATATTAGATTATGCTATTTATTTAGATAGATTGGGTATGTATTATTATATAGATAGGATGTATATTAGATTATGCTATTTATTTAGATAGATTGTGTAATGTATATTAGATAGTGGTGTATTGTATTGTAATTGTATGTAATTGTATTGTAATTGTATGTATTTGTATTGTATGTATTTCCTTTTCAGGTGTGTATTTTTTTTTCTGTAGTGTTCCATTTTTTATTTTTTGTGACTTAGTTTTTTTTATTTTGTGTAATGTAGTATATTTTTTTGTGAGTTCGTTTTTTATTTCATGTAATGTAGATTTTTTTTTTGTAACTTTAGGCTTTTTTATTTTCTGTAATTAGAGTGGTGGGGGTTAATAGGGGGAATGGTAGTGTAGATGTTAATAGGTTAGTGTAGAGGGTGTTTAGTTGATCTTTAATGTTTTATTGGAGGTGGTATAGGGCAGTATAGTGTTAATACTTAGTGTCATGATGGTCCTTTAGGACCATCATGGCACTTATGTGGTTAATGTAGTGTTGTATCAGGCCCATAATGGCGTTAATATACCCTTATGGGACTGATGGGGTTAAATAGAGGCTTATGGGGGTCTGTATTGACCCCCATTAGAGTGGTGGGGGTTAATAGTGGGTAGGTAGTATAGATGTTAATAGGTTAGTGTAGAGGGTGTTTAGTTGATCTGTAATGTTTTATTGGGGGTAGTATAGTGCAGTATAGTTTTTATACTTAGTGTCATGATGGTCCTTGAGGACCATCATGGCACTTATGTGGTTAATGTAGTGTTGTAACAGGCCCATAATGGCGTTAATAAACCCTTATGGGACTGATGAGGTTAAATAGAGGCTTATGGGGGTCTGTATTGACCCCCATTAGAGTGGTGAGGGTTAATAGGGGGTAGGTAGTGTAGATGTTATTAGGTTAGTGTAGAGGGTGTTTAGTTGATCTTTAATGTTTTATTGGAGGTGGTATAGGGCAGTATAGTGTTAATACTTAGTGTCATGATGGTCCTTGAGGACCATCATGGCACTTATGTGGTTAATGTAGTGTTGTATCAGGCCCATAATGGCGTTAATATACCCTTATGGGACTGATGGGGTTAAATAGAGGCTTATGGGGGTCTGTATTGACCCCCATTAGAGTGGTGGGGGTTAATAGGGGGTAGGTAGTATAGATGTTAATAGGTTAGTGTAGAGGGTTTTTAGTTGATCTGTAATGTTTTATTGGGGGTAGTATAGTGCAGTATAGTTTTTATACTTAGTGTCATGATGGTCCTTGAGGACCATCATGGCACTTATGTGGTTAATGTAGTGTTGTAACAGGCCCATAATGGCGTTAATATACCCTTATGGGACTGATGAGGTTAAATAGAGGCTTATGGGGGTCTGTATTGACCCCCATTAGAGTGGTGAGGGTTAATAGGGGGTAGGTAGTGTAGATGTTAATAGGTTAGTGTAGAGGGTGTTTAGTTGATCTGTAATGTTTTATTGGGGGTGGTATAGTGCAGTATAGTTTTTATACTTAGTGTCATGATGGTCGTTGAGGACCATCATGGCACTTATGTGGTTAATGTAGTGTTGTAACAGGCCCATAATGGTGTTAATATACCCTTATGGGACTGATGGGGTTAAATAGAGGCCTATGGGGGTCTGTATTGCCCCCCATGAGTGACAGGGTTAATGAAGGGCTTATGGGGGTCTGTATTGACCCCCATGAGTGACAGGGTTAATAAGGGTTTTATGGGGGTCTGTATTGACCCCCATGATTGACAGGGTGACAGTGTATTTTTTTTCTCTTCTACAACAGGTCCTTTAAGGACCTGTAACACGGGAATTTTGAATTTTGATTGCAGCGGGGGTCCCCGATCGTGTGCAATCGGGACTCCCACTGCGATGGTTAATGTGGGGTTAATGCAGGGCCCGGAGCTTATCTCGGATGCCCTGCGGTTAATCCGGGCTTCCGATCTTATCTCGGATCCCTTCTTGCGTAAGTTGTAGGTGGCTGAGCGGTCCTGGGTCTTTGAGCCTCGTTTTCATTTTTTTCGGCGGCCATTTTTTCTCTCGCTTAGGGGATTTTCGTGTGTGTAAACTCGGGAATTTGTACTTAAATGTAGGTGTAACTTCACTTTCAGAGGTCCTGGGTGCCCCCCCCCCCCCCCCCCCCCCCTTGCTATGGATAAGCTTTTTATGTCGTTTTTGTGAGTATTTGGTGTGTTTTCACTGTTTGTAGTGGCGCGCGTTGGCCATTATAGTGGGATTCTTAGTGCGTGTCGGTGTCTGTTACGTTAAGGTTGCCTTATTCCCTAAATGCTTTGCGAGGACCCACATTGCAAATGCTGCCACTCGCTTCGCGAGGACCCGCATTTGCGGAAGCGAGGGCCTCAGTTGCTGTCATGGAGCGCCTTTGGCGCTCCATGCCAGCAACTGAGGCCCTCGTCCACGGTGTGTGTGTGTAACCGGTGTGAGGCGCCTTTGAGAACGCCGGATTTTGGGGAGTTAAAGCCCTGGAAACCCCCTGAGACACCCCCAAAACCATCAGGGGGCACCAGGGGAAGCCGCCGGACCCCCAAAGATCTACTCCGGCCGAGGGAAGGAGGCCCCGCAGGAGTGCTGGAGCACTCAGAGACCAGCAGCTGCCACACAGCAGCGGCGTGCCCTGCGCGCTGGCT
This sequence comes from Discoglossus pictus, assembly GCA_027410445.1. Classification (NCBI taxonomy): domain Eukaryota; kingdom Metazoa; phylum Chordata; class Amphibia; order Anura; family Alytidae; genus Discoglossus; species Discoglossus pictus. The sequence goes on from CM050167.1 coordinate 95,302,507, forward strand.
CTCCCTGCACAGGAGACACAGAGACACAGACCGGCGGAGGCACCAGCAGGAGCCCGACCTACACACTGCAAAATTACAAGGTACTGTGGGGGGAAGACAGGAGCCTGCAGGAGCGCTGGGCCGCCATTTTAGGAAGCCACAGAAGTACCTGCCACAGAGATACCTCCCTTTATAGAGCCTGAAGGCACATAAGACACTCCACAGACACCCAGGGACCAGCAGGGGTTCCCCATAAACCCAATCAGCCCCACAAAAGAGACAACTAGGCTGCACAGCAGCCATTAGGCCAGGAAGAAGGGGCAGAAGGAAAGCCCGCGAAATCGCGGCCGCCATCTTGAGGCACCTCGTGATAGCAGTCAGAATCAGACTCATCTCTCTTCTGACCTACATCCAGGAGTTTAAGTCCCAGGAAGAACTAGCCCCTCTAGACACTCCAGACTGGGTCTTACTCCTCATGCTGAAGAAAATTTCACCAGCAGAATACAGCAACCAACAGTCTATTTAGGAGCTTTAACCCTGACAACGCCATCTCCTGCATTGAGCTTAATTGGACAAGAAATCATTGCAAGCTTACTGTTGCAGAGGATCCTGCCACCCTCAAGGTATCAAGCCGGAGCTTTTTAACACCTTGCCTCTTGTTCCTCAGATAATCCTGCAGTTAATCTCTTGGGACATTCTAGAAAGTACTACTTGAACACGGCTGCAGAGATCCTATACTGCCACCCTATGGCCACTCAGCAAATCTGCTGTGGATGTATACCAGGATAATTAGCCTGAAAGTCCCCCTGTAAAGAGCGATGTGAGGCACTGAGCCAAGAGATGTGAGAGGTACCTAACAGGAGGCCTTGACTAACAAGCTACAAGCATCGATCTCATATGAGAACACAGCCTTTGTCCACACTGGCCTAACGACATCTGCAGCTATACACTCCTGAGGGAATTGATAGCGGAGAGGGTAAAGGAGAAGAGTACTGCAGCCCCTCCAACGCGCATTTCTCTACCCTCAGAAATGAAGAAAAGTAGAAAGAACTCCTCTGCAAAGGGCATCCGAGAGCACTTCCCACCCAAAACCACAAAGCCGACATCCCCACCGGATTCAGCTTCAGACCACTCTGAATCATCTGACCAGGAGGAGATTCCAAAGAGGTCAAAGCAGCACATTGATCTATCGCCCAGATCCATAGCAACGATAGAACAGCTCCTAGCCAAGGCAATTGAACCCTTGAGAAAAGACCTGAAAGAGCTGGGGCAGAGGACCCAACTCCTGGAGGAGATGGTGGATCAGATGGGAGAAGCACAGCAACATGACAGGTCTGTCATAGATCAGAACTCATACAGCATCATGGAGCTGAATGATAAGATTGAAGATCTAGAGAACCGATCCCGCCGCCACAACATCAGGGTTCGGGGGGTCCCTAGGACTACACAAGACCTGGCAGGGTATTTAAGAGAAACCTTCACTGCTATATTACCCGATCAGCCAAAAGAAGTCCTCGAAATTGAACGAGCCCACAGAGCTCTAGGAGGGGCGAGAAATCCAGAGGCCCCCAAGGATGTTGTGGTGAGATTCCTGAGGCAACAAGCTAGAGACTGCCTCTTGGCAGAAACAAGGAAAATGCAGGGAGTCAAAGGGCCAGATAATTCCACCCTACAAGTGTATGCAGACTTATCCCCCAACACACTAGACAGAAGGAGACAGATGAAACCGGCACTGGCGATTTTACAGCATAACAAGCTCCAGTACAGGTGGAATTTTCCCTTTGCCCTCACCTTCAACTACCAAGGGACCTCACACACCACCCGCAACTTGGAAGACTGCCTCGCTGTACTACGACAGATCCATCTTTGCCCAGCAGATCTCCCGGCAGAGGAGCGCAACTTCCCTCCACCTCCTCCCATACCGAAGAAACAGTGGACTGTAGTAGGGTCACAGACACAGAGAGAAGACCCGCTCCCCCCCAGGAACTATAGAGACAAGAATCTTCCCCGCAGGAGCCAGGGGGGGCTTAATACCCAGCACAGAGGGGATACCACCGCGATCGGAGTGAAGGCTACCCACCATCAGGAAGTTGTATCAAGTTTTTATTTCCTCATTTGCTTATGGGACTTTTCTGCCCTGCTTTAATGGGACTATAATAGGCATTGAAGACTTTAGTTACGACATATGTTAGTCGAGGCCTCCAGAGAAGGGCCTGTCAGAGCCAGTTACCCGACATAGACGGGGAATACTCTAGTTTAATTCAACTAGTTGAAATGTTATTGAGGTTAATTGTTAGTATTTTTGGAGAAAGGATAGATCTAGAATTGATAGGGAAGCGAGTAAGCCCCCAAGGGGCAACCATCAAAATATATTATAATCCAGAAAGACAGATAGAAATGCATTCAGGGAGCTATATCTTCATAGATGACAGTAGCCGAGGTTCGGACAGCCAACAAAACTTAGCTCAAGGGGCTAGCCTACGAGAGATTAGAAGAATTTATGCGGCAGAGGGAACTTGGTCAAATGTAAATCTGATGTTGTCTCTTTTTGCTTCTCCATGGCCTAACAGCAGACGGCCCCAGAACCTCCCCTCCAGGTCTCCATCCCTTACCGGTCACCAAGGAGTGGACGCCGGACAAGGAATAAAAGGTAGCCGAGCAGACCATGCACACCTATCCACCAAATCACAATGAGTAGCTCAGAGTACATATTTATAACTCACAACGTTAAGGGTTTTAACTCCCCCTTTAAGAGGAGGAAAGCATTTAGGCAATATAAAAAGTTGAGGCCCTCGGTTATCTTCATGCAGGAGACTCATTTTACACACGAGGGTAAACCAAAGTATTTACATAGAGAGTATCCAACAGTGTACACGGCCACTCAATCTACGAAAAGAGCAGGGGCAGCCATTCTGATACATAAGCATTTTCCATTCATTCCGGAACATACTAGAATAGACAAAGAGAGGAACTATGTTTTGGTCAGTGGCTTAATTTCAGGCCAAAGAATCTCTTTACTTTCCCTATACTCCCCCACAAAATCACCACACCAAACCCTGATTAACATGCTAAGAGAGTTAAGCACACTAGATCTAGGCAAACTGGTGATTGGGGGGGATTTTAATCTGACCCTAGACCCAGCATTAGACAGATCAGGGCACGTCCAGGATTCTAGCTTTTCAAAAAAAAGGGGTCAAATTAAACAGCTAATGGCCAAAATGGGCTTAGTGGATGCCTGGAGAGGCCTTCACTCAGATAATAGGGAATACACATACTACTCCCCCACACACGGCACCTACTCGAGGATCGACACGTTCCTAACAAGCTCCCTACTCTTTGATGATATCTGAGAATCTGACATTGTCCCCTGTCCCTGGTCTGATCATGCAATGGTAGCTATTAAATTAACGTTAGGACCTAATCTATCCCCATTTAGGAGCTGGAGGATCGACGAGCACCTTCTGTCAGATCCCATCAGCTTAGCATCCTTAGCAGGAGACATTAAGCAGTACTTCGAGCTGAATGATTCTCCTGATACAGGGGTTGGCTGGCTTTGGGTAGCTCACAAGGCTTACATAAGGGGTTGCTGCATCAAACTGGCAGCCCGGCGTAGGAGGGAACTTAGACAGAAAGAGGAGGATTTAACATCCACCCTAAACAGCCTAGAAAAACTTAATCAAAATTGCCCCTCCATAAAGCTCCGTGGCCAAATCAACAAAGTCAGGATAGAGTTAGATGGAGTACTCTCTGCCCATACAGAGAAAGCCATGAGGAGGACTAGACACCTATATTATTGGAAAGCTAACAAGCCAGACAGAATGTTAGCTAAGAGATTGAAGGCTAAGGAAACCCAGTCTAGAGTGACTCAGATTAGGAAGCCAGACGGCATAGTCTCCTGCAGCCCTAGGGTTATACAGAGGCAGTTCCAAAACTTCTACCAGCAGATCTACTCGTCAGGTAAACTGGCAGAGGGGTTGGACCTTGACTCCTTCCTAAATACCATTGATCTCCCCTCAATAACTGAACAACAATTAACTACCCTTAATCTAGATATCTCACAAGAAGAAGTGAGAGCAGCAATTCATAGCCTTAAGTCAGGTAAATCCCCAGGGCCAGATGGCTATTCTAACCAATACTATAGGAAATTTGAAACCCTATTAAACCCCTATCTGACATCCCTATTCAACGCCATCATGAGAGGGGAAAAAATGCCCCCGGAGCTCAATCAAGCGGAACTGTAGTAATACCAAAAGAAGGTAGGGATAGTCTAGAGGTGAAAAACTACCGGCCCATATCCTTACTGAATGGAGATGTCAAGCTAATGGCCAAAATAATGGCAACCCGAATCTCCAAGTTTCTGCCAGAAATCATCCATAAAGACCAGGCGGGGTTTATACCCCATAGACAAGCAGGGGACAACGTCAGGCGCATCCTTAACATCCAATACCTAGCGCGGAAAAACAACTCGCCAATGTGCCTGCTAGCTTTAGATATAGAGAAGGCCTTCGACACGGTCGAATGGCCGTTTATGTTTAAAACTCTGGATAGATTTGGTTTCAGGGGCCGGTTTATCACCCTTCTCCGCACGTATTATGAGGCCCCAACAGCCTTCCTGAGGTTACCAGGTGACCACAGAGCCCAAATTAACATTCAGAGGGGAACGAGACAGGGATGCCCACTCTCACCCCTACTGTTCGCCATAGTTATGGAACCCCTAGCGCAACTTATTAGAGCGGATGGGGAAATCCAGGGGCTGCAGGTGGGGTTGCAACAATACAAATGCTCATTCTTCGCGGATGATATTCTATGCACCTTAACAAACCCCGGGTTCTCTATTCCGGCACTGATGTCAACTCTTGACAAGTTCAGTAAGGTATCAGGACTTAGGCTGAACTTGGAGAAGTCGGAAGCTCTGAGCTTAGGCATGTCACAGGGCGACATAGATCATCTGAAAGGCCTATTTTCCTTTGCGTGGCCCTCCAAACATATTAAATACTTAGGGGTTAATATCACACCTAAAATTTCTGAGTTGTACAAGGCTAACTGTCTCCCCTTATACAAAAAATTTAACGAGGATTTGCACAGATGGAGGGCTTATCCTCTCTCCTGGACCGGCCGAATAGCGGCGGTTAAAATGAGCATTCTTCCAAAGATTCTGTACCTCTTCCGTACGCTCCCTATATCAATCTCTTTAAAGGAATTGGACCGGTTCCAGTCCAATATCTTTAGATACATATGGAACAACAAAAAATTACGTATCCCCAAGAAAGTAATGTTCAGACATAGCAAGGAAGGGGGACTATCATGCCCAAACTTGCGTAACTACTTTAAAGCAGCTAGACTATCCCAACTACCACAGATACACTCAGTAAGACATCAGCCGAGTTGGGCCTTCTTGGAACAACAACAAATGCAACAACACAGCTGGAACACATTAATTTGGGTCCCTGAAGAGAAGATTCCGATAAGATCCCACCCAAATCCCATAATAAATCTAACTTTAACAACATGGAAATGGGCCAGAGCTAAAAATAAACTTGACATAGGTACATCCCCCCTTTGGTCGGTCCTTTCCTCACAGGATACCTGGGCCTCCATGAGTACTATGTCTAAACATTGGTGGGCTTCCAGAGATCTGGATAAGTTAGGCTCCTGGATTATAGGGGATTGCATGGTGACCCTGAGGCAGTTTGAGGAAAGCCATTCTCTCCCCCCAGGGGAATACTATAATTATTTAAAAATAAGAAAGCTGGGCTAGTGAAGCATTTAAAAAATTTGGATCCCCAAAAACCTCTTGGTTCTCAGTAATTTGCAAAACTCTTCCCTTAAAGAAAGGAATATTAGGCTCTTTATATGACACATTCACTAAAACAAATAATACAGATAAACCACCATATATATGTAAGTGGGAAAGGGAGCTAGGAGATGTATGGGATTGGGAAAAATGGCAGAAGTCATTCTCCAATTTACGTAGGGCAACAAGTAATTGCACTCACATAGAGACATCTATAAAAGTTCTCCAGAGAGTATATTGCACCCCAGACAAATTAAACAAATTTGATCCCAGAGTGAGCAGTAATTGCTTTAGGGGCTGTTCACACATAGGAGACCACATTCATACCTGGTGGCTATGCCAGAAAGTTCACAGGTTGTGGGAAAAAATAGCACTGATGGCAACATCGCTATTTGATATAAGAGTTACAGCAACTATGGAATCCTGCCTGCTAGGGGTTAAATTCCCTAACTTATCAAAAAAACAGAATAAGCTCTTCCAGATAATGGCCACAGCCACCAAAGTGCACATAGCCAGCCAATGGAAGTCAGATAAGTTAAACGTGCAAGAGGTTATAAAAAAAATTAATTACATAGCAATAAACGAAAGGTTAACATCTGCTATTTTAGACACGGTGACATCATTCCAAGAAATCTGGAGGCCTTGGCTAGAGTCTTCGTTAGGCTTCCCTCTGTCCTGAAAGGTTCACAGATAGCATTATAGTAATAACAGTATAGAACTAGATCAAAAAGAGGCCTGGGATGGAGGAGACTCGAGGACTGGATCTGGAGGCTCCGATCTGACTGGTACGTTTGGAACACCACAATGGAGGTGAATGTCTGCATAATAACTGTATAAACTCAACTTGATCTATTGATTTCTCCCTTATCTCCATAGTTATATATTTACTTGTTTATTTAAAGTTTCAGTTTCTATGTAAATAAGTTTTGTTAGTTCATGTTTCCCTTACTTAAATTAAAAGACCTAAATTACTTGACAATACCGTCAAAATTTAAGGGTAAGAAGGAAAAAAAAAAAAAAAAAACGGAAAGGATAGGCTAGAAATTTGATTACAGGTATATATGTTTACAGACAATACTATGTGTTAATGTTCCTAATACCTGTCTTTATTCTGTACTCCTTTCAATAAAAAAATTATTATAAAAAAAAAAAAGTCACTTTATAAACACAAATTTTAAGCACAGTAGGATCACTGCAATATAACACCAATCTCATACATCCAAAGTTTCATGGATGCCTCCTTTTCTTTTCATAATAACTATATGGATACTAGCTACTTGCCCGTCAAAAAATGACGGCAATAACATTTGTAGACTGGCAATGCTGTTTGTCACCCAATGTTAACACCATCGTCGCGAGTCTCTACCCCTGTCTATTTCCTCCCTTGTGTCTTATTTCCCCCCTCCTCTCCTTTCCTCCCTTGTGTCTCATTTCACTCCGTCCCTCCATTGTGTCTCATCCCCCCTCCCTTGTGCCTCATTTCCCCCCTTCTTCCTCGCTTGTCTCCTTCCTCCCTCTTCTTCCTCCCTTGTGTCTCCTTTCCCCCTCCTCTCCCTTGCTTGTGTACCTGTTCCTTTCCCCCTCTTATCCCTCCCTTGTGTCTCCTTTCAGCCCTCCTCTCCATCCCTTGTATCTTCTTTCCCCCTTCCTCTCCCTCCCTTGTGTCTCCTTTTCCCCCTCCTCTTCCTCCCTTGTGTCTCATTTCCCACCTCCTCTCCCTCCCTTGTGTCACATTTCCCCCTCCTCTCCCTCCCTCCCTTGTGTCTCAATTCTCTTCTCTCTCTCTGTGTCTCCTTTCCCCCTCTCATGTGCCTCCTTTCCTCCTCTCCCTTTCCCCTCTCCCTCCCCTGTGTCTCCTTCCCACCTTTCCCTCCCCTGTGTCTCCTTTCCCCCTCTCCTTTCCCTGTGTCTTCTTTTCCCTCTCTACCCCTCCTGTACCTTCTTTCCCCCCTCTCCCTCCCTGTGTATCCTTCCCCCTCTCTCTCCTGTACCTACTTTCCCCCCTCCTCATCCCCTGTGTCTCATTTCCCCCCCTCTCCTGTACCTCATTTCCCCCCTCTCCCTCTCCTGTGTCTCCTTTCCCTCATCTACCTCCCCTGTGTCTCCTTTCACCCCTCTCTCCTGTTCTTCCTTTCCCTCCCCCCGTGTCTCTGTTCCCCCTCTCCCTCCCCTGTGTCTCCTTCCCCTCCTCTCACTCCCTTGTGTCTCCATTCCCACTGCCCCACTGATTCTCCACATGCTCATCGTGATGACGGACCGCCCCACTGATGCTCCCCTTACCCCACATGCGATGACGGCCCAAACCTGGTTCCAAACCCTGCCAGTAGCGTGCGGCGGGAACTACTTTCTGGATCAAGCCACGCATCGCTGCACGGCATGATCCAGAAAGTAATTCTGGTCGGAGGACGGGAGCCGCAGAGGAGAAGACGGTGAGTACGGGCTGCAAGCTACTGGCAAGGTTTGGAATCGGGTACGGGCCGTCGTTGCGATGAGCATGTGGGGCAGGGGGAGCATCAGTGGGGCAAGAGGAGCCTCAATGGGGCAGGGGAGCATCAGTGTGGCAGGGGGACCCGTGCAATCCTTGCGATGAGAGCATCAGTGGGGCTGGCCGTCATCGCGATGAGCATGTGGGGCAGGGGGAGCATCAATCTGGCAGGGGTTGCCGTGCGGACCTCGCGATGAGAGCATACAATTCTCTTCTCAAGTAACAGCAGCAGTTAACTATCCAGTCACTCCGTTCATCACCTGAGTAGAAATGTAGAATTTTCTGGAAAGTAGGCAGTATTTATAAACGTTCAAGTGCCTCAGACCGTTAGAACGCAATACGCATGCACTATTTGCGTTCCAGCTTACAATTTACGTTCCATCCGCCATTTTGTGCGTAGTAGTTTTCAAAATGTTGGTTAATATCAGTGTGGTACGTTCCGCATAGTATGTGTTTCAGTCTTGCGAGTCACTGTAGTATAGTTACGTCTGAAGCCTCGTTTTCGCTTTGTTCGGCGGCCATTTTTTCTCTCGCTTAGGTGTTTTCTGCAGTTTAAACTCGTTTTTTTGTACTTAAATGGACGTGTAAATTAACTTTTCGAGGTGCCAGATGCCCCCCCCCCTTGCTGTAAGTAAGCTTTTTATGTGTTCGTTGTGTTTATTTCTTGTGTTTCTGATGTTTTCATGCGCAACGTTTTCGGTCGGTTTTCCGTGTTGGGAATGGCTCGTTTCGCAGCCGTATTTTTTTGCGATGTGTGTGTGTGTGTTGCCGACCTTGGACCTTCGCGAGGGTCCGCATTTGCGGACAAACACAGCCGAGGTGGGATACTCCACCACCGCAAATGCGGCCCCTCGCTTCGCGAGGGTCCACATTTGCGGAAACACAGCCGACGTTGGAGCCTCCACCTCCGCAAAATGCTGCCCCTCGCTTCACGAGGATCCGCATTTGCAGGGACGTTGGGATGCTCCACCACCGCAAATGCGACCCCTCGCGAGGGACGCAGTTCTTGCGGGCTCTTTGCAAGTGTGAGCAACGGCTCGTATGCTCACAACTATATATGTGATTAGATAGCTGTGTCCCAAAAGCATTATTAGTGTTTATATCAATATAGCAGTTATGTGGTCAGTATAGAGACAGATCAGATTAATACATTATGTGCTACGGCTTGTGCTGATGGGAATATCCAGTGGGTAGTGTCATTATTGTCTTGGATTTATGTACATGGAGTAATAAAGTTTCATTTGAATCTGAACAGACTACTTTCCCATGTTGCTAAGGACAGAGCTATCCTCTCTCAGGTGTGTAGATGCTATAAGAGAAAGTCACAGCCCTCACTTGTGGGTTTGCTGTAGCTCAGTGGTTACTTCAATTGAACTTCAAATCACATTTGCATTTGTTTTTCCCCTTCGGGGGTTCGTGACCCACAGGTGCTATCTGACCCTTTTGTACTTGATATTATTTAATTGCATTAATTGCACATATTTTTTTGTATATATCATAGAAATGGATATTACTAGCCAGTGAGCAAATATACATTCTTATATCTAACTAGCGACTTGCCCATCAAAAATGCCGGCAATAAAATTGTAAGACAGGGAATGCTGTTTGACACACAATGTGAGTCTGTCACACTCTTAACCTTTTTGTTATCTACAAAGAAGTACAACAATTATAATAAAAAACATTTTTTAACATTCAACTTGTATTTCAACAACTGTTAAACCATATTAACCTTTTTAATTGTCAAGTATGCAGTAATAATATAACAATGGATGAAAGTTGTATGAACACAGATTGTGAACCATTACATAAAGCTTTGTAACATGCAACTTTTATTGGAAACAGTGGTCAACCAATTATTTTTACCATTTCTAACATTTTTAATTCTGAGCTATGCATGAGTAACATAACAATAGGTCAACTTTGTATGAATGAGTATTTTACACCATTACAGAATGCTTCTTAACATGCAACTTATAGTTGAGCTACTGGTAAAACACATAGGTACTGAATCCAGAGGAAGGCAAACAGTAAACCCCCCCATTGAAACTTAGCTAATTGTATCAAGGGGGGGGGGGGGGGATTAATTCCTTCCTGACCCAGTAACTGACGATAAGATTACTCCCTGAATTAATCCTGTCTAATTAATTATACATTTAAATTGTTAACAAATGTTTATGCTGCTACTGACATAAAGCCTAATAAGAGCCAATAAAACAACTTATGAAACCTTGTAAAAAACTATATTAACAATGCAAACATGAATGTAATCTAATAACATTTAAAGTACAATTGTCAGAAAATACAGTGATCTAGAATATTGAATCCAGAGGAAGACAAACACAAAAAAACCTCAGTGAAACTTGGTAATTGTTTCAAAGTGGTGAAAAAAATTAATTTCTTCCTAACCCCGTTAACTAGCAATCGGATCACTCCCTGGATCAATACTCTCTTTGTAATTAAACATGTAAATTTAAGAAGAAATGGTCATCATTGTACTAACATGAACTCTTAATTATATACAATGAAACAACTTTCTCCACCGTTTAAAATACATTTTAACATTACAAACAGTAACTTAATGTAGTATCATGTAACCCTGGATTTTAAGAAAATGCAACATAACTGTTTTGTGGGGCCAATCATGCAAAAGGGCCACTTCCAAGACATTGCAATTTGTTTATTTGTTTGTATGTCCAAGTGGTTCCCTTGAAAAGAGACCATGAGACTTGTAAGTTTGTCTATGAGATATAACCACTTTTTATTCTTGTTTTTGTATTTTTTTTAACTTTTTTTTGTTATTCTTGTAGTTCTGGAAAATGGCAGATAGAGTTTTCTAAGTGAAATAGTGGTACTCTAAAAAGAGTCCCAGTGACATTCTAGTTCGTCCTGGAAGTAAAACCACTCTTCTCTATGTTTTTTTGCCATTCTTCAGGGTTTCTTAGTGAAATAGTGGTCCTGCAAAAAGAGCCCGTCCTCAAAATAAAACCACTGTTCTCTATGTTTACAGAACCTCATAGTACACAATGTTTTTGGTAAAAATGCGTCCATCCTCTAATAAATCACCCTGACTTTGGTTTTCTTCAACATGAACTTTAATTTCCTCTGGATTGTTGCATTTGGAAAAAGCAACATAGAGTTACAGGTTCCTGTCAAGAAATATCCACAGACTTAAAAGTTTTTCCTTGTGATTTATTAATGGTCATGGCAAATGCCATGATAATGGGAAATTGTCTCCTTTGAAGGACAAAACATAAACCACTCTCACTTGGAGCCAAATCAATTTGTGGTATAAAAACTTGTTCACCTTTATGGGTACCAGTCATAATTTCTCATTACAAAGTCTTTTTTGGGATTCATATTTCTTACTAGCATGACAGTTGCCCATTTTTTAAGTTGCAAATCATGTGGTGGCATTCCAGAGGGAGTTAAAGAATTGATACATTTGATAGAAAAGTTGGATTCACTGTCTTGGTCATTAGCCAGAACCGAATCTGTAATATAGTACAATTTTGTTGGTGCATTGATGAATTTTAAAATGTCGTTATTCAGATTCAAGGCATCTATATTTTTTGATGTTAATATCACTTTGTTTGCAATGTCTGAGTAATCATCGTTATTGATTGTATTGAGAAAGATTGTCGATATTAGTGATTCTTTGCAAGTCATTTGTGGTGGAATTTCTACAGTGTCATCAGGTAGATGATATATTTGTGGATGTTTTCCTTCTCCAATTTGAATTAGCCAATTATTAAATTAATTTAGGCCTTCAGGTCTCATATTTGTTTCTAATTTTAGGTGAGTAAATATTTTCCACACTTTACTTGTCTTTATACATGTTTTGACGATGTCAGTCCTATTGCCAGGTGGCACCACAGGTAATGTTTGCGTAAAATCTCCTCCTAACAACATGACCTTTCCACCAAATGGCAAATCATTATGCATAACTTATTTTAATAATCGATCAATACATTGCAAGGCATGATATGACATCATTGTAGCCTCATCTATTATAATTAATTTTTATTTTTTTTATTTTTTTGGCTTGTAATGAATTCCTTTGAATATCCAACACTGATGTTTCTAAAATGGGAACCGGCAGTTTAAATCCACTATGCACAGTTCTACCACCTTGTAACAAAAGTTGTTGCAATTCCAGTTGTTGCAAATAGCATTGCTATTTGACCCTGTGCTCGAATGTAACTCATCAATTATACAGATACATTTTTCCTGATCCACCAGGGCCATCTAGACAGAAATAACTGTGTTTGACCATTTCCTAACCTGTTGCATTTGTTACAGCGTTAAATGCTTGCAATTGTAATGTATTTAAAGTTGCAAGCTTTTCTTGTGTTTTTGGTTGTTGAAGCTCAGTGTCATAGTCATCAAAATTAATTTAATCTATATGTCCTGGATCAGGCAAATTAAAACTTGCACAATTTAATCCATAATATTTCTTAAATTTCCATTAATGCTCTTAATAGTGCAATGGGCTCATTGCAACATTTCAAATAGTCTTCACACATATTTAATTTAAATGTTTCCCACAAAGCTAATGCATCAGGTACATTGCAAATGAATGCAAATTGTTCTCTCATTTGCTTTGGCATTTGACATAGTGCTGCTTCTTCCAAAAATTCTCCCATTCGATATCATCTGCTATGAAGTTTTGATGTCTTGCTGCTAATTGGAAAGTGTCATAAACTATGTCATTTACTGTGCATAAATGTTCATAATGTTGTGCACCGGGAACATGTAAAAGAAGTAATCTTAAACTGAAACGTTCAATGTCTCTTGGACTGACAGTATAAATTCTTGGGATGATTTTGTTTTTTTTTGTCGCCATTGGCCATTTACAAATACATAGTGATATGGAATCCCAATTTATAAAAATTGTCTGGCCTCAGTGTCCTGATAATTTAATTGAAACCAATCCATAAGTGTTGTTGCTCTATGTTCATTTTGTGCTAGAGCATTTCTTTCATTCCCTGCACTAAAGCAACCAAATTGACCTTGTGGCAAATGTACAGCTAACCGATACACAGCATGTGACCGATCATGCATCTCAAATTTGAGAAGAAGCTACATTTCTTCTGGAGCACTGACATAGCGAGCATCTAAATAATTAGAAAGATCATCATGTAACATTGGATTGTCTTGTTCATTGTGTGCACCTTGCACAACACCTCCTGCTGCATCATATCCTTTGTATATATATTTATACACATATTTTATGGATTTGATAGAAGTGCAAGCGTCCACATTTATGTATGCATTGTACTTCATAGGCAAATGTGGATTATATGGACCTACATATCTATTATCGACCTTCTGGCCACAAATAATAGCAGTTTGTCCTTCTCTTCTTTTATACAAAGGGTATCCATCACAATTTGCTTAAGTCTGCATTTGAAATTGTTTTGGGAATTCTTTTGTGCATTTTTTATTTTCCATACATGGTGAATTTGGATTGATATCTCCACATGGCCCATGAATTATTCTATGTGTTACATCATAAAGTTTTGAATATTTTTCTGGATGTGGTAATTCAGCAGTAATTACTGAATCCTCTCTCTCTGCAGTATTCAATGTATCTTTTTCTTGCAGGATTAAAAGTATGTGTGCATGTGGCAGGCCTCTTTTTTTTTTAAATGCAATGGTATAAACAAAAGCCACACATTTTCCAAATAACTCTGATTTAGTTATATCATGTATTCATTAATTTAGTTTTATTTTGAATACTCTTGCCTCCAAATCTGGTCGGTCAGAAGTATTTTGGCCAAGTTTAAAATTTTCCTTGATCTCTGGCCATTGTGGATTACATGTGAATGTAATGAATAAATCGGGTTTTCCAAATTTTGTAACAATAGCCATGGCATCATTATATCTTTCTTGCATATTGCGAGGAGATCCATGGAAAGTGGATGGCAAAATGATTGCTCTTCCAGCTGGAATATCTCTGTTTGCAGCCAATTCAGTGACATAATTCATCAATCCACAGTATTGTTCTACTCAAAGCTTGTTTTGTTGAAATTTGATAAAATTTTGATTATTTGCTTCGACTTGTAGATAGGAATCAATAATCCATTGTTGTGTGAGTTTGCCACCACATAAAATAGGATTAAAATGGTTGCGAATAGCAGTTTGTGCCACTTTATATTCCAGCATAGAAATATTGTTTCTAAGACAAACTTTAGTATTGGGATAACTTTGCAATTGTAATTTTGGTTCCCATCCTGGCTCACCATTTGGAAAGAAAATTGCATATGTCATTGGATCCAAATTACAGCTCAATATATTGATGTTTATAAAAGGTTGGTCTTCATTGCTTGGATATATTCTGATATCCCGCTGAAAAGGGGGTTCACCATCCTCATTTTTAAAGACCATGGCAAACTCATTTACTGTTGGTAAATTATACAGTCTTTGATCAGTATTGCGATCTCTTTTCAAAAACATATTTACTCTTGGCATTGGCAGTTGATGTATTTGAGCATGTTCCGGTTGTTCTTTTTCAACCTCTGCTAATTTTTTGTATGCTTGACTGTATGGGTTGTTGAGACATATAACTGTGCAAATTTCCTTTGCTCTCCTTCTGGTGGGTGTAAATGTGAAGTGCGGTGGTAAATTTGTCCTTGAACTCTAAAACAGTATGGGACATTTTCTGCTAATGTAGCACCCATTGAAGCAAATTAAATTGCACTGTTATAAGACCTGATGTTTTTTGTTTTTTTTAATTAGTGTAATTTGGAAATGTTGGATTGCTCATTATACTTTCTAAATATTCAGGAAATGTGTGTCTTTGTGGAAGTCTTACCTTTCCTTTCTGACAGCAACTAATAAACTCCCCATCAGTTGGTCTTTCCTTCAGAAAATTATAGGCCCCACAAAACTGACAAACCACATTCATTAATCCACAATAATGAGTGTCTACTGTTAGTTATGTAAATAAAGGACTATCCTGAGCTTCCTAAACATAGCTATCAGTACCAGTGTATATATCAACATTGGTGTCATGTGTATCAACATTGGTGTCATGAGGCAATATTGGTTCATTAGGCAATGTTTCACAGACATGTGTTTGTTTACTTTTTCTTTTCTTTGAAGGTCCAGCACACTCAGTTTGTCCTTTTGCACTAATTTCTTTTTTTGGCAAGTCTCTGTCGGTCTTCTTCTCTTAGTCTTTGGGAAGTCTCGGGCGACTGTGCATCTCTCCATCTCTGCTTCCGTTCCCTTGTCGCTCTTCTTTTCCGTTCTTTCTTTGTTTCTGCTTTGTCCGCCATTTTAATTGGGAATTGTAAATACAGGCGTTTTAGTTTAAATAGTAAATTTTTCTTGTATAGCAAACAACAGGAATCAGCACATTCTTAACATTTTTTTATTAGTTACCTGACGTATTAAAGGATTAACTTCCTTTCCACTTTCTGATGGTGTTGAAGTTGTATTCTTTTCTGTCTTCAAATCTGTTAGATATATAATGCATTTTTATTGTACATACATGAATTAATTTATCAATAACTTCCATCAATGCAAAAGCAAAAGACTTAATCATGTTTTGATAAAGTAGGGCATCATTAAATCATATACCTGTAATGGTGATGTAATTGCAGATGAAATGCAGCAACCTGTAAGATGTCAGGAAAAGCATTGTTAATGTTTGTATTCAATGAATTCATTAATCAACGAAAGTATCATGTTTAATTTGCATACACGCAAAACGTAAAGGCCTAAGCATCAATATGAAATGTATCAGGTGTCAGAGCATAATAAACTGATTTAAATCTGTAACTGCTTTGAGGGTCCTATCCCTGTCAGGCAATTAATTTTTTACTGCAGTGTAAAATATAAATTTTTTATATTATTATTATTATTATTACTTTTATTTGTAACGCGCCAACATATTCCGTAGCGCTATACAGAGGAAATGAACAAGGAAAAATATACATTTTAACAAACTGCAAAAAGTTGAGGGGCCCTGTTTTGAGCTTAGAATCTTTGTAGAAAGTGCTTTTCCCAAAGCACTCTACAAGATTGAAAACTCTCTACTTACAATCTAAAGGGGATGGAAGAGGCAGATAACAAATAGCAAGGGTCAGGAAGAAAGTGAAGTTTCATTAGGTAGGAGGGTATGCAAAGTTAGAATGTTTTTCATATAGAAGGAACAGGAAAGCAACTGAGAAAGTAATTTGGTAAGTGATCCTAGTATGTAATATGTTATCTGCCCCTAGTGGTCAGATAGTATAATCTGCGAGTGGGAGGTGAGGGCCTGTGTTAGGAGGTATGTCCCAAGAAGCCAGCAGAAGAAAGAGAGAGAGGGAGAGGAAGTGGGATTTGGACTTGCAGAAGTGTTTCTGCTTATGAGCTTTAGAAGGGGAGGAGATGGTGAATGGAGGAAAAGGAGTAGCTCATGGGAGCATAAAATAGGAGAGGAGAGCATGTAAGGTGAGATGGTTAGGTTGGAGACATGATGTGGAAAAGTTGAGAAGAGAAGCTTGAGGAAAAAACAGGATGTAATGAGGAAGGAAAAGGCATGAGGAAACATTGTGTAAAAGATTAATTAGGTATAGTTAGCAGGTGTTGCTAATTGATCAGCTGTAGGAAATTTGAGTGACTCAATAAATCAAGAGAAACAAGGGGCGGGTGGGTGAGGGAAGTGATTGTTGTTCCAGAGAGAGTGTGAGAGAAGAGACTGCAACAGAATATGAGAAGGATGGACAAATGTTATTTCACAGATAAGAAGCAATAAAACCAGGCTTTGGGGGTGGGGGAGCAGGCAAGGTAAGGGGGGTTTCAGACAAATGCAAAGGTATGGATTTGCTTAGTACAAGTTTCTATCTCATCAGATATTATATCACAGAAACATTCATACAAATATTGATAATATTACATATAGTACAAGTTGAAATGGCTCCAAAGTGTCTTTAGATACCTCCAGCACAGCTTTAGACAGTGTGTTTGATTGTTGTTCCAGAGAGAGTGTGAGAGAAGAGACTGCAGCAGAATATGAGAAGGATGGACAAATGTTATTTCACAGATAAGAAGCAATAAAACCAGGCTTTGGGGGTGGGGGAGCAGGCAAGGTAAGGGGGGTTTCAGACAAATGCAAAGGTATGGATTTGCTTAGTACAAGTTTCTATCTCATCAGATATTATATCACAGAAACATTCATACAAATATTGATAATATTACATATAGTACAAGTTGAAATGGCTCCAAAGTGTATTTAGATACCTCCAGCACAGCTTCAGACAGTGTGTTTGATTGTTGTTCCAGAGAGAGTGTGAGAGAAGAGACTGCAACAGAATATGAGAAGGATGGACAAATGTTATTTCACAGATAAGAAGCAATAAAACTAGGCTTTGGGGGTGGGGGAGCAGGTAAAGGTAAGGGGGGTTTCAGACAAATGCAAAGGTATGGATTTGCTTAGTACAAGTTTCTATCTCATCAGATATTATATCACAGAAACATTCATACAAATATTGATAATATTACATATAGTACAAGTTGAAATGGCTCCAAAGTGTCTTTAGATACCTCCAGCACAGCTTCAGACAGTGTGTTTGATTGTTGTTCCAGGGAGAGTGTGAGAGAAGAGACTGCAACAGAATGTGAGAAGGATGGACAAATCTTATTTCACAGATAAGAAGCAATAAAACCAGGCTTTGGGGGTGGGGGAGCAGGCAAGGTAAGGGGGGTTTCAGACAAATGCAAAGGTATGGATTTGCTTAGTAAAAGTTTCTATCTCATCAGATATTATATCACAGAAACATTCATACAAATATTGATAATATTACATATAGTACAAGTTCAAATGGCTCCAAAGTGTCTTTAGATACCTCCAGCACAGCTTCACACAATGTGTTTGATTGTTGTTCCAGAGAGAGTGTGAGAAAAGAGACTCCAGCACAGCTTCAGACAGTGTGTTTGATTGTTGTTCCAGAGAGAGTATGAGAAAAGAGACTCCAGCACAGCTTCAGACAGTGTGTTTGATTGTTGTTCCAGAGAGAGTGTGAGAGAGGAGACTCCAGCACAGCTTCAGACAGTGTGTTTGATTGTTGTTCCAGAGAGAGTGTGAGAGAAGAGACTCCAGCACAGCTTCAGACAGTGTGTTTGATTGTTGTTCCAGAGAGAGTGTGAGAGAAGAGACTCCAGCACAGCTTCAGACAGTGTGTTTGATTGTTGTTCCAGAGAGAGAGTGTGTTTAATTGTTGTTAATGAATAAGTGTATTAGGAATACTTAAAAATAATACAGATATCTAACTGCAGTGTAAAAGAGCTTTTTTTAGTGCAGTGGATTTCTTTTTTTTTTTTTTAATTAGCAATTAATAAATGAATTCGAGATTATTAACAAATTCATGAATTAATAAATGTATTATAAAGAGCAAATCACTGTTCGTGCAGTATAATTTTTTTTTAAAGTAATTATTAATTATTGATGCACATTAATAATTACATAATAAATTAATAAATGTATTAGAAAGAGCTATATATAAATACAGTGTAAACTATAAAACATTTTATTGCATTGGAAAATATTTTGTATATATATATATATATATATATATATATACTAGCGACTTGCCCGTCAAAAAATGACGGTCAATAAAAGAAAGTGTTGAAATGCTGTTTGTCACACAATGTGAGTGTACTGTGTGCCTCAAGTAACTAAATTCATCAAAAAGCAGAAATCTACATTACATAAAATAAGAAAAACTAAAATCACCAAAAATAAAAAATGTACATTACAGAACAAAAAAAAACCTAAGTCACAAAAAAAAGGAACATTACAGAAAATAAAAAAATACATTACAGCCCCCCCCCCCCACTACAAGTTTTTTTTTTTTATTACACACCTGAAAAGGAAATACATATAATACATACAATCCAATACATACATACAATACATACAATCCAATACAATTAAATAAAATCCAATATAATTAAATACAATACAATACAATTAAATACAATACACCCCTATCTAATATACATGCCACTATCTAATATACATCCCAATATGTAATATACATCCCACTATGTAACATACATCCCACTATATAATGTAATATACATCCCACTATCTAATATACAATACTATCTAATAATTCATGCCCCTATCTATCTATCTATCTATCTAATATACATTGCATGCTATCTCTATATAGCTACCCTAATTCTAAGCTACAATAAAATGATTAAGACCACTTACCTTTGAGATGTTTATTCAGATCAGCAACCTACGGTAAAAAAGATTTAAAAAATTAATACAACACATTTACATGAAATAACTAAACATTCTAAACATTCTAAATATTCTAAATATTATACTCACCTTTCCAGCATGTCCCGTTCCAGCATGTCACGTCCCAGCATGTCACGTCCTCCTCCATGTTTGCCTCTGCGGCGCTGCTCTTGTTAAAAAAAAACATTACATTAGTAAACATAAAACAAAAAGAAATAAACACAATGTACATTATACTTACCTTTCTGCAATGTTTCCGGCCTCCTGGTGTTCTGCTACGGAAGCATCCGCGCGTAAAAAAAAAACGACACACATCCGCCCTGGCGGATGTCTCCGACGCTAATGACCTTCCTATGGAGTGTTCCAGAATAAAATTGGCAATGGCAGCTTCTGATTGGCTGAAAAGGCTGTCTATCAAATTCAGCCACTGAGAAGACCCCAATTGTGAACCAATGAAAAAAGTATACACTCCAAAATACAACACTGTCAATCTTTATTTGAACCAATCCTAAGGCTTTATTGCAAATCACAATGGAATATACCCCCACGTACTGATTGGTGAAGACATCTGCGCCTTCCCATTGGCTGTAATATTGATTGATATTAACAGTAGCCAATGAGAATGTGCAAATCCTTCACCAATCAGTACGTGAGGGTGTATTCCATTGTGATTGGCTATTGTCAGTGCAACCAATCAGAATGCGCAGATGCTCCAACCAATCACCCTGTGGGGGTGTATTCCATTGTGATTGGCTGAAGGCATCTGTGCCTTGTGATTTAAATAAATAAATGGTTTAAATAAAGATTGACAGGTGCATTATCGAATGCAAGAGGGATTTTAGGGTGTATCCCTTTCTGATTGGTTCACACAATGGCGCCTCCTGATTGGGTGAATTTGATAGACAGTGTTTTCAACCAATCAGAAGGCGCCATTGCCTATTTTCTTCCGGAAAATTCTCCGGGAGCCTCATTAGCGTCGGGGATGTCCGTGAGTGCGGATGTAAGTATTTTTTTTTTTATACAGGGCGTGGCAGAAGAGGATCCGGAGGAGGCCGGAGACATCGCGGGGAGGTAAGTACAATGTAGATTATGTTTATTTTGTGTTTATGTATGTGTATTAATGTTGTGTTTTTTTTAACAGGTGCCGCTCCGAAAAAGGATTAAAAGAATAAGGACGGGACATGCTGGAAAGGTGAATAGAATATTTAGAATGTATAGAATGTTTATTTATGTAGTGTTTGTTTATGCACTGAATGTTTATTTATGCACTATTTTTTTTTTTTTTTTTTCGTAGGTGGCTGATCTCAATGGACGTTTGCAAAGGTAAGTGGTCTTAATTATTTTATTTTAGCTTAGAATTAGATTATTTTATATATAGATAGCATTTACTGTATGTTAGCTAGGGGTTTTATATAGATTGCATAGGATGTATTGTATATTAAATTGTGGTATTTATTTAGATAAATTGAGGACCATCATGGCATTTATGTGGTTAATGTAGTGTTGTAACAGGCCCATAATGGTGTTAATATACCCTTATTGGACTGATGGGGTTAAATAGAGGCTTATGAGGGTCTGTATGGACCCCCATGAGTGAGGGGGTTAAGGAAGTGCTTATGGGGGTCTGTATTGACCCCCATTAGTGACAGGCTTAATGAAGGGCTTATGGGGGTCTGTATTGACCCCCATGAGTGACAGGCTTAATGAAGGGCTTATGGGGGTCTGTATTGACCCCATGAGTGACAGGGTTAATGAGGGGTTTATGGGGGTCTGTATTGACCTTCATGATTGACAGGGTGATAGTGTATATTTGTTTTCTTTTACAGCGGGTCCTTTAAGGACCTTTATGGTCCTTTAAGGACCTGTAACGCAGGAATTTTGAATTTTCATTGCAGCGGGGGTCCCCGATCGCATGCAATCGGGACCCCCACTGCGATGGTTAATGTGGGGTTAATGCAGGGCTCCGAGCTTATCTTATCTTATCAGTTTTTAGGTGCGCGCGGTACCGCCATTTTTCGTGCGTGTGGGTGTTTGTTACGTTAAGGTTGGTTCCGACATTGGAACATACAATCTTTGAGACTTCACCTTCCGCAAATGCGGACCCTCGCTTTGCGAGGTACCGCATTTGCGGACAAACACATACGACATGTGAGACGCCACCTTCCGCAAATGCGGCCCCTCGCTACGCGAGTATAAGCCGAGTTTTTCAGCCCTTATACTCGAGTCACTCTCCCCCCAGTGTCTCTCTAACCCCCTGTGTCTCTTTTCCTTTCCCCTCCTCATCCTCAACCCCCCTCCTCATCCTAAACCCCCCTCCTCATTCTAAACCCGTCGGGACCCGGCATATGCTAATGACGTGACGTCACATGCGCGCCACGTCATTAGCATTGGCCGGGTGAAGACGCAGGAAGGAGCGTGGAGGAGCGGAGGAGCAGCTGCAGATGGAGGTAAGTGAGGGGAAAGGCAGAGGGGGAGGTATTTGGAGGGGTAAAGTGAGGAGGGGGGTTTAGGATAAGGATGGGGGGGTTAGGATGAGGATGGGGGGGTTTAGGATGAGGATGGGGAGGGTTTAGGATGAGGATGGGGGGTTTAGGATGAGGATGGGGGGTTGAGGATGAGGATGGGGGGGTTGAGGATGGGGGTTTGAGGATGGGGGGGTTATGGATGAGTATGGGGGGTTGAGGATGAGGGGGATGAGGATGGGAGGTTGAGGTTGAGGAGGGGGGCCTAAGAGAGAGGTTTTGGAGGGGGGCTGAGGAGAGAGGTTGAGGAGGGGGGCTGAGGAGAAAGGTTGAGGAGGGGGGGGTTAGGATGAGGAGGTGGGGTTGAGGATGGGGGGGTTGAGGAGGGGGGATTGAGGAGGGGGGATTGAGGATGAGGATGGGGGAGTTGAGGATGGTGGGGTTGAGGTTGAGGAGGGGGGTTGAGGAGGGAGGTTGAGGATGAGGAGGGAGGTTGAGGATGAGGAGGGGGGCTGAGGAGGGTGGTTTAGGATGAGGAGGGTGGGTTGAGGATGGGGGTTGAGGATGAGGAGGGGGGGTTGATTTTGAGGAGGGAGGTTGAGGAGGTGTTGTGGATGAGGAGGGGGGTTGAGGACGGAGGTTGAGAATGAGAAGGGTGAGAAGAGACACAGGGAAGGGAGAGGGGGGAATAGACAAAGGAAAGGGAGAGGGGGAAGAGACACAGGGGAGGGAGAGGGGAGAAAAGACACAGGGGAGAGAGAGGGGGGGGACACAAGAAAAGGGCACACAAGAGGGGGACACAGGGGGCAGCACATTTCCCACCCTCGGCTTATACTCATTTTTCCCAGTATTTTGTGGTAAAATAGGTGCCTCGGCTTATACTGGGGTTGGCTTATACTCGAGTATATACAGGAAATTCGACTTAAATTTGCGTGCAACCTCACTTCCAGACATGCAGGCTATCCCCCCATGCTGTGTGTGAATTTTTTTTTCTGTGGTTTTGGTGTTTTTCGATGTACGCGGTTTGGCCATTCCTGCGGGTCATATATTTTTTTTCTCCAAGTCCCGATTTGTTTTTCTATGTCCCGCGGGTCGGATTTTTTTTTTCTAAGTCCCGATTTCCTCATTACGCTTTTTTTTTTCTAAGTCCCGTGGCTCTTTTTTCTTTTTTTTTCAAAGTCCTGCTTTTCTGGGTTGTTTTTTTTACCGAGATTGAGTCGATATAAAGCCGCCACCTCCGCAAATGCGGACAGCCTCCGCCTCCACATTTGCGTTGCAAGGGGCGCAGTTCTGCGAGCTCGCTTCGTGAGCTCGCAATGCGTGACGACAACTCGCAGTTTGACAATTATAATATGTCATACTAAAAAGTGGAATTCATTTGCATTTAATAAAACACATTTATTTATTTGGATGTTATTCATATCACCAGTACATTGGATGTTATGATTTAATTTAATAAAATACATCTTGGCTCATCTATTAACCCATGTGAATGATATTGTATTTGGGAAATATCAATTTTATGAGCAATATGGCAAAAACTGTCATATAAACATAACTGATCTGTGTGATTAATATTATTATTACTTGACAGTTCATCAAATACATTGTAATGAGGTAACTGCATAAATATATGTATTACACCCATATGCTATATAAAAAACAACCATTTTTCTTTATAAAGTCACTTTATAAACACAAACAGATTTAGAACACAGAAGGATCAGGGACAGTGTAAAAGCCAGAACAAGCCATTTATAAAAGAAATCAATAACAATATCACTGGGATGTGTTAGATATTATTGAAAACAATATATAAGAACCAATTTGATATAATATTTTTTTAACCTTTTAAAAACCAAAATATCATGCTAAAATCATTGGGATGTGTTAAATATAACTGAAAACTATATTTAAGCACTAAAACCCATCTGATAGTATGTTTTATTAACCTTTTAGCTTTTGAAGAAATAAGCACGAACAGCGACTTTACAAAGGGTTAAATATGGGACCTGCAAGTCCCGCGTGCCTGGTGTTGTTGGTGTAAGTGTTGCTGTGTTTGCCGTTGTATATTTTCTAAGTCCTGCATGCCTGGCTTTGTTGAGCCTTGTTTTCGTCCTGTTTCCGATTTTTTACGTTTTTCGTCCGCCATTTTTTTCTTGCTTAGCCATTTTTCGAGTGGCTATAAACGGCAAATATGGCTTAAAATCGCTTGCAACCTCACTCCCAGGCTTCCTGGCTCTACCCCTGTGCTGTGTGTGAGTGTGTTTTAATTGTTTTTTATTATTATTTTGCTTGTTTTTCGTGGTTTTGGAGTTGTGCGCTACGGGCCGCAACTAAGTCCCTTGTACACGGCTCGCCTCGCAGTTGGGGCCCGATGGGCCGCAAACGGCTAGCCTCGCTTTGCGAGTGCATTACCAACATCGCAAATGTTCTGGACAACCATGCAGATCCACAACTGTATATGTGCTATATAAATATATATATATATATATATGTTTTCCATCTTGTAAAGTGCTTTTGAAAAAGCACTGTGTATATAAGATTTTAAACTCAAAGACAGGGTCATCCTTTTGTGCCTTGTTTAATATTGGATTCATCTTTGTACTTGACCCCTGTATAGCACTACAGAATATCTTGGCACGTTACAAATAAAAGATAATAATAATAATAATAATACACACACACACACACATATAACATCTCCACTATTCTGAGCCTGTTTGGAGAGCGCCATCTACTGGCTTCTTACTGCATCCTTTTTAAACAAGAGACAGTCAGTAGACAGATTGGGAGCTTGACCAATCAAAGGGAAGGGAAGTGAGGCAAGAGACCAATCAGAAGGCGTGGTTATGAGGATCCAGGAAGTGTCAGTGGAAGCAGAACGATGAGGAGAGAGGAGCTGGAGCTGGGAGTCAGGGGATCAGTATATGTGAGTATAATGTAAACAATAAATAATCTAAGCACAAGCACACTGTGTTTATATAGATATGTGTGTCTGCATATGTACTGAGTGTAAGGAAGATCTGTGATGTGTACCTCTCTGTAGGGGAACTATTCATAACAATGTCTGAGCTGTTTATATTCTCACCTCTGTATATAGACATCTTCATAACAGTATGTATACCGGTCTGTATATAAACTGACTGACCGTATCTGTACTGTAATATTGTTCATAACTATGTATATATAAAGAGAGGTACTACTCTCCAAAGCTTGTCATTATAAATAAAATGTACCATAAAAAAGGTATCGCTATATACTGCAATACTCTGATTATTCATCTATATATATATATATATATATATATATATATATGTGTGTGTATTTATCTATCTGACCAGCTATATACATACGTCTGTCTGTATAGATAGATAATATGTGTGTGTGTGTTGTGATATATTCTTACTTTTGCGTACAGATCCTAACTAGAAAAATATCTATTATATATATATATATATATATATACCTTACCTCTGCATACAGGTATTGGGTATAGATGAAGAAAACTTTGATCCTATACTTCCATTGTATATACCTGTATTTAAATGCTGTGTTTACATAATTCTGTTAATTGAGATTATCTGTTTACTATATTTTTATTCTTAACTATGCTTACAATGAGAACTATATATTTTAAGTATATTCTTCATCTTGTACATAACAACGTCTGGTGCTGTGTGTATATATTGATCTCGGTTTACATTAGATGTGTGTGTGTGTTATATATATAAATTGGATGCTTGTAATATATAGTAATTATTATTCATGTAAGTCACGTTGTAACATAATAATTAATTAAAGTCTAATAGTGACGTTAGATCTAGCCAGTAATCAGTTGATTACAGGATAGACGTGATGTCATTGAAAAATAATGTCCTGCACATGTCAGAATGTAAACGCCCTTCCTTTTGCGCTACACTGTTTCTTATATCTTTACATGTATGAAACATATGGGAATATGAGTAGCCACAATATATATATATATATATATATATATATATATATATATATATATATATATATATATATATATATATACACAAAATAAACTTGGCAGGGACAATGCATTTTCACTATTTACTCCAATGCCTCTTTATGCACAGCTCCTTTTATATATCCAATGTACAAAGTGGTATTGGATTAAAGCGTGAAAATACCTTGTGGACTCATTTGCATGTCCTTGCCCAGGTTCCCATAGTACAGTATTGTAACTGTATTTCTGGGAATTCTGAGCAGTAAATATTTTTTTTACTTCTTTTTAGACATTCAGATGTGATCAAAAATGTGCTCTTTATTTTCTGTACTCTGTACTGTGGAGGTTTCTATCTCTCTTATGCCCACCATAAGCTATATGATGTTGTGGTAAATGGCCTCCACACAAAATCTAAGCTCAGAACCAGCCCCGGACTGATGAGATCCATTTTAAGGTCGAAACTGAGCCATCTATGGGTAGGTCTCCTGGTTTGTGCATAATCCATACTATGCTTTGCTTAAAGATGATGTGTAATACACTACACATATTCTCACAATAAGCCATGTATAAAATGGTTTATGGATTTAAGAGGGAAAATGCATTGTGGGCTTATTTCCGCCCAGTTTCCCAGAGTGCATTGCAATAACTGTATTTCTAGGAAGCTAAATGTTTTTGAAGAGACAAGTAGACATTCTATAATGAGCAATGTAAAAAGACATACAAGAAAAATGGGGATCTTAAGGCCATTTCATTCAAAAGTGAATGTGATATGGTATGGACTTAAAATGGTAGGAACATAACACAGCAGATCAGATATAGAACAGATGGAAGGAATACACAGCAGATCTATACAGGAAGGATAGCCTCAATCGTTTGTTCAAGGAACTGGAGCCAGACATCTTGGAGAGTAAAGTGAGATGGGCCCTTGGATGTGTTGCTGATAATAAGGCTGCGGGAGTTGATGGAATCCCAATTGAACTATTCAAAATTCTACAAAATGATGCTGTGAAAGTGTTACTTGCCTTATGCCAACACAATTTGAAAACTTAGCAGTGACCAACAGACTTGAAAAGGTCAGTCTACATCCCAATCCCAAAGAAGGCAGTGCCAAAGAGTGCTCCAATTATGGAACAATTTCACTGATTTCACTTGGCAGCAAGGTAATGCTTAAGATTCTACAAGCTCGACTCCAACAATATATGGACCAGGAACTACCAGATGTGCAAGCCGGGTTGCGCGGAGAAAGAGGCACAAGAGATCAAATTGCCAATGTCCGCTGAATAATAGAGAAAGCAAGAGAGTTCCCAAAAAACATTTACTGCTTCTGCTTCATAGACTATTCTAAAGCCTTTGACAGTGTAGATCACAACAAAATGTGTCATGTCCTTAAAGAGATGGGAGTACCAGGTCATCTAATCCTCCTCCTAAAGAATCTGTATGTTGACCAAGAAGCCACGGTCAGAACCGAACATGAGACAACAGAATGGTTCAAGATCGGAAAAGGAGTGTGACAAGGTTGTATATTGTCACCTTATTTATTTAACTTATATGCAGAATACATCATGAATGAGGCTGGACTGGATGAATCCAAAGCCAGAATCAATATTGCTGGAACGAATATCAACAACCTCAGATACACCGATGATACTACTGTGATGGCTGAAAGTGAGGAGGAACTTAAGGACTTATTTATGAGGGTAAAAGAAGAGAGTGCAAAGGTTGGCCTGCTGCTCAACGTTAAAAAGACGAAGTTCATGGTAAATGGCAATCTCCGTTCCTGGCAAATAGATGGGGTAGAAGTGGATCCAAGATCTCTGCAGTTGGTCACTGTAGTCATGAAATTAAAAGATGTTTGCTTCTCTGGATGAAAGCTATGGCTAGTCTGGAAAAGCTATTAAAAAGTAAAATATATATCGACAAAGGTCTGCATAGTTAAAACTATGGTATTCCCAGTAGTAACATACGGATGTGAGAGCCAGACCATAAAGAAGTCTGAGCGCCGTAGCATTGACACCTTTGAATTGTGGTGTTGGAGAAAACTGCTTAGAGTCTCTTGGGCTGCAAGAAAATCCAATAAATCAGTACTACAGGAAATCAAGACAATCTGTTCACTGGAAGGTATGATCATGAGGCTGAAGCTCAAATATTTTGGTCACATCATGAGTACAGGACAGGATTCCCTAGAAAAGCCCCTGATGCTTTGAAAAATTTAAGGCAAATGAAGAAGGGGATGGCAGAAAAGGAGATAGATTGAAGTAATTAACATGAGTTTGATGGAATTCAGAGGGACAGTGTCTGACAGATGTGCATGCTTTGGTCCATAGGATCATGGAGAGTCAGACTCCACTAAACCACAACAACAATAAAACATTTTGAAATTGTTATCACATCATGTTCTTTTGAAGAGCATACTACCAATTTAGCACATCAGTGTTCCTTCAGTGGTCTGATTTTGGCTGTGTGTAGTATCCAAGTAACTAGAGTATTGTTTCACAAATTTATCAAAGTGCCACCGTGTGGTAGAAAGTAAATAGAGCAAGTGGATATACAAGTATATGTTAATTTTATGAAGCCCTATTAACTAGTCTTTGATTACATTGTTTTAGATTCTGTACACATGAATCATCTTTCTGTATGTTATTTTAAAACTAGTAATTTTCCGTCATAAATAACAGCATCATATGTTCTGTTAATTTGTCTGTGCTGCCTCTCTCTCTCTCTGTGCGCCCTCTCCCTGTGCGCTCTCTGTTTGTGCCCACTCTCTGCCCTCTGTGTGCTCTTTGTCTCAGTCTACTCTCTCTTTCTCTCCATCCATCTCTCTCTCCTTTCCTTCCCCTCTGCCTCCGTTCCTCCTGTGCTTCGCTTCCTTCTTCTCTGCCTCTCTCTCTCTCTCTCTCTCTCTCTCTCTCTCTCTTTGCCTCCTACCTCTCTCTTCCTCCATCTCTCTCTCTCTCCTTCGCCCTGTCTCCCCCTATCTCTCTCTCTACTGTTCCCTCTCTCTGCCTCCACCTCCCTCTCTGCCTCTATCACCCTCCCCTTAACACCACTACTGTGCTTGTCGCCCTCCTCCTCTCTCGCCCCCCTCCTCCTCTCTCTCTCTATCCCTCTTTATTCTCTATCCCTCTCTCCTCTCCCTCCATCCCTCCTCCCCCCTCTCCCTCCATCCCTCTTCATTCTCTATCGTCATCTCCTCCCTCTCTCTCACCCTCCCTATCTCTCTCACCCTCCAACTCTCTCTCACCCTCCAACTCTCTCTCACCCTCCCTCTCTCTCTCTCACCCTCCCTCTCTCTCTCTCACCCTCCCTCTCTCTCTCTCCCTCCCTCTCTCTCTCTCTCACCCTCTCTCTCTCTCTCACCCTCCCTCTCTCTCTCACCCTCCCTCTCTCTCTCACCCTCCCTCTCTCTCTCACCCTCCCTCTCTCTCTCACCCTCCCTCTCTCTCTCACCCTCCCTCTCTCTCTCACCCTCCCTCTCTCTCTCACCCTCCCTCTCTCTCTCACCCTCCCTCTCTCTCACCCTCCCTCTCTCTCTCTCACCCTCCCTCTCTCTCTCTCACCCTCCCTCTCTCTCTCTCACCCTCCCTCTCTCTCACCCTCCCTCTCTCTCTATCCCCCCCTCCCTCTCTCTCTGCCTTCCTCCCTCCCAGTGAACCAACGCCGCTGCACATGCACATTTGCACATCTCTGCCGCGCATGCTCAAATTTGCCGATATTTAAGGTTAACGGGTTCTGAGTAACAGCTGCACAGAACGCTTCTCGTAGGCGTTACAACTGAAAACTATTACAGTGGATAATTGTTGGACCTGTTGCTAAGTGTTTTTTTTATTTTGTTTTAGTGTAGCAAACAAATTCAGGTTATCATAAGCATTATTACTATCCAATTCATTCTTCAGATTACTATGTTTTAATAAGATTGACAAAGCTTTATGATATGTTCACTTTTTTTTTTTTTTTTTTTAAATCAAAACTTCTGAGTTATTCCATTATTGTGATGTTTGTTATTTATTGTGCTTTGCTTGAAAGCAATCTGTAGGTGGTACAACATCCTCCATAAAATCTAGGAATTATGGACCATATTTACGAAATTGAAAATAGGAAAGTAATCGCTCTCCATTGTGTACATAGTTGTTGAAGTGCGTGCCTCCAATCTAACATAGTATCGAAACCCCATGTGAGGGAGCTGAAGATGTCTGGGTATTTATCCTGTGCACTGGATAATATCTTGGATTCAGTTTTGAATAAGATGTGGGACACTATTTTGAGTGACAATTGTTTTTCTTTATACCATTGAGACTTAATGATAGACATTTCCATTCCTTCTAAGAAATATGGTTTAGCCTCCTTCAAACCCTCAAAGATTTGTCAATTTAATAGCTTATATTCATTTCCTCAGTACATTTATTCCAAATATACCTGGTTAAATGTATTTGTCACTTTGTTAACAGACAGGGTTAATTAAAACACGTAACAGTAGTAGATGGTTAATTAGGGTTGTCTTTAATTGCTTAATTGTAGTTGCTTCATTAGTGAGTTATCAAAGAATGTAATTGATCATTCCGGACATCCTATGACTAAATGCTTACGCACAAACTGCACAAATTATTATTGGGTCTATTTCCTATGATCCTTGTACTTGTTATCTGATCAAAACATTTGACGTTTTAAGCAGATCACACCTACTGGTTGTTTGTTTTCTTCATTTTAGTTCAGTGAATAGCAAACAATTTAAAAATGAAGGACCATGAATGCTGCACCCAATTCCTCAAAAGGATCACAGAGTATAATCAGCACTTTCTTGTGGAAAGAACAACTTCACTGTGGAAGAGACAAATGTTAAACATATGAATAGATTGTGTGGGGAGTGATTTGTAAGAGCAGAGAGTGATCGGTTTGTCGTGGAGAGATAGAATAGACATTGTGTGCCATGGAGGAGGGACATGGAAATGCATGACATAGAAACTGCATGGCAGATTTAACACCCTGCATAGGGCCTCATTCAATTGCGATTTGGCCAATTGAATAGGGCTCTATATAACCACAGAGCATATTTTTATATATATATATATATATTTTTTTTTTTTACAGAAGTTTTTAGTTAGTGAATACCTTGCGTTTGGATAGAAGTTCACTAACTAAAAACTCCTGTAAAAAACATGCTATGTGCTTATATAGAGCCCTATTCAATTGGCCAAATCACAATTGAATGAGGGACATAGATGGCACAAAGCATTGGGTTCCGGTGATACATTTGTTTTGGGGTTTTTTAGTCCCTAAATATGGGCACGTTGGAGGGGATCCTCCACACACACCATGCTTCAATACTTTGAATACACACTAGAGACACAAGTAAATAACCTCATGAATGCTCCATAGACCTGGAGGTACATGATCTCAATGGTAATTATGCAGTCAGAAAATTTAAAGTAGACATGGACAATAGATCCATATGTACCTTTGCCTAAGGCATCCAAGAAACGATCACAGTCTTACCAGACAAACTACCAACTACGCAGGGACTAAGCACATACAGTGCTCAGACCCAAACCCAAAACCAATTACCCACTTGGAGATGTAATTATCAAGCTACACTACTTCTATGCTAAAGAAGAGATTGTACAAGCCACACAAAGCAGCCATAAGTCAGTGTAGCATATTACCTTTTTTCCCTCTGACCTTTATCAAACGATGCATCATGCAAGAAGTTCCAGAACAACTTTCTCACAATATAATCTACAAATGAGGTCTCTCTTTCGCCTGATTATGCAGATGAATGGGGTCCTCATGTCTATGAAGGACATCAGTG
The DNA here is from genome assembly GCA_027410445.1 of Discoglossus pictus. Lineage (NCBI taxonomy): Eukaryota > Metazoa > Chordata > Amphibia > Anura > Alytidae > Discoglossus > Discoglossus pictus. The sequence continues at coordinate 95,334,248 of CM050167.1, forward strand.
ATAGAGAAGCCTTTCTTAACAGGCTTGGTCTGAAACCAACATTCGCAAAGAGCTCCATACCTAAAAAGTCTACAACAAGATCATCACCAGAATGGATGAAAAATCTGTCTTCAATAAGTAATTGGATCCAGTCATCCAAATAATCCTCAAGAACCCCCTGCTTCACCAAGCTATCTGAAAAACTTGCAAACAACCTGGTAAAAAATTAGAACTGAATACTATGCAGCTAAGTGAAAAACATAAAATGGACATTATCCTATCCAGTTTATTAAATCACCTTTTATGTTTTCAATCTAATGATAACATGGGGAAAAAAATATAAAAAAAAACATGGTTTTTTGCAATATTGTTTATTTTTCCTGTTGCAATATTTGGCAACAATACACCGACATATTCTGCTTCTGAGGCTTCCAGGTCTCCAGCACAACCCTCTATGTGTGGAGGAACCGTCCCAAGATCCAAAAGTACTGGAAGATAGTCCATAAGCTCATACAAGATTTAACAGAGTATTCGCCACAGACCATTAAGCTCCTTAACCCCAACTAACTGTAAATTCACAATACAAATCTTGGCATCTGCTAAAACAGTCATTGCTGTCTGCTGGCTTCAAATTGAATCCCAACTCTAAAAAAAGAATTAAAAAATTGCATTTTTGGTGTGAGAAATACAGTTTCATGACAAATGAGGACCATGGCTTACTTATATGTGTGATTTGCAACTTAACAATCAGCCACTTTGACGTATACATGTTTGATGTTGTACATCTGGCCTTTGAGGACATTATACTGTAATTTACCTTTTACTTCTATTTTCGTACTCTCTGGTTACCTTGTTTTACCTTTAATCTCCTAAGGAAAAACACTTTAATAACATTATAAAGTTTAAAAAATAGCCACATTGGTTATCTGGTCCTGGCATTCATGTGGGATATATATATATATATATATATATATATATATATATGTACGTCATAAATGATCATATCTTATGTTAAATTGCCTGTGTTGTCTCTTTCTGTGTGCCCTCTGTCTCTCTCTGTGCTGTGTTTCTTCCTCTGCGCTGTCTCTCTCTCTGTGCGTCCTCTCTCAGTGAGCCCTCTGTCTTTCTCTACGCTATCTCACTCTGTGCGCTGTCTCTCTCTTTGTGTGTCCTCTCTGTGCTGTATCTCTCCCTCCCCCTCCCCCACTCTCTCTTCCCCTCCGCCTCCCTATTCCTCTCTCTCCCCCTTACTCCCTCCCTCTTTCTCTCTTTGCCCCTACCTCCCTTTATTCCCCCCCCCCCCCCCCCCCCCCCCCCATGCACATTAGCAAGGCACAAGTGCACAATTCCCCACAAATGTAACGCCTGTGCAGAACGCATCTTGCAGGTGTTAATCAATGATAACTATTATTATAGTGGATATATATATATTTATATATATATATATATATATATATATATATATATATATATAGTAAATAAAAAGTACATCTGTGTTCACATTTGAATGTCTAAAGCAAGTTAAAAAAACGAGAAAAACAATTATTACACTGCATTCTGGGAAGTTGAGCTGGGACCCACAAATGTGCCCACAAATGCCTCGCTCTTCATTCCGTAGCCATTATCAGACATGGTTTCCTTTAAGCTTATGCATGCTGTATTACACAGCTTTAATGCAAAGCCAAGGTTGGAATAAACACAGGCCGAGTATCCTATCTATGTACAGCTGTTTCAAGCTTACTGGCTATCATCAGCATGGAGCGGGATCTCAGCCTGTGTTGTGGACCTTATGAGTAGGTAGTCCACCACAACAATCATTTATAATATGGTGGGCAAAAGAGCGATAGAAGCCCTCCACTGTACAGTAAATAAATAGTACATCTGTGTTCACATCTGAATGTGGAAAGCAAGTTAAAAAAAACCTGCTTCCAGCTCAGAGTTCCGAGAAAAACAGTTATTACACTGCATTCTGGGAAGTTGAGCTGTATTTTATAAATATATATATAATATATATATATACTAGCGAATTGCCCGTCAAAAAATGACGGCAATGAAATTGTAAGGTAGCTAATGCTGTTTAGTGTGTAATAATGAAATATATAATACATTAATAAATGAATATACTTTACCTATTTGAAAGCATTGTGTGGAAGAGCTGTGAATGTGTTTTGATGTTGCTGCAGCATTAGTGGTGTGGATCTGCTGTGTAAGCGTGCTGAATGTGTGCAGTGTAACACTGTGCGTGCGCGAGGCCAAACCGTTGTCGTGTACTTCCGCATTGGCGTAAAATGGCGAGTAATGTGTGGTATACGTTTGTATCGGAATATCCGTAGGTGTTTTGTGGTGTTTTGCAAGTTTCTTGTGGTGTTTTGCGAGTTTAGAGTGCTGTAGCCTCGTTTTCGTTTTGTTCGGCGGCCATTTTTTCTCTCGCTTCGATTTTTTTTTAGTCTCTAAACTGTTTTATTTGGAGTAAAATCGAGGTGTAAGTTGTATTTTTGAGGTGCTGGGTGCTCCCTCTTGGTGTAGGTAAGTTTTTTATGTATGTGGTGTGTGTATGTATTGTGTTTTACATTTTGTAATGTTCGCGAGTTGCGTCCGAGTGTTGCGAGTCCGTAATGTGTGTGAACGTGTGTCGTATGTTGTTTGCGAGTGTCGTAATGTGTGTGTCGTACTGTTTGGGTTGCGACGTGAAGTTTGCGAGGGTCGCAGTTGCTGGCAAGGAGCGCCTTCGGCGCTCCATGCCAGCAACTGCGGCCCTCGCTTTGCGAGGTCCTCAGGTGCTGGCATGGAGCGCCTACGGCGCTCCATGCCAGCAACTGAGACCCTCGGGCAGTGCCCTCGCTATGCGAGGGCCGCGGCTCGCGTAGCGAGCCCGCAGCGTTAGCAACAACTCGTACGCTCACAACTATATATGTGATATATATATATAGAATGTACAGTATATAGTATATATGTATACAGAAATATATTTAGATCTTAAAATGATATGTTGACATATTATTTTACCTGTAATTTTATGACTATATTAATGCTTTGTATAAAAGTACAAAAGTATGAATTTAACTTGAACATTGTTTGCCAATATCTTGTTGCAGGGCAGGGAGTTCTGTTTTGGAGAGGATCAGAAGCCGTACAGATGTGAGATCGGATACTGCTGTGGGGCCACAGAATGCTGTACCTACTACTATGAACTTTGGTGTAAGAGACATTGTCTTATAGAATGTAGAGCACTTACAAAATCTCTTTTCGATCTGTATGCCAATAATTGGCCTGAGAATACTGCTGGTGTAAGGGCTCCATCTGGTACAGTGTGTAAGATCCACTATACAGAGATGATGGTATAAATCTGAGAGTGTGTGTTACAGTACTGCACTACTTGGGGGGGCTCTCTGGCTATTCATTTTAAACTGTTGCTACAAACTTTGTGTGGATCTTGTTGTGTGGTAGTCCTTACACTCCCCCAGTAACAGACCAGTATTTAAAGGGACACAGTGAAGGTAGCAAATATTGTATCATTTAAATCACTTTAATAGTTGTGAACCTGTGGGACTGTTTGTGATGTTGGTAACGCACTTGCGGCCCTCACAACGCAGGGCGAGCCGTTGAAGCAGCGGGACTTAAGCTGCAATGAGGACTTAGGCTCATTGCGAGGCCTGGGCGTTACAAACACCCGATGGGGGCTGCAATGAGCAATAAGAACCAGGTAGTGGGGGGTGATGTGAGCCCTGGGGGCCTCGCGATGAGCGCCACCCCTCTCTCGCAACAATGGGGAAGGAAGAGGAGGTGCTCATCGTGAGGCCCCTCAGGCTCGTATCAACCCCTCTACCTGGTTCCTGCCAGTGGAGGCCTTGCGATGAGCGCCGGAGGCGCTTATTGCGAGGGCCCCCCGGGCTCCCAACAGCCTGCAGTACCTGGTTTCTGCCAGTAGGTCAAGCATGTACCTGGATACATCCCTGGCAGCAGCGCCGCACTACGTCTTCTCCTCTGCGGCTCCCGGCCAGAACTACTTTCTGGATCAAGCCGCGCAGATTAATCCAGAAAGTAGTTCCGGGCAGAGGAGGTGAGTTCGGAGCTGCTGGCAGGGTTGCATCCAAGTACGAGACACAGAGGAGAGGGGAAAGGAGACAAGGTAGGGAGACGAGGGGGAACGGAGACACGAGGGAGGGAGAGGGGGGAAGGAGACACAAGGCAGGAAAAGAGACACAAGGGGGGAAAGGGAGAGGGGGAAAGGAGGCACAGGGGAGGGAGATGGGGGGAAAGGAGATGCAGGGAGAAGGGGGAAAGGAGACGCAGGGGAGGGAGGGGGGAAAGGAGAAACGGGAGGGAGAAGGGAAAAAGAGACATAGGGGAAGAAAGGAAATGAGGAACAGGAGGGGGGAAAGGAGACACAGGGGAGGGAGAGAGGGGGGAAAGGAGACACAGGGGAGGGAGAGAGGGGGGAAAGGAGACACGGGGGAAGAAGGGAAAGGAGGAACAGGAGTGGGGAAAGGAGACACAGGGGAGGGAGAGAGGGAGGAAAGGAGATACAGGGGAGGAAGGAGGGGGTGAGAAGGAGACACAAGGGAGGGAGAGGCAGGAAGGAGACACAGGGGAGGGGGGAAGGAGACAAGTGGCGGGTTGGCCAACGCCAGCAATGAGCAGCAAAGCCGTATTGTAGCTAAGAATGTTGTGTGATATGTATATGAGGGTAAAATGATCCTTTATGGAGAGGGCTAGAGGCACACAGTTGATACATTTTGAGGCACCTTTGCATATTACTACCCAGAATAGTTAGCTGCAGTGGAAAACAAATTCTCCTGGCCTGCTTGAGACATTTAGACATACTAAGAATGGCTCTTTTTTCCCCCCAGACAGTATGTACAGTAAAGCGTATTTCCGTCACCCTTCTGCCCACCATAACATACTTTCTGACAAAGCAGTGATTTTCTCATCTTATGTAATTAAAAAGTAAAAGCTCTTTAAGGAGTTAAGTTTTCTTCCCTGCACTAAACCAACCTGTCCTTAATTATTTTAAGGTTTTTCAATTAAGTGCTATTGTTATCCTATATTCCTATTGCTGTAGTATGTGGATCATGTTCAAACAAGAATATTCCCTCTCACGCAGGGTTTTGGTTGGCCTGGGCTCTGATTATTATGGCTGGATGTTGCTGTGCTTATCGCCATCGTAGAGTCAAACTGAGACATCTGCAAGAGCAAAGACAGAGAGAGATCAGCCTCATGGCTTACCAAGGAGTGGTCCCGTCCTCCGCATTAGGTAAATACCCCCAGACCTGCATTATGATGGCTTTATAATGTGAACAAGAAAACAAGACTATACTTTGACTGTAGGTGACTTGTCTGTGTGTCCTCTAGGATCCAATTGTGTTGAAGGAATGGCTCAAGGTATTGTAAACACATGTTTTAATAAATATATGAGGGTGCTCCTAGGAATAAATATCACTATAATATAAAAAAAGAAGTAGATTCCTGTAAAGGCACACCTCATTCAACAAATATCAAAATATAACTTTTAATAAATATAAATACAATTGAAAACTTCTAAATTAAAAAAAACAATAAAATATAAGCTAGAAGGAACAGTGTCAGAAGCACAATATATATTGTCAGTATTATATACTCTTGTGTTATTAATCCAAATGGCAAATATATATAGACAGATTAAATAATAATACAGTGAAGACAATAATATATATGTGAGTAACTAAATACACAAGAAAAAACTGGCTTATATATTACATAAGCCTAGGATGAAAATCACTATTAGCATTCATATGTAGAGTGTAATGATAATATATAACCATAATGTGAATAAAGATGAATTATATTGACCAAATAATTATCAGAGATAGAATGATTTATAACTGCAATATAGCTAAGGATCTAACAGCTTGGCTAGATAAGCTTTGGTAGAAATGTTAAGATTCTTAGAAGAATAATGTAGCAAACATTGTACTTTGAAGGTATATCTAAGTTTCCCTGTTTTTCGCTTTTTCTAATCCGCACTTAAATCTGTAAGTAAAACAACAAAGTCAGAGGAGCTGTATGAAAAGATTATTATTATTATTATTTTTTTAAGACATTCTGCCAATGCAGGCAGCATGACAAAGAATGAGACATGAACATCATTTTTAAACAACTTACTGTTATTCCATGTGACTCCATTTGCAGTACTAATTCCAGCACTACTTTCCTCCTTTGTTGCCGAGTCACTCTAGGAGGCTTCTGTGTACATTATAGGGGCATGTGTTGGTGAGCACTGTTCCTCCAGGTTGTGTGAGTGAGCCATGCAAAGACCACAAAAATCTACATAGAATCCACCTAGAGTGCCTACGTACCAAGGAAGGACATGTAGTGCTTGATCAGAGCTGCTAATGGAGTCTGTTAAAAAATGTTATCAGACAAATAGGTACTACAGTTAGGCCAGCTATTTCTATGAGTTTAAAGGGCCATTTTAGAAGGGTTATAAAGTGCTCTCTAAAAATAGTTAGGGCTCGATATGAAATTTATTAGACAGATACTGTTCATTTAAACAATTAATTACTGTATTTCAGACATGTCCTCAGGCTATATGAGCTCAAGATCTCTCCAAGCACTGAATTAAGTATTGTGTTTGAATTGGAGCCACCGTGGGGAGAGCTATCTAAATTGGCATACAAATAATTAATTAGGATAGTCGATAGATTGTGTACATGGCTAGCAGCTCAGGTTACATTGCTCCCTGCTACTAATGTGTGTTTGAGAATGTGGTTTTCAATTAGGCACTTCAACAATGGTGGGTTCACTCCAGCCACAATACTTCATTCAGAGGGTGAAGAGATTTAGAGCTTGGGGGATCATTGAAAATAGTAAAAGTAAATAATTGCTTAAATGCAAGTAAAATCTTTTAATATTTTTTTCTCTTATGAATCCTTGCCTAACTATTCTTTAGAGACTCATTTATATTACTATTAAAGTGGTCCTTTAAAGGACTACTGCAGTCCTATATATTAAAAGGTCCTTTCCCTCTTCACCATTGCAAAATCTGACAGCTGCAGTTCTGCCTCCGGCCAACAGATGGTGCTGCCAATTTTTAGCATATAAGGCGCGCCGACAGAAAAGGCCTTGAGCTATGAGAGGCGCCCCCGAGGCCCTGGGGGGCCGAGTGCCCGCGCTGAACATAGCGATGGCTTCACTGTTGATTCAGCGCCGTCGGGTTGCGCCACGTCGGAGGGGAAAAAAGTTCTTTGCCTTCCCTGGAACTTGATGATGCCCGAAAACTCACAGTGCCCTCTGGCGGATGTCACATGTAACAGCAGCTGTCAGTGCTGCAGAAGAAATGCGCAGGCAAAGAGGGATAGATCCTATTAAAACACATTTAATATGGACTTGAGGAATGAGAGTCTAGTAAAGGGAAGGCCATATAAAGAATTTGGATTTGGGTTTGGGTTTTTTTCCATAAGGAAAGGGGAGAATTTGAAGATGTTTTACAGCTGCAATCTGTAGGTTCTATTAAGTGATTGGATGGGGTAGTGAAAGAGAGAGCTAAATCCAGATTTAACCCAAGGCAGCAGACTTTGGGTTTAGGTGTGATGGAGCAGTTGTCAGTGATAAATACTGGGATTATTAAGAACTCAGTCTTTGACATGTATATTTGTAGGCTGTGGGAGGCCATCCAGGAGCAGATTTTGGACAGGCAGATGGTGACTTTGTGGGCAGGAGAGGAGATGTTGATTTTGGGTAATTATCAGCATAGAGAGGATATTGGAACCAAAGAGAGCTTATTAGTTTTGTCAAAGGAGGCAGTGTAGAAAATTAAGGGACCGAAAATGGTACCCGACAGTGGTAATGAAGTGGTACTGAGTACAAGACACCTAATATGAGCGGAGAGAAGCAGCTCAAAGTACAATAAATAATGAGTCGTAAGGGGATAGGTTTGTAAGAAGCAGGGCTGTGGGGATTGAAGCCACCTCATCCTCTGCAACTGATGTAAAGAGGATGAGGGAGTCTGTGGAACTGGAGACTAGACAGAAGTGAGAATAAAGGCTTCAACTTTAAATAAAATTGTATTTTTCATCTAGAGCAAGGAGTTGTTTTTTCCAGATACTAAAATACTTTTTAGAAATCACAACTTTCCCACAATTTCAAATGTGGAACTTCATCCCGTATGTCCTTATTGCTGTATCTTTTATTCAGGCAGAAATAATGCAGAGAATGATCATTCTAGACTCAATTTTAAATTTTGTATCCCATGCACACCTGCAGCATTTATTCTTATTCCTTATGTGTTTCTGTATGTTAAACCAACAGATATGTGGCCAAGCTGCAAACTGCCAACCTATGATGAGGTTACACAGGAGCCCCCCACACCTCCCCCTCCGTACTGCGAGATTTCAGATGACGCTGCGACTGCTCAGCATTGTCCTCCATGTCCTGGAACAACATCAGCCTGTTTGGACCTCGCATGGCCGGACCAGAGGGAACACTCTATGAATGCACAGGGATGCCTGACATTATCAGAAGAGACAGAACAAAGACATGTTATACCAGACCCTCTTCCCACACACAGCAGGGATGTGGAGGAGGGAGAGCTTGGTGCCTCAGAGCGTAGACGTCATGTTACAGGGGATTCTGGGATAGAGCTGTGTGAGCAGGAAGAGGGAGCATGTCTGACTGAGAGGGCAGATAGATGTAAGGTAATAGAGGAAGAGAGAAAGTGGTCACAATCTGTGCATAGGCAGATGTGTGAGCAGAAATGTTGGATAATGGAAGAGAGCGACACCACAAACAAGTGCAGCGAGGGATCTGAAGGTAAAATGGAGGAGGAGGCAGGCTGGTGTACAGAGGAATCTGTGAGTGGGGAAGGTAGAAGGTTGGCAGTGTAATAAAGACAATTATCTATGTATAGTCATAGCTGGGCAGTGAGCCCAGGGTACTGTCCTGTGTGATGTTTCATGGACAGTATCATCATATGGACTTTGGTCCACAAGGGCTGTTACTCCAGGGGGACCAGAGGCCTAGCCAGCCCTGCTAAACCCCTATCTCATGGCACTATCCTTGCACTGATGGCATCATCATACGAAGCTTTTGCACTTTGTTTTTGTAAATTTATAATCAAATAATCTGAATTTGTTTTCATATTGTATAGAATTTGAGTTTTGTTACATAAATCAGGAAACTGACATGGTCCTCTGCTGCATCTTCCAGAGGAGGATTCTTGCCGGGGACATGTCAACTTATCAGAAGGGAATATGCAGAAATAAACATGCTTAATGATTACCACTATCGTGTAGAGATTGAGTATGCAAAGGATTTATACACTGAAAATACATCATTTTCTAAGAAGCAGAGCAATTTAAAACAGGTAATGTTTTATAAACCTAGACTTGAGTTCAGACATCATGCTTATCGATAGGTCTTTATTTACACCTTTATGTTACAGAGCTCCACACTTAAATAAGTGTAAGATGGCACTTAAACACAATTAAAACTCATAATATTTTCCTCATAATCTTCTTCACAGATTGGTTCTACTCAACTGGGTTCTTTTAAATCGATATAATAGTGGAAATGTATTATTTCACCAGAAAATCAGCATTTTAAATATCTACTGGTAACAAACAGAATGGTGTTGCTTTTGGTTTAAACAAGCAAATACATTATCTTACATGTGTTTCTTAATCCGTCAATATTAGTGAGCACTGAATATTGTGTATTACGGTGTCACTCATACTGAAGATGTTTAACTCCATGGCTCTCAACCTGTTTGATCTGGAGTTGGGGACGAACTTGAGATGTAGGACATGTTCATCAGGATCACACTATATGAGGTACACCAAATATTCATCTAGTTTTGCTCTAATTTGAATCAAATATATTTTAACTGCATATAAGGTCCTCAATCTCTCTATAAAAAAAGACTAACAGCAGTGGTATGTTTGTTCCCGAGGAACAGCGGATAGTACGGGTTCTAGGACCAGTTATTGAGATGTATTCAATATGGCCAGAGTACAGCAAAATAGCCCAGCTTATGTTCCTATTTAACTATCCTATAGCTTATTTATGTCACCCCAAAAAAAGTTGTGACTTTTATTTTTTAAAAGAGCACGACAAACTGGCTATTCCATGTTGTCGTTGATGTATTTGTTTGCTAATAAGTGACTTGCACATATGAATTTTTCTGATGTGTTCATTAGGATTACAGTCTCTGTTGTGGCCAAAATATAGACCTGCAATGTTATGTGGCAGTTAGATCCCTGTCAGATCCCAACATTATCGAGTACTCTAACCCACACATCAGTATAGACAAGCTGCAAAATAAATTCTAAATATTTTAGAAATGATTTGCTGTAGAGTAAAAGTGTTAGTACAAAGTACAGCCAGTTTTTAATACTCTTTTTAAAATGAAATCCATATCCTTTTGGGTGACAGTGCCCTTTTTAGGCTTTGGAGACAATGATGCAGCTTCTATAGATTGCATGACAACATTCAAATATCTAAAGGGGGTTGTCTAATCTGATTGAAATTACTCATTAAAGATCACTTGCATAACCATATCTTAACAGCCTCTATATAGTGGTATAATTTTAAGCAATGGAGAACCACTATAATTTATTTCACTGATCTTTATACTTCAATATATTGAGTTATCAGCAACATTATATAAAAAAAAAGTCATGCAGTGTAGAAGTATCCATATCGCCTTATGTTAGTAATGAATGAAATGAGACTTTGGCACTATGTGATCTACTGTATCATAAAAGAATTAGGGTTTAGATAAGTCTGATCATCTTTTAAGAAAGTCAACAAAATACATTTTCACACTTTTGGGAACACAGACCGTTTATTGAAATGCACACGATATGAGAACCAAGGCCAAGATAGTTTTATAATCTAATGTTTCCCACTTTCACAGCTTAAAATCCAACATTACTAGCGAGCCTGACCTTCTACCTGAGCTCAATAATAAATATATATTAATCTTATATTGTTTATTGCACATTCCGTTTGTTCAACCCATTCTCTGTACTCTACTATTTTTGGTATTAAGATAAAAATTGACAGTGCTCTTAAAAAGCACAGGAAAAAGTGTCAAATGTGTGTCATGCATTTAAATCTTTTTGTTCTCCTCCATAAGAAATGCCCATCACTGCAGACGTGATCTGTATCAGTCCCCGTCCTAAAAAAAACCCAAAAAACCTTGACGTAAAGACCACTGTATTGTAGGAAACCTCTCCATCTTGTCTGACTTGAGCACTTCCTGATAGCTTAGAGCCTGATGTCATGTTATGTACGCCAGTGGTTCTCAGCAGCTGGTCCTAGGACCGGCTCTGGTCCATTGGACTTTATTAGTCAGTTCTCAGGGATACAACAGTTAGTCAAAGATCACATATATAGTTGTGAGCGTACGAGTCGTTGCTCACGCTTGCGGGCTCGCGTAGCGAGCCCGCGGCCCTCGCGAAGCGAGCCGCGGCCCTCGCGTAGCGAGCCGCGGCCCTCGCGTAGCGAGGTCACTGGGCAAGGGCCTCAGTTGCTGACATGGAGCGCCGAAGGCGCTCCATGCCAGCAACTGAGGCCCCTCGCGAAGCGAGGGCCTCAGTTGCTGGCGAGGTCACTGGGCACGGGTCTCAGTTGCTGGCATGGAGCGCCGAAGGCGCTCCATGTCAGCAACTGAGGCCCCTCGCGAAGCGAGGGCCTTAGTTGCTGGCGAGGTCACTGGGCAAGGGCCTCAGTTGCTGGCATGGAGCGCCGAAGGCGCTCCATGCCAGCAACTGAGGCCCCTCGCGAAGCGAGGGACTCAGTTGCTGGCGAGGTCACTGGGCAAGGGCCTCAAACCCTCGCAAAATTCACGTCGCTACTCAAAAAACACGACACACAAATTACGACACTCGCTAAATTTTACGAGGCACGCAAACAACGTACGAAACACGTTACCACACATTACGACCTCGCAAACATCGGACGCAACACGCCGACATACAAACATTTAAAACACAATACATACACACAGCACATACATAAAAAACTTACCTACACCAAGAGGGAGCACCCAGGACCTCAAAAATGCAACTTACACCTCGATTTTACTCGAAATAAAACAGTTTAGAGACTAAAAAAAAAAACGAAGCGAGAGAAAAAATGGCCGCCGATCAAAACGAAAACGAGGCTACAGCACTGTAAACTCGCAAAACACCACAAGAAACTCGCAAAACACCACTAAACACCTACGGATATTCCGATACAGACCTATACCACACATTACTCCCCATTTTACACCAATGCGGAAGTACACGACTACGCTAACGGTTTTGTCTCGCGCACGCACAGTGTTACACTGCACACATTCAGCATGCTTATACAGCAGCTCCACACCACTAATGCTGCAGCAACATCAACACAGATTGCCAGCTCTTCATCACAATGCTTCAAAATAGGTACACTATATTCATTTACTAATTTAGCTACCTTACAATTTCATTGCCGTCATTTTTTGACGGGCAATTCGCTAGTATATATATATCATGTGTAAATAAATAGTACATCTGTGTTCGCATTTAAATGTCTAAAACAAGTTAAAAAACTGCTTCCAGCTCAGAATTCCAAGAAAAACGTATTGCACTGCATTCTGGGAAGCTGAGCTGGGACATGAAAATGTGCGCACAAATGCCTCACTCTTCAATCCATAAACCATTTCAAACATGACTTATCTATGCTCAGAAGCACAGATACAAATTAATAACAGTCAACAATGCACCACACCACACAAAAATAGTGCAACTGGAACACAAGAAATACCATATTTTTTCATGTATAAGACTATTTTTTGCCAATTTTTTAAAATGTAAAATAGGGGGGTTGTCTTATACACTGAATACAGCATAGCATAGCCAGCAGCAATACTAGATGGTGCTGTCACGGTTTGACCTGTGGAGCCATTACTGTAAGAGGAGTGAAGGAGGCTATGGCAGGAAAGAGCTGATGGTGAGAACTGGGGATGTGGTGGGAGAGGCGGGCTCCTCATACTGGCTCTGTGTGAGGGGAAAATGCAGCCATGTATTAGCTGTGTGTACTTTATATACACCATCTAGGTATGTGTCCATGTACATGTATGTGCAGAGCTTCTAATATATGTGTGCTTTATATATACACACCATCTAGTTGTGTGAGTCCATGTACATGCATGTGCAGAGGTACATCTCATAACACACGTGTGATGTTTGATGAAGCTGCATATAGGTATACCTTTTAGATAAGAGTGCACATACTTTTGCAGTAAAAACAAAACACAAAAAAAAACCATACAAAACAAAAAACTGGTATATGTGTGATACATTTTAATGCTACTGATAAGAATGTAAAATACACTGCATTAACAGTTTTTTTTAGCACTAGCCCATAAAAATGTCAGAAAAGGATTAAATAACCTAGTTAAAAACATTTATATTAAATCATTTTTTGCCTAAAGAGACCATTATGATTTCATATTTATTTCTTGATTTGGGGCTCAAAAAATAGTGGTCATCTTATACATGAGGGTGTCTTATACACAGAAAAATACCACTGCAGGGATCACAGTTCATTAAAAGGAAAAAGGAAGCTGTGCTGCAGATCAAAAAGACTTTCTAGCAAATGTTTTTTTCTATTAATACCCACTCTTAAGTGCATGACAAACATGTGGCACCTTACTGTCCCGTTAAAGAGAAATATAATATCCAACAATTTCAAGGAGTATCAAAATGGATCTGCAGTGACTGCAGTGAATGTAAAGTATAAGTGTATATGTTTAATATCAGTTGCATGGCGTTGGCCTTCAGCATTTCCTTTTAAGACACCCAAAGAAATATCTGCAATACAATATCCAGTGTTTTACCCCAGACTCTCATATGTCAGGTCATCCTGAGTTTTAAATGTATATATTCTTCAATGAGCAGTGTAAATATACAAGTATACGGTTTAAAATAAAAATCTAAGCAGTTTTACCTTGCTCACACAACAGGGGTTGCCTACCGATTTAAAGGGACAATGAAGTCCCATATATTCAGTGTTCTGTTTTATATAAACTAGAATGAGTAATTGCCAAAATGTTTTTTAGAAAGGTAAAATGGTAAGAAAAGCTATATTGTGGTATAGGTGCAAATAAAAGTTCAATCTGTGACAATGAGATTATATCAGCCTTCAAGGTTACCAACTAGTTGATATAAAAAAAAAAAAAGCATATACTTACGGGATGTAATTGAAGAAAGCGTGGCAGTAGCCAGGACTGAGTAAAATTGCATACATTTAAAGGTTTTATTTAGCTTTATACCTTATTCATTATCATTTCCAGTGGCTATATGCGCATTTATGACAATGTGTGAGTGAATCATTTTTATTTCATAGACAACCCAATAGATTTCAAATCACAAATTTTACACCTGACCATGCTGAAACTATAATTTAAAAAGTTATATATATATATATATATATATATATATATATATATATATATATATATATATATATAAAATACAAATTAAAAAAATGTTTTGCAGCAAAGGTTAATAAAAAAATATATGCTCAACTCACACCTCCCACGGCTACCAGAGCTCTTAAACATATTCTCAGATCTAATTGCCTGATAGACAGTTGGAGGATAAAGAACCCCACTGATCGAGAGTATACTTTTTACTCCCCCAGACATCTGTCACACTCCAGAATTGATTACCTGTTCATTCAACAACACCTATCACTAAACTTAGAAGCAGCTTCCATTCGACCCATTTTGTGGTCAGATCATGACCTGGTTCTGATCTCCCTGTCTGGACTTCTACCAGCGGGACGGTCCCCCTCGTGGGCACTAAATCCCTGTCTATTAAACGATTTAGTCCTAAGGGAAAAAAAATCAGCAGCGCAAATTGTGGAATACTTTGGGATCAATAGTGGGGGTGAGGTAGACGGGGGAGGAGTGTGGGCAGCCCATAAGGCAGTGATTAGAGGAGTTTGTATTCAGCTAGGAGCAGCAGCGAAAAAATCAGATAGAGCACAAATTAGTGACCTTAATAGCAAGATCACAGAGTTACAATCACTAGCAAGATCACAGAGTTACAATCACTATTTGCCAGGAATCAGGATCCTAAGATCTACAATGAAATTCTGAAATACAAACACACCTTAAACACAGTGCTCAGGAAGAAGGTGGTATCCATGCTACAACGTACGCAGGCCAGCTTCTTTAGGAGCACCAATAAACCTGACAGTATGTTGGCCAGAAAGCTTAAAGCACAGAAGGCGGACTCATTCATCCCAAAGATATTTACTAAAGGGAAAGGCCCGGTCTCTAAACCAGACCAGATTGCTGATGTCTTTCGACAATTTTATACAGAACTGTATTCCGCCCCCTCTAACTCAGGATCCTACTCTCACAAATCACAAATTGATGAATTTCTTTCTGGGATTCAGCTGCCATAAATTGAGGAATCACAGGCAGAGACCCTAGCAGACCCCATAACTTCTGAGGAAATTAAACAGGCTATTAAGGCCACAAGATCACATGCAGCACCTGGTCCGGATGGATTCACAATTTTTTATTATAAACAATTCATCGATCTCTTGCTACCGCACCTCCAAGAATTATTTAACAGTTTCATCTCTGGTTCTTCAATCAGACCAGAATTTCTAGAGGCTAAAATTATTGTAATACCCAAAGAGGGGAAAGACCCAGCACAGTGCGGTAGTTATAGACCGATCTCGTTGATCAACACGGACCTCAAATTATATTCCAAAATAATGGCAAACAGATTGGCCCTATTGTTGCCGGCCACGATCCATCCGGACCAGGTAGGCTTAATCTCAGGTAGAGAAGCACCCGACAACACCAGGAGAATCTTTAACCTGATAGACTTGGCTACCAGAGAGGATATCCCGCTAATGCTCCTATCTTTAGACGCCGAAAAGGCATTTGATAGGATAGACTGGACTTTTATGTGGAAAACATTGGCGATGTTTGGCCTGGGGGACGGCTTTTTGAAGGGCATTATGCCTTTATACAGCGGTCCCAGAGCATGTATCATATATCAGGGATTTGTGTCCAAACAATTTAATATTTCTAGGGGAACTAGACAGGGCTGCCCACTCTCCCCCTTACTCTTCGCCCTTAGTCTTGAGCCATTGGCAGCGGCAGTTAGAAATTGTCCAAACATTAAAGGAGTGCAGATTGGCCCTAATGATGAGCATAAGCTCAACCTTTTTGCAGACGATATCATGCTGTCACTTACAGATCCAATACCAACCCTGCCTAATTTATTCCAATTGCTCACAGACTTTGGCAGAGTGTCAGGGTTCAAAATCAACACTAACAAGAGCATAGCCCTCAACATTACACTACCCGAAACGATGAAACAGAACTTAGAAAACAGCTTTCTTATAAAATGCGCCCCCAAACAGATAACTTATTTGGGTATTCATATTCCGCGGTCTATAGCGTTGGTATACGAGGCAAATTTTGCTCCTGTCTTTAACAGAATCAACGCAGATATCTCCAAGTCGTCCTTCCTTAACATCTCATGGTTGGGCAGAATAAATTTCATCAAGATGAATGTGATTCCCAAATTATTATACCTATTTTGGACAATCTCAACCCCGATCAGGTTACCCGACCTTAGAGTGATGCAAAAAACACTTTTTAAGTTCGCCTGGAATAACAAGAAACCAGGAATCAATAGAACCACAATGTGTACGCCTAAACAGAAAGGGGGGCTAGCCCTCCCTGATCTAATCAAGTATTATAAGGCCACTAGATTAGCTCAAACCACGACCTGGTTTCAAAAAGAGGCCAACACCGGTGTGGGCAGACATAGAGAGGCAACTTCTAGAAGACAAGCATTGGGTACTATCACAGGTTTTATGACTTAGCTTAGGTTGGGACCTACGAACAGGAGAGTTACCGATTTGTATTAGCCACTCTTTGAAATTATGGAAAGACCTGAACAGAAGGGTGGACCTCCTGAGCGTGGGTTCTGGCTTGATTCCACTATGGCAATCTCACAAAGGTCAGCACCTCAATAAATTTACCCAGATGAAATGGTGGATAAAGAACAAAATAACAATTGTGGCAGATACCTGGGTGACCTCACAAAGCAACACATCGTCAATTATCACCGACATAATTCAGGTGCCACATAGAGAGTGGCTTAATCTGGTGGCAATTAATGAGACACTAACACACTCTACGAAAATCAACAAATATCATACCAAATCTCCCTTCGAGAAATGCTGTATCAACAATCCCGGAGGTAAGGCCAGTATAGCCATCATTTACAATCAGATGGTGTCTCTCACCAACAGGGTTAAACCACATTACCAAACTGCATGGGAGGCTGACTTGCAGGTAACTCTAGACGACAGCCAATGGAATAAGATCCTCAAACAAGCCAATACCTCTTCACTAAACGCGACACTAAAAGAAAACTCTTTTAAGACAATAATGAGGTGGTACCTTACACTAGCAAGACTCCATCTTCTGAACAAAACACACCCTGACACATGTTTTAGGGGCTGTACAGAAACTGGTACACTGATTCACATGCTGTGGGAGTGTCCGAAAATAAGACCCATATGGACAGCAACATACGACCTATTAGAAACACTTTTGGGGACAACAGTAACACAAAAGCCTGAGGAAGCTTTGCTAGGCCTTCCAATTACGGGGCTATTCAAATCAGAACAATGTTTAACAACACAGATATTATTGGCCTCGAGATGCATCACAGCTAAACACTGGAAACTTACCTCCCCTACTCACATTGAAGTACTTCACAAAATCAGGTTCATTCGGGCTATGAGCTCACTTTCAGCTGAAATTGATGAAAGATACCGTCGATGGGCCTCCTGCTGGGACTTATGGACTCTACGAGGTCCACAATAAGGTTCGTGTGAACTACTTTTATGGGTTGACCTGATGTTTGATCTATGGCTTCACCTTACTGTACCTCCTGGACACATGTCTGCTTTGAGGAATGTATATATGTTCAAGACCTTGTGTGACTTTATATATATGTTTTACATGTTCATGTGTTATTCTAACCAAAAAAGAAAAACTTTGAAAGAAACTTTTTGATATATCTTGTTGAAACTTGAGAGATTTGTTATATGATTTGCTGAACTTACGATGTTATATTTGTTTATTCTTTCAATAAAAAAGTTAATTATAAAAAAAAATATATATATATATGCTCTTAAATGTCTAACAAATGATGGAAGATCTGAATGCTTATATAGCATAGCTATTTATCACTAGCGACTTACCCGTCAAAAATTACCGGGCAATAAAATTGTAAGGTTGCAGGTAATGCTGTTTGCCAAAGACATGAATTTTTTTGGTGGTCTGATATCCTTCAGCGCTCATTGCGAGCCTCTTGGTTGTAAAAATGTTTTATCAGGAGGCGCTTTTGCTATCATTGTAAGGTCTGCGCTGATCTGCTTTCTGCGCTTATTGCAAGGCTGTCCCTTGGTGTAGTTTGTGTGCTATGAGCAGCGTTGGAGCTCGTTTTGAGGCGCGTGGTGAATGGCATTTGCGTTTATTGTGGGGGTTTATGTATTTTTGTATGCCAATTAAATAAGTAATAAATTAATAAATGACTATGCTTTACCTATTTGTAAGTGATATATGCAGGAAGCATTGTGCCGCATTGCTGGCAATCTGTTTTGATGTTCCTGCAGCATGCAATGTAGGTTTGCACTGTTGTGGAGCTGAGGTGTAAGTGTCAGCAATGTGTGCAGTGTAAATAGGCTGCGTGCGCATGGGGAAGCCATTAGTGTAGCTGTGTACTTCTGCATTCTGTAAGTTAGTGTTGTAAAATGGCGGATGTGTATGTTGTACGCGGGTGTGGCTGATTTTGCATCCTTGCTAAAAGTGGATCTTGTTTTGGAAAAGCTGTATGTGCTTGTTGCGGTTTTGCGGCTTGAGGGTCGTGTAGCCTCATTTTCTTCGGTGGACATTTTTTTCCTCTCGTTTAGGGGATTTTCGTGTGTCTAAACTCTGTAAATTGTAGTTAAATTGAGGTGTAACTTCACTTGCAGTGGGTAAGCTTTTTATGTAATTTTTGTGTGTATTTAATGTTTTATTTAATGTTTCAGGTGTGCGCGGTTCGGCCGTTAAGGTCGTATTTTTGCGAGCTTGTACTGTTTTTTTTTCTAAGTCCTGCGGCTCGTATTTTTTTGTGTAAGTCCGTATTTATTCATTGTTTTAGATCTATTTTTTCAAAGTCCTGCTTCTGTGGGTGTTTGTAACCGCTTGTGAGGCAGCGTAGAGCCTCCACCTCCGCAAATGCGGTCTCTCGCTTTGCGTGGGTCCGCATTTGCGGCCTGCAACGAGCCTTTGGCTCCTTGCAGACGATGTTGGAGCCTCCACCTTCCGCAAATGCGGCCCCTCGTGACGACGTTTCGTAGTTTGACAACTATTATATGTGATTGGAAGGTTCCTTGGCCCTAAACCTTAGAAATCTTATCTGATTTTCCTCCATTTTTTTGTTACTTCAAGTACTAGACCAAAACTAAAATGGGAGAGTCAGGATTTATGCAACAGCAGAATTAGTCAGATGACCAGTAGAATGAACTAGTGCATGGGAGGAAGAGCAAGTGAGGTATTCATACACATGCATGCAAGATGTTCAAGGCTGCCATTGGGTCTCCCATCCCCAAACTTGCAATAAACAGCATATTATAACAAAAAATACCACACTGTAGATTTATACTGCATAAATCAGGACAATTACTCAAAAAGAAAAACCTCTCACCCGTCCCATGCTAGAGGCTATATAAAAGTTTGATGCCTCTCAAATATTATATATGCTGCTACAGTGTACTCAGTGGCGGGGGGGGGGTCTAAATATGACATCATTAAAAACTAATAAAGTACTTTATCAGTTGACCCTGGGATCTGAGCATGTCTGGGAATAGTCAACAGTTCTTAGCAATAATCTGTCAGTAGCACAAGACACCTGGATCAAAAAAGGTTTAATGAAAGGTAAGAATTTGCAAATTTTAGTTTAAGTTTACTGCTGGAAGATCCACGCAAAAAAAACTAGTTTTCAAGAATACAATATTTGTAACCTCTACCGTTTCAATTATAAGAGACTTAAATTTGTATAGGTTCTATATCCTCTCACACTTGTCTAGCCCGCATTTCCTTCTCAGAAGAGTGACCTTCAAAGTGCAGAAAAGAAACCTTATTTATTTGTTCTTTAAAATAATTTATCCCACTTAAAACATGGCAGAGCAGATTGTTTAGGATGTTTTGCCTTTGATAATGACAGATATTAATTAACAGTGACAACTTCTGTAATTTCATAAAGACTTATTTTATACTCACATTTTCAAAAATTCCTTCACAACAATTCAACTGCAAATGTATATATATTATATATATATATATATATATATATATTATAATATATATATATATATATATATATATATATATATATATATATATATATATATATAGGATCAATCACATTAAAAGAGTTTGCAGTCTGAACCCATTACGGTCACAGGAGAGAATTATTGCTAAAACCAAAACCAAGCCCCTGCCAGATTAAAGTTATGGTCAGTGCGAATATATAATGCTGCATTTCTTTTCACATATACACATCAATATGGCCTTTCATTCATTCAGACTACAAATATAGAAATTACAAAAACAAATAATATTTTCTGAGCATTAAAATACATTGCAGCCCCAAGGATATAAAACTCTTGTGATTGTAGTTCCTTAGACCCGACACCCAGTCCTTGTTACCGAAGTAGTCACTGTAAAAAACAAATACACAAGCAAGGCAACATATTCCTGTAATATTTCTAATGTTAGATGCTTAACTTTTTAACAATAAAACAATTAGTCTTGGGTCATAAAATGAAAGTAACTTGATGAAGTTTACAGTGAGGACAGCTTAGGGCAAAGGTGGAGCCAGTGGTGATGAAGGAAATGAACTGCAGTGGGATGATGTTTGAGCATGGAGGTAGATGTGCACTTGGGGCTCAGGTTTGGTTCGTGACCAGGCTAGTTGAGAAAGAAGAGAGATCTTCAATAGCAGCTTAAAAAATCCCAGTGTTTAAAACTAGAAAAGGAAAAAAAAATAGGCAGCAGAAAGGCTCCAATGTGGGCAGGAGTCAATATTTGCTTGTTGTGGGCACTTGTGTGGTAGATATTGAAGTGCCCAGGCTCTTGCTGGACAAATAGGGCTTCTGAAGGTTCTCAGTAGAAATGCTTGCGACTTCTTTCCTGCCACTTGTTGTATACGATAAGAATAATTACACCAGCAAAGACCAGTCCAACAAGGGTAAAGAAGACTATGAGAAAGATTGCAAAACCACTCATAGGTTCAGCGGACACCTCGTCTGAAAAATGCAGGAGACAAAAACATTTGGTTAAAGAAAGAAGAAAAATAGTAAAAAAGAAAAAAAAAAGGGGACAGACACACAGCAAAAAGAATTACATTTACTACCACAATAGAGATCAATAGTAACACGGTGGAGCATGCAAGCACGGGCTATTGAGTCCCAAGTCTCTCAGATTCCATATTCACCTCCTAGTAGTTTCATGTTATCCACACTGGGTATGAACACCTCTTTATCCATCGATTCTTCAGCTGGGGTACGTTCCACAGTCAACTGGTACAACTTTAAGGAGATGATGTCATGGTTATCTGCAGAAAGAAGACAACCATATCACATCTGCAGGTGTGTCATACTGCCACATAAGGATAATGTTATGGGTAAGACTAGTAAGAACAATTTCCTGTTTAAGAGCCAATATAAAAATGATAGAATAAACTATAAGAAAACAAACCGCTCCCAATTTTATCTTTTCATCTAAATGACTACTGAAAGTTATCTTTGCCTGTGGCGTTCAACCTTTTTGACGAAGGGATCAGCTGGTTACCAGCGTTCACTGGAGATCCAGAGCGTTTGAATAGGGTGATATTACACGGCAATACATTTTCATCTAGGTTTGCATGAATTTGCATACAGTACATTTTAACTGCAAATAAGTTCTTCAATAATCTGTGTATAGTTGTAACTAATGCCAGTGATGTTTAATGTGTTAGGCTCTCCTCAACTCTTTGTTCGGGTATGAAGGTTTCAGGGACCAGGGTGGGCCCCAGTGCTGGCAGATGAGAATCCCTGATCTACACCACACAGTTGGAGATCATGTCTAGTTGAGGTAACCCAGAGACCGATTACATTTGGAGTCAAATTCCAAAAATGAATTATAGTGGTTAAAAAGAAACAGCCACCAATAGAAGAGTGGCATAATTAAGTGTGCTAACCATCATCCATATTTAAGAATGTGGTAATAAGGTTTGATAAAAAGAAATGTCAGCAGTTTCCAAATATAAGAAAGTGAATTGTACAGATGCAAAGCAAATACGTCACTTTCACTGCAGCTATTAGGACATGCAAATGAAAAGTGTCTGCCAGACAAAGCAAGATATTTGAATGTAACAGAATAACTGAGATCATAAATCAAAGCCAGCATTTGAGTTTTGAGGGTGGAAGTATTGGTAATTTGTGAAATACTTATGTTAGTAGAGAAGTTAAAACCAGCCTTTTAGCAGAAAGGACAAGTACAGTATAAAAAAAATAGAGCAACTTTAATTACAACCTAGAGATTATTTAGTTAGATTTGACTGCAGATAAAAACAAACATACTAAAGAACAAAAATAGCTTTATTATTAATGATAAAAGCAACCACTAAAAAGTTCCATGCACATAAGGCAAGGAGACAAACTCCCCATATAGTGTAGACCCGAAAAAAGACTGAACTGCTATGATCCCCGAAGGCTGCCTCCTATCTGGAAGGTGCAGAAGGCTGCCTCCTATCTGGAAGGTGCAGAAGGCTGCCTCCTATCTGGAAGGTGCAGAAGGCTGCCTCCTATCTGGAAGGTGCAGAAGGCTGCCTCCTATCTGGAAGGTGCAGAAGGCTGCCTCCTATCTGGAAGGTGCAGAAGGCTGCCTCCTATCTGGAAGGTGCAGAAGGCTGCCTCCTATCTGGAAGGTGCAGAAGGCTGCCTCCTATCTGGAAGGTGCAGAAGGCTGCCTCCTATCTGGAAGGTGCAGAAGGCTGCCTCCTATCTGGAAGGTGCAGAAGGCTGCCTCCTATCTGGAAGGTGCAGAAGGCTGCCTCCCCCTACAATAGGCCCAGTACTGTATTTCCACAAAAAGTACATCCTCAAAAAGTGAAAAGCCGATTGGAGATGTATTATGTGGCAAGTTTAATTCACCCCAAGTATAAATGATGTATAAGCAGGAATAGTAGAATATCAAATAATCAGCTCACAGCCGAGACTAAAAAGTATATCAATGCAAAACCCTCAATAAACTTACAGAAAACAATGCATTTAATTATGTATTATTACATTTTATTTGCAAACTGTTCCCATTAACATAGTCTTCCAGTGAAACAGTTGCCACATATTTAATTATACAACTGCAATAATTTATAATAGCTTAGTTCCTTTCAATCTCTATAATTAGGAAATGTCTCCATATAATAGTTGGTACTGACCTCTGTGTTAACTTTGGAGAAATTGCATATTATACTGAGACCCCCCCCCCCCCCCCCCCATTTAGTTATATAGCCTGTTCTCATGTGATATATTTTTTTTCCCTTCAGTCATAGAGCATAATTTACCGTAAGCAATGAAAAAAAAAATGGCATGAATTCCCCACATTTTTGTTCATACATATGAAAGAGCATCTTTTAACCAGTATTTGACTTTGTTTGACTTCATTTGTTTGTGTCTTTCTTCCTTGGAAAAAAAAACACTGTACTTTTAAACTAAAACATTTCTAAGGGGGAGCAGCCTGAATTGTGAAAGTTTTTATGTTTGCTTATAGAAATTTTTGCAATTATTATTATTTTAAATTAGAGAAAATGTAATGTTGCTTTTGCCCCAAATGTATTCTTTAGCACATACCCCCTGCTGTTCACCTCAGTGATTTATCCACAATTACAGATGGTGTGATTATATGCAGATAAAAATGTATGAGACTGAAGAATCATGGGGATTTGCTGGTTGTCTAATAATCACTGCTGAACTTTTCCACACTTACATTAGGCCAGACAATTGCAGAAGAAATACTAATACTGATTAGACAAGCACACATAACATGCCAAACCACTGTGGATACATGTGCCCATACAGAGTCTTGCCAAGAAAATGCTGAATATGAAGGATAATTATCACCCGCTTGTCCAGGCTGACCAATGCTGCTACAGTAGTGATTTTTCAGCTTTTACACTTATGAACAGGGAAATGTCTACCCTCTGTGCAGCTATTAACTAAGTATATGTGTGTTGGAGAAGTCTCAAGCCCTACTGTTGCCAATGAGATGTCTTTCCAATGCCCTGGTACCAGACCGCAGTCACCACACCATTAGAGCCCAAAACATTACTACCACAGCGAGCCTTTTCCACCCCATCTAAGATGCGGGCCTGGTGATGAGCTCCTTCGGGGTTCATTGCAGATTACATCAAATCCGTAAATTTTTATATAGCTTTACCAACAAACTCACAATTACGATGACTATTATATGTGATTGTATGAAAGCTATCAAAACGTTGAGTCTGATTAAGACCATATAATTAAATAAAAAAGTCATACAGCTAGTTTTGTGTACATTTCTGGAGAGCTATGGTTAAATCCTTTGATGCAACATCCTGCTTCTGGCCCAGTGAAGAGGTGTGGTGTCAATGTCAGTCTTATTCAGTTATCAAACAAAGGCTCTGGACCTCTGCTTGTTCCCTCCACTGATAGCTAAAAAAATAAACATACACCCCATCATACAGTTCTTATGATTTGATGTAACCAAAAAACATTTTTTTTTAAACTCGGATCCCCCCCTTTTAAAAAAAAATGTATGTCCATGGCTTGTACCGCTGCTATGATTGTTAGTGTGGTACATACATCACTACAAGTGTCTGAGAACCCACTAGCTATACGGGAAGGATGAAATGGCTGCAAACCCAAAACAAATCTCTCCTAAAAAAAACCTCCTTACAATAATACTCTGACTCAAATACTGTAGGAGTTATGAAAACACTGCTGGCTGAATGTACAATATGTTGGAGAGAAATTGTCCATTTCAATCATTAAAGAAAAGGCAGATACACATAATTCAGGGGCCAGAGTAAACACTCAGGGCCAGAGTAAAAACACAGTAAAATGTGATAAATTTGCCCAAAATAACAAGGATTTATTGAAGATAACCAGATGTGAGAACAAAAATGGGAAAGGTCACAATTTTACTTCTTGGAAGATAGAACTAGGATAAATAATATCAGAATTGGAGGGATCCCAGAAACAGTATCATAGAAACTAAATATGGTAATTTTTTGTTGTTGTTTTTATTCAACTGGGAATTTACATTTACGAGAAACTATTCTGGATTGGGAAAAAAACAAAGACGTTTTTTTTTTTTTTTTTACTCGCAAAGCTACCTAAGATAAACATATTTGCGGACACATCATTTGATATATTAAAAAGGTTTTTGGAAGTTTTCCTAATTTTAATATTAAAATAAACTACCTGTGTTTGCTTGCATATCTAAGCATCATTGTATTAAAAAGTGCCTAAAATCTCTGTATTCACTCCCTCAACTCAGACCTTCTAAATAGTCCCTGCTAAGGTCTGCTCCTGCAGCTCATACATACAATAATTTATGTTGGAACTAGATGTACCACTACTCCTTTTTTAAATGCGGATGAGGGACAATCTGTGAGTAGCTAGTACCAATAGAAACAATCCGTGCATAAGCTGCAGGGGCAGACCTTTGCAGAGACTATTTGGAAGGTTTGAGGAAGTGAGGCTATGCAATGTAGGGCCACCCAAGATGGGCAGGCCAAAGCAGAAAGGTCAGACAAATCGTGGTCCACTGGAGAACGAACTGGCAACCTACTCCAATATATTTGCCATGAAAACATTATGGATTAGCACAACCAGACACAGCTGACGTGCTGCGGTCCATTAGGTCATAGAGAGACGGACATGACTGACTGACCAAACAATACAGTTTATATTTAAAAAAAAAAAAAATCACGTCTACTAATCAGATTGTGTGGCAAAGTAAGACACCACGAGTACAACAAAATTATAATAGCTGTGGTACAAGACTGACTAATGTTTTATATTCTAAAGCTTGTATATTGAGTCATATTTTGAAATGAACAAAGTCAGATGTAGTGTCTAGATAGCACAATACAGAAAAAGGAAATGTTTAAGCCTCTTAGCATAAAGCAAAATATATAAGCAAACATGGATTCATGATCTAATCTAGGAAACGTATAAGAATATCTTAAGAGACTGTATAAAAGTATGGAGTAATCTCAACAAATCACACAATTTGATAAATGTTCTCTACTTGAAATGGACCATTAGACAGTCTAAAAAAAATCAGTATCTAAAGTACGGATATAAAAACTGAAGAGGGAATATATTGGTGAAATGGGAGATAGAAAATTCTTCCTGGACACAATACATTGCAACATTTTATAAAATCAAGGCATTTTGTCTTCAGAACAATTTCTTGAATATCATAAGCTTAAAACAATATTCTATAATAATTAGAGGATTATTTAATTAGAATTAAAAAGTTTTGAATACATGTTTGATAAACATAATAAAATAATCAAATCGACACAGAATGTCTAACTGACACTATCCCATAATCCTGCTTCTTAAAAGTGTGCATGTTCCATGTTATCTGGCCTGCATAATTAATTCAATCTGAATTGTGCTCCTCATATTAAACTTCTGCACAGATGACAATGATGGAGCAGGGGCCATAATGGGTGGTAAATGTGTCTTGCATGTGCAGTTTTTTTTCCACCATTAAATAAAAGTGCTGAGAGAAAGTCGGGAGGGAGGGAGAGAGAAATTCCAACCTGAGAGATCTCCGGTAACAGCAGAGGTACCAAAGAAATATCCACGGGGCAGCCGTACACCAGGCACATCCAGGCAATCCCTCCACTCATGCTTTCCATCTATGTCAATCATAATCTAATAAGAAAAAGGAGAGACATGCTGAATGACAGTGGAGTTACAATGAGCACACTGTACATGGGGGTGGAGAACAGAGACAAAGGAATATAGAGGGGATCTAACAGAAAGGCTGTATACAGAGATCCTGAGTGGAAGGACAAGTGGAGATACATCATTTGATTTAATTATCCATTAATTAATATTTATAAATATTTATTAAAATAACTTTTAAATAATACATTATCAGTCTCTGCTGTTAAGGTCCGCCTCCACAAGTCTACAGCCAATCAAAAGCATTGCAATGATACAACACGGTGCTTGAAAATTCAGCACTGCCTGCAAACCAAATGCATTACTCCAGTAGGTTCTTACTTGCCATAGCTAAATCTGATCTTTGTAAATTTAATAAAGAATATTGCTACATTAAATAATTAAATGTGAGTTGTATTAATGACCAATGCCTAATTAAATTAACTAGCTCATATTGTAAGGGTCCTTTAAGAAAGCAAGAAGAAAGTGAACAAGAGACATAGATGACTTAAGTAAAAGTGATGCTTTGGGTGAGACAAGTAAAAAACGCCTGATCTCTTACCGTAAGCCTGCGCTTAACATAGCGGATCACCAGGAAAGTATCATGATGGAGGTTTCTTACTATAGCTGTGCAACCTCCAAGCTCGGTGGGCCGACCATCTCTGCTGTGATCATATACCAGAGAGCCATTATTCACCATAGCAGACACGTAAGGAAAGACACGCTGTAGAGACAGGCATGATAAGATGTTTGACGCAGTGAGCGACACTGACACCTCATGTAGGTATTCTTATTGCACAAAAAATATTCTCCTTTACATGTATATTAAATGAAAAACATTGACACAAAAAATAACCACTTGCATAACTGACACAAAGGTTTTCTCATCCGTTTTTAGAGAATAGACAATATTAAGTCTCCAGCATTGTAGCCTTGGAAAATAATGCCATCTTAAGCCTATCAAATAGGACTCTAGATCATACATAAAATTCTATATCAGGTCTAACTAGACTTAGTGCCCAATTCTATTGCCCCATAATGGAAATGCCTGCTACGCATAGTCAGTTTGCAATTGTCACATATTCTATTAGCGACTCGCAAAACAATTACGAGTAGACCACCCACCATCACTACTGACTCGCAAAGCCTAGCTGAAAACTCCATTGGTTTTAGCTCCGCTAAATTCCGAGTGCTAACCAATAAAGGTACACAAAAATCAATATTCTGTTAGACTTGTAGCTCTAATTCACAAATATTTTCAAACTTGCAAAGGAAAAAAGTATTACGAGTTGAGGTCGGAATTTGTGAGCTGGAATCAATAGAAAATGTCCAAACATTTACATATAAAAAAAAAATACCCGCCGCCAAATTTGTGAGCTTGAGGCATTTGCAAGCAGCTAATAGAATATGGCCCTTATTCAATAAAATGTCATACTGATTTAAAGTGTAACAACAAAGGTAACGGTTATTGAAGTATACATATAAAAATAATTACTGTTGGTTCTTAAAAATTTGAGTGGGAGTATTACATAATGGAGCTTAAAAGTTGGGTATTTTAAGAACAAATTAAATGAAAAGTCATAATCTGATAATTTTGAATAGTTTGGGCAAGAGGATGCCTAGTCTGTAAAGATTAGAAGAAGAAGACGACTTTAACACTTAAGTCACAAGAGAAAGTTCTGTCGGATACATAAGTCACAGAGGTTTTACCTATCCCTGCCTATTAGAGAATAATAATCATGTGAGATTGTAATTTGAAACACCCAAGATTTAAACTCAGTTATTTAGGTGTGTATTGTCCATGTATGCAATAAACTAGAACTATGATAGAAAAACCAAAGAGGGAAAAATATTGGAAATTTCTCCACGATTTAGAAATAAAAATATTTTGTCTTGGGAACAATTTCTTGAATATTATAAGCTTAGATAAATATTCAATAATAATTAGGGTATTCTTATTTGAGCTGGAGAATTAACCAGTTTTAAATCCATGTTCAATAAATAATAATAGAATACTAATCAATTTGTATAACACAGAAATGATCTGACTTAGACAGTGACAATATAATTAAAAAAAAAAAAAAACCTGAAAATATTATAGGATATTAAAAAAAATGGAATAGGTATTAACAAATGCCTAATAAATGTAGAAATTGCCATCAGACTAGATGATTTCTGCTAACAAATATAGAATATGAAAATGATTTTCAATTTGTTGGATAATCATCAATGACATACTAATGGATATATCTCTGCAGGTCCCATTATTCTGTTTTTTCCCCCCATCTGAGTTACAGAGGAACATGCAGTAACCCAGACAGACAGAAGGGATGCTGCATGCAGGGCAGGGAAAAGACACATATATAAATAGAAGTGAGATACCTGTAACCCAGGGCTGTATCTCTTCTTCTGAGACTGGTGTCCCGAAGCACAGGAGAGAGCACACATCAACACACAAACACTGCAGCTTAGTAACAAATGATAATGATGTGGCTAAATCTACCAACATACTCAAGGGGATTACAGGGGTGCTAACACTTTACCTGCCATAATTATTTTTATGTGTGTGTGTGTGTGTGTATATCTATCTCATATATATATATATATATATATATATATAAAATCATTGTTTTATTTATTGAAAGGGACACTTTAGTCATGGACACTGCATCATGATGTAGGAGGAAAAATCCAGTGGCAACGCTGTAAAACTGATTTAGGACATCCAATAATAGGAGGTCATGAATGTACAAACTCACCTCATGCTGCTTCTCCTCATTAGGATACGTGTCAACAAAAACACCCAGTCCTACAAAATTATCTTTACTACCAAAGACAGAACCTGAAAAGGGATAGAAAGAAGTCAATGTAAGTCCAGGGTGCCTATTTTGCATTTATATTGGTGGAAAGAAGTGGATGCTCACCTGCCTGCATCCTGTCCTTGGTATACCAGATAGCAAAGCCATCGCCATTCAGGTTCTTCTTGCCCTGACCATGAACTTTGAAGTGAACTTGCAACTCCCAGTCCCTCAAGTAACAAGGCTGTAAGAAGAAGAGATACGCTAATAATTTGTACTCAAATGGGTCAGCAGTGAGGGGCAACCTAAATCACTTGAAAGGCCTCACAGCAATTTAAACATTTTGTTTTACCCAAAGCAAAATACTATAATCTCTACAGCAAAGGAAATAATAGATATTAAACTTATATATAATAAGAAGTATTTAGAAGTACAATAAGTTCTTAACTGCTAGTTTTAGAGAGTTATATTTGACTGTTTATTGCTAAAGAGTGCCATGCCTCCAGGGAAATGAAGCCCCCCGTCAACCATATCCACCACTGCAATAAAGCATATTAGAGCACTCTAATGGAAAGTGATGGTTCTTACCACACGATTCCAGACAGCCCCCTGCTTGCTTTGCTGGTCTGCGGTCAGACGCACATACTGTGGAGTTACCAGAGCATTGCCCAAAAGATCCCACATGGAGGACGAAGAGGAGCCCACTCCTGGAAGGCAAATAAAGACAAAAAGAAGAGATGAAAACCCATCAGATGACAAAAACAACACACTGATCTCTCTTCAACAAGATACCTGCCAACTTATATACTTCTGTACCCTTTCAACAGGTAGAATTCTGCCTACAACCAGTCTCCTGATCAATTTCCTCCCAATCATCTCTCTTGCACAACCTGCCTCCATATGGATTTCACACACCATTTATCATGCAAATTGCCTCAATGACTTTCGCTTAACACCCCCATTACCATCAAAATACATTTACCTTACCATTGTCAAGCACTTACTGTCTGTCTCAATAACTTTTTTTCTGCTTTGCCGTGATTATATATATATATATATATATTATTTTTGTCTTGTGCACCCTATCTGTGCAGATTTATCCTCTCCCACCATCTGTCCAGTACATTTTCTGCTCATACATTTACCTTCCTCCAACATCTCTACCAGACAATCTGTATACAATCTGTATAATCTGTATAATCTGTATATATGGTTAATGTTCTGCTTCTTCATGTTGCCATACCACTATCTCTCTCACACATATTACCCTGCAATCTATATCATATGGTGTCATCTCACATTCCTGAGAAATGTCTACCCATTAACTAATCAGAGCTCACTAATCTCTCCTTCTCCTTTCCCATACAACTTCTCTTCCTCGTGCAAGCATAATCCATGTCCTCATTCACCTTTACCATCCTTGTAACTCTGATATGCTTTGCTCAGTGAGTGCTCCTTCTCTATCATGTACATTTCCAGGTCACAAATGTATCTTCTGCCAACACCTCCATGTTACAGCCTGTCTACATGTTTGTCCTTTTCCATCACCACACCCTTTTTTTATATCTTCATTAATATCCTCCCTCTCTCAAACATATTGTCTAAATAATATTTTCCTTCCAACCATTTCCTCCCTGCAACCTGTCAATGTATTTTTCTCATAAAGCCCATATTTAATATGTATAATTAATTACCTCTCACCTCTTTCAAGTCTTTCCACATTGACAAACACAGTGCTTCTGGCTCCTATATTTTGTTATTCCATGTATGTCTATACATACAACATTCAATGACTCCTAAGAATTGTTAAGCTGGCTCCTAAGCTTAGTATAAGTTTGTCAACCCCTGGACTTATCAGTATCAGCTCACTAATGTCCCCTTCTTCTCCTCATGTCGGCCTCCTCCATAATCCCATTCACCGCCTTTCCCTATAAGTTATCTTCTAATCATACCAATCCCCTCTATGTGCCAATTTACCTCACTTCTCTCCCCTGATCATGCCCGCCTCCGCCGTGTTCCATTCCCTAGTTCTCCCCCTGATCATGCCCGCCTCCGCCGTGTTCCATTCCCTAGAAGTTCTCCCCCTGATCATGCCCGCCTCCGCCGTGTTCCATTCCCTAGAAGTTCTCCCCCTGATCATGCCCGCCTCCGCCGTGTTCCATTCCCTAGAAGTTCTCCCCCTGATCATGCCCGCCTCCGCCGTGTTCCATTCCCTAGAAGTTCTCCCCTGATCATGCCCGCCTCCGCGGTGTTCCATTCCCTAAAAGTTCTCCCCCTGATCATGCCCGCCTCTGCCGTGTTCCATTCCCTAAAAGTTCCCCCCCTGATCATGCCCGCCTCCGCCGTGTTCCATTCCCTAAAAGTTCTCCCCCTGATCATGCCCGCCTCCGCCATGTTCCATTCCCTAAAAGTTCTCCCCCTGATCATGCCCGCCTCCGCCGTGTTCCATTCCCTAAAAGTTCTCCCCCTGATCATGCCCGCCTCCGCCGTGTTCCATTCCCTAAAAGTTCTCCCCCTGATCATGCCCGCCTCCTCCATGACGCATTCCCTAGAAATTCTCCCCTGATCATGCCTGCCTCCTCCATGTCCAATTCACCCCATTTCATATAAGTTCTCCTGGGCCATGCCCACCTCCTCCAAGTCCCATTCACCTAATTTCATATGTTCCCTGTGATCATGCCCATCCCAGTCCATATAAGTGCCCTGTGATCATGCCCGCCTCCATGCCCCATTCACCCTCATTCCCTATAACTTCTCCCTGACCACCTCCTCCATGTCCCATTCACCCTCATTCCCTATAACTTCTCCCTGACCACCTCCTCCATGTCCCATTCACCCCTTTCCATATAATTTCCCTGTGATCATGTCCCATTCACGCCCATTCCATATAATTTCCCTGTGATCATGTCCCATTCACCCTCATTCCCTATAAGTTCTGCCTGACCACCTCTTCCATGTCCTATTCACCCTCATTCCATATAAGTTCCCTGTGATCATGCCCACCGCCTCCATGTCCCATTCACCCCCATTCCATATAAGTTCTCTCTGACCAACTTCTCCATATTCCATTCACCCTCATTCCCTACAAGTTCTCCTGGACCTTGTCCACCTCCTCCATGTCCCATTCCATATAAGTGCCCTGTGATCATGCCCATCTTCTCCATGTCCCATTCACCTTCATTCCCTATAAGTTCTGCCTGACCACCTCCTCCATGTCCCATTCACTCCATTCCATATAAGTTCCCTGTGATCATGCCCACCTCCTCCATGTCCTATTCACCCTCATTCCCTATAAGTTCTCTGTGATCATGCCCACCTCCTCCATGTCCTATTCACCCCATTCCATAAAAGGTCCTTGTGATCATGCCCACCTCCTCCATGTCCCATTCACCCTCATTCCATATAAGTTCCCTGTGATCATGTCCCATTCAGCCTCATTCCCTATAAGTTCTCCCTGACCCCCTCCTCCATGTCCCATTCACCCCATTCCATAAAAGTTCTCTCGTACCATGCCCGCCTCCTCCTTGTCCCATTCACCCCAATCCATATAAATGCCCTGTGATCATGTCCCATTCACCCTCATTCCCTATAAGTTTTCTGTGATCATGCCCACCTCCTCCATGTCCTATTCACCCCATTCCATATAAGGTCCCTGTGATCATGCCTACCTTCTCCATGTCCCATTCACACTCATTCCCTATAAGTTCTGCCTGATCCCCTACTCCATGTCCCATTCAGCCTCATTCCCTATAAGTTCTCCCTGACCCCCTCCTCCATGTCCTATTCACCCCATTCCATATAAGGTCCCTGTGATCATGCCAAACTTCTCCATGTCCCATTCACCCTCATTCCCTATACGTTCTGCCTGACCACCTCCTCCATGTCCCATTCACTACATTCTATATAAGTTCTCTGTGATCATGCCCACCTCCTCCATGTCCTATTCACTCTCATTCCCTATAAGTTTTCTGTGATCGTGCACACCTCCTCCATGTCCCATTCACCCCATTCCATATAAGTTCTCTCGGACCATGCCCGCCTCCTCCATGTCCCATTCACCCCCATTCCCTATAGGTTCTCCTTGACCACCTCCTCCATGCCCCATTCACCTCCCTGCCCTCCAGCTCACCCTGGTACGGTTTGCTTAGTGAGTGCTCCCTCTTCAGATACTCCTCCATTTGGTCAGCACATCCACTGCCCCAAAGCAGCAAGACAAATAACGGAAGGCACGAAGCCCCCAGTCCTATTCGTCGTTGCCGTGCCTGGGTCCGATGTTCAGCCGCTCCCGCCGCCATCTTGCTACTCTCTGCTCTAACACACAACAGCCAATTGCAGGCAGCAATGTGCAAGTGCTCTCACTGGCTGCTTTCGGCACAGCCCTTTGCCAACCATCCAAACAATAGGCATACAGAACGTCACAGGTACCGACTGTTGATTGGCTGTTCATAATAGGACTTGGTTGCTAAGGATCTTGGGAATTAGTGTTTGAAGACAACCAATCTCTAGGGGGAATGGCGTAGTATTTTGTCCCAAGAGCTTACACTTTGAGCTAGTTATTTGTAATAGGCTATTTGCTACTTAGTACTGAGCCCTATTAACATGTGGATGTTGTTAGACAGAGTCACTAATTAGCCAGCTGCCTTGTCAGCACAATATTACATAGTCTCAGAGAGTCAGCACAACTAGAAATTTGTATTTTTGGTGCTGGGTCACATATATATCACATATATAGTTGTGAGCATGCAAGTTGTTGCTAACGCTTGCGGGCTTGCGCAAAGCGAGGGCCTCAGTTGCTGGCAAGGAGCGCCAAACGACCCATGCAAAATTTACGCCGTTACGCAACTGAGGCCCTCACAAAGCGAGGGCCTCAGTTGCTGGCAAGGAGCGACAAACGCCCCTCGCAAAATTTACGCCGTTACGCAACTGAGGCCCTCACAAAGCAACTGCGACCCTCGCAGAATTTACGTCGTTACGCAAGGAAAATACGAGACAAGTTACGACCCATTACAACCTTGCAAAAATCGTCCGCAACACACACACATGAAAACATGAAAAATACAACAAATACACACAACAAATACATAAAAAGCTTACCTACAGGAAGAGGGGGCATCCAGGACCTCGAAAACTAAAGTTACACCTCAATTTAACTCAAATTAAAAGAGTTTAGACACTAAAAAATTATCTAAGCGAGAGAAAAAATGGCCGACGAAAAAAACGAAAACGAGGCTACAGCAGTCTAAAGACGCAAAACACCACCAAACACCTACGTATTTGCCGAAAAACACCTACGAGATTAAAAAAACAAGGACGCAACCCGCGCGACCCCCAAAACATTACAAACACAATAAATACAAACAACAAACACATAAAAAGGTTACTCACAGCAAGGGGGGGGGGGCACCGAGGACCTCTGCAAGTGAAGTTACACCTCCATTTAAGCACAAATTTTGAAGTTTAGAGACCCGAAAGTTTAGAGACACGCAAAACACCACCATAAACACGCAAAACCCCATCAAACAGCTACGGATATTCCGAAAAAGTCGCACGACATAGAAAACGAAGGACGCTAAATCAGCCACATTATATACACCAAACACCATTAGCTCACTTACAATTTCATTGCCCTCATTTTTTCTAGTATATATATATTTATTACCACATTTAACATTATTTTTTTACAATTCAAATTTTAATCATAATTAATATTTTAATTATAAAAAGTGTTTTAATTACAAAATATAGTTTAATTACGGGCTTGTGGTGCGGTATGATGCTCCTGCAATCCCTACTAGCAGAAAAGTAGGACCTATCCTGTTATGTGCACGTACAGGAAGCGCACCGCCGTCCCAATGTAGCTGTCTCTAAGTGGCCGATAAGTGGTTAGGAGTTTTCGGGTTAGGTTTAGAGGGTTAGGGCCGGTAAGTGGTGTATGGGGTGAGGGGCTTAGGGTTAGGGTCAGTAAGTGGTGTAGCGGGTTAGGGCCGGCAAGGGGCGTAGGGGGTAGGGGCTTAAGGAGTACATCTGGATGCAAGGTCGCCCGGCACCAGGAGGCTTCCCGTGCTGTGCGTGCACATAACAGGATAGATCAGAAAACTATATAGGAAGGCCACAAAGAAGAAATGGCCATCTCTTTTAGAGTTGATCTCTTGTCAGAAACTGTATATTGAACTGCTCAGACTTTGTCATAAAAGCTGTGCAGTAAACAGGCAGAAAAAAAGGACTCTAGGGCAGGCTATTACAGGCCAACATAAGTTTTGTGCTTAATCATGCAATTAAAAATGTAGTTACAAGATTAATCTTATGCCTATTTTACTGGATAAACATTTTTTTAGACTGACAAGCTTTAGAGATGCAGCTCTTTTTACAAATTATATCTTAATGCTAATTGAGAATGTTACAATTAAAAAAGGCAATAAAATCAACTTTGAAAAATAATAGGCATATGTATGACAGAAGACACAGGTAAAAAGGTGTAATAAATACATAAATATAAATAAATAATATGTTTGTCAAATAAAAATATATCACCATATACTTTAATACTCAGATTTTATATTTGTGTTATTAGGCTACTAGTAACACACAGTGAGAGAAAGGAAAGCGAGAGGAGTGAGAGAGATCTAGCTAGAGGAAGAAAGAGAGGAGGGAGAGAGCGAGGAAAGTGAAAGAGAATACAGAATATGTTGGCACTTATAAATAAACGATAATAAAGAGAGGAGGGAGGAGAAAGAGAAAGAGAGTGAGAGAGGGGAGGAAAAGAGAGAGGGGAGAGAGGAAGAAAGAGGACTGTGAGGAAGAGTGGAGTGAGCGAGGAAGTAGAGAGAGAGGAAGGAAGAGAGAGGGGAGAGAGATAGGATAGAGAGAGAATTGATGTTGAAGATCTTTTCCCAGTGGGTTTCGGGCCTTCTAGTTCCCTAGCTTATATCTAATTCCATTTCTAATTCCACCACAAAAAGTCATTGAAATTTCATAGTAATTAATGTTGACCTCCTTGGCCATTTTGTATTCCTGTTGTTTTAAATCACAGAGTACAATTTTGCTGTAC
This sequence comes from Discoglossus pictus, assembly GCA_027410445.1. Taxonomy (NCBI): domain Eukaryota; kingdom Metazoa; phylum Chordata; class Amphibia; order Anura; family Alytidae; genus Discoglossus; species Discoglossus pictus. The sequence continues at coordinate 95,371,100 of CM050167.1, forward strand.
TGGGAATAATTTTATGGTTTCATGGGAGTATTTTTTTCACAACAGGGTTTTCCTCAGTTAGTTTGAAAATGAAAAAAATGGGGTTCTGTGGATGAATTAGTTTAGGGAATACTGCAGTGGAACGAAAAGATTACCACAACTCCCATAATTCCATGTAGGCATTTTCGGTGTTATCTATAGCCAATCACAAATGAGCAAGTCTCACAATTTAGCTACCTAAGTGAGCTAATGATACTATAGCTGAATGCCTGGGAGAGCTTTATTGGGATCTTTCTCAGTCATTAGCAGGATCAGTGCAGATTAGGAAATGCATCCCATATTTGCAAAGTATGCAACAAAAATAAACAACAGTAGCAGCCAAATAAGCCATGGCTATAGAAGGATTTTTATAGAAATGTTTTATTGTAGCCAACTCTGCTAGTACATGGAAGCTGTCATGATAGTGATATGTCCTTTTCAGGGGATAAAGGTGCAGTTACAGTGCAGGGCAAGCTGCCTTCTTGTGGAACTGATGGGAAGTTAAAGGTGTCCAATGCTGATATTTTATCTTAAATTCATGGATCAGTCTTCCCTCCTCCCTCCTTGTAGTCATGAATAGATAACAAATATTAGCAGAACACACCCACTCAGTCTGTAAGCCAGACTGGGCAGAGTATATAGGAAAATACCTAACACTTTGAGAATACAACTGACCTCAGACATCTTCTGATACAGAAGAAACTGTCCACATGCCTGGTGGCAGTATATCCAATAATAATTCAGATATTTAGATTGAGGTCACTCACAAGATCCTTTCAGGCTAGACCCCAGTCTGGGGATTTTTTTTAGAAAAAGATCGAAATATGAGGAAAAAAATAAACAGAAATCCCAGACAGAGAAGGAACCAATTCTTATAGAGAATGGTCAGGACCATCAGAAAGAAGACTTGCAAATGATTAACTTTTCCAATTTCAAACTGAATGACTTTCATATATCTGTATTAAAGAAGGGCATGTCTTTTGTGCCATCTTCCAACCCTGATCTTTTTACAAACATAACAGATCTACATGTATTCTTAAAGGCATATCTAAGTGAGCTGGATTAATACATGTCTGCAATCCTTAGGCAAAAAGCAGCTTACAGTATGTGTATGCAGCACATCTCATAAAACATATTTTATTTTATCTAAAAATCCCTCTAATGGTTATGTTGACAGCTCTAGGGGGTGTCTACACAGGCCCCTGATCCCCACTCAATCAGAAAGCAGCATCAGGGGAGCAATATTAACCCACTATTTACCTTCTGTTGCTTGCTCAGCCAATCTCCTTGCAGCTTTCTGTCTCTATGTCTGTAGCAATACACAGCACATATCAGTGATACACTACACATCCCAGGGTGGTTTGCACCACAAACAGGAACCCAGAGTTAATTCAAACGTTTCAGCTAACCTGATTGGCCAAAGCAAATCATTTTAAATGTTATGATAATTTAGCCTGGGTTTGGAGGGTGTTAACCCTGATTTCCAACTGTCAGAAATTACAAGAGATTTTGCTGACTTCAATGTAAGTGTTTAAATGTTTATTTAGGGATTTTTTTTCATGCAAAAAATGTTTGCATACACTACTAATTCTCCTCTATCAGATGCATTCATAATCTAGCTCACTTAGACTGGCATTACATAAATTCCATACAATCAAAAAACAAAAAGAACATTTAAATGTGGGTATTGGTAAAGATGACATTGAGACTATCAATGCCCTAATATCATTATTGAAAGAGAGTGAAGGAAATTTTGAAGTGAGTCAAATTTCACAACAAAAGATGTTCAAAAAGAAGAGTAGATTTACTCCCCCTCTAAAGGATTATGCCAATATTAGTGTGTTCACACAACAGGTCACTGTTGAATTGGAAATATTATATTCAAAAAAATTAACTTCAATATAAGTAAACAAGAGACATTGGCACTAAGGGAATTAGAAGCATGTGATACCATCCAAATCAAACCTGCCGATAAAGGGGGGAATATAGTCCTTATGAAAAATGGGGACTATAAAACTATGTGTGAAAAAATATAAAACAATGAGATGACATATGAGGTAGTTAAAATGAACCTCTGAATATTTTAAACTGTTAAAAAACATCTTGGATGATGCGCTTCAAAAGTGCATCATTGACACAACAACGCATGACACCGGAAGGGCTCAATGAGGGGTTCACATTCTGTGCCTTTCTATAATATACAATATTGAGACATATATTGGCCTTTGCCGTTTATAACTTCTGATAGCTTTAACATTACGAGACTATGGGAACAATGTATTCCTGTCCTTCTATATTGACATCTCATGGCTGGGATATTGTCCCCCTTTTGGGGGTCCATAATTACAGACCAAGTTAAACAATTATAATAACTGGACGTTGTCATATACCATTTATATTCTTGAGACACTTATCTAGAAAGGAATGCTATTAGTTTGACTGAAAATGTATATAGATAATAGAAAAAGTAATTTTGCATTTTCAAGACCTAGACTGTCAATAGGCCATACAAGAAGAGATATTTGGCATGTCTTGGTCATATTGATTTATGGATGACTAGAAATAACTGTAAATGGAAGTTCTATGTAAATGAGAATGATAGATGCATTTACATCATACTTATTTTTGGATGAGCATGGATGATAAATGTAGGATCACATCCTCCAAACAATAGATAAGACAATGCACAAAGATAACATTGTGGACAAGTTGTTGTTATTGTCCCTATATGTGTAATTTGAGTATAAACTATATTTAGAATCATGAGTCAATTAATTGAATATCTATTTTCATCATTTGTATTTTTCAATGTCTTGAGGGTGGTTATAATTACTTATGATGGATGACCCATTTGACATTTATGTCTTACAAGCGACATGCCCGTCAAAAATGACGGGGCAATAAAATGTATTCTTCAATGTTTTGAGGGTGGTTATAATTACTTATGACGGATGACCCATTTGACATTTATGTCTTTTTGTGACACGATGTCACAAGAGGATCCCATGATTCTGTAATCTTTCTATGTAGGAGAAGTTATTGATAAGACTAAACTCTTATTGTTTGACTATGTAGGATTAAAATCACTGACGTGTGAATTTTTTAACTGTTTACCTTACATTATTATCTACTGTCAATGCAAACACAAATAACAAGGAATTTTCCATTTGCCAAATCTACTCAAATCCCCTCTTTTCTTTTATTCCTCTAATCTTCTATTTTTACTTTGTAGGTCAATGTAACATATCAATGATTGTGTCATATGACATATGACATATTTGCACTAATGATTATATTACATGTATATATTTGATAATTAAAAATCACATCAAAATACACACAAATATTTAAATTTTCTTAGTATTGTTTTAGTTCTCACAGCATTGTGTTTTCTTGGCACTTAAGTATCACATAAGCAACAAGCACAAATTCAACACCTTAATTTGTGCATAAGTTACAGGCCTTTGTAGGGACTATTTGGAAGATTTAAAAACTGAGCTTTTAAGCACTTGTTTATAAAATGATGTTTACATATGCAAGCAAACAGGAGTCTATTTTAATATTAAATACCGGGAACCATACATATCCCTTTAAGAATAAGGATAGAAGTATACTCTACAATAGGTAATATACAGTAGACTCTCAGTTATTCGGCACCCATGGGAATTGGTAGATGCCGGATAAATGTTGTTTCTGGTTGCTTGAGAGTTACTATTAAAATAGGCCTAGATTAGCTGCACATAGGATGCTCTGCTAAGTATATTTGTCAGTGAGGGCTGTTCTAGCAGCAGCAGCTTTCACTCCTCACTTACACATACGTAAGTTTGGCTGGAGGGGGCGGTGCTGAATCCGGGGAATCTAACTCCAACACTGCCCTGGCTCAGTCACTCATGCTTGTCCAGATAACACTGAATTGTAGAGACATACAGTGGATGAAATCTAGTTGCCTGTAAAATGTAATTTTTATTTAAAGTACACTATTCAATTGTTTTACTGGTTGCTTGAGAGTTCTGGTTATGTGACTTCCGGTTCACAGAGAGTCTACTATATTATGAGTTTCATGTAAATATATTCAATAGTGTTATATGGGTTCAATTCTGGCTGTAATAAAGAAGAAAAAGAGGACTGTAAAGTGAAACTGTTGGGTGCGGGTGAATTCAGTGTTATACCAATTTGCCAAAAAAATCACGCACCACCAACATAGAAGACTAGACATTGACTCACAAATAAAGTATACAACAAATTGAAAGCGTCAAATAATAACCTACCAAATTTCAAGGCTGAAAAAAAAGTTTGAATATCCCCAAGTATGGTAAAGTTATCTCTCATAAACTCACTCCTCATGGAAAATGTATAAAAGGACTTACCTGAATATAAAACTATCATTACCACTATGCTGCTATTATTCCCTATCAGTTAGGTTAATTTTTTGAGTCTGAAGAATTTATTTTGTCCCATCAAAATAATCAGTATGATCAGCAATTCTTCTGCTTCAAAAACACAAGCTCAAAAATTCTTTTTTTTATGCAATTTGATTCCAATAATTAGTGTGAAGTACTTTTTTGGGGAGCTTTATCTCCTATTAGTCTATAACTTTAAGCCAGCAGGAAGAATTGGTGACGCAAACATAGCATCCTTCAGACACAAGCAAGACTTTATCTAGAAATACTTTTATGCCCACAATGTACACAACTGCTAATGCTGTTAAAGGGATATGTAAGTGAGCTGGAGTATGAATGCGTCTGATAGAGGAGAATTAGTAGTGTATGAAAACATGTGTTATATAGAAAAGTTCAGTTTACTTACAAAGTTATTTGCACGAAAGTCAAACCCAGGTGTTCACACCCACAGGACGCTTACATAAGCCGGGTACACACAGGAAATACAGCAGGGTACATATTTTGACCTTTCTGGTACAGAGGACAGGAAGAAACAGTTGCAGTGCTTGTACTGAGCACATGCCAGAAGCTACTGAGGTGAAGAATGATACAATGTATTATCCTGATTCTGAATGTGAATGTTATGCTAATTAAGGTGGAGTTTTCTAGGGGCGTACACGATCAAATGCAAATGCCAAAAAACATAGAACATTTTGCTAACTTTAATGTAAGCTAATTAATGTTTATTTTGGGATATTTTAATGCAAAAAATGTTTTCATACACTACTAATTATTCTCTATCAGATGCATTCATAATCCAGCTCACTTACATATCCCTTTAATTTGTCAAAAATGTCAATAACATTCATTTTTTTTGTAATGTACAGTGGTCTTTTAAAGGACCATCATAGTTCTATATTTAAAATACTATATATTTTTTGAAGAATAACACTTGAAAATAGGGAGAATGCTTTTAAAATTTAAAAAATAACACTGACTAATTTATTACCGTTTATATGCAATTACACTGCTGCCGCATCTACCAATTTGCTTTCTGCAGATCAAGTGGGAGGATAGAGTAGAGAAAGTTTGCAAAGCTCATTAGTTTACAGGATAAATATGTTAGGAAAGCACCAGTATAATCAACTGAGTGAAGAAAATGCAGTAAATAATAATTGCATTTAAATGTTAAAAATACAAAGGTTAAGTTGAATTTTTTTATGTTTTCTAAAAACATAATGCCTGGTCTAGTGGTCGTATAGGAAGAAAATGACCACAGTGATCATTTAAATATAATTATTCACTGATATTTTTTCCAGAGGAGAAGAAAAAGAAATGTTAAACAGTGGCCACATGCAACCTTTCACCCTGCCGCAGCTTGCACAGACACACATCATGTGACTAGAAGAACTGCTGTGTCATCTCTACTTGCTGCCTATAACTCTCTATTCACTTTATAGTTTTGTAACTTCAGTGTATTTAAAAAAACAAACAGGAACTTGATTTAAAGAGCAATTAAACGGTTTACTGTGTACTAGCAGTTTTTATCTGCAGTAAATAATTTCTGAAATATTTCAAATTAATTTTGAATGATAATGCATGATAATGTGCGGCTTAGTATAGTAATATGAGGCTTAGAGTTTTGGATAATGGTGGGAGAGGGCTCTATCTGCCACATAATATTGCAGGTCTTTTTTACCACTACAGAGACAGATAAGCAGACTATAATCGTAATTAGCACATCAAACCAGCTAATTAATATGCATGAGCTGCTAATTGCATATAAATGCTGCAACAACAACATGTAGTTCAGCAGGACTGATTCACTTTAGAACAAAATGGATAACACATCAAATAGCCATTTTTGTATTCTTTAAGAAAAACCTAAACAACAACTTGATATTTAGGTACTGTAGCTCATTTAACCCTGACAAGCAAAGAAGCCCAAAAAGTAATGCTTTACACTGCAATTACAGTGACATGTTGCAAGCAAATTGCATCACTTTCCATGTGATTTTGCAATCAGAAAACCTCAAATAAAAAGAACCACAGGGATTTTTTGGATTGAAGTAATTGAATTTGTACTTTGCACCTAAATCTTGTTTTTTTGCAATGAGAAAAGAAAGTGTTTACATTTTATCCAATAGACCACTAATGTGTTATATTTATAACTAGCGACTTGCCCCTCAAAAACGACGTGAATAAAATTTGAAGCCTCGCAATGCTGTTTGCCAAACACTGCGAGCCTCTCCCCCCCTCTACTTTATGGTCCTCATGATGAGCGGCATTGAAGCTCATTGCAGACCGCGGCATGCGATGTGAGCATGCGCAAGGCCGTAACTATGGCACTCATCACGGGCCTTGCAATGAGCACCTTTGGCACTTACCGTGGCCCTCGCAATGAGCACCATTGGCGCTCATTGCAAGCTTCTCCCCCTTCTACTTTATGTTCCTCCCTCTACTTTACTCTTTGCCGCTCATTGCAGGCCCCGGCATGCGCTGCACGCATGTGCAAGCCCGTAACTTATAGCGGGCCTTGCAATGAGCGCCTTTCACCCCCTCTCCCTCCCCTCTCTCATTTGCGGGCTTGGCTGTGGTTGAACCTGAATTATGGCCTTCAGCGATCATTGCGGGCCTTGTGATGAGTGCCTTTGGCGCTCATTGCAAGCCTCTCCCCCCCATCTAAGGTGCGGGCCTCACAATGTGCGCCTTTGATGCTCATTGCAAGCCTCACGATGAGAGCCTTCGGTGCTCATTGCGAGCCTCTTCCCTTCAGAGCTTATTGCGCATGCGCAAGCCCATAATTTTTAACATAGCGTGACGGACAAACTTGCAATTACGACAACTATATATGTAATGAGCAGCTCACACCATATTAATTATCTGCTTTGATGTGTTATTTAGGATTACAGTCTGCTTGTCTGACTTCATAATGGCCAAATAAACAGATGCAATGTTATCTGGCAGCTAGACCCCTCTCCTGCCTTTATCAAATGTTCTGAGCCTCATATTAACAAATAGCAATATCAACTCTAAATATTTCAGAAACAATTTCCTGTACAGATTAACTGCTATTACAATGGATAACCAGTTTTTAATGCTCATTAAAATTAAATCATCTTCCACTTGGGGTGACTTGAGTTCCTTTAAACGCCTTATAAAAAGTTTTGGCCTTCAGTCGCCCTTTAAAATAAAACCTTTAATTTTTAACTGTTATATTCAATTTTGCCTTTTTGGTGATATACATTTTGCCTTTGTTTATAACATGATTAGATGGCTAACAGGAATTGGAGGGACTGTGTATTCAGATATATGTTGATTAATCCTCTTTCAGTGTCCTTTTAAGGATTAATATGGCTGATGCTAGAAAACATTTAGGTGAGACAACTGGTAGCCAAGGAAATCAGGAAACACTTGATCCTTAAATGACTGAAGGAGGATTAATAAAATATATGTTAGCTAATTGACACTGAAAAGCAGTATTGATATGAGGTATTTTCTTGTCAGTGTAGGATTAATAGAAATGTTGCAGAACAGGATGGATGTGACAGATTTAAACTGCAGATTTTGGGTGTACACAAGAATATTAGAAAGGTATGCACGGAGGGGCGGAGGTGTAGTGACAATGCTGTATGCATATTTAAAGGGACATTTTGGTACTCTTATAAAGGACTCTCTATAAAGAATAGATCTCTTTTATTAAACTTGTACTATTTGTATCCATGCCCCCAGGCAGTATGAGCTCCTTATGTCTATCCCCTGAATGATGTATTGGAGCCGCCTAGAGGTGAATAATCTACTAACCAGCATAAAGTACTTGAAGTAAGATAGTGGAAGGTGACTAGAAAGTGTATTTGTGTACATTGCTAGCAGCTCATGTCACTACTGCCTGTTACCAATATGTGTTTTACAGACTGATCTGAAAAGGTTTCCAGCGTGGTACTTCGCCCTGGGCGGATCCACTCATGAGACAATATATCACTTCAGAGGGTGGAGAGATCTGTAGCTTGTACAGCCTGAGGGCATGAAGTAAAAAAATATATTAATTGCTTAAATGTACAGTAAATGTTTAACAAAAGCATTTTTCCTATAATGCCCTACATAATTATACTTTAGAGAGACCTTCATAAGGTCACTAAAGTTGTCCTTTAAAGGGAAACATCAAATGTCCCAGTTAGTGCACATATGAAAAGTACATTTAAATAAATACATTGGCAACTAGTTTTTTTTTTTTTTAATCAAGTGGCAGTGTTAAATAAATGAGCTTGAAAGTTAAATATTTTCAGCATGGTTATCGATTTACCTGAAAAGATTGGTGCCGTCTCAAAATCAACGTATTATTTTTCTTAAAGGTAAATATCTAAGTGAGCTTGATTAATACATTCTGCCCTCTATAGGCAAAAAAAACAGCCTATATGTATACAGCACATTTCATAAAACATTTTTTTATTAATATCTAAAAATCCCTCTAATGATTGTGTGTCTACACAAGTTCCTGATCCCCACCCAATCAGCATGCAGCATCCGAGGAGCAAGATTAACCCATTATTTACCTGCTCTTGCTTGCTCAGCCAATAGTAGAGCAGTGTTGTCAGCCTCCCAGTCACTGTTGGGATATGACTCATCCCTGCTTCCTGTATATGCTGTGTGCTGTTGCCATAGCAACTAACATAGTGCTATGTCTCAAATCTTTTATCTAACCAGATTGCATAAAACAAATTATGGAGGGGGTGTTAACCTTAATTTTAAACTGTCAGAAATTACAATAGATTTTGCTAACTTCAAGGTGAGTGTTTAAATGTTTAGTTTGGTATTTTTTCATGCAAACATTTTTTTTCATATACTAATAATTCTCCTCTATCAGATGCATTCATAATCCAGGAAACTTACATATCCCTTTAAAGGGTGTGAAATATGTACTGTTGAATGAATCATTCATGTGCTAAAATGAATCATTCATTATTATGTGTTCTGCATTTTTATGGAAATGATCGGCTTCTGAATTTGAATTACCTGTTTTGTTATGTTCATTAGAATGACAGTCTGTTCATCTGTCTCTGTGGTTGTCCGCCACTGATTCCATGTACTGTACACAAGGCTCTAAGAAATGTGGCTACCCAGAGATTAAACTGCTTTAAGTCAAATGGTCCCTCAACAAAACCCATCATCATACTCCAACCCAATTGAGTGGAAAGTATTTTTTTTTACCAAGCTACCCAGACTTTTGATAACTTCCAATTAACTTCTAGACCCAAGTAAGTAGGTGTTCCTCATATGGTAAAAATGGGAATTTATGAATGTCATTCTACTGTACTGTATTATAAGGTGGCTTGAAGTTTTTTGGGTAAAAGTCAGTTAGACACTCACAATGCAAATCCGTGTAACTGGATCTAATAAACTGGAAATATATTAAAATGACCACATGGTATAACATTTTATTCTAATAATGTCCTCCATTAAAGTCAAGTTTCATGTATTATGAATGCATTAGATAGAGGATAATCAGTAGGGTATGAAAACAATTTTTGCATGAAAAAATACCAAAATAAACATTTAAAAACTTACCTTGGAGTTGGCGAAATGTCTTATAATTTCTGACAGTTGAAAATTAGAGTAAACACCACCCAGGGTAAATTAGCATCTAATTCATAATTATTTTCTCATAATACAATCAGGAGGAAGCACAGGCAGCTGAAACATTCGTATCAAACTCTTGGGTTCCAGTTTGTGCTGTAAAGTAGCCTGGGATATGTAGTGTGGCACCATGTTAGAATGTGCTATGTATTTTCATATAAGAGTCTGTCTGTGCAGCTCATTTACACTTGATTACCACCCCTGCATGTTGTCCATTCCTTGTATCAACTACTGCTGTGGGTGTTTTCTCTCTCTCTATCTCACTCACCTCTCGATCACTCTGGTGACAGTTGCATGTCTCTCCCACACACGCAGTAGCTCTGTCAGTGCTGATCTCTGGTGGGTGGCAGGGCCCGGCATGCACAGCAGACATAGGAAGCAGCCGGGTGGGTCACATCTCAGCAGTGACTTTGGGGCTGACATCAGTGCTCTCCTATTGGCTGAGAAAGACACATCAGGTGAATAATGGGTTAGAATTGGTCTCCAAATGCTCAACGCTGAACTTAATGGGGGCCAGGTGCCTGTGTAGACACATCTGGGGGTGTCAACATAATGATTAGAGGAATTTTTAGATATTAATAAAAATAAAATGTTTTATGAAATATACTGCATATATCAAGACAGCTTTTTGCCTAAAGATTGCAGAAACGCATTAATCCAGCTAACTTAGATGTGCCTTTAAGTGTGATATATGGAGTAACCTAGAGAAAGAAGCTGTAACTCTGGAACTGATTGATATTCTTGTATTTGATATATGTACCCTGTCCCTCAGATAAAACAATGCATCCAAAGTTGGAGGATTCTGTAAAATAATATTTAACAATGGCACAAATGCTTAATGGTTTTATTTTATGTAAGTGTGGGGAAAGTTCAAAACACACCAAGTGTGGCTAAAGAGTGGTCCCTGATGCATTCATGTGATTGGTGAAACGTACCTTAAGATTCCTCTACTGAGTGTGACTCTGCCCCCTTCTCTCACTAAGAAGTTTGCTGTTTGCACAAACTATACTGTTCAGAGGTATCCAGGGACATTATATATGAGAACATTATATATGTTCTTAGTGATTTAATATATAAATTGCTATCACCAGTACTATTAATAGTTGGGGAAAGAGGCACAGTGTATACTTTATGGTTATTAGTCTATGTGGAATAGGGTCCAGTGGCTCAGTACTTGATGGAGACACAAGGTTGAGTTAGATTTGGGGCATGGAATAGTTTTCATAAAGGAAGAATGCTTTGTGGGTCACGATTGAGTCCACAGCAATTTCTGTTAATATGTGAATCACTTTACAAAGGCAGGAGTCCACGCTTTTTCTTAGATATGTTGCACTTTTTTCTTTTGCTTTTAACCATTTCTACCATTGTTCTACTGTATATGCAAATACATTTTTTTTTTTTTTATAGAAACCTCCAACTTTAGGTGGATTGTATCAAATTTTGTGTTAACTCACTGGGGGTTTCATATTGAAGCATTTTATAGTGATTATTAAAAAAAACATACTAGCTCTTCTGTGTCCCCTTGGCCCCTCCAAAATGTTCTCACTACTTTTTTGGGAAACTATGAAAACTTCATTGTTTAACCAAACGTTGAAATGAAACGAGAGACTCATTCCCGACATTGGACAAAATAAAATAGCATTCCATAGGGGTGGTACCCAATCAGGGACTCTGGAAGTTTAGCTCTGCCCCAAAGAATGGGTCAGTATCAAAATGCCAGGTAAATCGGTGCTGCAAGAAAGGTACAGCAGATCACCAGATATACAGTATGTTACAAAGCATCCGAGTTGAGACAGTTATGTTTTTGTTGTCTGGTATTTTGAAAGAAACAGCATAGACTAGTGTAAACAGGGGGAATTTTCAGTCCAACAGCTTCATCTGCAAGAAGAAATACATAACACCATAGATCGCGAGGGTAGATACAAATCAGGAGACCCATCTGGTCTAGAAATGTTATTTACTTAAATAACAGCTTTTATCTTCTTGTTAGCATAAACAATCTTAAATTATTTGATATATTTTATCATGCCACTTCTGCTGAAATTCTGACCTCTTACTCTTATTTTAATATCCTCCAGTATTATATTAATATATAAAAGCGAAATTAAAATTAGATTAAAAGAAGAAAGAAAAATTGGGTAAAATGGTTGGGAGTAGAATAAAAAAAATAGCTCAATGTAGAGTTGTTACCTGCCGCCCCAGACTTGCAAAATCCAAAATAGGGTGAAAGCTGTATGTACATGAGGACATTGCAGGAATAATAACAGTGCACAGAACTGCATAGAATAATGGAATTGACAGTGTTAGTACTAGAAATGATGGAGGGTTTAGAGGGCAGGATACACTTGCACAAACAGAGCATGTGACAGATCCATCTGTATAGATAAAGTATTAAACGTGTATGTACCCCTAGACATGGATATATCCCTTACAATGTCCCCCCATGCATGATGTTTATACTCCTGTTAATGAGAATCAGGTGATAGAGTCACTGGTGCCAGATGGTTGGAGGGCAAAGGTTATCTAACATGCACAGCAGTAGGTCAGACATATAGGCACCAACTATATGGCCTGTCTACAGGATTTCTCTGCCCCAGAACCAGGGGCAGAGAGAGACAGAGAGACATGTTCTCCCTCCCCCTACCTGTGCAAGAATAAATTAGGTTGACGCCCCTAAAGGCGGCCCTGGGGGAGGAGACTAAAAGTTCCCACGGATTAGCCCCATCTGATTAGACAGAGGTAATTAGCTGATTATAAGAGTTACTCCATTGGCCCAGAGGGGGATGGGGGGTTGGCTAAAGGTAGCCACTCCCTATAATGTGTTGGGCAAGGTTTTAAATAAGCTGAACCGATTCAATAAAGTGTTCTTAATTTTCATCACAACTTGAGTAAAGATGTATTATTTACCAAAGGACACATGCTGGTAGTAAAGATCGTCAGACTTACTATCCAGGCTGCCCAGCGCACACTACCCAAATGCTGGGACATATAGGTCTTTGTACCTTAACAGAGCATGTTGTCAGTAAGGGAATAATATCAATTTCTAAAGGGCATAATATGTGACACATCTTCCCAGTGAGGTCATTACAGGAAAGGTGGGAGTTTGGAATATATTTGATGAAATGCTGGAAGCAGCTATAGTAACTATTCCTAAGGAAGGTAAAGATCCATCCAACCATCTGAATGTCAGGGAAAAATCTCTCATACTTACCCCACTTCCCCTCTCGCATGCTGGACACCAAGAAAAGCAGAGTCTTTGGTTATTTCTCATGATGAATTTATTAGAAAAGGAAATGTGAATTAGTAACAAACCACCATGGCTGTCACCAATTCATTCAGTTACTGAATTGCAACTGCTAATGAAAAATCAGCAGACAGACACTTTTATATCTGTTTACTTAACAATTAATTGATCCATCTATTTCCCCCATCTACTAACATGATACGACCCGCTAACAACCAATTATATTTTATTTACATATTATATGCAATAAGTTATAACACACGTGATCAAGACTTATCAAACATGTTATGGCACATCACTCTAAATGTGCAGTAACACTTAATTTCTAATGTTCTGCCCAAATGGCAAATTATGGCCTTGGGATGGCTGATTTATTATGTATAAAAATATGTGTACGGTCTCTTACTGAAACAGCTAGAACATGGGTCATACAGACTTAACTATTTCATACCTAATATCTTGCAATTGGAAAATGACTGGTTCACAACTGGCCAAATATCACACTAACTGGAGAGAGTGCTAATTGTATATATACACTAAAAATGAAGGATATTTGTAAAATTTTCCGCAAAATGAACTATCGGCCAATATCATTATTAAACTCTGATATTAATATCTATGCAAAAATGTTGGCAGAAAGAATTAACCCGCTTTTGAAGAGCTTAATAGATTCAGATCAAACCCGTTTTATAAGAAACAGGCAAGGGCCGGACAACATTTGTAAGCTAATTGACCGGTTTGTATTTGCTAAGGGAACTAAAACGCCAACAGTTGTGTTGTCCCTCGATGTTGAAAAGGTGATTCACTGCATTAATTGGAACAAGATAGGGTTGTCCCTTGTCAACGTTGATTTTTGCATTAGCTATTGAATCTCTGGCTGAAATGATAAGAAAAGAGACATTGAACTTAAATGTTTTGAAGGACATTTACATTAATCATAAATCTTACCCTTCAAAGAAATAATTAAGAAAAATGGCATCCCCAAGGATAAGTGGTTAAATTACAGCACTTTAAAAAATAGTCTGAAAAATTCAGACTTTGATTTGACTAATAACAGAGAGATAACAAAATTTGAAAAGATGCCTCTGGGGGACAGGGGCCTGGGGAGGAAAAGGTCTATATCAAAATGTGGTAAGATTTTAGAATCCTCTCTGAAACATGAGAAATCCTTGGGAATGTTAAAATAGGAAGAAAAATGCAACGGGAGCTTGACAATTGGCATAATACCTTTAAGACTACAGAACATAATACAAAATGTGTAACTATTAGAGAGATTCATTTCAAGGTTATTCATAGGTGGCACTTTACTCCTTTATGTATGAGCAAATGGACATCACAAGAAGTTTCGAGCAAGTGCTGGAGAGGATGTCAGGAAATAGGGTCACATGCCGATATGTGGTGGTTCTGTAGTAAGGTCAAACGTTTTTGGGAACTTTGTGTCTTCCATCCAACCTCTATATTGAGAATAAAAAATAAATGGCTCATCACTGTAAATTGGAAAAAAAAGGTGATTTTCCTTGTTGGAGCGAGATAAAAGGGATGATTAGCCGTAATAGACAAATCGAAAAAGATTTTATGGAAAGTTCTAGAAATATTTTTTTTAAAAAGGGATGAGAAATGGTTATCATGGGATCAATATTTACAAGGAAATGAACAAAAATGTTAAGGTTGACGCCTTTGGTTCTATTCCCATGTTATTTATTATTATTGCATGAAATGTCTAGCACTTCCACTGTTGATGTATGTTTATGTACATGAGAAACATATTGACTGGGATTTTATGATGTATGTTTGATGATTTTTATTTTGTATATGTATTTCTTTTTTGTAAAAAAATAAATTAATTAAAAAAAGAAATATATTTGATGTGTGGTGAAAAAAAAAATAGAAAGTATTTGGATGTCACATAAAACTAATAGGCCAATCTAGTCTGCCCATTTATGTATATAAACAAACATGGCTTAATAAATCCTCAGGGAAGACTTTGCATAACCTTGACATCCTTCAGTTAATTTATTGTATCTACCCCTAGCACCCGATTGAAGGCTTTTCTCTGTCTGTAAACAGTAGTGTTTTTATAGTGCAAGTTTGTAGAATTAATATAATAGCAGAGCATAAAACATTGAGTTTTAGAGACAAAGACAAAAAATGTCAGTGGGCATCAGGGGAATAAGCCACAAAAGAAAAACAGTACATATGTGACCTATAAACAGTTGATCAGTGACTATATGACTGAAGGGCAAGAGTAGAATTTGCACTGCAAGTATGACGTTGACATACCTCCCAGGCTTCTCAAATGGTCCATGTTCTTAAAATACTATGAGCTATTAGGTAATGTTACTGTCATTCTGTACATTAATTAAGTTTTAGGGATATACACACACATAAAGCACTGTAGTGCCGTAACAATAGGAGTGATTTGTTTTAAATAGGCATTGATCATTATTCAAATTCATATTCAACGATTTTCAAAAGCAATACTCAATATTGAACTGATAAAATTAGATACAAAGTCCTTTGGAATAATCTGCACAAGGAGTTTCCTTTGCGCTCTCTCCGCCCCTTCCCTCCCTCCCACCCTTTCGTTTTTCAATACTCAATATTAAACTTACTTTCAAAGACTAAACTTCGACTGCTGGTATCCACCCACTATATCAACACAATTCTCTAATTTGGCTTCCCTTGCTTTGAGGCAAACTATGGATGCTTGCTTGGCCTCATTATCTAATAAAAACCCCACCTTCCACTTGATTACCTTACTATGGTGGAGACAAGACACAACAGAGGGGACGTTTGTGGACTAAGAAGGACAGGAAGGTTTTCCATGAAAAGACCAACTTAATGGCTTCATTTTATGTAAGATATGTGTGGGGAAAGTTCAAAACACAAGTGTTAATAAAGAGTGGCCCCTGATGCATTCATGTGATTGGTGAAACGTACCTTAAGTTTCCCCTACTGAGTGCGACTCTGCCCCCCCTTGCTGTTTGCAAAAACTATACTGTTCAGAGGTATCCGGGGACATTATATATGAGAACATTATATATGCTCTTAGTGATTTAATTTATAAATTGCTATCACCAGTACTGTTATAGTTGGGGAAAGATGTGAAGAGTTTAATTTATGGTTATTAGTCTATATGGAACCGCCTCCAGTGGCTCAGTACTTGATGGAAACACAAGGTTGAGTTAGATTTGGGGCATGGAATAGTCTTCATAAAGGAAGAACGCATTGTGGGTCACAAGACATTTTACAAAGGCAGGAGTACCCGCTTTAGTCACACTTTGTGTGTTTTTAACTCTCACTACGCATATCTTCCATAAAATAAATCCATTAAGCATAGAGTTAAGATTTTTTTTAAAGAAGGACAAGTTAGGAGGTATGCATTGAAAGTAGTCAGTGCTGTAAATGCAAAATGTGTTGTAGTGATAGAGTTGTACATAGAGAGCTGTGTATACAGTAGTATAGGGAGGATCGGTACTGTAGTGGCAGAGTGTAGCGTATTGTGGTGCGATGACAAAGCTATTTCCATAATACAGGAGGGAGGGTCAGTACTGGAATAGCAGGTTCTCACCCCCTGCTCTGTGCACCTGTATTAAAGGTTGCTATTCATACTTTTCTGGCCCAGGGACAGTGTGCTGGGGTGTGGTGGGTGAGAGGGGATGATCTGCCACTAAACTCTTTAATTACTACAGATTTATTAGTGAGGACAAAGCAGAGCCAGCTTGGGCATAATGCCAGGCCTGGCATAGAGGCAGTGTCTGGGTGAGGCTTGCAGCTTGTGCCCAGGGCAAGATTACATTTATGGCGAAATATGAGTGTAGGTATAAATAAACATAAATAGATACACACATACATACATACATAAATTTATATTTACACACACATATGTATATATTTATAGAAAGAGAGAATACATAACATTTAGCTGTGTAATATGGCCCAATATTGTCATTGATGGGATGCAGTTCTGTCTTTCATTTTGTGTGTGTGAATGTACATATATCTGTATATATATATATATATATATATATATATATATATATTTCAACAAAAAGCAACACCACCCCAACAGTACAATTGGACTAGGTGTCTTCAGAGTCACACATAGCCCATGACCATAGTATTTCATTTCACAGGACTCCAATGATCCACAAAAATGTTATTGCTTCATGAAGAAAAAAAAAACAGAGTAACATTTAAGGCTGAGCTCTTTTTAAAAAAAAAAAGTTTATTAAATATAATAATAATAGTCTTTTTTTATCTTTTCAATTATTTAATTGCTCAAGAAATAAAGCTTGTTTTCTGAGAGGTTGTTGAATGAGAGTATGTTGAAGCTCCAAAGGTCTACTAAAGTTTGTAGGCTGGTCTAACTGGTGTAAAGTATATTGAGCGATTTAAGCAGCTGAAGAACACCAAACTGGAAAAGGACTGTCAGAATTAATTTTCCCTTATCTATTTATCTTCATAAATCTGCAGGTAAATTTATGAAAATGAATAGATAAATAAATGTTACAATATTAATAAATAAAGTAAAAAATGCACCAATAATACATTAAGAAGAATTTAATAATATTTAATAACATGCGTTTTCAATTTACAAAACCCTATATATGTTCTAAATTACCCAGGAGAAATCCCAACCATAGGGAAGTTTTATAACCAAACACGTAGATTAGGAGAGGGTCCTTAGCAAATTTAATTTGCAAATCAGCATTGTATCATTTTTTTGCTAAAATGTATGCTTTATATTAATAGTGGGGGAAAAAATGAGCATTGAGGTCAAGTCCAGGACCCAAAAAAATATATTGTTTTTTGCATTTTTATCTACTTCTTATTTATAATAATTCCTATCTATACCACCTGTCAAGAGGGTGCTTGTGTATTGGTGCTACAGATTCAGTTGAGGCTGAGAGTGTGAGAGGGAGTCTGGACATATTAGTAGTGCCCCTAGGCTAAACAGCACTTAGTCTTCTGCTGACAGTTAAAGTTATGTTTGCAACTGTTACCGTTGCCATGGCAACCTGCAAAACCACAATATTTATTGAGAGAATCCTCAGTGAAGGGCTGTTGTCACACCCTCAATGGGGATAACAAACAAATTTGGCTTTATCTTTATTTTTTTCTATGATTGTTGGAATTATGTGTATTTTTTTTTATAAAGATAGATACGATTGTTGTGTGTGAGGTCATTATCTGACATCCTGATAGTTTCAGATTCACATCAATCAAATCTAGTGAACTACAAATATTTGAAGTTGTTATTGTAAAAATATTTAAAAACATACAGTATGTTAGAAAGGGATAAGCAGCAGGAAAACATGGAAAATAAACTGTCTAACATGATTTATACATGTTACTGTTCCTGTTCACACTTCTAACAAAACAGATTTAATATGGTATCTAATATGTTATATGTAGTGTAGTAAGAGGGAATCAGTGGTGTGGCAAGGGTGGGCTTCAGAAGGAAATACTGGTGCCAATCTAGATCTCATAGACTGTTGGAGAACTAGGGACTAGTTGACATCTGGACTTCACCCATAAGCGGAGCTTTGCAAGATTTTGAAGATCAGATCAGCATCCGTTAAAGGGATTGTTCCTAGTATCATAGTATTCCATATTCTAATTTAAGAGTATAAATACACATCCAAGTGTTACTCTGCTTCAAGGATATGAGTGCCTTTTATCTCACTCACCCATCATTCTCTTCTCCATCATCTTTGTCTTAGGTATCTATAGGTATTCCTTTTTATCTCTCCTCTATAAAACAATTTATTATTTATTGAATCCTCCCTTAGTTCCTCTCCAGTCCTTCCATCACCTTCTTTCCATTCTCCCACTTTGTCTCCTCCCGATCCAATATCTTTCCTCTTTTCCCCTTCTCCCCTGAATCATGGTTTTAACAATGGCCTACATAATGTTGGTCTTGTATATTATAGAATTAAGATAAGGCAATATTACAGAAATGCAAACTCCCTGTTCACAATATGAACAAGACTAAGATATAAAACTTTTAATAAAAAAACATACATTGCATTTGAATTATTATTGTTAATTTCTCTAGTTCATGGAGATTTGTGTGCTCCAAAAGTTTAGTACTGCATAAAATAGGGTAGCAAGCTCATAGCTCATGTCTCCCTATATTCTTAAATCATTGTGGCAAGTGGGTTACCGACCGTTATCTACAGGTTGTGGGTACTGTCTCTTCCATGCAACCCTTCATGAACTGAGCAAAGAGTAATGAAAGGACATCAGAGTAACCTCTTACCTCCAACAGTAAAAGGTTGAGAGGAAGGAGAATTAAATACATTTGTCTTTTCCACAATCCCTCACTCTTGGATGTGAAGAGAGATGAGGTAAAGTTATTAGTGTAAAGTTTGAGAGTTGCAAAGTAATACAGAGGAACAATCTGCCGGCTTGCTATAGGGACAGACTTAACACATTACTTCATTTAGCCTGTTTGGGCATCCCATATTTTCTTCTCATCTGGTGATATGCTTACTGTATAACATTGGTAAGAGCCAATAGGTTGTCAGGCTGTGGATAGATATTGTAGAGGTCCTGGATGACACTTCCTGGTATGTAATCCCCAACTCCATTTAAATTTATCACTCGGCATGCACAAGAGTGACTTACTGTCTGTCAAGAAAAGGAAGCATTTGTTCTCACTTTACAATAAAACTTAAGGCTTTAAGGTGCTGATCACTAACTGTTAAAAAAGGGATACAGTTGTAGGGGCCCAGATAGTTCTCCAAAAAAAGTCCTCTTTTTCCATTTATGGGGACAGCTGTATGAGGTCTCCAAAACCTTCTAGTTCATCTAGCTTTGCAACTGTTGGACATGATGGATCACCACCTACATGTGGATGTTTCACCAGCCATGTCTCAATATTAGCACTGCAATGGACCAGGCACCAGAAGAGGCTAAGGCTGAATAAGCAGGAGGTCTGGGGAGGTCCTGTTTATACTGAGCAGGTATTATGATGTTCACACTGTGATTCAATCAGATGTCCTTGGGTAGCTTATGTCTTCATATTGACTGGAACATCTCAACAAATGATCAGCCAACATAGGCTACACAGATTTTAGAAGAATTTGACACAAGTGATAGTAGAATTTACCAGCTTAAACTAAGCATTCATCTTGACAATGCTATAGATAAAGGTGCAAAAAAAATATATTTAAAGTTATGGGCTGCATATTTAATTCATATATGGAAAATAATTACAATAATTGCAAACAAATGAATGGGTGATATGTTATAGCTCAAACCCATCTTCTCCCCACCTATGGATAAATCTATAAATTATCTCTGTTCCCAATATATGTCTTAATGTTAGCACTGCCCTGGACTAGGCTTTGGTAACCAGTAGAGGCTAAGGCTGAATAAGCAGGAGTTCTGGAGTGGTCCTGTTTATACTGAGCAGGTGTTATGATGTTCATTGTTCACATTGGGTCCTTGGGTAGCCTCATCAAAATAACCCTTGAGAATGTGTCGATAAACTAACCTTTGTTTACAGTTATAATATAGCCCAGGATGTTCTTAGTTAACAAAACATATTACTAGGATGATGTCACGACCCAGGGCAAGGTGAACAGGTACATCCCACAACCTCCTGCCAGTTCAGGAACCTCAGTCATGGAGAATCAGAATATCTGGCTTAGAAGCTCAGCCCAGTCACTGCTAACTGAACCTTAATCCCTTTAGTTAGGACAGGACAGAATGCAAGACGTAGTCCACACCTTTGGTTAATGTACAGACAGCTTCCACTTTACTTTTCTTACACAGATATTAACATCCCTATCAGGCATAAAGCTCTATGCTCAATAAAGTTCTAAGTTGGAATGTAAGTGATAGAACTATGTTCTTTTTCTGGATGCTGGGATTCCATGCTTTGTTTATGGCTGTCTGATCTCCTTCTCACACTTGGTGGCAGCAGTGAGTGGTGAGATGTACACCTGAACCTGGGACTGAGGCAGGTTTGACCAGCTGAAGGAGCTTAACAAAGATGGAACCGTTGCCATGTTAGACAGCACATTCCACAGTAGTGTATTTCTTTATTGAGGGGAAATATCTTTGGTGAATAATTCTGCTTTTCATCATCCTCTTGGTGTCCGATATCCAGTTCGAAGAGGTTCCCGATTGTTGAGAGGCATTCCTCACTGCATATATACAGTCCGATATACAGTCTAACTAGGATACTTCATAATGCTGGTCCAGCTCATTTAGCTCTGTGACACTAGATATGGAAACCCACACAGGTATATATATATATATATATATATATATATATATATATATATATATATATATATATATATATATATATATATATATATATATATATATCCCATTTATCCAAAGACTAACAGCCTTATTAAATTGCAATTTGGAAAATTTTAAAGGGCTCTATATAAGCACATAGCATGTTTTTACAGAAGTTTTAAGTTCGTGAAATCTTGCTTTTGAATAGAAGTTCACTGACTAAAAACTTCTGTAAAAAAAATATGATATGTGCTTATAAAGAGCCCTTTAGAATTTGCTGAATAGCAATTTATTAAGGCTGTAAGTAACCAGTGCTAGTTATTTGATCCTATGTAACACTGTAATGTCATTCTATAAACTCATTGCAGATATTTTGGGGCATAGCAATCAATAATTTAGAATAAGAAGAGCATTGATCCATATTAACTATAAAAAGGAATATATATATATATATATATATATATATATATATATATATATATATATATGAGGGTGCTGTCACACACACTTGACTTTGGAGGCTGCAAACCTAGCACCACAGTCACATAGAAACATATTTGATGGTAGATAAAAATTACCGTATTTATCGGCGGATAACACGCACTTTTTCTCCCTAAAAATAGGGAGCAAATGATAGGTGCGTGTTATACGCCGATATTCCCTCCCCCCTCCTCATCCTCAACCTCCCTCCTCATTCTAAACCCCCCTCTGCATTCTAACCCCCCCTCTGCATTCTAACCCCTCCTCAACCTAAACCCCACTAAATACCTCCCCCTCACATACCTGCTTCTGCTCCGGCCTCCGCTCCGCTCCTTGATCCGGCGCGCATGTGACATCACATGCGCGCCACGTCAATAGCATATACCGGGTGCCGGCAGAAGCAGGTAAGTGAGCAGAAGCAGGTAAGTGCCGGCACCCGGTATATGCTAGTGACGTGGCGCGCATGTGACGTCACATACGCGCCGGGTCAAGGAGCGGAGCGGAGGCCGGAGCAGAAGCAGGTAAGTGAGGGGGAGGTATTTAGGGGGGTTTAGGTTGAGGGGGGGGGTTAGAATGCGGAGGGGGGTTTAGAATGAGGAGGGAGATTGAGGAGGGGGGTTGAGGATGAGGAGGCAGGTTGAGGATGAGGAGGGGGGTTGAGGATGAGGAGGGGGGTTGAGGATGAGGAGGGGGGTTGAGGTTGAGGAGGGGGGTTGAGGAAGGAGGATGAGGATGGGGGTTGAGGAGGGGGTTTGAGGAGGGAGGTTGAGGATGAGGAGGGGGGTTGAGGATGAGGAGGGGGGTTGAGGATGAGGAGGGAGGTTGAGGATGAGGAGGGGGGTTGAGGATAAGGAGGGGGGTTGAGGATAAGGAGGGGGGTTGAGGAAGGAGGGTGAGGATGGGGGGGTTGAGGATAGGGGGGGTGAGGAGGGAGGTTGAGGAGGGGGTTGAGGATGAGGAGGCAGGTTGAGGATGAGGAGGGGGGTTGAGGATGAGGAGGCAGGTTGAGGATGAGGAGGGGGGTTGAGGATGAGGAGGGGGGTTGAGGAAGGAGGATGAGGATAGGGGGTTGAGGAGGGGGTTTGAGGAGGGAGGTTAAGGATGAGGAAGGGGGTTGAGGATGAGGAGGGGGGTTGAGGAGGGAGGTTGAGGATCAGGAGGGAGGTTGAGGATGAGGAGGGGATTGAGGATGAGGAGGGGGGTTGAGGATGAGGAGGGAGGTTGAGGAGGGAGGTTGAGGAGGGGGTTGAGGAGGGGGGGGTTGAGGAATGAGGATGGGGGGTGGAGGAGGGTGTTTGAGGAGGGGGTTGAGTATGGGGGGTTTGAGGAGGGGGTTGAGGAGGGAGGTTGAGGATGAGGAGGGAGGTTGAGGTTGAGGCTTTTGCTTCAAAGTTCTTTATTTGAAATTTATTTTTTTTCCCCTGAAATTTCCTTCTTAAAATGAGGTGCGTGTTATACGCCGATAAATATGGGTATGTCTTAAAGTTTGCCTTAAATAAGCCTCAGACCTATGTTTGACTCTACCACTTCCATCGGAAGGCGGTCCTGCCTATCTTCTACTCTTTATGTAAAAAGTTGCTGTGTATACATTGGTGTCAATGTGTTTTTTTTGTGTGTCTTTATATGAATACAAGGTATCAGTAGCAGTATACAGAAATGTACTAGATATGATAATTAAAGTTTTTTATTTAAAAAGTACCAAAATATTCAGTGGTGCTAAATACAAGGGATACAGATAATACATATGATAAACACAACATCAGTTTACATGAAACAGAAGGTGTAGAAAGCCCCTACTCTCAAAAGACCTTATAGTCTACGTAGGTTAAGTGTATAGAGACAAAAGGGCATGAGAATGCTTTTTGGGGTGTCCAGTGTGTTTGATATTAGGGAACAAGTTAGTAGACTTCTCTGAATAGATGAGTTTTCAGAAAGTGTTTGAAACTGTGAGCAGAGTCTAAAATACCCTTACACAAGGTAAGGGTAAGTACAGATTCCCTGGTGGTCGTGGTTAGGATTCGCCGATGTGACCTGGGATCGATTCCAGTCAGGGAACCAAGAGGTCACACCACCCTGAAGCCAATCAGGGTTGGGACTGGTCAGTACTTGGATGGGAGACCACCCAAGAATACCATGAGCTGTATCCTATGGCCCACAGGAGAAGGAACTGCCAACTCACTCCAGTATCTCTGGTATGAAAAGTGGATCAGCACGAACATAAGGATGTCCCTGGTATGTTATGGTGAACAAGGTCACAGAGAGTTGGAAACAACTGAACAACGCAAAAAAAGGGTAAGTACACCTCTCAGTCTGCCATCAATGAGCCACAGCCAAATGACTGTAAAATTAATGCATTATATACAGTACACTATGTCCTTGCCTGCAACCAGAGGTGACAGTCTAAGATACTATACATAATTCATTATATACAGCAGAACATAAATCTTGCCTGATGGGGCTGAGTCCAGGTGCTGTACATTGTGCATTATATACAATACAGTAGGTCAATGTCCTCTCCATATGAGACAGAGCCCAGGTAATGCATAATGCAATATATACAGTACAGTAGGTCAAGGTCCTCTCCTTATGAGACAGAGCCCAGGTAATGCATAATGCAATATATACAGTACAGTAGGTCAAGGTCCTCTCCATATGAGACAGAGTCCAGGTAATGCATAATGCAATATATACAGTACAGTAGGTCAAGGTCCTCTCCTTATGAGACAGAACCCAGGTAATGCATAATGCAATATATACAGTACAGTGGGTCCATGTCCTCTCCAGATGGGACAGAACCCAGGTAATGCATAATGCAATATATACAGTACAGTAGGTCAAGGTCCTCTCCATATGAGACAGAGCCCAGGTAATGCATAATGCAATATATACAGTACAGTAGGTCCATGTCCTCTCCAGATGGGACAGAACCCAGGTAATGCATAATGCAATATATACAGTACAGTAGGTCCATGTCCTCTCCAGATGGGACAGAACCCAGGTAATGCATAATGCAATATATACCGTACAGTAGGTCCATGTCCTCTCCAGATGGGACAGAACCCAGGTAATGCATAATGCAATATATACAGTACAGTAGGTCAAGGTCCTCTCCATATGAGACAGAGCCCAGGTAATGCATAATGCAATACATACAGTACAGTAGGTCCATGTCCTCTCCATATGAGACAGAGCCCAGGTAATGCATAATGCAATATATACAGTACAGTAGGTCAAGGTCCTCTCCATATGAGACAGAGCCCAGGTAATGCATAATGCAATATATACAGTACAGTAGGTCCATGTCCTCTCCAGATGGGACAGAACCCAGGTAATGCATAATGCAATATATACAGTACAGTAGGTCCATGTCCTCTCCAGATGGGACAGAACCCAGGTAATGCATAATGCAATATATACCGTACAGTAGGTCCATGTCCTCTCCAGATGGGACAGAACCCAGGTAATGCATAATGCAATATATACAGTACAGTAGGTCAAGGTCCTCTCCATATGAGACAGAGCCCAGGTAATGCATAATGCAATATATACAGTACAGTAGGTCCATGTCCTCTCCAGATGGGACAGAACCCAGGTAAAGCACATAGTGCATTATATAAAGTACAGTATGTCTTTATTCTCCTCCAGGCGAAAAAGATTGCATGTGATGCATATAGTGCATTATGTACAGTACAGTAGGTCCTTGCCTTCCTTCACATGGTTTATTATATGGAGGACAGTATGTACTTTATAAACACCAGATGGAGACTGATGCTAGACATCTTGCATTTTAAATAGGTCAGTCTGTCTTTCTTTGCATTTCACCAGATATGACAGATACTGCACCTACGGCATATATACAGCAGTAAATGCCTTTATGACATTAGATGCAAAAAGGGTAAAAAAAGCAGCAAAAAGACAAAATGCAGTGCTTAGCAAAAACAGATTAGAACTTATGGAAAGCCCTTGAAGCCATAGCTCTCCAGCAATATAAATTGTCTTTACGGGCAGCTGAGAGGGCAAAAAAACAACTGGATGACCCACTGAGATGCTGCACATCATGCATTATAGATAGGTCAGTCTTGCCTTTCACCAGATAAGACAGATGCTAGATACTGCACACACTGCATACATACAGCACAGAGAGCCGGTGCATATTACGCCACTAAATGAGGCAGTTCAGAGAGTGACCATAGAGCAGTGGTAGTAAATAGGACCTGAAGAAGGACCTCCAGTCCCTTTTTTCCACACTTGCATTAGATAATTACATTTTTAAATATTTCCTGTTTTTTACCTAAGACATCAACCTACTGACTCACCTGAAGTGGACCAGCAGACTCCTCTCCAGTTCAAACAGAAGAACGGATGAGACAAAGTATGAGAGATAAGCAGAGAAGAGTGAAACACAGAGATGAAGAAAATGGACATAGGCATAAGAGGAATGGAGATAGGGATAAGAGGAATGGGCGCTAAAGAATATATGAAAGAGGAAAGAGAGAAAGAACAAGAGAGAGGGAAAGCAGCAGAGAAGAGGGGGAAATAAGAAGACAGGAGGAAAATGCTGAAGAATATAAATAAGAGAGGAGAGATTGAAAATAGAAAAGGAGAAAATAAACAAAAAAAGAGAAGGAGCAGAGAAATTAAATAAAGAGGAGAGAACAAGGAATGGAGTTGTTTGGAGATAGAGAGAATGAGGCAGAAAGGAATGAGAGGGAGGAAAAGGTGAGAGGGAGGAAGGGTTACAATGGAGAGAGAGGGTAGGAGAGAGAGACACAGGGGTATGAGGGAGAGAGAGGGGGGAAGGGGAAAAGAGGTGAGAGAGGGGAAGGACTTATCTGGCCTCTAAGTGATAAAAAGCCTGTACCGCCCCACTGTTAAAGTGCCACTTCATGTACATAGAGCATACATGTGAAAAATGTAAATGCAAATATATACCCAGCCACCTCTCCCCAAGACGCCTTCCCATAGCAGCAACCTTCCCCTCGACCCCTCCTAACAGTACTCCTCCCCAAGACGCTTTCCCAAAACAGCTCCCCTCCCTAAGACTCCTTCCCAAGGCCCTTTCCCATACCTGCTCCCACAAAAGATCCATTTCCATAGCTGGGCCCCCTCAGAAGAGGATCCTGGTGCAGTGCACCACTGGTACCTCCGCCCCTGAGTCAGATGTACTAAGGGTAAAGATTTGGAAGCAAAGGCACAGAAGAAGCATCTGTACTAAAGGTTGACATTATGGAGACCCTAATAATTCCTTTTGGTTCCCTGGTGGTCCAATGGTTAGGACTCTGTTTTTCCCCCGCTGTCGCCCTGGGTTTGATTCCAAGTAAGGGAACCAAGAGGTCACATTACTCTGAAGCCGAGCAGGGTTGGCCTGGTCTGTACTGGGATGGGAGACCACCTAGGAATACCAGAAGCTGCATGCTGTTGCCCCCTGGAGATGGAACTGGCAACCCACTCCAGTATCTCTGCCATGAATACCAAGTGGATCAGCATGAAAATGCACATAAAGATGTTCTGGTGTATTACCGTCCATGAGGTCACGGAGAGTCGGAAACGACTGAATAACGACTGGGGCATATGCACTAAGATTTAACATTTCCAACAAGTATGGCTCTAGGCTCCACTTTCTGCGCTTTGTTTCACCGGAAGGCAATGCAAAGAAAAACAAAGATAAGCACAGAATGATTACTGGCTGAAAAACAGAGTTCTAACTCCTGGAATTGTACATCTCAGCAAATGAGATTGAGAAATTTTAGTTTAAGATTTTGCAATACTCACAAATTAACTTAAAGGACAACTGTAGATTCAAGAAAAACTACAAGTTTATAAAGTATGTAACAAACGAACAATATAAGCAGCTGTGCCGCCTGTAAATAAATGTACAACTGATTCCATCTTATCTGGTTTCACCTCTGATAACTGGGTTGTGAGGTGTATTATTTTAAATGTATCAGATGAGAGTGGAAAAAAAGAGACTTGAAAAAGATATATTACTAGATCTTATTGCATTTAACACCTATCCAGCTACCCCCACAAATACTCATAAGCATATAACATGCAATCTCCCTGCACCTGCTGAGATGTATACATCCATCTCACACATACAACCTTCACCAAAGTACAATGGATGCCTCCAGGGGCCAGCAGAGCCATAATTCTATTTTTTCTATTTAAAATCTAGCTTTATAATTTTTTCTATGTCTGACTATGCTCTAGGTTAGACTCAAAGCGTTCAAACAAATAAGGAAAATAGACAAGTTAAGAGATGACAAAGCTATATGGTTAGCCCAATAAAAACATTACTTCCTAGGAAAAAAACAGGCAAAATACTATCAAATAAATTGACTAAAAGAGAACCACAAAAAAAACAATGTAGGAAACCAGCGGAAATTGCTAATACCTTCTATGAGTACTATAAAACTCTTTATAATTTAGAAGACGTAAGAGAATTTGTCAAACCATCTAAACAGGAAATAAATATTTTTTTGAATAATCTAAAACTACCCACAATATCAGAACAACAGTTAAAAAATTTGAATAAAGATATATCAATTGTAGAAATACAAACAGCTATAACAAATCTCAAGGTAGACAAAGCACCTGGCTGGGATGGGATTCCAAACCAATATTATAAGTTATTTTCTCCTATACTTACTCAGTGTCTTGGGAAAGCATTCAATGAAATAAAATTGAAAGGCTCAGCTTCTCCAGAGATGCTTTTAGCATCCATTATTACAATCCCCCAAATAATAAAGATACATCTGAATGTAAGAACTATAGGCCCATGTAATTGATGAACACAGATAAAAAACTTTACTCAAAGATACTGGCTATAAGATTGAATTGGATTCTTCCTGAGTTGATTAACCTTGCTCAAAGAGGTTTTGTAAGAAACAGACAAACAACTGATAACACCAGAAGATTTATAGATATATTGTAACATGCCATGTCCATGAAGATCCCATTGTTGGCCCTGTCATTGGACGCGGAGAAGGCCTTTGACAGGGTCAACTGGGAATTCATAGACTTGGTTTAAAAGAAAACCGGTTTTGGAAATTTGGAACAACTGCTTTGGGAGCCTTATATAGTAATCCCTCGGCTTATGTTACAGGTATAGGATTCGAAATAAGGAAGTTTGAGATACATAACGGTTCTAGACAAGGATGCCCTCTTTCTCCATTGATATTTACTCTAGTAATAGAAACACTTGCAGAAAAAAAGTGTAAACGAACAAATAGAAGGTGTACAGATATCAGGTCACGTAAATAAAATAATTTTATTTTTGGGTGATGTCTTGATTACAGTAACTAACCCAAGGAAATTTTTTATATTAATACATAAAGAATTAGATCTATTTTCTAAAGTTTCTTATTATAAAGTGAATATGGAAAAAACAGAGAGCCTATGGCTAAAGTTGGATAAACAAGTATTGGATTTACTAAGAAAAAAATTCCTATACAATTGGCAAGAAAACAAGATCTCTTATTTAAGAATTGTATTTACTCCAAATCTGGAATAACTTTGAATTATTACATCGCCATATCAAAACATTACATGTAAGATGGAAAGATCTATTACTATCTTGGTTAGGAAGAATATTGGCAACCAAAATGGTTATATTCCTGACAATTGTATATTTAATGAGAGCTATACCATTGGAAATTCCTTTTGAGAAATTTACAAACTACTCTAGATAAATTTGTATATAAAGATAAAAAAACATGTATTAACTATAAAATAGACAAAAGAGATATTTCCAGAGGAGGATTAACAGCATTATCAATATTCGATTACCGTATTATGAAGCAACTAGATTATCAGAAATATTAGAATGGAGTTTTTCAGAATTTCCAGCAAAATGGTGGTATACAGAAAAATCTACAATGACTAAAATGAATATTGAACATGTGATATGGTATAAAGAAGAAGATATCACCTTAATAAATCTTCTCAAAACTGTTAAATCTGGAATTAAGATTTGGAATAAGCTTAATAAAAAATATAGCTTGATACCAAATCCTTCCCCTATAACCCCGGCTGAATTTATATATGAGAAATTTGACCAAAAAGATAATAGAAATATGGTCTCTGGAACTCCTTGCCTCGCTCCACCAGATTATCCTCATGCCTCAAAACATTTAAAACCTCACTTAAAACGCATCTCTTTAAAGAAGCGTATCACCTTCCACCGTAACACACTCAGCATCTCTCTCTCCCTCTTTTACCACTCACTATACCTTAGATTGTAAATTTGCGAGTTTCTATCCTAAGTTCGCCATGGACATTGGATTCCTAGCTCAAAGACAGGGCCCTCCTTGCTTTGCTAAATGCTATTTGTACTTATCTTTGTCTGAACTCAGCTTATGTACAGAGCTACAGAATATGTTGGCGCGTTATAAATTAACTATAATATATATATATATATATTTATATATATAATATATATTTTTGAACTATTGAAAACTGTCATCGCAATTCAAGTTGTTGCTTTAGATTATTCTTAAAGAGCACAGAATGGAAAGCTAGCTATACATTGTGCTAGCCATTAGATTCTTATCAAATGAGTGGCTCACAAATATTAATTAGCTTCTTTAATGTGCGCATTAGGATTATAACCTGCTTGTCTGACAGTGATGGTACAGCAATTGTCCAAAATGTGCTAATTATATTTAGATCAGAATACTACTAATTTGTAATGTGCATACAGTTTACCATTAAAATATAACTTTTCATAATACCATGTATAAAAACAAAATAATATAAAGGGGAAATGAAAACATATACATATAAGATAAAGAACCGATAACCACCTGTAGTCTCTAATCCTAAATAAAGTGTAATGGATATTGGGGTTAATGTGAGAGATGGCTAACTACCCACAATACCACAATGGGAACAGAGCTTTTCTAAAACTCCATATATTAAGACCTCAATGATCCTCTATGGTTGTATGCTGTTAGACCCATTTGCCACTATCCTCAAGCTCACTGGACACAAATTAGCATATTGAGCCACATATTAGCGTACAGGAGCCCCACTTTTAATGCTGAATAGTTCAGGGATGATTTACCGTAGATAAAAACGACTAGTACAATGTATAGAAAGTTTGTAATGCTCTCTCAAATGAATATATCAATACCATGACCTGAAATCCATGATCTCATGTAGATTGTGGGAGTGCTAGGAAAGTTATAAGCAGCTGCCATGTGAAGCATCTGATAATCCCAGAGGACGTATTTACTCTAGTTGATAAGCCCTGTATATTTAAAGGAGCAGTCTCTCTATTTTCTTGTTAAAGACGTTTTTTTCTAACAATTACCATAAACATTGCATGTGCAAAGAGAGGCAAATGAAGCTTTGGGCAGAAAATATAATTCAAACCCACAGTTTTCCTAATTATTGGCCACTAAGTACCCTTCCCTATCTCTCATTGTCCTGAGCACTACTTATATATCTTATACATACCAGGGATACATATCAAATAACCAAATTCCTCTAAAAAAATCACAGCCGGTGCCCACAACAAAGATGGCTGGGCTCGTGTCATGTTCACTATGTGTTTACAACCATTAAATACACATCATCGTAATGCAGAGATTGGACGGGAACGCTAAAAGTGAGAGGGTGTGACCTGTCAAACTGTGGGCGTGTATTATCACGTGATGGGCGTGGTCTGTCAGTGGAAGGGATGTAACTGCACGTGGAAGCTTAGTGACGCAAAAATACGGGGCGGAGTTATTTAAATAGAAATCACCTATCAGAGGGGGGATACGGCTGGTTGGGCGTGGTTTGTTGTGTTGAGGGGCGTGTCCTCGTGTCGCAGACGGTGCTGCGCTTGGCAGTGTAATCTTTTGCACGCCATGGCCGCGCCGGGATGTACCGGCCCGCTCATTCTGCTCTGTCCCGTGCTCGCTTGCCTGCTGCTCCCGGTGATATGCTCCTCTCAGACCACTGCTCCCAGCCCGCAGGAGCCGCCTCTGATCCTGGGTATCCGCATGGTTGGCAGTGACCGCCAGGCTGGGCTCTCCAAGTCCGGGGAGCTGGAGGTGACGGAGGGCAGCCGGTTGCTCTTCCGCCTGTACGGCCTGAACCTGCGCCAGGACAGCGGTAACCTACTGGCGTTTGTAGAAGCCGGCTCTGGGGAACTTGATAACCGCAGCTGTCTGGAGGATACCCGGGACTTCCTGCGGGACCCGGCCGGGCTCAATGTGACGGACCTGGAGGGGGTGACTGTAGCGCTGCTGCGGCTGGAGGTGCTGCCCCTGCGGAAGAGCCAGAGTTCCCGTGTGTACGCGCTGTGTACCCGCCGCGGGCCCGGCCTGCCCTGGACTCTGCACCCTGCTCCGGATGGCAGGCTGCGGGTCCTGGAGGAGGAGAAGCCTCTCATGCCCATCTGGCTGCAGGCCTGTGTCATCGCCGTGCTGCTCGTGCTCTCCGGGATCTTCAGCGGCCTGAACCTGGGGCTCATGGCCCTGGACCCCATGGAGCTGCGGGTGGTGCAACGCTGCGGCTCGGACAGGGAGCGGGAGTATGCCCGGAAGATCGAGCCGGTGCGGAGGAAAGGAAACTACCTGTTGTGCTCCCTGCTGCTGGGCAACGTGCTGGTCAATACCACGCTGACCTCCCTAATGGACGGGCTCACCGGCTCCGGGGTGGGGGCTGTGGTCACCTCCACAATGGGCATCGTGGTGCTGGGAGAGATCGTACCCCAGTCCCTGTGCTCCAGACACGGCCTGGCAGTGGGGGCCAATACCCTGTGGCTCACCAGGATCTTCATGGTGCTCACATTCCCACTGTCATACCCGGTCAGCCGCCTGCTGGACTGTGCCCTGGGGCAGGAGATCGGGACGGTGTACAACCGGGAGAAGCTGCTGGAGATGCTCAAGGTGGGAGCTTGGGAGGATATTATATAGGGAAAGGACCAGATCATCTAGAGGTGGGAGTGCCTGGGGAGGATATACAGTGTATTATATAGGGAAAGGACCTGATCATGTAGAGGTGGGAGTGCCTGGGAAGTTATACAGTGTATTATATAGGGAAAGGACCTGATCATATATAGATGGGAGTGCCTGGGGAAGATATACAGTGTATTATATAGGGAAAGGACCTGATCATATATAGATGGGAGTGCCTGGGGAAGATATACAGTGTATTATATAGGGAAAGGACCAGATCATCTAGAGGTGGGAGTGCCTGGGGAGGATATACAGCGTATTATATAGGGAAAGGACCTGGTCATATATAGATGGGAGTGCCTGAGGAGGATATACAGTGTATTATATAGGGAAAGGACCTGATCATCTAGAGGTGGGAGTGCCTGGGAAGTTATACAGTGTATTATATAGGGAAAGGACCTGGTCATATATAGATGGGAGTGCCTGAGGAGGATATACAGTGTATTATATAGGGAAAGGACCTGATCATCTAGAGGTGGGAGTGCCTGGGAAGTTATACAGTGTATTATATAGGGAAAGGACCTGATCATATATAGATGGGAGTGCCTGGGGAAGATATACAGTGTATTATATAGGGAAAGGACCTGATCATATATAGATGGGAGTGCCTGGGGAAGATATACAGTGTATTATATAGGGAAAGGACCAGATCATCTAGAGGTGGGAGTGCCTGGGGAGGATATACAGTGTATTATATAGGGAAAGGACCTGGTCATATATAGATGGGAGTGCCTGAGGAGGATATACAGTGTATTATATAGGGAAAGGACCTGATCATCTAGAGGTGGGAGTGCCTGGGGAGGATATACAGTGTATTATATAGGGAAAGGACCTGATCATCTAGAGGTGGGAGTGCCTGGGAAGGATATACAGTGTATTATATAGGGAAAGGACCTGATCATATATAGATGGGAGGATATGCAGTGTATTATATAGGGAAAGGACCTGATCATATATAGATGGGAGGATATGCAGTGTATTATATAGGGAAAGGACCTGATCATGTAGAGGTGGGAGTGCCTGGGAAGTTATACAGTGTATTATATAGGGAAAGGACCTGATCATATATAGATGGGAGTGCCTGGGGAAGATATACAGTGTATTATATAGGGAAAGGACCTGATCATATATAGATGGGAGTGCCTGGGGAAGATATACAGTGTATTATATAGGGAAAGGACCAGATCATCTAGAGGTGGGAGTGCCTGGGGAGGATATACAGTGTATTATATAGGGAAAGGACCTGGTCATATATAGATGGGAGTGCCTGAGGAGGATATACAGTGTATTATATAGGGAAAGGACCTGATCATCTAGAGGTGGGAGTGCCTGGGGAGGATATACAGTGTATTATATAGGGAAAGGACCTGATCATCTAGAGGTGGGAGTGCCTGGGAAGGATATACAGTGTATTATATAGGGAAAGGACCTGATCATATATAGATGGGAGGATATGCAGTGTATTATATAGGGAAAGGACCTGATCATATATAGATGGGAGGATATGCAGTGTATTATATAGGGAAAGGACCTGATCATGTAGAGGTGGGAGTGCCTGGGGAGGATATACAGTGTATTATATAGGGAAAGGACCTGGTCATATATAGATGGGAGTGCCTGAGGAGGATATACAGTGTATTATATAGGGAAAGGACCTGATCATCTAGAGGTGGGAGTGCCTGGGGAGGATATACAGTGTATTATATAGGGAAAGGACCTGATCATCTAGAGGTGGGAGTGCCTGGGGAGGATATACAGTGTATTATATAGGGAAAGGACCTGATCATCTAGAGGTGGGAGTGCCTGGGGAGGATATACAGTGTATTATATAGGGAAAGGACCTGATCATATATAGATGGGAGTGCCTGGGGAGGATATACAGTGTATTATATAGGGAAAGGACCTGATCATATATAGATGGGACTGCCTGGGGAGGATATACAGTGTATTATATAGGGAAAGGACCTGGTCATATGTAGATGGGAGTGCCTGGGGAAGATATACAGTGTATTATATAGGGAAAGGACCTGAACATCTAGAGGTGGGAGTGCCTGGGGATGATATACAGTGTATTATATAGGGAAAGGACCTGATCATCTAGAGGTGGGGAGTGCCTGGGGATGATATACAGTGTATTATATAGGGAAAGGACCTGATCATATATAGATGGGAGTGCCTGGGAAGTTATACAGTGTATTATATAGGGAAAGGACCTGATCATCTAGAGGTGGGAGTGCCTGGGGATGATATACAGTGTATTATATAGGGAAAGGACCTGAACATCTAGAGGTGGGAGTGCCTGGGGAGGATATACAGTGTATTATATAGGGAAAGGACCTGATCATCTAGAGGTGGGAGTGCCTGGGGAGGATATACAGTGTATTATATAGGGAAAGGACCTGATCATATATAGATGGGAGTGCCTGGGGAGGATATACAGTGTATTATATAGGGAAAGGACCTGATCATGTAGAGGTGGGAGTGCCTGGGGAGGATATACAGTGTATTATATAGGGAAAGGACCTGATCATATGTAGATGTGAGTGCCTGGGAAGTTATACAGTGTATTATATAGGGAAAGGACCTGATCATATGTAGATGGGAGTGCCTGGGGAGGATATACAGTGTATTATATAGGGAAAGGACCTGATCATGTAGAGGTGGAAGTGCCTGGGGAGGATATACAGTGTATTATATAGGGAAAGGACCTGATCATATATAGATGGGAGTGCCTGGGGAGGATATACAGTGTATTATATAGGGAAAGGACCTGATCATATATAGATGGGAGTGCCTGGGGAGGATATACAGTGTATTATATAGGGAAAGGACCTGGTCATATGTAGATGGGAGTGCCTGGGGAGGATATACAGTGTATTATATAGGGAAAGGACCTGATCATATATAGATGGGAGTGCCTGGGGAGGATATACAGTGTATTATATAGGGAAAGGACCTGATCATCTAGAGGTGGGAGTGCCTGGGGAGGATATACAGTGTATTATATAGGGAAAGGACCTGGTCATATGTAGATGGGAGTGCCTGGGGATGATATACAGTGTATTATATGGGGAAATGACCTGATCATATGTAGATGGGAGTGCCTGGGGAGGATATACAGTGTATTATATAGGGAAAGGACCTGATCATATATAGATGGGAGTGCCTGGGGAGGATATACAGTGTATTATATAGGGAAAGGACCTGATCATATATAGATGGGAGTGCCTCGGGAAGTTATACATTGTATTATATAGGGAAAGGGCCTGGTCATACATAGGTTAGAGGTGGGAGTGCCTGGGCCATGTATACAGTATATTATATAGGGAAATGAACTGGTCATCTAGAGGTGGGAGTACCTGGGAGGATATACAGTGTATTATATAGGGAAAGGACCTGGTCATATATAGATAGGGTAGAGGTGGGAGCGCTTGGGGAGCATATACAGTATATTATATATGGAAAGGGCCTTGTCATATATAGGTTAGAGGACCTTGCCTACCCCCAGCAGGGTATCAGGAAGACCGTATTGGAAAGTACAATATATTAAGGAAAAGTTTTATAACTTTTGATAGACACTTGTCAAATATTTTATATTGTAAATCATGTTAATTCTTTAAAAAAAAAAAATGGATTCAAGGACCATGGCATAATTCTCAGACATAAGTCTTAGAACATTTTTATTAGGGTGATCTGCACGTGACACACTACATTCTCACCTAATTGTGTAGATATTTAGATTGTAAGTAGTGAGTTTCCAGTCTTGTAGGGTACTTTGGGGGAAAGATTCTAAGCTCAGAACAAGGCCCTCCATCTTCTACAGTTTAATAAATAACATTGTATTTTACCTTGTTCTTATCCACTGTGCAGCGCTATGGAATATGTTGGCGTGTTACAAATAGTTAATTAATAAAATGCTCATCAATAATCTAACTAGGACTAATGGGGTGATATGTTTAAAGTGACAGGCTCTTTGTTCCTGAGGAGTGACAGATGGGGTCTCGGGGACTCCAACCTGCTGTATATTGAAAGCTTTCTCTTGTGTTATCAGACCTTATTGTCAAGGTGTATAAACTTTCATAGATTAATAGTCCCCATAGAACAACATACAAAAGGTAATCATTTTTGAGTTGTTTGAATAGCCAAGTTTTCTAATACATGGAGTCCTTTTTTAGGTGTTTATAAATAAAAATAAAGATTAATTTAGTCAGAAATCTAACCATGCACTTATTTAGTACAAGACATTATGCTCTGCTTTGGAACTACAAAGGGCAGTGGAGAATAAAAGTGTTGCGTTCAAGGTAATCCGGTCCCTTGTTATGTTATAAAATAGTTGTGTGCTTTATAACCCAGGCATACAAAAGTACTCCGCTTTTGTTTTTCCATTGTCTTGTAAGTCATCTAATGATGTCAGATAAGGTGCCTGAGTCAGGGTGGTAAAATGTGATAAAATCCCTCTGCCATGCTGCGCACAAATCCTCTCTCAGTAGTTTGCGGGGTCATTTTGTCCACTGTAATTTTAACACCAGATGATTCTTAGATTTTTTTTCCTTAGCCTGTAAGAGAACAATCTTAAGAGCTTCTTATTGCAGTCATTCGATCCAATTTCTACCATTCTCTATTGCAAGTGTTTTCTTTGTGCGTTCAACCTGTACCCACAGCAATTGAGAATGTGTTTTGCTAACAATTACATGTTACAATTGGTTGCTGTTTGTGTGGCATTGTTACACTTTGCAGGGGAACAGATAGGACATCTCTGTAAATGTTGCCGAGACATCTGGGCTGCTCACCCTAATCTTTCTGTCATGCATTTAGAGCTTTGTGATGTCTTTCTGCAGGTGACCGAGCCGTATAGTGGCCTGGTGAGAGAGGAGATGAACATCATCCAAGGAGCACTGGAGCTCCGAAGCAAGAAAGTAGAGGATGTGATGACTCGTGTGGGGGACTGCTTCATGCTGCCTAATGATGCCATCCTGGACTTCAACACCATGTCCAGCATCATGGAGAGTGGCTACACTCGCATCCCTGTATACGAAAACGAGCGCTCCAATATTGTGGATATACTGTATGTAAAAGACTTGGCGTTTGTGGACCCAGATGACTGCACCCCTCTAAGTACTATCACCCGCTTCTACAGTCATCCTGTCCATTTTGTATTCGGTGACACTAAACTGGACGCTGTGCTGGAGGAGTTTAAAAAGGGTAAGCAGATTGTATGTGTAGTTTGTGTAGAGCCATCAAAGGGCATAGCACTTTCCAAAGTACACAAATATTTATGTGACTATGTAAATGCATATGGTAGAGTTGGTGCTACCACATGCCTACAAATGCATTTGCGATCAGTACTTGTACAAATAGGGAAGGTATCCCCTATATATCAGTTATATCAGCCAATGTTTGCTCTTGGAGGCAGATCGCAACATGGGAACCAATGGGAGATTTATTTTTCATTATACAAGTTTTCACTTTACAAGTTATTTTTATAGAACAAATTATGTTTTTATCTAGTGATTCCTATCGGTTGCTTATCTTTCTGTTGTTTTGGATGTTTTGTGCAGAATGCATTCTGCTTATTTTGTCTGTGGGCAGATGACTTTGAGATCTCTCCATTTTTGGTTTAATCATGACACACACCATTTTCAGCATTACCTGCCACCGCATCAGTATGTTTTAGTGCTTCCGTTTCAGTCCTGTTGTGTCTTTGTATGTTGTGATGTCTGAAATCAGTTTGTTTGTGATCTGATACTGCTCTGCCAACAGTTGGCCTTGTATAACCACAGTGTTGTCCACCCCAGACAAATCCAAAAGTCCTCTCTCTTTCTGTAAATATTATGTAGCTCTAATTTGGAGGAAGGGGAATGCATTTACAGGCTGTAATTATGTTCTATTGTATGATTGTCAAACTGGCACAGAATCAACAGTATATATCCTACATAGACACTGTACACATTGTGCTCAAGTCAACCCTGGGATTATTGCTTAATTATGTTTTTAATAACCTCTGTATTTGTGTATCTTTCATAACAGTTATTAACTTGAGATGAATGGGGGAAGGTAGTGCAATCACTGCATTACACAAGTAGTGTGGTGAACGTAGGCATGGGTGGTCCACAAGATTTGTAGTCGTTTTTAGTAATTTCAGTAATGTACCTTTTTTATTACTTTTAATATGTAGTGTATGTGTGTGTCTTACACTCAGTATCTTTATATGATTTTTTTCTTACTATACCTTCTGTAGGTAAGTCCCACCTTGCCATTGTGCAGAAGGTCAACAGTGAGGGAGAAGGTGACCCATTTTATGAGGTTCTGGGACTTGTGACCCTTGAGGATGTCATCGAAGAAATCATTAAATCTGAGATCCTGGATGAGAGTGACTTATACAGTAAGAAGTCATTTTTTTCCCTTTGCCACCTGTAATTGTGTCCTTCTGTGGCACCACTGACTTAGTTACATCCACATGCCTCCTTTTTAAAGGGACAGTGTAAGAGCTATGTAAAGGGTTGTGAGAATATAGTTCAAAACTTATTTAAACAAGGTGCTGGGCCTGTCTCTACCTCCCTCCCATTACATGACTCTCATTGTGTGTCTGGATCTGGCGGTTGTTTAATTATACAGTAGCTGTAACTTATTCATTCCTTTCATCTAATTAACAATTCATTGGAAAATTGGGCAACAAAAAAAATTACCTCACTAATGATATTGTGGAGTCATGGACACGAATACAGCACATGTACGGGGGGGCTGGGCGTTGCAACTAAACAGCTGCTGGGTTACTTTAGTGGTTATCAGACAATTATTGTGAGTTGTGTAACAGGAATGAGGTGGATACAGACCCATGACATCAGAAAAGTAACATTTTAAGACTATTTTATTTACAGATGGTTTTATTGTTGAATTTATAAAAATGTTTGAACTATTAAGTGGGGAACTAGATACTCACAGCACATTATATAGCATTTACATTGGCCAATTCATCCTGCTTGAGACAATTACCATGTCAAACTTAGGATACATTTTTAAAGAGTCCATTTTGTGTATTGTACAAGAAGGTAAAATTGACCTATAGCTTGCAAAAATTACACATAAATGTATGACAAAATGATGAAATCACTAAGATTCATATGAATCCTGGTAAAGCGATGCTAGCTCTGTACACTGGTAATTATTAAAACGGCACTTGTGCACAAAACCATTGTGAATAGTGTCTTTTCTAAGAATTTGACTTTTATACAACCATCAGTGAATGTTAAATGTTCTTTTGAATGTATTTAAATATTTGTACCATGGTTTGATTCATCTGTCAAAAGTAATGGTGTCCAGAACATTGACAGGAAGTTCTGGACTACAGTGGTCTTTTAATATTGAAGTATAAAATGGTGCATGAGCTTTTACTGAAGGTAGGAGAAAGGGTGAATAGATTGCAACAGTCCTAATGAGATCTTCTTTTTATGTGAGAGATCAGACTGTGTATATCTACACACATACCACGGCAGTCTATCTATCATGCTTTAAAAATCATTTATTTTAAAGCTCGCAGAAGGTATTTTTGTGAAAAAGAAGTGTTCTGTAGCATTAAAAGTTGCCTTAAATCCTGGGATTTTAACTATATCCTGTCAGACCTTTCAATGAATACCATCCTTTAAATTATATCTGACTCTTAAGAAACTCCAAATACTCTAGAAACGTTTAAGTAGAAAAGTTTATTAGCCTAGAACAATGAGTGGTGGGAGGAGCATCTGAGGTACAAGGCTCTAAATATATTATACTAATGGAGCATCTGAGGTACAAGGCTCTAAATATATTATACTAATGTACAATCTAGTATATAGAAATGCAATTGTACAACAAACAAACTTTACATTACCATTTTAACTGTAGGTCAAGAGGCTTATCTGTTATCTCGCACAAACAATAGAAGAAGCCTTCCCCGCCTGACAACCTGCTGGTGATGAAACACCAAGTGGTCTTTACCAAACAGAGATGGGGTTGCCTTATGAATGGCTGGGGCAGTTTTCAAGGTGTGGCTATAATAGGTATAAAGGGACAACATCTACTGATCTACGCAGTAGTGTCAAAGAAATAGGTGCCAGGTTGAATAGTCTAGACATTTTTGCATAGACACGCTCCGAGACATTAGTATAATATAGGTAGAACCTTGTATCTCAGATGCTTCTCCCGCCACTCATTGTTCTATGCTAATAAACCTTTTCACTTAGAAGTTTCTAGTATATTTGGAGTTTTTCCAGCAGTTGCATGTAAATTACCTGGTGGTATTCATTGAAACACGTACCGGGCTTGTTGTAAATTTATAGTGCAAGGAGATATTGTCAGACAAATCTAATTAACTTTTTGTTAAGTAACTAAAGTTTTTTTTTGTTGTTTTTTTTAAGCGCAGTAGAGCTAGCTTTATACCACACATGGTATTCATAGTCTGGGACTGGCTTCAAGAGTAGTTTAATGGTTAGAACGGTGGCAGAAGGATAGGTATCGATCATCGTTAACAGAATGCAGAAAGAGGAAGACATGGTTACCAGTAGAGTGCTGGATTGTATTTTTTTATGTATAGATGTATTGGTGATATTAATAGTGGGCTTCAAAAAAGGATTTTTTTGTTTATAAATCACACAACAAATATTTAACAGGGAGAACATTTTAGTAGCTCTAAATAAAATATGTAATAATTGATCACTGCAACAGAGGAAAGGGAGTTATGCGTTACAAAAGTTCTACTACCTCTTTACAATTTCCTATTTAGACCTCACCTAGAGACCACATCCCAAAATAATAACAAATTAGAAATATTTCAAAGGAAAGTGATTTGATCAAACTCCGTTAAGGAAGTTAAATATATCTAGAATAAGCATAGGTTCATCCTGAGGCTTAACATTTGCTGGCAAATGTGTTTCTGTGTTTAGATTTTGAGTGTGATCAAACTGCTGACTGTATTTCTGCAATATATTCTACCCCTTTATCCCTTTTCTTCCTTCTTAACACTTCTTCCTTTATTTCTCCTGTCTAGCTGATAATCGCAGTAAAAAGCGAGTGGGCCGCCGCCAGGATAGGAAGGACTTTTCTGTTTTTAATGATCCTGACCATGAATTGAGAGTGAAGATCTCTCCCCAGTTGCTTCTTGCTGCTCACCGCTTCCTATCCACAGGTGAGGTCGCCATTGTTGTGCCCATTACAACTGTTTCCCTTTCCATTATACATTTGGCTTTCCTGTTTCATCCAATATTGTAACATACCTGACACATTTTCTCTTTCCAGAGGTTCCCCTTTTTGCTCCTGCATTGGTCTCAGAAAAGACTCTCTTACGTCTCCTGAAGTATCCAGATGTGGTGCAGGAACTGCACTATAACGAAAATGATAAGAAGGCTACTGAGCATTTTCTTTACCAGCGCAACAAAATGGCGGATTATTTCATCCTTATTCTACAGGTGGGAAAGAAGCATAGTTTTCTTTAAAAGAGCAAGGGGAATTATAGGTGACACTTATATGGAGTAAGCTTTGAACAGTATGGAGGTGATATGAGGACATTTTGGAAACGGTTATAACCGCTTATAACTGCAAGTTTTGATTACAATTGCATATATTATTCAAGGGTCAGACTCTATCATTTGTATTTTTCAGATTGTCTTCAGGTTTATAATTTATATCCTTTTGAGGAATGAATGATAAGTTTTGTGTGACATTTTCACTTGATAAATAGCAATTGGTTATCTCTGTGTACAGTGGTAAAATCTTGACTTATGAAGTTCCTATTGTCGCTATACACAAATGTAGTGAATTAGTTTGTCTGCTCTTGGCATGCCGGATCTGACCATACTCTATTTTGCAGGGCAAGGTGGAGGTGGAAGCTGGGAAGGAAAATATGAAGTTTGAGTCAGGAGCCTTCTCCTATTATGGAGTTATGGCAATGTCTGCCCCTATCACTGGAGGTAGGTTTCTCTCCTATCGCCCCCCCCCCCCCCCACCTCTTTCCTTCTGAACCTTGCACCTTAGATCTTGGTGATCTGCTAACCGATATGTCAGGCTAGAAGCATACCTGTCAGTTGTTGTATCCCTTGCATTTCCTCCCATATCTCATTTTACCTCCTCCCCAGGTCCTGCACGACTTTCCCTTAAAAGGGGGTTTCTGTTTTCAAGGTTAGCAGGTAACTATCTGCATGTGTTTGTAGGGTGTAAGAAAACACTTACAAGCATGTCCTGGGGGTTACCTCCTGCAGCTACTAGAGACTAATGAGTGTATATGCAATGCTGTGACTAAGAAGGGATTTGGTATCACTCGGCATGATTCACCAGCTCTCCCCCCTCTGGGGAGAGGATGTGGGTCTGATGAGCTATTTTTGACCAGGCAGTTTGTGTAATGCGGAGCTATATGGAGCTGGAGAGTTGGAAATCCTAAATATGATCAAATCATTGATCCCTTTCATTTAAGGGAAACAGCCAAAGTCCATTTTAAAGCATAAGTGCAAAGCATATGTACATTGAATGGAAGTGTTACACTGTATGTATGTATGTATGTATATATGTATATATATATATTTATTTATATATTTACACATACACACACACACATATATATATATATATATATATATATATATATATATATATATATATATATATATATATATATACGAATAATACATTAATACTTCCATTTGCATGTCTAAAAGGCAGGGACATGCAAATGAAAATACAATGTATCTCACTCTTTTTTTTAATCCTTATTTGCATGTTCCCGCCTTTTTAGACATGCAAAAATGGGCTTATTAATGTATTATTCGTTTTCTGTATGATGGAGCGCTTTCCTCACTCTAGTGCTCACCATACACCACTAAATAAGATCTATATATATATATATATATATATATATA
Source organism: Discoglossus pictus (assembly GCA_027410445.1). NCBI lineage: Eukaryota > Metazoa > Chordata > Amphibia > Anura > Alytidae > Discoglossus > Discoglossus pictus. The sequence goes on from CM050167.1 coordinate 95,414,946, forward strand.
TATATATATATATATATTCCATTTTTTTTATAGATCTACATATTCTATCAGCCATTTTTGTACTAAATAAGATGTTCACCCTTATTTGTGCTGCATTATATAATTGTGTGACTGCCAAAAACTAATTAGCTGCTCTTAAGTGCTCATTAGTGGCAAGCTGTTTTTGCAAATACAAATAGCCTACTGCTGTGATCTGTAGCTAGAACCTTGAATATTGCTAGGTCTTTGTGCAACCTTACAGTGCTTTCTGCCGGTTTCCCTCTGGTAATTTGTTCGTTCAGCAGTACATCCTCCATCTCCTTGTGATGTTTGCTTTGATCCCACAGAATGGCATTAATTGAATAAAAGGACACACAACCTCTTTAGTTGCAATAACTTTTAATGAATAAAAAATAAGTGACATTTAAATATGGCATTAGAAGTCACTGACTGTAAAACAAATCGGCCTGTAATTAGAGAAAGCACAAGCTTGTAGAACCAGCTAATATTATTTCAAACCGATTTATTATAGATTATTTTCATTCCTTGATACACTTAATATCCCACTAGATAACATACAGAGTTTTCAAAAAAATATCTTTAAAACATATTATATACAAGAAAAAAGAATGTTAAGGATTACATTTACTTGAACAATTTTAAATATATTAACGGGAAGAAGGCCAGGAAGGAAGCTATACGAACATTACAATGTGACACAGGCCTTCTGATAATTAGTGACCCGGAAAAGTCAGATGCGCTAAATAGGTTCTTTTCTTCGGTATACACAAGGGAGGTACCAGTGGTTGGGTCACTGCAACATAATGGGCTACACTACCTTCACCAAATAACTGGTTAACGCATGAAGAACTCCAAAAGATGTTGGGAAAAAATAAATGTTAATAAACCCCCAGGTCCTGATGGAATACATCCAATGGTACTGAGGAAACTGGGCTCCGTAATAGAAAAACCATTATATCTAATTTTTCAGGATTCACTCAACACAAGGTCTCTACCAGATGACTGGAGAAAGGCAAAGGTGATGCCCATATTTAAGAAGGGAGCAAGAGCAAATTCGGGGAATTATAGACCAGTTAGTCTCACTTCGGTAGTTGGAAAGCTTTTAGAAGGGTTAATAAGGGATAATAAGGGATAATATACAGGAATATGTCTACATGTCAAACAAACCTAACTAGTTTCTATGAGGAGGTTAGTAGGAACTTGGATCAAGGAAACCCAGTGGATGTAGTCTATTTGGATTTTGCAAAGTCTTTTGATACAGTGCCACATGGGAGACTATTGAGCAAACGAAGGGATACATGAATTGCCATAAATATTTGCTTATGGATTTGAGAGCTGGCTAAAAGACAGGAAGCAAAGGGTTGTTGTAAATGGAACACACTCCGATTGGACTAATGTGGTAAGTGGGGTTCCTCAGGGTTCAGTATTAGGTCCCCTCCTTTTTTAACATATTTATTAATGACTTAGAAGTAGGATTGGAAAGTAGGTTCTCCATTTTTGCGGATGCCACAAAGTTGTGCAAGGTAATTAAATCAGAAAAGGATGTACTTTTCCCTCCAAAGGGATTTGCATAAATTAGAGGAATGGGCATCCAAGTGGCAGATGAGATTTAATATGAATAAATGCAAAGTTATGCAATTGGGAAGGGAAAATAGCCATGCAATTTATAATCTTAATGGAGCAGATCTAGGGGTATCGGATATTGAAAGGGATTTGGGAGTACTTGTGGACAACCGCCTAGGTAACAGTGCTCAATGCCAAGCAGCTGCAAAGGCAAGTAAAATATTAGCATGTATTAAGAAGGGTATAGAAGCAAGGGAAGCAAATATAATTCTGCCATTATACAAATCCCTAGTATGCCCTATTTTGGAATATGGAGTACAATTTTGGGCACCACTACATAAAAGGACATTTTTTAGAGCTGGAAAATGTACAGAGAAGGGCAACAAAACTAATAAGGGGAATGTAGGGGCCAAGTTATGAAGAAAGACTAACCAAATAAAACTTATTTTCTCTAGAAAAAAGGCGTCTTAGAGGAGATATGATTACCTTATATAAATACATCCAGGGTCAATACAAGGCTTTGTCAAGGGAACTTTTTGTGCCAAGAGGTTTTCAACTGACAAGAGGACATCCCTTGAGATTAGAAGTAAAAAGATTCCACCTTAAAGAAAGAAAAGGGTTCTTCACAGTAAGGGTGGTTAATCTGTGGAATTCTTTACCAAAGGAGGCGGTGACAGCGTATTCGATAGATAACTTTAAAAAGGGATTGGATATATTTTTAAATAAAAAGGGCATTAAGGGCTATCCTGGATAAATAGAGAGGGAGTAACTTGATGAACTAAAGTATTTTTTCAACCTAAATTATTATGTAATTATGTATATGCAAGTGAGCTGGATTATGAATGCATCTGATAGTGGAGAATTAGTTTGCTTGAAAAAAATACCAAAATAAACATTTAAACCATTACGCTAAAGTTTGCTGAACTTTTTGCATTTGCAAACTGTTTTCTATCAATGTTGACACCCCCTAAAAATACCAGCTGAAACAAGCATACATAATACGTTGTATATTTTTGGTCTGTGAGTTGAGCTGTAGCTTTACTTTGGATTTCTGTAATACCCAGAACAATGTCTGTGTCCCTTCATTCACTGATTGTTTTATCTACATCCCAGGTGATACTTTCCCCAGCCCCAGTGATTTTAGCCCTGTGATGTCTCCCAGCCCCAGTGAAACAATAAAAAGCTTTAAAGATAGCAAAAACGTTCTAGCACAATTTTTCTTTATTTGTTTAATATTTAGAGTATTTTTGTGTGTGTTTTCCAAATGGTTAGATTTCTCATTTTAGTTCAATATACTCACAACTCATTTTATCTTTGGTATCTTCAATATGTTTTTTTTATCTTTTTATTTCCTCACACTTTGGGGGTCCTCAGCTTTGCTGTTTTAATCACCATTAAAATGAGTCACAATATTTTATGGAAACACAACGTAAAAGGGCAAATTTTTGCATTTCATATTAGTAACAACTATTTTGTATGTTTTTGAAAACGATCCTTCCACAGTGTCTGAATGAAAGGACATTCCCACCAGATATGTATGAAGTTCTCTTCTTGACCCAGAACCTCTTATTTCCGGAATTTGAAATATCAATCATATTTGTGGGAACTACAGTATATACTAATGATTTACCACATGTTGACATTAATACAATATTACAATTAATATAATTAAATATATACACTTAAACCACTTCAGTGCACTAGATGGTGTATTTACCCTTTAATAAAGCTCCACACTGGGAAATGCAGCCCCTCATTTTTCTGCTGGGTTTTGTCGTACACTCACATTTTGGTTCTTGGATGTTTCTTTCTGTAAATAGTGTAAAATATTTTGTATTTTTCTCCTAAGAGTTATCTAGGGATATATATTCTTACACGTAAATATTTAAACTGATTGCTGCAAATTCATCCTAATCTTAATAGACCTCCCCTCCCAAGCCAAAGTTTGTCTAAAGATTTACAGTTCTCCCAAATGCTATAATGTTCTTTTCTCACTAACATTTTTTTATTTTTTTATTTTAGTTACGTCTTCTTTAGTTAATGAGAGATAGGTCTTTCCTACTTTTCATATTTTGAGTTGTATACGTCTATGTATTAGCGAGCAATCATAACAGTTTTTTCCTTTTAAAGGACCATTTAAGTCATAACTGCTCTGCAAAATGTCAAAGCCCATGTGAAATACAGTTATTGTGGACATTTTATAAAAATAAATTGCCACTCTTAACCCTCTTTCAAAAACTTATTGTGGAGGAAACACTTCCCACCTACCCCCCCCCCCCATATCTGCACTGCCCTCATATCCGCCCTGCCCGTCACATGCCAGAAAAGGGGTACATTTTTTAATGGGGTTTAAAGTTGTAAAAAACCCTGTGCTGTGTGGGGCCCATTAACTTAAAAAGGGTACCTATTGAATCTCATCCCACCTAACTTTAGATTACCATGGGGATCCGTAGGGACCCTTATGGCAACTGGTTAAAGTATTACAAATCGGCTACACTTTTTTTTTTTTTCCCCTAAACAATCCGAAATGACACATTCCAGCCAATCGGAATCCACAAAAACTGTATATAAGTAGAGGTCATAGTCAAAAAACATAGTCCATTTCCTCACAGGAAATTATATATTTATATATTATATTATATATTATTTTAGTGTGTGTGTATCTATTATTATTTGTGGGATTTTACACCTGTCTCTAGTTTAGTTTATGATATGGTGCTTTGCCGCAGATTTGGAATTCACCAGCCGGGGTGTAGGGGGTGGCCAGTGGTGCATGAAAATAACTGATTTATTATAGCACCAAAAAGCATTATCTGGAAACTTACTGCAATAATAAACCTGAAAAGTATATGCCAAGTCCCCTAATACTTTTAGATCTGGTTAATACTTTACATTTTTCCCTGGTCTGTGTGAAGTGCCATTGTAGAATCCGTGCTGATGTGTGCTTGCATTTTTACATGTATGCAAAGCGTAAATGTAGATACAAGGTCAGATGAACAAGCTTTAATAGGTTTCTTCTGTATGTATAATAAACTACTTGGAGATCAGCACTCTTTTAGCTGGCTTGTGCTTGTACAGGGGAGAAATATCCAGTCTGGTCTCACTGAACGAGAACTATACTGATCACTCATGCTGTGGAGGTTCCAAATGTTGTGTAATTTTTAAAATATATAGGAAATAAATACTTTATCAGTTGAATCCTATTTAAAAAAAAAAAAAAGGCATTTTTATAGTGATTTTTTTTCTGGTCTATCCACTATAATGTAAATCATGTAAAAAAAAAAAAAAACCTGGACATGCTCCCTGGGTTTTTGCTTTTCACATGGGTTACATTAAAGGAAATAGATTGTCACTAGATGCCAACTGGCAATTGTATATCTCTTTTTGTGACTGTATTAGGCTAATTGATGCAAACATCAATGTAAGTTTTTACCCTTACCCAAGTTAATTTGATAAATTACTTATTACCAATAGTAGGAATTGCATCGGATTCGGAACCTTGTTCCGTGTCACTAAATGTGGGGATTGAATTAATGGCCTGAATTTAATGTAAATGCCTCCAAATCTAAGTAGTGGTAGTCTTAGGTGCGCTTAAAGGGATATGGAAGATGATTTTACTAGTTATGTAATATACCAAAGTATTTACTTGTGTGTACTTTTTTATTTTATTATGGAGTAATTAAAAGCATGGCTTTTGCTGCCTTAAATCATTCAAATAGTCCCTATATGGCCTCCCTACTGCAGCATATGTGTGCACAGATTCTGTAGGGCTTGATGGGCAGTTTAGTGTCCTAGCACTGCACATCCAGCACTTTAGAGTCTGTCTGCATACACTGCCGTGGACAGACGCATGCAGGAACTATTTGCATGATTTTAGCCAGCAAAAGCAGAGCTTTTAATTGCTTCTTGATAATCAAGTTGCACATAAGCAAATAAAAATAAAAAAAGTATATGACATACCTAGTAGAATCCAGAAACCTTCTTTATTCCTTTAGTTATATTCAGATATAGCAGTGTTTTTTAAATGTATAGTACATTTTTCCATATTTCTCTGTTCTACCTCTCAATCAATCATCTTTTTTAAGTTGTACTCACATTGCACTAAATACCTAGCTCTAACCCTTGCACATTACCCCTTTGCATGTATTTGGCTGCTCATCCTCTGGTATAGATCAATGCATGTAGTTGACTGGTCATCCTCTCATTGGCAGCGCTCTGTGCACATGCATCTCGTGTATCTCTCTCTGTGGCAGTCTCTGAACCTCCATTTTCTCAGTGGCTGGCTCTGCCATTTTGTGAATGCTTCTCTCTCACTGTGGGTGTTTCCTGTGTCCGTCTGTAACCCCCCACCACCACACCTTTCTTCTATGCGCTTGTCGTGTAACCCTCCTTGTGTGTGATTGACGTCTTTCCCTCTCACCATTGTCTCTCCATGGCAGAGCCATGTCCAAGTTCTTTCTGTGATGCAGCATGTTGTGGATGTACCCACCTCATCTGGTTTTCCTTGGCAAAGCTCTGTCCATGCTGCGGTTCTCTCCTGTGTCTGAGCACGATACACTTTCTACCTCACATGTATATTTCAGATAAAGCTTTACATGTGACACTTCCTCGGTTAATTTTTAAACCCTACCCATGGCAGAGCCTTGTGCATCCTGTTGTATTTCATCTGCATTTTGCTCCCATACACCCCACAACCTCTCATCTCTTTTCCTGGCACCTACCCAGCCTGCTCCCTTATGCCCCTCAGGTTCATCAGCTTCTACCTGTGGCATAGATGCTTCTGACACATTCTTTAATCTACTTTGACAGAAGGAGATGGTGAAGACTGTAATGTGGAAAAACAAGTCAACTTGCCAAAGGACTACTGTAGACTAGCAAAAACTTTACATTTGTGTGGTATGTGACAAGTATTGATAGCTGTCTAAACCATGGCCGTAAAAGCATTTTCAGAGAAAATCTTAATTTTTACAGACTGCTAGTGCATGGAAGTTGTCACGATCAATAAACTTGCCAGCTGTGTCTGCTGAGCCTTTATAACTGTGGAAGACCACGCTGAAATATTATCTGAATCCACCCGTCAACAAATCCTCCTCACGCCTTCCACCCTTGAATATATTAACAGAACACACCCACACAGATTACAATCCAAGAGGAAGTTTGGCAACACACACGGGACATCCTCTGGGCACAAGTAGTGTCTACTAAGTGAATGATTTGCTTCTTCTCTTTTTTAGGTTTCATCTAACATTATTTTCATGCCCATGCCCACACAGCTCATAATGTTTAGCGGTTATTTATGTTTCCCCTTAGAATCTAATTACTGGGCTTTGAAATTAACCTTTTTCTCCAACTTCTCCTTGGACAGGTAGTTGATGATGTATTTATTCTTCTCTAACCTCTCTCCCTTGATATTTTAGGTCTCTTATCTTGATTGACTTTGTATATAGTAATGTATTTTTCTCTTCTATGACAGAGCTTCGCTCGCCCTCGCATGTGAGCAACCTCAATCGTTCCACCTCCCTCAGCCATGAGCGCTCAGACTCAATCTCTTCTACTATCAGTGGCAGTAACACTCAGCTCAGCTCTCAAGCTCAGTACTTGGCAGATTTCAGTGTGCGAGCCATCAGTGACCTGCAGTTTGTCAAGGTGAGACACTTTGTGTTGTATGTATCTGTTCTTGTTTTCCTTCCTGATAGGAGAGTGCACATAAAAGTATGTATATACACAACCAACCTCTGTCTTCAAACTTGTTCATTGCCTTATGCGTTCTCCGTTGCAGAAAAAAAATAATGCTCGGAATTTAGAAAATATACACTAAATAACCCAAACCCTCTTCTAGTCTGATCTGTTTATATTACATAAATCTGAGAGGAACACTTGCCACGTATTGAAAGTGATGCAGTGGAGATTCCATATGTGGTAGAATTGAAAACTATAGGTAATAACAAGTGTATATATAATAAAATTGTCTTCCTATAGTAAACTCACATAATATGTTTTCTTGTCAGTCAGCCTTTTGGATCTGCCTACTAAAGTCAGAGTGATATATGCTAATGGCAGATAATTGGCAGTAGCTACTGATAACTCTTGGACTCTGAATCCATTTATTTCATCAGAATAGTTATCACATGGGTGTTGAGCATGCCCAGTGTTATTTTGCATATGGCTTATGCTAAAGACAATGGGCTCAGAGGCCTTGGTGGGGTAATATTTTGCAATGATCTGCCATTCATAAGTGACCCTTAGGACTTGAATCACTGCCATGTAAAATTGAAGACTCCAATGTAGGCTTGATGATGAGAAATGTATTCTTTTGCTAAAGTGCTTGTTGCATATAGCAGTGGTGGGCAACGGCAGCCTTCAGACACTTCCGATGTGGGGAAGGGAATTCCCCTCTTCAAATATACAGAGTTCATTTGATCTCTCCACAAACGGTAAATCATTCTTGCACTTCAAAACTCAGATCCATGATATCTATACCTTTAACAATACATTTACTTCTACCTCTCGCACAATGCTTTTACCAATTTTTACATATAAAACAAAATGCTGAAAATCATCATGCAGGTCTTCTAGTGAAGTGGGTTGCCTGTCACTGGCCTATAGTGTTCATTATACCATATCTGGAACCTCCACGAAGTCCCTTTAAGCTAATTAGTGTTTACATAGCCAGCTGAGCATTCATGTTAATTGTTGAGCACATCAGGTACACAAAGGAACACAGGAGTAAATAATACAAATTAAAGCCTCTAGCTACAAGAATTAGCTTCAATTTCTTTACTAAAAAAAATCAGCATACCAAAGTATCACTGGGTCAAGGAAACAAAAGGAGCAAACCGTTCAATTTTATGTAATTTTTTTCATGAACTAAATCGCTCATATTTTTTTGTGGGTGTTAAATGTGTAAAATATGCTGCTTTTGTTTAGTCTGTAAGTGTAACGTTTGCAATAAAATTTTAATGTTTATTGCTCTCTGCCTTTCAAATCTTTATTGTATGAGAGAACCAAGCAACTTCTAATGTTGTTGTTTTTTTTTAAGGATTATTTGTTTTATAAAAAAAAAAAAAAAAAGCAAGCATTACTTCATTAACTGGATGTGACATCCCCCCAAAAAATGCAGTGCCAGTTGCTGAAAAATTCAGACACAGTTCAGTATTGCTTCCTTCGTTAAACAGATTTCCATGTTTTATAACATTTTGTGTGGTCCTTTTTAACACAATGGCTTGGCAACACTGGAAATGTTGATCTATTTAGCAGCAATGTTCTCACAGCCACTGTCCTACAAAAAATACATATGTAATAAGAGAAAAGGAGTCTTTTGTACCCTCTGTGTAGCTTTTAACCTGCCCCCTTTTTCCACATGTCCTCTGCGCTATAACTCGACATCGCATAAGCTCCTGTCATTGTGTGTAGGTATCTCCTATTCAGTGCCCCCACAATTTTGAGGTCCTCTTGGTTCATCTCTGTGGACTTCCCGATGCTGTAAATCTTCCCTATCACACTTTCACAAACCTTCCAATGCTTTCTCATGGATTTTCCTTCACAATGGCAAAACTGCTGTATAATATTCCTGGTCTGTTCCTAGTTTGTGTCCACTGTGCTGTTGCTCTTCCAAAGCCACAGTTGCATTTGTATATATTCTTACACCACCATGTTTCACTCTCGGTACTGTGAAAGAAAACAGTCATCTAGGAGTAATGGGAAGCAGCCTAGGTATCACATTCTACGGTCACCCAACATTGTTGGCCATGCTTCTTAAAATGCGGATCCTGCACATCCTGTCTTTCTCTTTTTTTTTTATTTTTTTTTATAGAGTTTGAACCTAACTTCATGTGCCAAGTGACTTCTTGAAACAACATAGGTCTTGCAAACTCTTTCATTGTTACTCTGCTACTGTATCGTGCATCAACCCCTTCTGTCAATCATTTTGATATGTCATGCGTCTCTTGTCATCCTCTTCTACAAAAGTACTTTTTTTTTAATTATCTCTAAGCAATGTTTTCCTTCAGTGGTCTTTATCTCCTCCATGTTTCCCCCCACAGATCACAAGGGAGCAGTATCAAGGGGCCCTGATGTCATCTATGTTAGACAGCAGTCCTCAGTCGCCAGATGGAGGAACTCGCAAACAGGACAGCACTTTGTCAGAGAGAAGTGAGGTGATGGAGGATGAGACGACAAGCCTTCTCAACCAAAGGAACTCTCAACACAGCCTGCAGCACAATGCAGTGTGACAAAACTGACTGCATCTGCAGAGCATTGCTCCACAAATGTCTAATGGGACTTAAACCTGCAGTCTGACCTGGTAGAGGTTACATGCATGTATATCTTTCTTTGGAGCAACTCTGCACATCTCCAAAGGGACAGGAGGTATGGGAGCAGCATTCTGCAATTCTCCGTTTTTAAGGAGTGTTTACAAAGCAATGCAATTGAATGAGCAATGCTCTACAGATCTCTAGAGTGGCTGCAACTCTAGTAATACTCTGTTCTTCCATATAACAGACTCTTCAAGGGAAGAGCACAAGACTTGCAGGAACCGGTGAAACCTAGCTCTTCACCTCTCTGTGCTGGTTGGGTGCTCTGTAGGGTAGTAACTCAGGGAAGGGTTTGGAATTCTACATGTGCACTGGAGACCCCTGCTACCATTGGGGGTCTGTGTCTTCCTGGAAGCATTGATATTCAGTCTTCCTTTTGGTGGGTGCAGGTCTTCCCTTCCCATTCCCCTTCTCTGAACATGTCAGAAGGACCTCTGTCAATAAATACAGTGGCCAGTGAGGCTCCCAGTTTGCAGTTTATACTAGAGCTTGTCCAGCCTTGGGACAACATGCATGATGACATTCAATAGAATTTCCTGCACTGCTTGCAAATATGCCTTTGTTTTACAGAGGAAATGGTTCCAATCATTCATTGAGCTGGACCGTGTTATAAAAGTGTAGGAGCCACCCAATTTTTAAAGGTTCTGAACACAAATGTCCATCAAGTATTGTTTTAACAGGCTGCTGAGTTTTGACTGAATTGTGGAGGCTGCATCAGATACTATTTAGTAGTAATCAGATTCTTATCTGTCCACTGTGTGGGTTAGCTCTGGTTACCTACTCCTAAGATATATATAATATCCTTCCATCGTGATCACTGTAGAGGGATCCCATTAACTTCTTGTTTATTTGTTTGCAGTTGATTGTGGGATGAACATCTCCGAATCATTGCCTTTGCAGAGGTTCTTGTTATCGCACCATTCTTTTCATACATTTTTGTTTACAAAGTCTCCCTCGAGTCTTCCACACTCCTGTCACATTCAACCCAAGACACTCACTAAATGCCATGTCACATCAGAGTTTTATTAGCAGTAATATGGGTCTCATATATACAGCTTTGTGCTGAAAAATGGTTCCAAAAATATGCTGGGCACCACAGCGGACTCGTGTTGCCTTCTCCCTGCACTGCGAAAATACATTTCTATCCCCCCCCCCCCCCAAATCTCATGCTTGTATTTAAAGGCTCAGGGATTTTCCTTTCTTTTTGCAATGCTGCTTGCCTTATCCTGCAATAATGTAGCCCCATTACCTTCTCTTCCCATGTTACATCCACACACACACTCCCAGCACTTGCCTCTTTCCTACGTCCTCTACACACTGAACTTCTTTGTTTGATTCTTGATTATTTTTAATTTATAAATTTGCTGCACTTTTTAATTCCCAAAGAGCAAATGTATGTGTAAATACTGTACTCATACACTCAGCCTTTGCCATTTCCCTGCCAGAGAGCAGCCATATTACTGGCTGCAGGTGGTTTAATACGGTATTAGAGGGTTTCACGTCCCCCCCCCATTATTTATACTTACAATCTAAGTAACAGAGCTAGTTAATTCTGAGCAAATCAGAAGTATGTATTCATGTACACATTTTTCACTTTTTATTAATGGAGATGTGTCACTGGCAGCTAATGGGTTACAAAGAGAACATACTTTCTTAAAGGAACTCTGTCACCCCAAAACAGGTTGTTGGTTATTTTTTTTAAGTTACTCTTAAAGATCACACACTAGCTATAGACTTTATTAGCCACAGGTTTCTAAAGTAATTGATTTCTGTGAGTTTTCCAAATGAGTGACTTCTAGATGCAAATTAGCTGCTTTTGTGTGGTAATTTGCAATATTTTACTTGTTTCTTTTTTTGTGGTGGCAAGAAAGTTACCCAGTGTTACCATGCAGTTAGATCTACTGCCCCATACTCTGAGGTAGAAATTTGCCACACAAACACTGACTCGTATTGAATTACATTAGAGACCAATGGTTAGTAAAATGTGTAGCCAATCGTCAGTGATCTTTCAAATGCAGCTTGTTTTGGCAGTGACAGTGTCCCTTTTTAAAATATAGTGGAGAAATATACTCTCACTTTAGCTCGGTTTTCCAGAATTAGAATTCTGTCTTTTTATAGAGGACATTTAAGGGATCTCTGTGTAAGGGACGGCACGCACAAGCCATATATAGAGAGATCCCAGTAGAATCTGCAGCCCCTATATCTAGGGTGCCAGGTCAGAATATTTCTACTCAGGGATTGGATACAAAGTTATGCACATGGCATTTGGAAATTTTTAAACTGTCCTGGAGAGGGATTTTCTGGGCGAAGAAGAAAGTTTGCTGTTTTTTTGAGAGGGATGAAAAGAATTAAAGGTACAAATTAAGATGGATGAATGTAAAATATATAAATTGTTTAATTATTAAAGAATTTATTATTTAAAGTTTGCATATGCTGTCTTTGTGGTAAACTGGTCACGCAGGGTTTGTACTGCCGGCGCCTATGGTCATGTTATTGCTCTGAACATGTATTCGGTGTCTTGCTATTTTCTCACCCCAAAGCACACATCACTATCTATATAGCATACTGGGTAACTTGACATATGCCCGCTGTATCAAACAGCTTTGAACAAAGCTAGAGTTGGATTATAGCCTTTGTGGGCACATTTGCATGTCCCTGCCAAGGCTCCCAGAATGCAGTGTAATAAATATTTTTCGGAATTCTGGGCATGAAACAACTTTTTTTTGTTTTTCTTTTAGGACAGAAATGTGAACACAAACGTTGTGGAAATATATACTATAAATCCATTCAATCTGAAAAGAAAAAAATAGTTAAGAACTTGTGGAAATTTATATATATATATTCTCAGATATACTCAGATTGAGTGGATTTGGTCTGTGATAAAGCTACTGAACATAACCCAAAAGCCATGTGTCCAATATTTTGACATTCTAAAAGTACTCGCATCTGATAAATGGGATAGTTAATTACTCAGCCCTATTAATGCAGAAATTAAATGTACATGTATAAATATATTTGAAACAGATTTTAGAAATGTTGCATGTGTTGGATATTGAGCTTGAAAGTTGTTTTAAGCATAAATTTACTAGCGAAAGCCCTCCCACTCATAATTATTTTTTTGGGGTTATTGACTGAGGTGTGATAAACAGGAGAATGCCAATGGATATAATTAGAATAAGACTTTAACACTTCAATGTCTATTAATATTTATCCAACTGAGCATGTTCTTTTAGATGATCATCCCCCACTATGCAAGATAATAACATGGATAATCATTATGTAGCAGCATGAAAGTTAACCTAAATTAAGTCCTTCTATTATTCTACATCAACTTTTTTTTTTTTTTTTTTTTATTGTGACCTATTGTAATTACATTGTGCATTTCTGGTATCTTTATCACTAATGTAATCCTGGACAATGTTAATGAGTCACAGAGAACCCTGTTAATTTTGAATCCTTTTGTAATTATGATTTTTTTTTTCTTTTTGTAATATTTATGTTGCAGTGGTACCTGCAATAAAATGGCTATTACTTTTCACACTCTCCAATTTGTGAGATGTAGAAAGAACATCCATAACCCCAAACAGTCCAATATAAGGTGATACCAATATAAATGGTTTTCAGTTGAGTTTTACAGTGTCCCTGTAAAGTTGACCCATAAAGGTTAGTGCGTACACATAATTACTGCGGTCACATTCCTTCATCTAGTACTGGTTTTTCTTGCCTTCTAAAAAAAAATATTGTCCTCCAGATACCTTAAAAATCTATTACTGATAAAGTGATGGCAAAAGTTCCAATTATTGGAGATATGAGAAGTGCATGTACAAAAATATAATTACAACTGGTAATTACTAGAAATTTAGTGGTTTGATAACTGAGCTTGAATATTGAAATGATAGAAAGTCCTCTCACTCTCCTAATGACATTATTATTATTATTATTATTATTATTATTATTATCCTTTCTTTGTAATGTGCCAGCATATTCCATAGAGCTGTACAGGGAAAAATATTAACATGTTGCAAAAGAATGGAGGGCCTGGGCTTCGGATCGTAGCCGCATCCCCTCAGAACAGTTGGGTTGACCACTGTGCCACACCTAGTGGTGCAAAAATGTACTGCTGGCAAAAAACGATTTCCAACTCGGAGAACTCGAACGGCGCTCAGTCGACAGCGAGGCCATTGGCATGTTCGGTGCGGGCACTCTGCCCCCCAGGGCCTCAGGCGTGCCTCTCATAGCTCAAGGCCTCTTCTGTTGGTGCGCCTTAGCCAGATCAGAGGTGGAAATAGTTCTCTGCCTGCAGTACGTCTGTTGTGCAGCACTCCACTGTTGTAATGGGATGAGGCCCTGAAATAGAAAAGCTCTTAAGATCAAATGTACATAGTGGTTATCCTAAAGCGCTGACACAAGACTGAAAACTTACAATCTAAAGGATTCCAGATTCCCTCGTAAAGGAGGCAACCCATAGTTGGTAGATGTATACTTATCATTATTATACTGGTATAGTTTTAGTAACTGGGCATGTTCATGTAGTTTATCAAAATCCTTATTATATAGTGATGACTTTCATGGAAGATTTGAAATACCCAACTGTATAGCCAATTTATTGAACACTTTAATAGTAATATGTATGGAGCCTTTTGGTTTCAGTAATAATTGGGCCCTTTTTGTGTTCCCTTTGTAAATCTCTACAGCTTGTCCTTTTTGAGTCATTAGGCTTATACTTTTTTTCCCATGCCTGAGGTCACTTTTCATGTTTGTCAGATCATGTCTCCCATACCAAGTGCTGTAATGACTTGTCTCACAGTGTACATAACAGGCCTGCCCAATGGCTGTATGTCCAGCACTGCATTGTTCCGCATTTTTCCCTATGAGATGTTTGCTGACCCCTCTCGCAGATTATGGGTTCAATGATATTGCCACTCCCCTTGTTTACAATCTATCCAGACCTGGTCCCGCCTTCAAACCACGACTATTCAATTCCTATTGGTCAGTGTTCATTAGCCGCTTTCTATTTGGTCGCATGGATGTACCCTGCTATCGCGCTGATTGGTCCGTTGCTCAGTGGGGGAGAGGCCGCTCTGCCTCCACCATCATGGCGGCTGCGGCGTTGCGGCTGCTGTTTGTGGCCGGTCTCAGTACAACCGGGGCTGCATCGCGGTTAGGAGATACCGGGGATGAGGCCCAGGTTGTAGGGCTGCGGCTGGAGGAGGGCTCGGGAGTGTCTATGAGCGGCGGGCTGATCAGGGCACAGCCTGGCTCTACTTTCCGCCTCAGGCTATATGGATCAGGACTGCGCAATGATACCTGGCCATGGGTGTCTATCGGAGCCCCCGGGGGCCACACCTGCTCCTCTGGTGTGACCCCTCCACTGCGGCTGTTGGAGGAGTTTATGGTGTGCGGGGAGCACTCTGCCCTGGTCAGTGTGGAGGCTCTAGATGTAGATGTGGGGGAGCAAGGCCTCATGTACCCCCTGTGCACCCGCAGGGGTGGGAGCTGGGCCCCCTATACTGGGGGGGACACCATGATTACTGTGCTGGGGGCTAATAAGCAGGTGGCCCTGCCTTGGACTGGAGGGGAGCGGCTCTGTGTCCTGGGAAGCCCCCGCTCCAGAGCAAGTATGAGGGATGAGACCACCTCATCTGCACCCCAGGACACCGTACAGCAGGCTCTAGCACCCTGGCTCTTGGCCTTCCTTATAGTACTGTTACTGCTGCTCACTGGCCTGCTTAGGGGACTCCAGCTCAGCACTCTGGCCCTGGAGCCCCCAGAACTTGGCCTCCTAAGGGACTGGGGATCCCCCTCTGAAAGGCAGGGGGCTGCACGCCTAGATATGCTCAGGACTCGTTGGGGAGGATACACTCTGATGTCCATGCTCGCCCTCAGCTGCCTCACCAGCTCCTCTGTAGCCGTTCTACTGTACCACGCCATAGGCTCAGTGGCCGGCTCTATCTTTGCTGCAGCTGGACTTCTCTTATTGATAGAAGCCCTGCCTGCAGCCATTAGCTCCCGCTGGGGGCTATCGCTGGCCCCCAAATTTCTTTGGCTCACCCACTTCTTCATGCTGCTAGCAGGTCTTCTTTCCTTCCCTTTGTCGTGGCTCCTGGAAGTAGTCTTTCGTCAAGATCCTAGTTGCTGTCGGATGAGGTTACGAATTTTGGAGATGGCACGGTGTGGGGATCCATACAGTGAGCTAGTGCGGGATGAGTTCAGCAAAGGAGCTCTGAAGAACAGGACAGTAGAGGATATACTGACCCCGGTGAATGAATGTTTCATGCTGCCTAGTGATGCCATACTTGACTTTAGCACCATGTCCAGCATCATGGAGAGCGCATACACGCGCATCCCTGTGTATGAGAGTGAGAGGTCCAACATAGTTGACATCCTGTACGTTAAAGACTTGGCCTTTGTTGATGCAGATGACTGCACCCCACTGAGCACCATCACTCGATTCTACAGTCACCCCGTCCACTTTGTGTTCAGCGACACTAAACTGGATGCTGTATTGGAGGAGTTCAAGAAGGGTGAGGGGTCACAGTTTTGTGTGTGTGTGTGTCCCCTCCTGTCTCTGTATTAACTAGTCATTTCTTAGCTCAGGAAGTGTAAAGCACAAGGCAAGGGCCCATTGCTAATCTAAAGAACCACTGTGTTCTTATGAAATTTCCTTAGATTGGAGGAGACTTTGAAGGTAAAGGAAGTGTCTGCTTGCACAATTACACATGGCAGTTACACCTGTCAGTGCTCTCAGCAGGACTACAATGAATCTAATCAGTTTTAAAGAGGAAGTAACACATGGCTCCGGCAAAAAAGCTAAAGGGGCCAATTAAGTAAAGAAGAATTGTATATAGAAGTTGCAAAATGTTTACTTTGGATTCAAAATACACTTTATTATAATGTCTAGTTATTCAAAGGACCACATAGAAACATTTGGCCACAGTAATCCTTTTAATTTTATGAAATGAGACGAGAATGGTCCAGGGTCAGCTGTACCTATTTGTAAAAAGATACAGCAAAGGTTAAATTGTGGTAGAAATGAAAGCTTAACATATAGATAAGGAGGATATTTTCATCATTAAAAAATTATATTAAAAATATATATTTGTTTTTGATAATTGATATCGAATTATAGCAGGAATTACAATTCAAAGTTCATGTGCCTTTCTCGCTGCTTTATGTAGTGTAATTCATTCACAGTGGGGAAGATTTGTCAAGCATACTTCTCATATTTTTCCAGCTGGCCATGCTCCTTCTGCTAATCTACAAGAGTTGATTCAGTGCTGAAGATAATGAAGCAAGTTACGCTGGAGGATACTGAACAGTCCTTTCTGCTTAACAATATCAGAATTCAAAAGCAGTTACTATTGTTTCTAACTTTTAATTTCAGATTTTAATAACCGCTTATTGAAATTATAAATAGTTTTCATTTCTACCATCATTAGGACATTTGCTGGTGTCCCTATACACTGGGGAAATGCAGGCATTATAGACGGCACACAGTTGGAGTCTCTGTAAATCTGAGGAAATAGCAATTCATGGATATGGCAGATTAGTGGAATAGAGAGTTGGTGTTGCATGTTATTTCCTTACAGCTGCTTGCTGTATTCTGTTTGCATGAAACTTTCTTCCTTAATTGCTACTTATCTTCCATGTGTTGTCCCTTGCAGGAAAGTCCCACATGGCTATCGTACAGAAAGTGAACAACGAGGGAGAGGGGGACCCATTCTATGAGGTGATGGGACTGGTGACCCTGGAGGATGTCATAGAGGAGATCATAAAGTCAGAGATCCTGGATGAATCTGACGATTGCAGTAAGAATAGTGTGTGGTGGGAAGTGGATGGGTCAAACATAAGGTATAGACTGTGGTGGTATGAACTGATCATGTTAAAGGGCCACTGAAATCATTAAAACTGCTCTGTACATTCATGTAGATCCGTGACTCCAAAACCTCCCTCAAGTACTCCCAGAGAGGTCAAGATTTAGGTTTAACCATGAGTCAATTGGTATTAAACAGGCCATGGAGCCTCTAATTGTCTTACCTGTACTCAAACAGTGTTAAACCTAACTCATGACCTGTCTGGGGGTCCCTGATGATAATGTTGGAAATCGCTAATGTAGAACAATCAAAATCGGGTAAAAATGTGTAAATACGTTTTTCATTTGGAACTCTTTTCGTTGTTTTATAATCCGTTTTTAAATGCTGCAGATGTATAATTTTACAACACACAGAACGTATATTTATACTTAGTCTTAGAGGAGGTGGCTGCACCTCAAGATTTATTGTGATTTAAGCACACAAGAGTTTGCCATTTTAATGGGACATGGAGGGTTCCCTGTTGTTAATACTTAAACTGCTTAAGGTTAGCACGGTCGTTACAGCAGCTGGCAGATTAACTGGTTTATCTAAAAACTGTGAGAAAACAGTGAAATAAGCATCAGTTTTAAACATGCACCTCATTTCCCCTTGGTTTTCAGTGCTCTGTTTGATTATGTTTATGTTGAGTAGTATTGATAAATTCAATGTCCTTTAAAGTTACTTTACAATGGCTCATAAGAGTCATTCACATCATCATCATGGACTGTGATGTGACAGTTGTCTCCACATCCTCACAGGACCCAAGGTGAAAAAGAAGCGAATGCCAGTGCAGCCGCTATCCATTCCCAGGGGTGGAGAGGAACTGTCCTTCTTCAAATCATGTGACACTGAGCAGAAGGTCAAGATTTCCCCTCAGCTTCTATTGGCCACACAACGCTTCCTGTCTCAGGGTTAGTGCCATATATCCCTTTTGCTGCATTATTGACAACACCCAGTGCTTCCCTCTCACCAATCTTATCACTGTCTTTATGTATTCACTTCAAAACAGAACTGATGGCAGAAAAAAAGCAAAAAGGCCAATTTAGCCTTTCCATTCTATGTACTGAAAAAAATCTGTCTTAATTAAGCCTCAGAATGACCTTTATTTCATCAAAATCTTGCTCAATTTAATTCACTGCGTTCCTATCACCTCTGCTATCTACTACTCTTTCTATAGAAGTAGCCCCTTTACACATTACCCCTAAATCTTCTATCTTCCAGGGTCATATTACAACTTCTTGTTCTTGCATTACTCTTTCTTGAAAAAAAAATATTATTATTAATAAACCCTACTAAATCATTTTAATTCTCAATATCCTTTTGAGGATAAAATCTTTAGGCACAGTATTCTAGCTATATAGAGTGGCATTAGTGCCTCTATTTTTCTGCTGCTAATTCTTCTTCCACTTGACACAAGATAAACTGTCCTTTCACCTCCTTCTTCTCTCTCCTGGCAGAAGTTGACCTTTTTAACAGCTCCAGGATATCTGAAAAGGTCCTCCTGCACCTACTCAAGCTCCCAGGAGTAACCCAGGAGGTGAAGTTTGATGATAGTGACCGTCTTGCCTCCGAGCACTACCTGTACTTGCGTAGCCAGCCAGTGGATTACTTTATTCTTATACTGCAGGTAGGATGGAGAAGAATGCTGAGCAGAGTGTTTTGTGAACTGATTCTCAGGATGTCTCTTACTGTACCTGTCTTTCTTTCAGGGCAGGGTGCAAGTTGAGATTGGAAAAGAAGGCCTCAGGTTTGAGAATGGAGCATTCACTTACTACGGAGTTGCTGCACTTAGCCCGTGCCAATTAGGTGAGGAAATCGCTCATGTCCATGAAAGAACCACTGCACTGCTTCCATAACTGTGTTTCAGTTGTTTAATAAATGATTAGCAGTACAGTTAATATTTAAAGCAAATCAATTTACATTTTAAACCGTACATTTGAACTTAAGTTTTTAATGTTTAAGATCTTTTACTCTCCATTGCTATTGAGTTTCCATTGGGTGGCTGAGGATCTACCCAGAAGGCTGTCCAGATAAGAGTCTTTATTTGTCTCCATACAAATAGACCTCTCTCATGACAGCCCCCTGGGCACTGCATGAAAACAGATACCAGTCATATTTTTTAATTATGATAACCTCCTGGGCAGATCCGTTTCCCAACTCCTAGGACATAATAGGGCGTGGGAAGCAGCTGGCTACCACATTGAACGCTATAGTTAGTGTAAGATTTAAAAGGTATAGTATAAATATTTTATCACTTTTTTTGAATACATTTTGGGGTCTAAAAAAGGTTACGAGCTTCTCTCACTGCTTCTTTGTCTCTCTTCTCCATTCTGTCTTTTTTGACTTGCCATTCTGCCCGCCCCTCTTTATTTTATTTTTGTACCTCTTCTTCTTTCACCACTGTCTCCGTAGGTCACCAGTCGCCTTCATATGACCGTGAGCATATGGACATTTCAGACCCCTGCTCCTACTGTCCAGACTACACTGTGCGTGCCCTGTCTGACTTGCAGATAGTCAAGGTAAGCAAAAACTGTAGTGCTGTGTGTTACAAGATGGACCATTCACATGTGGTGTGCGACTTATTTTAGGAAAAAAACAGTACTCTGCTGTAGATACTCTCCTTAACATTAGCCATGCTCTCAAAGCATAAAATAATACAATTCAAATGTTTGTTTGATCTGGGGTCTTGGCTCTGTCAGCATACATACTCGTCTACCAACGAAATACAGATGTATGTATGCTTGCTGCACTTTCTGTTACTTTCAATGAAGTTTGAACAGGTTTTACTTAACATTTTTAATCCAAAACACAACTTTTTGTAAAGTTTAAAGCATGCTTTTTTAAATGCATAAAAAGGTAAAATAATTGTGTTTGATGTCTCTTTAAAGGGTTATAGAAGAGGTCCCAATTACAGTAGAATATTAAAGTACCAATACAAATATTAATATTGACATTTGGAGGTTTTTGCCAAATGTAATTTAGTAACAGAGAAAATGCATTGAATGTAGTAAAATGTTTGCTAACGCTCAGCTCAAGAGATCCCCTAGTGTAAATTATTAATCAGAGAGACATTCATCAATATCAAGGATAATTATGTATTTATAAGTATTCCAGTCTTGGGGAAGGAACTCTTGAGACAGCCATAATGTAGTCAATTCAAAGCTGTTTTTCTATGGCTAGATGACTTTTTTTTTCTTATGAACTTCAAAATATAAACATTAATGTTTTTGCTAGTACTTTACTATCCTACCATAATTGTAATCACTGCCGTCTCCCTTTAAAGGGCCACTGAAGTTCAATTAAAAATGCATGTTTGTGAAGCATGTAATAAATAACATTAACAGCTATGTAAGCCATCGACATAACATATTTTGCTAAAATCTAAATTTGAAAGAATATATTTATGAATAGAGGAATCCATTTTGTCTTTATTACAATGAATCCCGAGAGCTAGATTATGAGTACATTTTTTCTCTCTATCAGACGAAGGTCATTTAAAGAAATTAATAACCTTTATACAAGCTTAAAGGAACATGAGAAAAATAAATCTGGTTCATCAGAGAGAGGGTATTTGTATGTGCCTGTGTGTTTTATTTGTTACAAATAAGAACAAAATCTTACTCCGAAGTTAAACTGCTCTTGGGGGCTTGCCATCTGCAGGCCAATGTGATCTACACACTAAAGTATGCTCTACACTTTTCCTGTTAGCTTTAATAACATTATTTTGTTTAATGCAAAAAATAACTTTAACTTGAGGTTTAAAAGATGCTCTTTTAAGTGCATGAAAAACACTTATGTTCTATGTCCCTTCCAAACCTCTACCAGGATGTTATGTTAGTTATTCTTTTTATAGTCTTTATTGTCTGCATCTCTGGACTACAACAGCCTCACACTTGTATCACAATTCTTTTGAATGACAATAAGATCAGATGAAGCACTTTTATACTTTCTTTTACTGCTAGAACTTACACATGAAAAAAACATGCGTTTCCGTGTTAATTTTCTTAAATATTATTTGAGTTTTTTCATGCAAAATTTTTGGGATGTGTAAAACTGTGCCCCTAACTGCTGTTGCTATTTATACTTTGAATAGTGTAATGTAGACAGACACATTATAGAGAACGGTATTGTCAATCATCATTTTGTGTGTGTGTGTACCAAGGCAAAACAAACACTTTTAAGAATAAGCGCACTCTAAAATTGCCCCACGGATGCAGATCAAAATACTTATAGGAAGAACTCAAGTTGCCAGTTCTCAGCCAATTGTGGGTCTCCATGGGTCTGTGATAGAGCGGAGATGGGGCTCCCATGGTAAGAACTGGTATGGCTAGAGGAAGCATTTAACTCTTGCTTTCTTGTTGGGCAGCATTACAGTGAATTGAAAAGTGTGTTTTGTTGTATTTTATTTGGCACACTAGCTCCGCTATATTTTTTGTGTGCATTTTATTTGGCGGTTGCATAAAAAAAGCACTGAAACTCATTTAATGGATTATATTTAGTACATATGCCTCGCTCTTCAATCCATAGCCATTTTCAAACTTTGCTTCCTTAAAGCTTATGCCTGCTGTATTACACAGCTTTAATGCAAAGCCAAGTACAGTAAATAAATAGTACATCTGTGTTCACATTTGAATGTCTAAAACAAGTTAGAAAAAACCTGCTTCCAGCTCAGAGTTCCGAGAAAAAGTTATTACACTGCATAGAGCGAGATCGATCAATATATAATGAGAGAGAGATTATTGTTGTTATTATTCTTAACCTTCATTTGTATTGCGCCAGCATATTCCGTAGCACTGTACAAGGGATAAGGACAAGGAAGGATACAATGTTAACAAACAGCTGAAAAATGGAGGGCCCTGTTTTGAGCTTAGAATCTTTGCAGGAAGTGTTTTCTCTAAAGCACCCTACAAGATTGGAAACTTGCTACTTACAATCTAAAGGGAATGGAAGAGGCAGAGACTTGGGGAGGAACAGATAGGGGATAGCAAGGGTGAGGAAGGTATGTGACTTTGTGAGGTGAATGGCTCAGGTGTAATGTAACCTGCTAGTGGAAATGTCAGGTCAGGCCCTGGGTTAGGAAATGTGTCTCCAGAAGCCACAAGGAGAGAGAAGGAAGGGAGATGCAAATGTGACTCACAGAAGTGTTTCTTATGTGCTTGAGATGAGGGAGGAGATAGTGGGTTGAGGAAGGAGTGTAGCTCACCTGAGCATAAAAGAATTGATGAGAGCATGGAAGGTGAGATGGTTATGTTGGAGACATAATGTGGATAAGTTAAGAGGAAGAGCCTGAGAAAGGCAGCAGGTTAAGAGGAAGAAGGCAGGAGGTAACATTGTGTAAAGGTTAAATTAGAAATAGATAGCAGGTGTTCCTAATTGATTAGCTGAAAGAAATGTGTGTGATTCAATAAATTTTGAGCAAACGGGTGGGTGGGGACTGGTGTGTAGTTCTGTTGGGTCTGTGCAGGGCAGGAATAAGGTCTGCTTCGATAGATATGATTTTTTATTTATATATATATATATATATATATATATATATATATATATACACACACACACACATACAGTGGATATAAAAAGTCTACACACCCCTGTTAAAATGTCAGGTTTCTGTGCTGTAAAAAAATGAGACAAAGATAAATCATTTCAGAACTTTTTCCACCTTTAATGTGACCTATAAACTGTACAACTCAATTGAAAAACAAACTGAAATCTTTTAGGTAGAGGGAAGAAAAATATAAAAATAAAATAATATGGTTGCATAAGTATGCACACCCTTAAACTAATACTTTGTTGAAGCACCTTTTGATTTGCAAAAACACTCCAAATCTGTCAGATTGCGAGGGCATCTCCTGTGCACAGCCCTCTTCAGATTACCTCACAGATTTTCAATCGGATTGAGGGCTGGACTCTGGCTAGGCCATTCCAAAACTTTAATCTTCTTCTGGTGAAGCCATTCCTTTGTTGATTTGGATGTATGCTTTGTGTCGTTGTCATGCTGAAAGATGAAGTTCCTCTTCATGTTCAGCTTTCTAGCAGAAGCCTGAAGGTTTTGTGCCAATATTGACTGGTATTTGGAACGATTCATATTTCCCTCTATCTTAACTAAGGCCCCAGTTCCAGCTGAAGAAAAACAGCCCCAAAGCATGATGCTGCCACCACCATGCTTCACTGTGGGTATGGTGTTCTTTTGGTATTGTGCAGTGTTGTTTTTGAGCCAAACATATCTTTTGGAATTATGGCCAAAAAGTTCAACCTTGGTTTCATCAGACCATAACGCCTTTTCCCACATGCTTTTGGGAGACTTCAGATGTGTTTTTGCAAAATGTAGCCTGGCTTGGATGTTTTTCTTCATAAGAAAAGGCTTTCATCTTGCCACTCTACCCCATAGCCCAGACATATGAAGAATACAGGAGATTGTTGTCACATGTACCACACAGCCAGTACTTGCCAGATATTCCTGCAGCTCCTTTAATGTTGCTGTAGGCCTCTTGGTAGCCTCCCAGACCAGTTTTCTTCTCATCTTTTCATCAATTTTGGAGGGAGCTCCAGTTCTTGGTAATGTCACTGTTGTGCCATAGTTTCTCTGCTTGATGATGACTGGCTTCACTGTGTTCCATGGTATATCTAATGCCTTGGAAATTCTTTTGTACCCTTCTCCTGACTTATACCTTTTAACAATGAGATTCCTCTGATGCTTTGGAAGCTCTCTGTGGACCATAGCTTTTGCTAGAGCGGCTGAACTTTATTTTGGGTTAATCAGAGGCACTTTAAATGGCAGGTGTATGCTGACTCCTAGTTAACCCGATATTGCAATGTGATTGCTTAATTCTGAACACAGCTACATCCCCAGTTATAAGAGGGTGTGCAGACTTATGCAAGCACATTATTTTTCTTTTTTTTTTTCCCTCCACCTAAAAGATTTCAGTTTGTTTTTCAATTGAGTTGTACAGTTTATAGGTCACATTAAAGGTGGAAAAAGTTCAGAAATGATTTATCTTTGTCTCATTTTTTGACAGCACAGAAACCTGACATTTTAACAGGGGTGTGTAGACTTTTTATATTTTCTCTCTCTCTCTCTCTCTCTCTCTCTCTCTCTCTCTCTCTCTCTCTCTCTCTCTCTCTCTCTCTCTCTCTCTCTCTCTCTCTCTATATATATATATATATATATATATATATATATATATATATATATATATATATATATATATATATAATCTGTCTGTGTATGTATGTACTGCATTGCACAGAGCTGTTTTTTATCTTTTTTCTTGTTAATGATTCAGGGTTTATTATGGCATCTAGAGAGCCAATTCCAATTATACTACTCATTGGTATGTAATCCTATACAATATAGATTGAAAAGTAGATAAGAACTAAAAGCACATGTAGTCTGCCCATTGGCTTAATCAAAACTATCCCTATCTGGAGATTTATCTCAGACATGCTTAAAGTGACATGGAACATTGAGATCAAGTAAAAAAATTCAAATTGATGCATATGTCACTGTTTTAGGAGATTTATATAATGCAGTTAATCTTTAAATATTTGTAGCTAATAATGGCTGTGTAGGTAATATTACACTTGGCATGTTCTGCAAAGACCAAAAATCACAACACACTCACATAAATATGCTATTTTAAATGCATGATAGAAAAATTTGCATTCCATGTCCTTAAGTGTGTGTATGTATGTATGTTTATACACACTTTAACTTGACACCACTTCCACTGTTCTTTTTTTATCCAGTTTTCCAAGATAGATTCAGTTTGTAGCCTCTCATCGAGGAGGGATGACCCTCTAACATTGTACTTGATGCAGCCTTGCCACTGACACAATGGAAGTATAACTGTGTGCGACTATAGAATTGTGTTTTGTTTGCAGGTCTCCAGGCTGCAGTATATGAACGCGCTCCGGACTTCGCACTCCCACAGCCACGCTCAGTCTCCAGACAGTATAGAGCTGAAGATCCTTCCAAACAGCCAAACACAGCTCCTGAATGACAGGAACACTGGATCAGGTATGGAGTTTCCACTCGCCAATAACTGGCTCTGGTATATACCTTACACCCTCCAAAGCAGAGCTTAAGCACACAGTTTGCACCCTCCAGCGCAGAGCTTAAGCACATTAACTTACACGCTCCAGAGAAGGGCTTAAGCACAGTAATTTACACGCCTCCAGAGCCGGGCTTAAGCGCACAACTGGCACCCCTCCAGAGCCGGGCTTAAGCGCACAACTGGCACCCCTCCAGAGCCGGGCTTAAGCGCACAACTGGCACCCCTCCAGAGCCGGGCTTAAGCGCACGATTTACACCCTTGGGAACTTTGCATGGGCAGTGCTTTCACACTCCAGAGACTAACATTAGTAGGAATAGAGTTTAACTCTTTTAGAGCCTTAAGCTGCAATATGTTATTTTTTTTCTTGTTCTCTCCATAAAATGACTACAATACTGTGGGATGGAAAGCCGTAAAAAAGTCGTTTAAATCTGCAAATATTTGTAGCAGTGATGATTCTATATGTCCTAAAAAATTATTATTCTAACATCCAGTTTTGCAAGAGAGAGGTTTTATTTTAAACATAATATCACTTTTGAAGGGACATTGTAAAGCAGGAACATTTTAAAATGATACTAAATTGCCATATTACGACTTTAAATATCATTTTGATGAATTTCAATTTCTTGCATTTTTTTATCTTTTTATTTCTTTTCCTGCTCTTTTTTTTGTTGTTGCCTCTTTGACCTTTTCCTCCTCTCCCTCAGTTCAGAGTCACTGGGTGTTTGTTCTTGTACTTTGAATTATCCTTATCCTAAAGTAAACTTTACACAAGGCAAATTATGTCTCTGTGTATGAGTCTTGTGCACTGTAGTACTGCTGGGTAGTATCCCCCTTGTGAAACAAAATTGTGCAAGCTGCCAGCAACACCACACTGAGGCCCTCATTCAATTGCGATTTGGCCAATTGAATAGGGCTCTAAAAAAGCACATTAAAAACTTCTTTAAAAAAAATATGTTGTTAGTGAAAACCTTGTTTTTGGATAGATGTTTACTAACAAAAAACTTATTTAAAAAATATATGCTATATGCTTATTTAGAGCCCTATTCAATTGGCCAAATTGCAATTGAATGAGGGCTTGAGAGTGGGGCAGGAGAAGGTCAAAGCGGACAAGATGGATGCTTACAATATTCCAGAGAAATTATTTAAAATGTAAATATAGCCACATTATATTGAAAGGCTTTTAATAACTTATTTTACTACAAGGTCATCAAGGAAGGAAGGAGTGAATCTGAGACTGATCTTAAGGATTTTATGTACAATTAGATTTGATAAGAGGATAAACAGTCATTCATAGACTGTCCCATTAGCAGAAGGTTGTTGCCTGGAGGCTTGGTGTGTTAAAAACAAACCGCATTGTATTGGTATAACTTCCTGCCGGTAAATTTATCAGCTGTCTGCCATATAAAGCCATATCCCCCTATAGAAACAGAAATTGGATGGCAGATAAGAACCAGAAATGCCCATAAAGGGTGCCCATTCGGTCTACCTAAAAGGTTGGTTTAATTTAGCCTCAGGACAGCTTGTGCTTATCTCCGGCATATTTATAGTGCGTGGGTACCAGGCATAGCAGAGTCTGATATTTTTATAATGCAGTTTAATATTGAACTAATAAAAACACATAGCTCATGTCGTCAATGGATTACAGAGCTCCTTTAAGAAATTCTGATTTTTTAATCCTTACTATTTTAGGGTTAATATAACATTCCCCATATCACACTATTCCATGCTGATAACCCCAGTTTTACAATCCATACAAGAAATGAGTAAACATCATCTTATTAAAGAAAAGTTGACCTGCATACAAAAAAAACTATTTTAAAGCCATGATTTAACCAAATACACTTAGCAGGTCCCTGGAGATTGCACATTTTTCAGAAGAGGCAACACACAAAAATAAATGATGTAGAGCTTTATTTACTTTATAATGAAAATGTATTGCAATGTCCATGAGGATATCGCAGGTAAGTGAGCAATAGGACAGGCTGCTCCAATGGTAGCCGTACAATGGATCACAACGTACACCAACATGGCAGTGTATGGAAGCTGGCTCTGTGATGGCTGCATTCATGTACTGCACTAATCAGACACAATAATAAATATAATGTGTCCCGAGGGAGGAGCTGGGGCCACACAGTGGCTCATTTCTGCTGATGCTTACAAGCTGCTCTTTTTATGCATGTTTAAGTTGTATGTTTTAAGTAGGTGTGCAACCATAAGTAACTGAATATTCCTTTTATTACGTATCAGAGCCTAAATAATACCCCAATCTCTTGTTAAAAAACGTATAAGACAACTATAAAGCTCTATTTGGCTCCAGCTCTGCCTCAATCATCATACTGCTAATTTTAAGGTATCTCTTTATAGATTTAAATAAAAAAGGTTGGATGCAAACATTTTTTATGGTTGCTTGTTTCAAAATATTACCTATACAAAAGTAAATGTCATAAAGATTTCAATTATACAGTAAAAACAATGTAATCTGGTTTAAATCTATATTAAAATGTTATAGGTAATATAGACTCTGTTAATCATAATGTTTTTGGAAAATAATCTAGACTAAAAGCAGTATTAGCAGTAACATTTTCTATGCCAGTATAATCCATTGAATCCAAATTGCAGGATTGACAAGAAAGAGCAAATACTCCTGTATAAGATGTGACATTGTGTGTTCAGTCTGAGACGGAAACGTGTGAATGAATTCAATAAAGTATTTTGAAACGCAGGGCTAAATTGTGACGAGGCAAATACATTTCTGGTCTGGGTATACGGTATGTTGTGTTCACACATCCACATCTGATACAGTCAATTTAAAATCTGTGTCGGTTCAGACTTTATGAGAGAGAACGAACCAGATGTGTTGATAATTTTGTTTCTGAAATTATTCAGCCCTCTAAAAATATACTTAGTAGATTTTGCAGGTGATATAGTGTCTCAGATTCAAATTTAAAACCATTTAGATAACTTACACTTTGTCAGCAACAGTTCAGCCTGCTTATAGCATTGGCGAGACTGAGCTGCTGCATTTTATTGGATAATAAGATTCTGAACACGTTTAGAAATATTTAGTGGGCTGTCCACAGTGGCTGAGCCTTTGCTGATAATAATGAAAATTCATCAAACGTTTGTATCGACACAATATGAATTTGCAAAACACTCATACGTATATTTTAGAGGTCTACATAATCATGTTAAATGTCTGAGCTGAGACACCTCTTCACTACTAGACAGCAGTGAGATGACTATCTGGTTGTGATGAGGTTGAACTTGGCTTTAACTGATTTTGTTATTCCTGAACAATGTCTTTTCCATAACACTTTTCTCATCCCCTTGTCTCTATCCTTCTCCTCTGACATTTATATGTTCTCTCCCTCTCTCTCCTACCCCCTCATTTCCCCTTATGGTCTCACTCCCATCCATCTTTCTTCTATATATTTCCAGCACTTCTAATCAATACATCAGTTACTGGCACAATTGAGAGTTTCAGCTAATAGCTGCTCATGCCATTCTGTGTGGAGGTAAATATATACAATTTAGAGTTTTATTGCATGTATTGCTGCTTCTCAATACAAGGCTGCTAATTTGCACCTGCTAACTATTAGTGAATGCTGCAAAATCACAATTGTAATCATGGATTTGGTTTGCTGATCACTTTTCCAATATCTGAGCTTTTACTCCACCCTCTCTGCTTATTTTAGAATATTTACCCTACACTTTTTTGATTTATATTAAAGCAAGACTTGACAAATCCAGGGAGACAGGACTCCTAAAATTGTATGGCTGGTTCCTAATTCAAATGTATCAACCATTGCATTAATGGACCACTGAAGTCCCTTAATTATAAAACTAGAATTTTTTTGTAATGGTCAAAATACTATTATATCGTAAGCAATATAAACGCAGCATTTTAATTTATTAAAACAGTTTAAGAGCCACTTATTTTAGTACAATATGGAGCACGCCAATGTAAAGATCTCTTGATAGCATGTTAAAAACGGTTTTCACTGAGGTATTTATTAATTAAATCTATATTTACATGTGTCACTGGCACACTGCCAGACAGACAACAAGCTACCAGTAGGATTCCTGAAAGCAAAGAAAAACATATAAATCTTTCACTGCACGGGGACCTTTATCAGCTGGTGTCGGCATATGTCATCAATCATGTAATAGTCTGTGTGTTTGTAAACAGACCTAAAACGTTAGTATTTTACCTATTATAAATGTAATTAAAGAAAAAAATAGATAATTTTAACCTAAATTGTTGTGCTCTTTCCCACTATGATGAGTACTTATGGTGAGGTAACTGGCCCTTTTTATGGTTAATTAGGATGGACCTAATTTACTTCAAATAGGAAGCCTCAACATTGATTAATCTGATTGAATTTTCCTTTTTCCACCCCTCTGTTTTGCAAGCAATTTTAATGCACTAATATCTAAAAGGGCACAGGCATGCCATATTTCATGTTTTTTTAGCAGCTGTAATTCTGGGCATGTGCAGAGAAAATCATCATTTTAGAAAACTCTGTGCCTTCTTTAAACAGCTTCCATAGACTAGCAATTGCAGAGAATACTTACAAGCTGCCTCTACTGAGCCTATTAGAAGGAGGGGGAAGATGTCCTATGCTGAAATCTTATTACAATCCATCAAATAAACAAATCCCTCTGGTCCACCCTTGAATAGATAATAACAATTAGGAGAACACTTAGTCTTCAAGCAGCAGTGCACATTGGATGCTTCTGGTAATTTGTTACAAACTTTACAAACATATGAAGTTTTAACCAATCTTCAGTGGTCCTTTTATTACTCTGAATTCTTAATTTTCTGTGTGTAGAGCTGGGCAGACAAATAAAAACTTCCTTAAAGGACCAGTGAAGTGTGAAAACATGTCAGTTTATCCAATAACTCCACCACTGTAGGTCACTTTATTCCCTATAGCATATTTTGTATTAATATATTTTACCTTTTCAAAAGCGCAAACTATAGGTACGAGATGTCCTTTTTCCGCCTGGCTGGTCCAATTCTTAAAGGCAGGAGCTAGGCTAGATTTTCAGGATATCCAGCTGTACAACATATAGTGGGTACTGGTTTTACAGCTTTAAACCATTATATGCCCATATGTCACCAACCCTCTAATAGGCAGTAGGTGGTATAATTCCTTGCAGTATTCTTTACGCCTTTCGTCTTGGATGTGATAACATCTTGCTTGATGCTAATGCAGTTGCTTAAGATTGCTGTGATGCACCATAATGATTTACTTTAAAATGCTCATAAGTTTATTTTTGTTTTTTACATTTGCAAAAACCATTTAAACAGTGAAATTATGTAAATCGGCTAAAATAGTTTACCATAGTTAAAAAAAAGGTAGAAAGTCTGTTGTATTTTACTCTTAAAATGTGTTTAGTTGTAGAAGGGACTATTTTTTGTTATAATAAATGTTTAAGTAGGTAACTAAATTGTGTGTAAAGTTACGAAGGTATAGCACACTCAACTCACATTAATGTGTTAAATGTTTGGGTTTTTCTGTTGTGTGATCTAGTGTTCAAACTCTTTAATTGATGATCACTCAAAATGTTCTCAACTTTTTCATTTAACAGATTAGGCTCAATGAGGAACAAACACCTATTTATATAGTGGGGCACTGGCATGAAAACATGGCCCAGGTATATTGAAAGTAAGATTTATAGGATGCCAAAGAAGGACGAGAAGGAAATAGAAAAGGCTGGGGAGCAATAGTAATGATGCTGCGGCACCCTAACACACACTTCATGCTGTAGCATGGGCGTTTTATCATTGTTGTAGTGTAGTTTTGGGGAGGTTTTGAAAATTCTTTTTTTTAAGCACTGCGTGAAATTATTAAAAATAAATACCAGTTAACATACAGAGGAAAATGTAGGTAATAGATAAGCTGAACTAACATGTAAACCTAACAGGCTTGATCTTTTCTGTGACAGTAAAATGGTTTATTTTTTTCCCTTTCTCTTAACTTTGCAGAACAAAAGAAAGAAGACACAGACCACAAAGTGCAGAATGATGGAGAGGGGATAGGGAAGGGAGAAGTCCTTCCTAATGTACCCTCATCTTAACATACAACACAGGGGTGTGGGATGCTCCCCAGAGACTTGTTACAAGTGCTTGTGACGCCTTGATGGAGCCACCTTTTTAAGATGGCTCTGACTGTGCCATGCTACAGTGTCTTGTTTTTTTTTTTTACCAATATTTAAACATGACTGGTTATTCAATTTCTGGCTTTCCCTGGCAGGCCAGAGGGCCCTTACATCAGTGTGCAGTAAATTCGGGGGGGGGGGAGATGTAACAAGATGTCTTCGTCCAGGCAACAGTTCATGCTGCATCCAAAAGGCTTAAAAGCATCCTTCCTGGTGAAGTGGGAGCATTCTGCAAGTGTAAAGGTGTTGGGGATATTAGTAATGTATAGAACCTTTAGCCAAACTATGTTTATTTTATATTAAGCTAATCGGGAGTATGGAAATCAGAAACTTAAATGAAAAGACATTATCTCCGTTTCATAGAGTATAGAACTACTCACAATGTGAGTGCAAAATGGATGTGTGCTGAAGCGGGGCAATGTACAAATTATAACATAGCACTACCCCTAGCAGTACCAATGTAGCGTGAATGTCCATGATACAATATTTACATAAAATGTAATATAGAGCTGGTGATTTAATCAGGGTACATTTTAGTATACTGGATTATAACTTTTTCAGTGTCAAAGGCAAGCCACTGCTAAAATAAAATGTAAATTACTTGCAGTATTGCCAAGATGGTAGAATGGTTGTGTCTTGGCGGGGCGTATACTCACGTGGTGTATGACTATTTTGGGAAGAGGTCTATCATACGAGGAGGAGCCAGGTCGGCAGCTGTCTGGCCTCGACCATCTTGCATCTCATGGAGTCTGTCGCAGTGTTTCAAGAGGAGGTTGCACATCTCCAAGTGACCACCCTCTGCAGCCTGTGGGCCACAAGAAGAACACATTGTTATAAGAAATATAAATGCTAAAACCATGGGGACTCAAATGGTTAAATATATTTAACCATTTATTATTCACTTTTAATATTTTCATTTCTAGGGTGATCACAATCAAATTAGCATTTTTCTTCAAGCAAACCAAGAATTCAATTTTTTAATATAAAAATTACATTAACATATCCCTACAGTCTTATTTAAAATATACAATTTACATTCATGTTTCTCAACATCCAATCTCCAGCAAGAAAGAAAAAGCAGTAGTGAAACGAAGAACAGGCATGAATAGTATAAAGAGAGACTGATCCCTTAAACATGTCACAAAGAAAGTAGGAAAAACTGATACTATTTGTATCTCGAACGCGGTCAATGGAAATTTTGGTTGACAGTCCCTCTTCCCATAAAGGTTTGGAACCAACTTTGATAACTAAACTGAAATTTTACATGTAAAATTATATATATATTTTTTTTTTACTTCTTCAATGTCCATCAAAATTCAACATCTACTTTATGTGAGATAATACATTGTTCTCTAAAATGAACTTTGGCTTTTAAATGAAACAATATAATATGGGATGTTACCATGTAAACAAATATTGTATTATTTTTAATATGCAAGATTTGTATTACTTAACCTGTACAGGTAATTTCCTTTCTTAGAAGATATGAAAAGGCTGGTAATTGAAGGGCATATTTCATTTTGTGGAAATATTTTGT